>OW387024.1:84917029-85542029 GCA_936439885.1 Nowickia ferox
TTTCCGATTTGCTGCAAAAAACTTTACTACGAATTATCTTCTTATTTTTATTTAATACTCATGATTTTTGCATTCGATCTCGCTTAGCCATTGTTAGCTAGCTTTTAACCATATGTTGCAATTTTTGGTCCACATTTAGCCATTATTGGTGAAAGAATTTTGACATCACTGATAGTCATGCTCCATATTATACATGGCTCAGCCAATGTGAGATCAGTAACACGGAGATTTAATGCTCCACTCAGTGTATCATGTTGAAGTTTCCAGCCTCAGCGCACATTACTTTTGATAGAACATATATCCTGTAGTCGGCGTAGCTAGCGAATGTCTAGCTAGTTCTTTAACTACCAATCGTTACCACACCAACTACCAGTCTAACTACTAGTAATGCACACGACTGACGATTTTAACATGGGGATGACATTGACGGTAGTCAATTGCTACCATCTACATAACCCTTCGTCGGTGATTTCGCTAGTCCATATAATTAATTTTTCTGTTGACAAGACAATTAATTATTAATATATTTTTCCCTTAATTGTTCTTTTTTTAAGCGACGTTTTAATTTACTTCTGCTGCTCACTTTACCCTTCTAAAAAACAAACGCACTTTTTAACTTACAATTACGTATTCACTGACCACGAACTTCCAATTGTAACTGAAGCCAACACAAAATCACAAATTCTTAAAATAATTAATTAACAAGCAGATTTTCTTTGAAATGCCAGTTATGGCAACACTTGAATCATCAAAAGCACTGTGAACATATAAAAAAAAGGTAAAAAAGGGTAAAAATTAAGAAAATTGAGGGTAAAAAAGTACAAAGCTAAATATTCTCTGTTATTTATTTTTGTATAAATAAGTATTCATTTTTTGTTTGAGTATGACGTATTAAATCTCTATAAAGGGTAATTATTTTAAAATTACATCAAATGCATAGTGCCTTGAACTAGTGATGAGCTATTTTTCGAAACCTGTTACTTTTTCACACCGATTGAAAAATCACTAATCACAACTGTGACTGAATTTATCAAGTAACAGGTTTTGCAAATGTAGTTCTTTCATGCAAACTGTGAATGCTCTTGCATGCTTACTTTATAGTAAATAAAGCTACCACATGAATTTATTTGTATACGTTCACCGTTTGTCGAGAAAAAATCGTATAATCGTGTCAAATCGTCTTTTCTGGCAATTATGTATAGCTCTCACATTTTTGTATTTGTAATTTTACTGTCTCTCTGACTCTCATCAATAATCAATAATTATCAATATTTGGTTGGGGTTGATGCTAATTGTTTGTTCTTGTCGCTCTTCTTATTAGCATTTATCAAAATACCAATACTAATACAAACTTTTAAAGCAGAAGAGCTGAAATGTGTTAAACCGTGATCACAGTCGCTGTTCAATTTCACAACTGCTCTTCTTGTTAGATTTTGTCAAAATAACAGAACTGCTACAAACAAAATACTGCTAAACTGTGATCACAATCAATCACAGTTTAAAAGAACAGCGATTTAGAAATCACGTTCACAAGGAGCAACATTATTAAGAAATCACAGTTTCGCTCAACACTACCTTGAACGCATCTTTTGCTGGTCTAAGCTACTTTTTGAACGCTCGATAATTCTTCCAGGCTTTTCCATATTGTTGTTTAGAAAAAGAAAGCCAAAATAAGTTAATTTTTAACAAAAAATTAATGCCAAATTTACTTTAAAAAAATGTTTAATTTCATAGGAACTAAGACACTTTTTTGTTATTTCTTCAATTTGCACAAGTGACAAATCCACGTTGTTTAACTGCATTAACGCATGCGAATTGAAATAGTAAAATCGTTGCTTAACAAATTAAAAAAAAAAAGAATTCTTATAAGGAATTAAAAAAATTTATTGAGAAAAGTCGAAGCGTTTGCTTCTTCCCTTTGTTTAAGTTTAAAAAATTGTGATTGTTGAAACGGGTATTTAATAAAGTTTCGGGTAGTTAAAAAAAGCACCAAAAATATCCTAAAAGCACCAAAATGGCAACGCTAATAACAGCACATTTTTTTCCACTCGCAAAAAAATTTGAGGTTGAAGACATTAACATACTCGTATCCATGAGCGAGAGAGTCTAAAGGCGAACTCTTGGATTACTTGTGGCAACTGTAGTAGGTAGTAAATTTTTCGTTAGGGAAATACCTAACGATTTTGAGGCAATTTCTACTTTTAAAACTGCAGAGATACTTGTTATATTTGTATACATACACATGTATGTATGTGTGCCTTCTATAGGATTTTGCGCCACTACAAAAGTTCATTAAAATTGAGTTATAAAAAATTATTTATTGGTTAAAAATAAACAACAATAATTTACAAACATTTAATTTTATGGTCCTTCCACAGTAAAATATTAATTTGCTAACTGTTAAATGTAGTATTTCGAAAGCATTATACCAAGCCGCATACTCGTACATACATACCTTAAATGTATCATGTATTTAATAATAGTCTTGACGTCCATAAGCCATTAGCCATGAAACCTACCATAAAATTTCACAACAGCAAACATCATATTAAGGGTTCACAAACAAAATCGTCTCTAACACCATCAAAGAAGCAAAAAAAAAAAAAACTCCAGTAGAATCTAAGCGAAGAGAACCTTTTTAAAGGAATTTCTATCTTGTTTATTTTTTAACCATAATTCAACACCTTAAGAATTTGAACATTTAAGGGCGGACGCAACAACAACGTTTACTTGCTCTCAAAATAAAGAGAATAGCAAAGATTATAAACGATGGAACGTACTTAAACAAAAAATCGAGTTAAATAAAAGTTTGCAGGGAATATTATTATGATTTCCAAAAACTGCAATAAGTAAAAGTAAAAAAAAATATTTGTTACGGCCGATAGCATGAGAAAAGGAGATAAAATTTTCAAAGCAAAAACGTGAAATGGCGAGCAAAATCATGCACACAATATACCATGGGAAGAAGAAACAAAACAAAAAGCTTACTAGTGATGAATAAAAAGTAAAAACGTGGTTGCAAGAAAAATTATAACAAAAAAAATTAATGCAAAAATTGTGCAAAAACGGGAAATTCAAAAAATATTAAATGAAAAAGAACACAAGTCAACCAAGTGATTTCAAAGTTATTTAGAATTGTCACAGAGGCGTTTAAAAAAGGGGACTTTCGGCATTTTTACATGCCCAGAGTTATCATGTTGCAATGCAGTGATGCACTCGAACTCTCAATGTAGCAAAGTATAATGGAGTAATTATATTTTATATATTTATTTATCTTTAAGAAATTTACTCCTGCCTGTTCTGTAAATCGAGTCGATTTAATAACGCTCGATTTAGACAAATTAATTCCACTAATGGCGAATTTTTTTCGACTTTTTTGTAGTTTTCTATGTTTTAGAGCCTGAAATATCATATTTGAAATTACTCGGATTCGGTTTACAGAACATGGCCGATTATTTGACATGCTGTCATAACTTAAATTTTAAGTGAAATTTATTTGTTGGTGATTAAGCATGTATATATGCATTTCATTGGTGCTTTAACAGATCGTCAGTAGAGTTCAAAAACAAATAAATTTCTCAAACGAACAAAAATTGAAATTGCTTCTCGATCTGGCTGATAAGTATTCATTGGGATACTTATAAAAAACTATATATTCTCTACAAAATCGGCCATAATGACGTCAAAGTTCTGATCCCTACAGATCTGTCGAGATAAGCTGATTTTGAAAGTACCCCTGAGCAAAATCTCAATTAATTTGTGCGATTTTTTAAAAAGTTATAGCACAATGAATTGCGGCTTATCTTTTTTAGACTTCTAATCTCATTTGGAATAATAGTTTTATTTAGGTTATACTTTGACATATTTTAAGGTATTCACTTAATCGAGGTTTTGCTTTAATCGGTTAATCGCTCGATTAATTAATCGAGGTTTTGGCTTAATCGGTTAATTTTGGTATTAAACGGTCAACCGATTAATAAAGTTTTTTTTTCATAAATCAAGCAATTTGAACAATATTAATACCTCAATAGTTTAACGAGATCTTCTAACAGAATCTTTCAGAAAAATAATTTGGTTTGGACTTGGAAAAATTTCCTTACTTATCGTATATGTTGAGGAAATCCAAAACAGGTAGGTATAAAATAGTTATTCGTCTCTCATGATATCTAATCTATTAAATTAATAAACAAATACTTAATAATTCACTCAAGTTCAATTAGAATAGCAGAGCCTTTACTTAACTCTTTTATATCCACGTCCAAAGATTTTGAAGTTTTACTTAAGTTAGGATCACTGAAAATACTTCTTTGTTTGTATGAAAAATAATTAAACACACAAAAAATACGTTATAATACTAATACTACTATTTAGACGTTTGTAACGTCGGTTAATCGGTTAATCGACTGAAACTAACCGGTTTAACCGTTAATCGAAAAAGGCCAATTTCAAATTAACCGATCAGTTAATCGGGTAGTAATTAACTGGTTAACCGATTAAGGGTTAACCAATTGAATACCCTAGTGTATTTAAACTTGGTCTTGTTTTGAATTTGCGCGTTTGAATTTTATTGCCTTATTGTCTTGTTTTTTGTGGAAATTCTTTAAGAGCTCAAATATTATGTCTAAAGCAGGAAATACACCGTTTTTTATTGAAAATTTACAAGAAATTTCACAATTTTTATGACAGCCAAATAAACTTATCTTCAGTTTTAGGTAAAAATAAATATCGAAAATGAATTCCTCGATCCCAAAAACAGTAAGCTACCACAGCTTTCCAGAATAATAAAAATAAATCAGCGTTATTTAATCAGATTTTCCTTTTTAGACAGCGTTCCAAAATCAAAAACTTTAAATGCATGTAAAAAATCTCGCACTGAACTAAAAGAAACCCCTTCAAGGTTTTGTTATCGATAATGTAAGCTTTCATTTGCAATTGGTCTCATCCCATTCCCATTCGGTAAGTTCGATTTTGTATCACTGCTTTATTATTAATATAGTATGTAGTATATCGAAATCACTCCAGCCATTTTGGAGATAACTCGGAACAAATAGACAGACAAATGTTTTATTTATAATTTTTATTTATTTTTTTGTTACAATATAAGTTATTAAGAGTATCGCACATAATACAAGGTAGAGCCACTCTCCATTTTTTCTGTATTACAATTACGGTACAAGGACGTCTGACAAAATTTCAATTAGTGCGTGTCTTATTTTCTTCTGACGAACCTTCTGACATCAGCTGTTTTTATTATGAAAAATATCTATGCCGTGTCATAGATAGGCATGCAGAATTACATCTGAAAAGTTTACATGTCAGATGTAAAAAACATGTCGTGTACGACCTTTACCAAACTTTAAAAATGCCTTAATACCGAAAACATTAACCCTTCTATACTTTGGGACCAAAATAACCCAATCAAAAATAGTTTGCAAAATTTGAAGCTATAAAGTTTTTGATTGGTTCATTGTTGATCCAAAGCGTGGATTAAGTTTTTACTATAATTCGCCAAATATTCTTAAAATAAAAAAAAAAACTTTTGATATGACTATTTAAAAATGTGTATGTTTGATTGGTATACTGATAACAGCAAAGGATTCATTTTTCTAACAAAAAATTTTAAATACAAGAGCACCCTCTAACGAATTATTGGCAATTTGTAAAGTCTTAGTTCAGCTGTGAGAAAGATAGCAGGAGAAAGTTTCCCTCCTCTCTCTGCCAGCTGAGTTAAGTTAAATAAACTTTGCGTGTCTAAAAGGGATCTTTGAGCCTCTTTCTTCAAGCTCTGAACTCAGGACAAACGAAACGGTACCGACAGACTGAGGACCAGTTAGGGGTTAGAAATCTTTTGAAAACCGTCGGTTCTGCATTGTTTTCAGCAACCATTCGCATATTAAAAATCTTGTCTAATTTTTCAAAAACATAATTCACCTCTCGAAATAAAATAAACTTTTCCCTGACACTGTTCACATACATACACACTCGTACATACCTTTATTGGCAAATATCTTTAGTTGATCATGAGATATAAAAATTTTTGTTCTCTGTCCCTTTTTTCGTTAATTTTTTTCAGATTTTTGAAAAGATGAAAAGAAGACGAAGAAAAATAAGACATACAAATTTTTTGAACTTGGCGATGAATCATAAAATTGTATATTCATGGTATTTTTCACTGAACCAAAACGTAAGCGAAGCAACAAACCAAGTTATCATCGATATGAGGCAAGAAGAGACAGTCAGCCTGGCAAAAAGAAAAGCAAACACACAAAAACTAAAAAATAAACAACCAACAAAAGAAAAAAAACAAACAAAAAATCTATACAGCCAACCAGCCAACTTCATACTCAAACTCTTTTTACAGCAACTTGCATACGAGTACCTGCCTGCTTGATGGTCGGCTTACGTTTCCATCCATCCATCCATCCACACACCACAACCAGTTCCTGCAATAGAAATGCCTGCAGCAACAACAACAGATGTGGAAGAGTTGTTTGTGGGGAAGAAGTGGAAAAACCACATTCCTGAAGTTCATCTTACATATTCGATCAATAAAAAGAAAAAAAAAAATTACATGCAAACACAACTTGGTGTGCAACGATCAAAAAAGAATTTTTTAAAAGGAGTTTTGCGCTCCTTTTAGGTTATTTTTGTATAAACTTTTTAGAATGAAGTTCTAAAATTATAAAGATTTGTTGCTGCTCAACATTTCGTTGTTCTTGTTGGTATTGCATTTTTTTGTTTGTTTCTTGTTTTCAAGGTAGAGGTAAAATACACAGGCGAGTGAACCACCGATCCATCGATCCATTATGCGGATGCTTTTTTTGTTTTAATGTTTGGAATTTGCTTGTTTCCTTCTCACCATCAGGACTGTTTTATTGCATGTATTTTTTAGAGTGTAGATTTGTGTTACAGTGCATTCTTTTAATGTTTGTATGAGGCACGATTGGCTTATTATTGGAACAGTGTCGAAAGTGGTGCAAACCGAATTGTTTAAAGAGAAGCCAAGCTCAAAGAAGCTTAAATATTGCTTTACATTTCGAGAGCAAAATTTAAAAACTTTAATTTGTTGTTGCTTTACAGTGACTAACACCAAAATTAAAGAAGCTTTTGGCATAATAAGGCCCTGCAAAGAAGTTAATAGGTTAGCTTGGAAGCGCAGCCCTCTGCGGAAGCGGCTGACTTGTGTCTGTTAGCTCTGCCCCTTTGTGCTACCCTTCACTCAATCGAAAGTCGATAAGAAGTATTCCAAAGGCCTCTATGCATCATGGAAATAAAAAAATCCTGAATAAATGTTGAAATTGGCACAGGAGGAGAATTTTATTTTCTTCCCTCTTCTGCTTGATTGTTCTAGCTTCTATACAGAGATGAAAAATGAGTTAAAAAAATGCCAAAGAAAATTGTCAAATTGTTGTTGGATGTTACTTGAAGTAGTTAGTGCATCTGGCAAATGACAACCTTCGAGAGGCTTAGCCCGATCTATGGCAGACCCAGTCATAGTAACATCATAGTTTTTTATAATATGCATCAGTCTGCGATAATGCATATTGAAGAGCCCTGTTTCAGTGCACCTTGTATAGAAATTAATTGCCAGCGAAGTAAAATGGCTGCATAGCTTAAAGTAATGTACTTACTTAACACCAGAGGCGCTACAATGATGCTTATTCTTTCACCATTTTTATATGAACTATACCCTTCTTACTCGCAGGGACCTGTTAGTTGGAAGGAAGTGAGCTGAAAACTTATTTTCTCTTTTCAGCAATCTGTCTATCCTACCCTACCTTAACTTTGTATGAAACCCGAAACGTAGTCAATTGCAGAACGGAAGGATAAAAATTTGCCAGACGCTTTCAAAGCAATAATGAAATTTGTCGAAAGAAGAGCAATCTGTTTTCACAAAAACAACGAAATCTGAATAAAGAAAATAAGAAGGTTATGTTGTTAAATATGGTGTTTTTTCAAACTAAATTTACTGTTAACACAAAAATAATCTGTGCAGTCAAAAAAATTTGTTTTAAACCGGTGAAGAACTTGATTCGTTGATGATGTTTCCTGTAAGCTTATATCATGTTATGTATGAATTCTTCTTCGAAAAACAGGACAAGCAATGTAATTGTTTAATTTCTCTTAATCCGAAAATTTCTCACAGATGTTATCTGTTGTCAAATTGAGAACAAACGTGCTTATTAGCTCACTTTTGTTAACGGATGGTGTCAATTTCAATGTTTTTTCATCCTTTCTTTCCCTGTGTAAAGGGGCGTTGCAATTTATGTATATCCAATCTCATGCCAACGATTGTCTAATTTGAGAATGGATGAACCCCTTTAACTGCAAAGGTTTTTGTTTACTGTAATTTCTTATTTTTCCTTTTATGCGTGCCAAAATGAATACGAACTTAAAAAGTGTTACGTTATTGGTTAAGCACATGCTGATGCATTTTGTTGTTGCTTAGTTAATTCAAGCAGAATATTGCATCGCTGGCCATCCCATATATAGCTGCCAGAGCAGTTTGTATGCAGATAAAGTCAGGTCAATGTTGATCTACAATGTTTCGCTATCACGTTGAAAACACACCCCATGTATTCAGGATGTCCAAATTATGTCATTTATATCGCCGATAGCCATCTTACTTATTTGTAAGAATTTTTTTGTCTCTCAATATTTTACTCTCTTTTGACGCTCTCTCCCTCAAATCTTAAATCTAAATATAATTAGTAGGCCCGACCCGTGTCGGACATAAACTAGTAATAGTAGTTAATAATACATAAGAGTCGTGCAAAGCAAAAACAAAAATTTTTTTCAAGCAGTTTCATCTGGAGTGTTAAGTATTAGAGTCCTTGTGTACTTCTTTTTTAAGCTGATGTTTCCAGTGAAGTTCAAGATATTACAAGAGGGTTAGGATGCGACTAGAGTTTTGTTAAATATTTGCCAACATATTGTGCAATTTCAAATTTACATCGTGATTTAAATATGCCACAAGTGACTGAAGAAATTGCAAAATACACCGGCAAATATTTTATTAAATGATTTAATATGAAAAAAAGAGTTTAGCATAGTTAAAACGCGCTAGATTGACAACACTGCTTAGTAGTAGTGAAATTTTTGCGATTTTCTAAGGATTTCCAAATATAATTTTTTTGCAAAAAATTCTGTTTTTGGTTTCCTATTCATTGGGTTGGAAGTTGTGCTTAAGCTACTGAGAATTATTGAATTCGTTCATTGTACATATATATTTTTATTGGTTCCTCTATTATATTAAACATGTATTATTTCAAAAGAAATCAATATATTATATCAAAAACTCGCTGAAGATTTTTGATCGCAACATAGAAATAACTAGGAATCTTTAGGCAACATTTCTAAGGCCTTCTCCCACGATTTGATGATTTTTTCAAAGAGTCCATTCCATTGCAAAAATCTGATGAGCGTAGTGATCCCCATAATACTAGACAAAACCATGTTGCTAATAGACTTGTGCCAAATCTCTCTCATTTTCGTTCAATTTATAAAAAAGAATCCGTTCGTTTATTTCGTTTATTCGCTCTATTCAAGAAATATAAAATTGTTTTGTGGCTAAAAATAAATGAAATCGCGTGTGCGTGCCTGAACGTGAATAAGTTGAAGATCAATAAAATGATATACAGAGCTTTAAATGAAACTAAACTGTACATATGTATGAATATAAATAAATTTGATTAAAAAAAATGTAATATGTTCTAAAAACTTAAGAAATTTTACTAGAAATATAAATAATTTCATAATGGTCAGACTGTTACTAAAACGTACGAAAGACCGGGTAAAAATTAGAATATGACAAAAAATCTCACCTTAATGCTGACCCAAAGCAGCTCAATAAAGTAACCGACTCACTTCGTTTAGTTTACTGATTCGTTCAGTTGCAATCCTTCGCTCATGTACAACACATCTCTAGTGCTCCTGGGACGAAAGCATTGAGTTCAAAGTGTCACTGAATGTATTATATACCTGCAGGAAATGGAACTGACACAAGACTAGTCACGTGATCGGTCCCCAAGTGATACGGACGAGTCCCAGTTCTTACTTTTACATGGGGATGGCCTACACAGAGAAAAACCTGCCTAATAGAATCAAGAAGATTTTCTCTATGAAACGTTTTTAGGCTAAGGGGTATCCCAGCAGAGAGAAGCGAAGATTTTTCCATACAGATTTCTAATTATTTTTATGTGGTAAATCTTATTAATTTCATCAATAAGAAAACCACATAAAATGAAGAAGAAATCTTGTTATGCACAATTTCCGTTGTTTTTACTCAATTTCCGTTATTTTTGGCAACAAAAAAACAATCCATAGAGAAAAAATTTTTGATTCTATTAGGGTTTGTTATAAATTGTAAACAAGAGGGATTTCTTATTGATTTCACTAGGTAAAGCATCTTATTAATTTTTTTAATAAGGAAATCTTCTTGATTTTATTAGGTTTCTTGTTATTTCATATATATAAATAAATATAGAGACAATTTTTATCATGATCTTTATCGTTTTTGTATAAGCATGTTTGTACAATAATTTTAATGCGGATTCAGGCTGCCTGTTAGTATATTGGTTAGAGTGTTTGGCTATCAGTCAGCAGGTTTCTGGTTCAATACTTGTCTCCTCTTAAGTAATAATATATATGCATGGTGAGTTAATTAAGAATATAATATAATATGTATGTATGTATGTATAAATAAATAACATCTACATATACCACATACATACTTATATATATGGTATAGAATTTAAATTAAAATACAGAAGTCCAAAGAATAAAGACATACAATTTTTTTATTTTTTATTAGGTCGCCATACAAAAACAAGAAGAAAACCTTTTTGAAAAAATCAATAAGATAACCTAATAAAAACTACAAGATTTCTTCTTGATTTTTTCGAAAAGGTTTTCCTTATTAAATTAATAAGATTTCCTTATTGAAAAAAACCATACAGATATCTTATTACTGTTTTCTCTGTGTAGGATGGGGTTAACTGATACTTTGTATGCATCTTGTGACTTGTCACTGAACTATCTCATAGTGACGTAATCGGTGAAGAATAATATGAATTAATTAAAAATGTCATAATAATTTTTGTTATTGTTACAAATGCAATTATATTTTATTTTCAAGTATGTATTTTTTCGAACTGACAATCTCCGGCATGACAGGACTACAGAGGCACTCATATTTCAAAAGTAAAAACACCAGTTAATCTTAGGTTAATATCTAACTATAGTTACGGGACTGGTTCCAGAGTAGCTTGGCGGTATCATTGGTGGGATAAATCAACACTATATTTATACTATTTGATAGGTCCTCTTTACAATACCAAACCGATTCCCAATTAAATTGACAAAAGATCAAGACAACACATCAGGACAATGGTGAATATATAACCATTTATGTGACACGTCTTTTTTCACCATACACTACTCCATACTTTTGGTAACACTACCATGTTCTTAAGTCATAGCACCAGTACTTTTGCATCAACTGTCACCAAATTTTTTGCAGGGTTCCTTTAATTACATAGACTACCTAGGCCTAGCACTAGGTCAATACCTTCGATCTTAATTTCTAATTAGTTACTTTAGGTACGAAAGCTTAAATAAATTTAACGAAAAATTAAAACAAGGATATGAACTAGAGGTGGACGCGTGTTTGACTTTTTCCAACACGACACGACAAGAACACGTATGCCAAGATGTCCAATACGTACGCGCAATTTTTTCAAAACACGAAACTGCACAACACGCACGAAATCAAATTGAATAGCAAAAAAAGCAATTTTTTATATTCAAATATATGTTTTTGTTTAATTTTAGAACTTTAAGCTTAAGAGACGCCTACACTATCAACAAATTTGATGGTTTTACGTGTCTGACGATACAAAATATTAAATTTTTTCTTTACTGGAAATTCATGCATACATATTTTAACACCAAAAATCGTTTCGTGTTTATCGTGTCAATTTTGCTCAACACGATACGACACGAACACGCACGAAAACTGATTTTCAAACACGAACACTTCGTGTTGAGTCGTGCGTGTTCGCGCCACGAAAAAAATACGACACGCGCCCATCTCTAGTATGAACTAACACTACACACACGCACACCTGCAATCCATTAATAACTGAAAGAAATCTTCCTGCTTCTATTTAATATATTCTATGCCCACTGTACTTAAACTTAAAGGTTGTGTGCAAGTTGTTGTACATTTATATTCTGAGGGTCATTGTTAAGTGTAGTAGTTCTTTTTTTATTCGCTTATTTAAGTTTATATTTTTACCTTAATATTTATTCAAGCAGCTTTCTTGGTTTCTGTTTAAGTTGAAGAAGAGTGGTTGGTGGTGAAAGAGGCGTGGGGAATGGAAAAAAAGAGGCAAACATGATTTAAGACTTGTTCCTTTTAAGTTATGCAAAACATGTTGTAAAACCAGATTCTTGAATTTATTCTTCTTTTCTTAATGCACATTCATACATACATACATTCTTAAGTATTTCCTTAGCGTTTTCCTGGCCAGCGATTGTGTTTCTTCGTGCCTTACAAGTAGTATGTATGTATGTATATATTGTGCATAAGGTTTTTATTAAATTTTATTAGATTTTAACGTTTGTAACAGCGGGTACTTAATATTATTATTACCACTTAGAGTTGGAAATGCAAATTAAGGAACCGGGAATATTTCGCTGCTATTACGAGTAGATAGATTCTCACCAAGTGTTCTTCTGTCCAAGAACTTTTTTGCTTAAAATAGTCATAGTGTCTTGGTTAAGTTACGAGTATATTTTTAGTTACTTACATATGTACGTACTTATTTGGTATTCTCTGACAAGCATCCAATTATGTTTTTGTTTATACGAATGCTCTGCTTTTATTGTATTTATGAATTAATGTAAAGGCACACATTCGATGGGAGTAGAAAACACCAGTCATACATACTTGTTACACAACCTCAAAACATCTAATTAAACTCATTAGCATTCGCAGAACCCAAGTGCGATGAATAGATTAATCGATACATTGAACTTAACACCACTCAAGTGCTCCACGAGTATAACTTCATACCCAAAACATTATGAATGCAAAATATGAGTATATTTTATATATATGTAGGTGTATGTATACATATATACGTACATATGTATGTCTATTAGGGTACAAACATATCGTGTTAATATCATTTCGGATTTTCTCTAATCCGACACACATAATCGTTTCTAAAAGCTGGCATACTCTATCCTGCATAATCGTATGACTTTGATCTAGTGAATTGTTTTATCTTTTGAAAAATTTTCATGAACTCTATCATACCCCAGGATTTCCAGGATTGTATTTTCTCTAAAAAGTCATTTGACTATGTGGGAGTCACTAGTCTTACAGAGATTCTTTCTGGTCAGGTACACGTGTTGCAGTTTCTTGTGAAGAGCACGTTTGGAAGTGTTTGGGCGAAGAAGAGGTAACACAGTGAAACTTAGTTGTTCAGAACTCCAAAAATGTCCACTGCATTCTTAAGAGTCGCCCTGTTCTTTAGAATTTTGCCCTTAGGGGCCATCCATATATTACGTAACGCCCTTGGAGGGTGGGGGGGGGGGTTCCAGTTTTGTTATGATTTGTTACGGGGGGGGGGTAGGGGGGGTCTGTAAAATTGTTACGTAACATAAATTTTACTAATTTCGTACAAAAACACTTCGATTTTTCATTTATTTATGTATTTAATTTATCAAAGAAATACATAATAAATCAATAATCATGAGTGTTAAATAGATATAAATATATGCATATACATATGTACATATGTACATAAATACATAATTGTTATTATTTATATTTTGCAAGCTTATTTGATTTTTGTCTACGCACTGTGTTAGTCTAACAGAAAATAAAAATAAAGGAACAAAAGGATTCGAATTCCCGAATATTCGTCCATTCTCAATTACTTGCATTTTCCCATAAATAAAATAAATAAATGCATAAATCCTAAACGAAACTTGAAGAAAATGCCATAAAAATAATTATTTGTATATTAGTTTGTAATAACTAAATAAAGAAATTTACTTCAATTCAAACAAAAAGTTATTTAAAAATACATACATATGTATGTGTATGAATTAAATTTAATTATTTTTTAAATAAAAACTTAAAACAATTTAAATTTTTTTAAAGTTCTTGTTACGTTATTGTGAGGGGTGGCGGTCTAAGAATTGTTACGTGGGGAGGGGGGGGGTCAAAAATCGGCGTTACGTAATATGTGGATGGCCCCTTATTCTTTTTTCGCTTCTCTTCTACAAACTCAAGACTTTACAAATTAAACGTTACGTGTGAAAAAGCCATCTTAGTAAAAGGGATCCGTCCCGCTGACTTATGGTGCCAGAAAGTCTGAGGGTTTGTCGCACTTAACACGAATATCAACTGATCTTAGAATAGAATATGTAAAGCGTGGTCAATTGTTTTGCATCCCAGAGCTTCTGTGCATTCTTGAAATTAGCTGCCATCTATTTCGAATAGAACATGGCAACAGAACAAACATTTTATTCGTCATATGAGTCATATTGTCTGTCTGGTCCAATGGTTGATTTGTGGCTGATTTATGCCGCATGAAAATTTATTATTATTATTATTATGAGCATTTTCTTATTGTTTTTTTCCCTCGGTCTCTGTATCTTTTTCTGCTGTTCTGTTAAATGCATTTGGACATGTGTTGTCTGTAGCAGTGACTATGGCTAAAAGCTACAAAATGTTCCATTGACGATGAAATGACTTGTGAAAGACCAAAGTCATTGTAACCGTGTAGTCAAGATCACACTAACTGTGTATCAATGTTTATTAATAGATGCTTTATGGACAACATAGAATTGCTGTTGTTGCAAATAATTTATTATGTTTTTCACGCAGTGATGTGCAATAGGGCGGTGAGATAAAAAATAAAAAATTCTTATTGGTCGTGGACAATTTATGACTAATTTTTCGAACGCTTGGCTTCGTATTTCAGCAATGATGCTCACAATATTTATCTGCCAATGCACTCAAAGCTCGTGACTGTTCAAAGGCCATAAATCACTCAGTATTTGTTATCAATTTACCGAGTCATTTCCACACATAACGCTTTCGGAAAACTATTGCTTATAGTAAAAAGATTTTTTTAAACAAACTTTTATTTTTGTTGACATTTTATCCAATCGGGGCATTAATTAATTGGTAATAATGTCGTTACACCACACAAACAGTTGACCTACAGTTTGTTTTCAAATAAAAATTATTTGGCATTTATTTACGTATCCACAGTATATACAGATCCAGGTTCTGTGCGTGACTCAGTTGGGTCCTAATCAATAGGTGCGTTTGAGTACTTTTCCAGTAAAATACAGTAACAGAGTAATTTAAAGAGATTACTCTCAATAAAAAGTTTGCATGTAAAAGTTCGCTAACGGAAAAATTGTAAAATCCAGTCAAATATATACAACAAAAATTATACATATCGTCGACTCAGAGTGTAAACCTGCTAAATTCACTTTTTATAATATTTGACATTTTAATGTTGTTTGAAAGAGAAAGAGACGCGGCATCGACTGGCTAAATATTTGTTTTAATTTTAAACTCTACATGTCGAAAAAACTTAATGTATTAGGCTGAGTTTATATCTGGCATTTCTTTTGTGCCATATTCCCAAAAAAGCGTAACCACTAATTACTAATGAAAAATTGTTTGATTCAGACATGTATTTATTCATTTAAACTGTTTCCAATCATTAATAATTAGTGGTTGCGTTTTTTGCGCATGTGTAGCACATGACACATAGATGTAAGCCCGGCCTTAGACTAATATCTTAAGCTATGTATAGAAAATGATAACAGTATTTTGCCTCTTCTGTGAAATTGGGTTGAAGTGAGTTAACAGGTTTACACTCTAAGCCGATGATATGTATGTACATATATGCAAAAAAATATACAAAACTATACATATGTATGTATGTATGTGTATAAATGGGTAGTTACTGGTTATCCGGGTGGAAAAATAACATGAGTTTTCGATAAAATCGATGAAGAATGTTTTTTCATTTGTTTTATAAAAATACACGATAGAATATTTTGTTTAATAATAAAAGCAATAGATACGTATGTATGTTTTATTCAAACTTACGGGTCTGGCCTACGATGTCGACAAGAAACTTTCTATAGCATATTATTGAACACAGACACAAATTTTCTTATTGTGTTTCTGTTTTCAATATAAATAAGTGATAAAAACTTTCTTGTCGACATCGCGGGTCAGGTCGTTAAAGTTTCTAAGCTTCTTACCCTCAACGTGAAAAGTTATTAGGATTCACAGAAAAATACAAAAATCTTTGTTGCCGCATATAAAGGGTGTTTTTTATTGAGGTATAGAACTTTAAGTTGGCATCACTTTTTTAACTGGCGGCCATTTTGTCAGCTGTCAAGTGATTAATATTTAGTTTGGTTTGCCATTTCATCATGAACAGGTTGACAAAAGAACAACGCTTGCAAATCGTGCAAATTTATTTCGAAAATAATGGTTCAGTTCGCGAAGTTTACCGCAAGCTCCGTCCATTTTATGGTCGACATAATCGTCCATCAGAGCAATTAATTCGGTTAACCATGGATCGTTTTCGCACTACGTTTACTCTATGTGATAATACGCATCCGCTGAAGTCGCTCGTCTACGCCAATAAACGAGAAACGTTAGGGGACTTGGAAGCCAACATTCGTGGCGTTATTGCCAACATACGGCCCCATATACTCGAAAAAGTGGTTGAAAATTGGACCTGTAGAATTGGCTTTATTCGAGCCAGCCGCGGCGGCCACATGCCCGAAATCATATTTAAACGTTAATGGCATAAAATTATCCTTCCAATAAAGCCAAATTGATGGACATTAAAACGATTTTCTTGTGTTTTATTTCAATTCGAAGTTCTATACCTCTAAAAAAACACCCTATATCAATCATAACAACAATATTGTTCACTTCCTTTCAACTAAGTCAAATTAGTACATTTATTAAGGGAAATACAAAAGGGAAAAACTTTATATGTATAACCCTGATATATTAACGACATCGAAAAACTGAGAACAAATTTGAAAAAGGATTTATTATCCATATATAATCGACCAATAACTTATTTTTTTAAATGTTCCATGCGGCAAACTGGTAATTACCCGATGATATGTATAAACAAAAAATTCACTTTATTCACGTTTAAAAACAATGGACTATATTCTGCATTCCTCATTCAGAATTGTCATAGTATTGTTGTTATAAGTATGTGAGACAATTTTAAATTACATACTTAGGTAGAGTGATATAACTTCGTGCTAACCTGAATAGAAAAATGAAAAAACGGATAAACAGAAAATGAATAGTGATACCTACAAATGTGTTTACCAAAGGTAAAACAATAATTGTATACACAACATTTCTCATATTCCATTTCATTGAAAATTTGCGTTAAATAGCTAATGTTAATAACAATCTCTACCCCAGTAGATAGACTTGAGTGCTGATGAAGTGCGTGGCTGCACAGAAAAATATCGGTATTTCGCCCAGCTAATAAAGTCTAATTTAATTTTTCTTCTATTCTTTAGAACCTCACATTAATTAATAAAAATATTTCATTCAACAATAATTGAAATTACTGAACTTAAGCCTGACTAAGAAATTATTTCTGTTGTTATATGTATGTAAATCGAAGTTAGGCAAAAGGCCGCCCGCTGGCGCTTCGCTATGCTCTTTTTTTACACGTGCATTCGTACAACCATGCATTTTACTCTCTTTCATATTTATATGCATGTGTTTGCCTAACTTTGCTTTAGAGTTTAAAGGCACTCGTGATAGCTAAAGTTGTATACTCTATTAATATTGTTACACTTTTGCCCTTTAAAAACACTTTTCCGTGGACTCGAAGATTTGCAAATGAATAAAAGACTCCAGTGTAGTAATTAGGGTTAAGAGTGATACAAGTTTTATTTACAAATACACTTAAACTAATATAATCAAGACCTTTCATTTTTAAAAGTAGAAATTGACAAAAAATCGTTGGGTATTTCCCTAACGAAAAATCTACTGTAAATACATACATAGATATGTATGTATATATTTCCATATATAAGTATGTATGTATTTCCAAAAATTCTATGACAATTCCGCACGTTTTAATTTCCCGTGCAATACATGACATACCCGAATATTTTTCTGGCACCAAACTTAAATAAATGTTACAATGTTTATAGCTTAATACATTTGTTTTTTGTTATTAAGAAAATTTTATCAAAAGTTATGTTACGCACCTGGTTTTACATTATACTTTTAAGAAACTGCGACGATTGTGTAGACCTCAAAATACAAGGGCTCCTTTTTATATTTCGGGAATAGCAAATAATAACAAATATTTTTAAATGCAAATGGCTTTATTGTTTTTCGAAGTATTCCCTTTGATGATCAATGCACTTTTGCATTCGTTCAAACCATTTGTCATGACGATCTTGCATTTTCAGTTCACGCACTGCATCGATATTTTGTGCCACAATAACCACTTTTGGACGACCTTCACGTCGTTCGTCGGCGAAGGAACTACGGCCACAATTGAATTCACTACACCGATATACTGTGATTTTTTAGATTTTTTCACCTAAGCGAGCATTTTCAGCCGAAAATATTGATAAATGCGAATATAAGGATCAAAACATCTCATACCAGCTTATTATAAGCTTTGTCATGTAAGTATTGGATTATCCTAAAGCTCGTGATCCATTTTATCAATATTATCGGGTGAAAATGCTCGTGTAGGTGGAAAATGATGCAATTAATACACAGAAAGTAAGAATAAAGAGAATTTGCATTTGAGTTCTCAGAAATTCCAAAAAGAAAATCGCAAAATCCCAAAAATCGGATTTGTTCAGTATTTTTGCTGTATTCTTCTTATTTTTCGCCGGGCGCAGAAAATTTTTTTGGAAATATTTAACAACATATCTTGTCTTCAGGTGGCATAATAAATTTGTTGGTTCCAGCTTTGGAAAATCCTTAAATTTAATATTTATAACAAAAATAGGACTATCTCGAAACGATCTGGTGCCTTCAATAACGAAAATTTTTTAACAAAAATTTTTTTTGTAATATAATAATAATATAATAGTATTATGTTTTGGATAAATATATAAAAATATGGGGTTGGTATTTTTGCAAATTTACTCACAATAAAGAAAAAATGAAACCACTTTTTCTGCAAAAAAAAAAAACGGTGAAAAATCTACTTTTTTTCAAAATTTCAATTTAAATTGCGTACAACTTTTGACTTAATTGTACTTTTGATACCAATTTTTTTTTAATATTACAAATTTTATTCTTAACTCATAAGTTTCCTTTTCTAAATCGAACAACATTTTACTCCTCAATTAGCAGAACAGTGGACCAAAGTTGGTAAAAATGAAAAACAAATTCTTTTTCGAGTATTGCCTAAACTATAAGCGAAAACCCATAAATATAGCAGACTCTTTTTAGCCCTTGGATGGCAAAAAAAATCCACTTGCAAAAAATATTTTTTATCAGATGAACAACATCAGCTTGGATCAGTTATAACTTTTCATTAACCCAAGGTTGCCCACTTCTGGGTTTTGTGGCTCCGTCCCCTTTAAAGGTATATAGTCCAAATTGCAGACTTAAGCTCCGTAACACTTCCTTAAAATTTTATAACAATCGGAAACTGCAGAATCATTTTCATTTTGTTAACAAAATCCCCCAATGCGTATCGGGTACTTTAGACTCCACTACGTACCAGAAGGCACAGTCGGATCGAGCTAATAAAACTAAGCCCGCAAACCTCATATTTTAGATAGTGAAAATATACTTATATCAATTAAAAATACACATTTAGTAGTAAGATATAATTAGCATACCATACGTAATGCAAAGTAAATTTATATAAAGTATATGCAAGTACTCAGGTGATTCATTTTTTCCTCGTGTAGTGTAAGTGAAAATGTTTAAATAAAGTTTTACTTAAAAATGGTGTTACTAAACATTTAAAAATAATTATATTTAATTATTAATATATATATCGTCGGCCTAGAGTGTAAACCTGCTAATTCACTTGCAGCAAATTTTACAGGAGAGACAAAATACAAAATACGTTAACAGTTTCTATACAAAGCTTAAGAAATTAGCCTAATACATTAATAATTCTTCGACATATAGAGCTTCAAAATAAATATTTAAGCAAATCGATGGGGCGTCTCTTTCTCTTTCGAATGGCATTAAAATGTCATATGTTATAAAAATGTCATATGATATAAAAGCAGGTTTACACTCTAAGCCGACGATATGTATATATATTATTAATTAAATATAATTATTTTTAAATGTTTATTTCACGTATTAAAGGTTTATCAAAAAACACATGCATTTTGTTGGTATAAACAAACAAATAACTGTCAGAAACAGATGTCTTTTGTTTTTTAAAATAACAATTACAGGGTAACTAAAGTGCAATTGTATACGATTGCCAAACAGAATTGCGGCATTAAATGATTGATTTTCTTATTATTAACTTAACTGCGCACGGACAAAAATAATTGTGTTGCAACACATTGTGCGCAAGCAATGAATAGCTGTTGTTGTTTTTTTACATTTACTTTCTTTACATACTTCTCACAACTGCAATTCGAGCTGAAGAAAAGTCAGCTAATGTAGCAATGGTAAAGTAAGAAAATAAAAAGCATGTTGATTATTGAGTTCTTGTTTCAACTTTGGTATTAGTTGAACTTCTCATTTGTTTAAATGGAAGTTTAACATAATATCTTTAGTTGTTCTAAGATGATCTGCATTAGCAAAAGTGAAATGTTCATAGGGTCCAACTAACCCTTCAATAATCAATTTCAATGTATTTTTAATAAAAAGTATTTTACTGAATAAATAAATAATAATTTAGGATAACTTGTGCGTTAACAAATGTTAAACTTATGATCGATTTTCATTCATTTAGGAGTTATAAGAAGAAACAAGATTACTGCAAAATTATGAACAATTCGTGTATGTGCAGCCAAGGCTAAATAATGCTTAAATTCATACAAATACATTGTGGCCACCGAAAAGTCAAATCTGAATTGCTTACCCATTTGACACACAGATAAAAAACTGCCTAATAGAATCAAGAAGATTTTTTCTATGAAACGTTTTTAGGCTAAGGGGTATCGCAGCAGAAAGAAACGAAGATTATTATTATGTGGTAAATCTTTTCACTTTTATCAAGAAGAAAAACACATAAAATCAAGAAGAAAACTTGTTATTCACAATATTTTATCCAATTTCCGTTATTTTTGGCACATAAAAAAAAGAATCCATAGAGAAAAACCTTTTGATTTTATTAGGTTTTCTTCTGAATTGCATAAAAAAGGGATTTCTTATTGATTTCATTAGGCTACATTATTGATTTTCTTAAAAAGGTTTTCCTTATTGATTTCTTTAGGTTGCCTTATTGATTTTTTTATGAAGGTTTTCCTTATTAAATTAATAAGACTTCCTTCTTGAAAAAAAACCATAGAGATATCTTATTAATTTTGTTCTATTTTATGAGGTATTTATTAGGCACTGTTTTCTCTGTACAGGCTTCTCGTTTTATTCCGATATTAGCTTAAGCCGGCTTTTGAATATATAAGTTGGACCTTGTGTAACTTTGCTTATGCTTGAATTTTACTTAAGGAAACTTGACAAAAACTTTCATATTATAGTTTGCCACATAAGTTTTTCATACATATATATATTCGCACAGTTGTTCAATGTGGCTTAAGCTAGCTTATTCATGTTGGGCCTTTAGTCTATAGTTATAGACTCTATACATAATGTAACTACCTTGCCGAAAATACAAATTGGCACAAGACTAGTCACGTGACCGGTCCACAAGTGGTATGGACTAGTCCAAGTTCTAACACTTCCTATGAGTGGACCAGTCAGGTATGGCCTAGGATAATGTTAATTGATACATTGTATGTAGCTTGTGAATTGTCACTGAACTATCTTATAGGGACCTATTCGGTGTATAGTAATATAAATTTTATATAAATGCCATTTATATATTTAATTGTAAAACTTATAAATTGATTTATTGCGACTCGAACTGACAACCTCCGGCATGACAAGCTTGCACAGTACCCACTCGACCACAGGGACACTCATATTTAAAAAATATAAATAACAGTTTAGCTTAGGTT
This sequence comes from Nowickia ferox, assembly GCA_936439885.1. Taxonomy (NCBI): domain Eukaryota; kingdom Metazoa; phylum Arthropoda; class Insecta; order Diptera; family Tachinidae; genus Nowickia; species Nowickia ferox. Next base: position 84,939,257 of record OW387024.1, read on the forward strand.
AGTATATAAGTGTTGCTACGGGACTGGTTCCAGAGTCTCACTGAAGGGAACAATTAATATTATTTTTATACTAGACCAGCAGCTGACCACAAATTGTCAGACATCTTAAAATCATGTGAACTCATTGTAAAATTAATGCCAGATATTTGTCAGACATTTTAATATTGCAAAGTTTATGCATCTGACAATGGTGTCATTGTAAGGGAATTATTTCTATGGGCAACACTGCACACATTTGATTTAAGAAAAAATATATAATACAAAATATGTCAACAAAATCATTGCAATGGCTTCTTTATGGTCCATAATAATTTATACTTTAACTTTTTACATTTAAAACAACCCCGCAAACGATGGAAATTTAACAATTTCTAACAAATTCTTTGAGTCTGGCCACGCATAACAACAGATTTGACAATTTTTGCATATGACAACCGTGTGAACTGACAGTTTTTCGACTGACGATTTTGTCAGATGAATTTATTGTCATACAACCGTCTGGCAATAAATTGTAAGATATTTTGACAAATTTGATACAACATGTGAACTCACAATCTACCTTGTGCTGGCAATTTTTGTTTGCCAGTACATTGTCAGCACATTGCCAGATCTTGCAATATTGTAATATCTGACAATCGTATGTACATAGTTAGCAGACTGTAATGTAATGTAACTGCAACAGTAGGAAACAGCTGATCGATATTGGTAGGTGAAAAGTAATGGAAATGGTTATAGAGATGTAATGTAACGTAACCTACTTTTCATATAAAAATATTGATCAGCTGTTTCTTACATTACATTGAATTACAGTCGGCTAACTGAGCCTTTAGTCATGGTAAAATTATACAAGGTACATGTACAAGCCCAGCCTGTTAATGTATACAACGCAGGAAGTAGTTGTCAAACTTTGTTTACAAGCTGCAAAAATTTTAGTGTATGTGTGTGAATAAAATGAGTACAGTGTTGCCAATGAATTTGCACATAGCTGTGCCTCCAATTATACATCGAAGAAAATTACACTACTCATCGTACTCGTATGTGTAGTTTTGTTTTAAAGCAAAAATAAATAAAAATGTGTGTAGTATAACTGCATACAGATTATACATGACTCTCATTACATGGCCTACACATGAGAGTAGAAATTACACACTGTGTATTAGACACATCTTGGCAACACTGAATGACTATAATCATGCATGAATGCCGCGTCTGCAATTGTACTTTATTTACCCTGTGATTGTTATTAAAAAAAAAGAGGCATGTGTTTCTGACAATTATTCGTTTTTTTTTCTAGCAACAAAATGCGTGTGTTTTTTGGTGTTGTAATTTACAAATCCTCTAGAAAAGATTATTCATTCAAGCATGACGTGCGTTAGACCATAAGGTTGTTCACCTCCGCTAGCAAATACATACCAACAATTTATTATTAATTCTAAGCACACAATATAATCAAAATGTAATAGACAATAATTTAAACACTTACACTTTCTTAACAAAAAAATATATGCAAGTACTCGAAAGATGATGAAATGGACAATCATTTACAAAAAAAGAAGTGATTTTGCTGACTAAGTAGAACTACAATAAGAAAAACAAAAACAACTTTTACTACTTATGACTCTATAAAGAATCATCATCATCATAATCAGCATCCATTCATGCATCTGTCTATTAATATGTATGGAAGATGTACGTGTGTACTCTGGTAGTTTGTTGGTCCCTGATTGAAGCAGTGGAACAAACTTCTTAGACATTGTCATCATGATGACGAAACCTCATTGTCAACAACTGCAAACTATTTAAGGTAGAAAAAAAAACCAATGGGTGGCAGGAGGCCGTTTTATTATTAAGAAAACTATTTGTGAGTGTGTGCTTGAAGTGATGACTACATTGAAAAGTGTATTAAATTATTTAACCCGGCAGGAAATAACCGTAATTTTCTATTACGTTCGCTCATGCAACATCTGATCATTCCAAATCGTACATCTTTGCACCGCTGTGGAATACAAATCATTTTGTTAAGAAAATTGCATCCGTTTTATTTTCTTTGTCTTATTAAAATTATATTTCATTTCATTTATTTATCACTTTGTTTTGTAACATTCTGTACTTTTCTACTTAAGAGATGTGGATGCAGAACAAACGGAAGGTTCTAAGAGCACATGAACAATAATTGTGGAATATACATACACATATAAAGACTGAAAATTAATTTTACTTTGAAATGAGGTCAATTCCAATCACACTTCTCACACTAAGGTAATGCCGGACTAGAAAATATATTTGTACCTTGGATGCAATGATTCTCATGTAATATTGTAATATATGTACTCGTATGTATGTAATTTGATAAAGGAGGCATAAGATTTAGTTGAATTTAAACGAATTTTAAATTTTTATTTAAGAGTAATGAAATTGCCATGGTTTGCATTAACAAGACGGCTTTTACACACGCAAAGTTTACTTTGCAAAGTTTTGAGTTTGTACGAGAAAAGATAAACGACTTCACATTCTTTTTTCCCTTTTCTCCTGCAAACTCAAGACTTTGCAAGGTAAAATTTGAGTGCCGAAGTGCAATATTGGCTTAATTGCAACTTCAAATAATACTAATGACCATCCACAAACAGTAAAATTAGACATTGTAAGACATGGAGCGTTGTGTTCGTTAGACCAATTTGCAATGTTGTTCACAAATCGTTTCACTTACCATAAATCGAGTCACTGATTTTCCAAGAAACCAAGAAACGCTGTCCACAATATATTTAACCCTCTCATGACCGATGTTGCGTATATGCAACATTGTGCTTATGAGCGTCTAATTATCGCTATTTTAAATATTTTTTTGAACCTCTCGCAAAAATACAGCCTCGTGTGTTGTTTAAGCTTACAGCTAATTGGTTGGTAGTCAGCTGTGCACGTGTTCAGTTAGAAGAAGTTGACAAATCAATTTTGCAAAAAAGCGTTGTTTTAAAAAAGTGTTAAAAACATTAATATAATAAATTCATCCTAAAACCAAGTTCAACAACTTGGTGAAAAAAGGTAAGTGAGTATTTTATTATTTAGTTTGTCTGTAATAATTTTGTAAATGTACTGTTGCGTATATGCAACATTGGTCTATTGTGGTAATTTTCAAAAACTAAAAACTTATTTTTGTATGCACATTCTAAGATGCCCCAAAAAGTCTCACTCAGGCTGAAATTGAAAAATTCGTCAACTTAATTTGGATGACGAGGAAAGTGAAGAACGCAAATCAAACTACAGTTGTCGCAAAAAAGAGAGGTCGTCCATCAACACTCCTTTTGACAATGAATTCAGGAACTTTATCACCTTCTCCATCGACTCCGTCATTACCAGCTCCTTCTAAGGGTTCTGAATCAAACCCCTATAAAAGAGTATATGTTGCAGAGCCTGCAAAATCCCTACGACTTGATGGTTATAATCATTGGCCGGAATGAGGAACAGGGGGCATATGTAGGCTATGCAACACTGGGTTTCCAAGCTGTAAATGCAGCAAATGCAATGTGCACTTGTGCTCCAATCCTCCAAAAAATTGTTTTGTATCCTACCATACATAAATTTAAATAAACGGCATTTGCAAAAAAAAAATCAACTTGTATTTAAATTTATGACACCATTACCAAATGTTGCCTATACGCAACATCCTGTAGCTCTTGAACCAAGACACCTAGGACATTGAAATTTTTGTCAGTTGATATTGAGGTTAACTCTATCTTATATGTCTACTCCAAAAAAATTTAGACACGTCCATTTTAATTCGGGCATGAGAGGGTTAACTACGTACTCACACGAAGGAAAAAGAACTATTGGACCAGCTGTTATGCCGTGTGATGAAAAAACAAAAAACATTGACACCGTTTCCTTTTCATTGACTCCTTGAAAGTAACATAGGGTGTTTTTTAGAGGTATAGAACTTCGAATTGAAATAAAACACAAGAAAATCGTTTTAATGTCCATCAATTTGGCTTTATTGGAAGGACAATTTTATGCCATTAACGTTTAAATATGATTTCGGGCATGTGGCCGCCGCGGCTGGCTCGAATAAAGCCAATTCTACAGGTCCAATTTTCAACCACTTTTTCGAGCATATGGGGCGAAATTATGCGCTCATCGAATGTTTCCTTCAATAAATCGATTGTGACGTGCGCTGTGTGGCATGTAGCGCCGTCTTGTTGGAACCACAACTCATCCACATTCATGCCATCCAATTCGGGAACAAAATAGTCGGTTATCATGGCTCTATACCGGTCTCCATTAACGGTAACCAACGGTCGACCATAAAATGGACGGAGCTTGCGGTAAACTTCGCGAACTGAACCATTATTTTCGAAATAAATTTGCACGATTTGCAAGCGTTGTTCTTTTGTCAACCTGTTCATGATGAAATGGCAAACCAAACTAAATATTAATCACTTAACAGCTGACAAAATGGCCGCCAGTTAAAAAAGTGATGCCAACTTAAAGTTCTATACCTCAATAAAAAACACCCTTTATATGTATACATTGCTATATTCCTTATTTGCTTGCCCTTTTCCAGCCTTTAGACACATTCTAGACCTTGTTTTATCTCAATTAAAAACAAATGATGGATTGTCTAAGATTGATTGGTTGCCTTCTACACGTAGGCATTCAAGTAGAATCTAGTTGATTCCTTTTTGTATGACCACTCCCCTCGTCGATGTCAACCTATGTAAAACTGTATCCACTACATTGAGATATCAGATAAAATCAGCCAACATAGTCTCAGATAAATCTGAAAGGTCGTCTAGTACATTTCTGCCTAAAAACTTGTGTCTCGAGAGATGCAAAGCTGGACATTCGCAAAGAAAGTGGAAAATTGTTTCTTCCACTTACAGACCTATCCTACTAGCATGTCTGCCGACCGTCCAGTGCCCCGTCATAACTGCAACGAGATGTCCCTACGGTTCCTATTTGTTAATTGTATTGAGCGCCTATCATTGTACCCAGTGAACACATGACCTAGGTCTGACATCACTGGTAAGTCAAAGCTAGATAATCAAGTTTTACGTAATTTTGACCTGGCATTGACATTCTTTGTGACTAAAATACGATGTAAATGATGATGATAAATAATATAATTTTTAGGTAAATTTTACATAACTATTGTCATATTACATCTTCACAAACGACTTTTTTCAGTCAGAATATGAAAAGATATTCAGTTGTAAGTCTGTAAATTCTCGGGCACTCATCCAACTAATACATCGCAACCATCTCTTTTTTACTATGTTAGTAAAATAAAACTCTATCGTAAAGTACAAAGTAAAAGTATTATTAAAGGTTTTAATATATTAATGTTTGACAAATAAACTATTTACCAAAATCTTGCTTATGATACATAGCTACAAGTATTCCAAAATTAAATAAGCCGGCATTTACTGCAAAACAAAAGGAGAAAAACTATGATGGTAGTGTTCCTTCTACCTCATTTGAAAATACTTTACAATATGAAATACTGCTGATCTGACTTTTGTTGACAATTATCCTCTGAGTTCATATGAAGACATTTCTCGTCACATAAAACTATTAGAAGGTGAGCTTTAACCTGGATTTTATTCATAAAAAATCAAAATTATGGTGATATGGATATGCTTCATAAAATGATGTGATATTGACTCTTTTTATGCCACACCATCAATATGAAGATATTATTATGAATAAATGTGAAACAAAAAGTATTTATAACGTGTTGGTTATTTCTAATAACATCAACATGTATCCCTAATAATATCTATTGTTTTCAGAAAAATCAGATGCAGTTTTGAATTTGCTTGGTAAAGTGGTTGTGGGTATAAAAGACATTCAGCAACAGCTAGCTTTGAAAAATAGTAATAATGCTGCGAAAAAGCTCAATGAAAAAGATTTGCAGCTTATAAAGTACGCTTTACCACTCGAAACCAAAGAAGCTATTGAGGATTTCGAAAACTTGCTGTCCAAACCACACTACAATAAATAATTTCAAATTAGTGCCTTCTTTTGGCTTAGATAACAGACAATTAATAGCAACGTAAATTTCAGACTCTCATGATAAAGCAAATTGGAGGGGCGGAAAAGATTATACGGGGAGAATATTTTCCAAAATCTTTTCTAAATTTTTGCTAAAAGCAATACGTGGGTTGGTAAAATTTCAAAGTATCCGGTTAAAGATCTGACTTTGATGAATACCATCGAAGGTATTTTGTCTTATTAAAGAACGTGCAGTAAACACGAAGCTAATATTTTTTTATTTTCAGAAATTATACTATCGAAATTTCCGTTTTGGAGTTCTGCCGAATTTGAAAGAGTCGCATCTAATTGGCTACGATTAGGCAATTAAAGTGCGGGAGAACAACCAGCACAAAAGAAGAAGAATGATGACGGGTCTATTTTTAAAATATTACCATTTTTATATTAAAAAAATTAAACAATATGCTATGCCTATATCTAATTACCATTAGTTAGTTATAACAAAATATAAATAACAATTATTATTATTAGCCGATATTTCGCTACTCTTTTTATTTCATAATAAAATAGAGGATTACTACTACGTTATCAGTACGTAAGATTCACTTAAGGGAAATCATTATAATGTCAGATTTATATCATCATAATGTCAGATTGGTAACATTTGCATGTCATTTGTGTTAAGTCAGTATCTGATGTACCCAAGTGCGAAATTATGAGTCATATATGAGTCAGTAATGAGTAATTTCTTATGTAAAGTGTGACATTTCATGATATCATGTTGATATCAGAATGACATCAATGTGTTCACTGGGTAGCAAGGCCACATTTTCTTAGCAACCGTACACGTGACTATATAGCGCCATCTGCATTCAGCCTTATAGAAATAGCGCTTGAATATACCGGTTCTAATAGTACCAAGACAACAACAAACAAAAAGTCATAGCAGAGCCAGCTCGTCTGCCTAAGATATGAAGAACATTTGTTTATATTTATTAAGAAATTTCTTCTGTTTTTATCACCCGTTCTTTACTGTTCCCTAAGTTAGGATACCATTTTTAAAAACCGTAAAACCACTTTCTGACCGGACGATTGTTCGCTGGTAATCACTTGAGCTGTGTTCAGTAATTCCATAATTTTGAGTGGAAAAACATATTCGTCTAATTTGTAGCACTTATCCAAAATATGCTCCTAAAAATTTCTTAAAACTGGTGGTGGGCCATTCTTTTTGGAGCTTCAACATTGTATGCTGCATAGTGGAATGTGGAACAAGAAATCTTACACTAATCACAATTGATTCTTCGAGTGAATGTGTGTTACAACCAGTGATGCCATAATTCTTTCACAATGACTAAATATAGACAAAAAATGGTTGATAAATTGTTTAAAGAAATTTCAGTTTGCTAATACGGACTTCCAAAAGAAAATTATACGGAGTTTTTGAAATTTATTGTTACAGGCATGTTGTAATAGTCTCCACCATATGTGGAGACTTTTCCGTCCACTGAAGAAAAAATTAATGTTCATGCAATTGTTTGGTCACAAAATTCTTCACATTTCTTATTTTTCACAAGTTGTAATAAATTGTTAAAATAAATGAATTTATGTGTAGAAATAGATGTAAATTTACAAACATGTGATTCCTTAAAACTCCGTACCGGGTTTTAAGCCTTCATTTGTCTTTACAACTGTTTATTATTTGACCATATCTAATGTCATTGATTTGCATTTCGCTCATGAAAAATTTCGTACGAATGCTCATAGAAAATACAATACATTGTCTTTGCAAGGTCAAATTACCAAGATCCTTGAAAAAATTTTCACTTTGGCCGCACAAATGGACTCAGGTATGATCATATCGATCAGTTAACCGAAATGTATCCACTCGTCGTCGCATAGAAAACATGTTTACCAAAAAAATTTCAAACATACATTTGTTTGAAATAAAATTTAGTTTATTGAATATTTTGTACTGCTCCAGAAAATTGTTTGTTCCAATTTTATATAATGCAAAAAAAAAACTGTATAGAGTGAACAATTTTAATTCATACAATTAATAAAATAAAAAAGATTGTTTACAAAAGATTTCGTACATACTCTTATATTGTATTTGTTTTATTTCTTTTTCCATTTCAGCAAAAATATTTTTTTTAAGAAATAAATTGTTGATTGAAAAAATCAGAGTGTTTTGTTTTGCAGGGCAATATGTAACGAATATTATAAATCGATTTTCAGATGAATCAATTAATCAATTAAAAAGAAACTATAATAACACTGTCAAATAATAATCATAATGAAATCTCTTAACTTTTTCGTTTGACAATTTTATTTATTTTTTTTATTTATGTATTTTTTTATTCTTTTTTGTTAATAGTATGTTGGTTTTTTAGTTTTGTAGTTTGGATCTCATTAAAGTGAATTTCAAATAACATGTACGTTTAGTGTTCAAAAACAAATTCCAATTATTTATTTCAATGGGGAATTTCCGGAATACCGGGAAATTTAAAAACCAATCCTGTGGTCGAATCATCTCATCCGTGATCGTACAACTCGTTACGTAAAAACACCATTTTTGTGTTATGACATACGTGAACGTACTGAAATCCCATTCAGCTTATACGATTGACTTATAACTTAATTTGTTTTCGTACGATTGTCGATACGATCACACGTGTGACGATTTGAGCTCTGATTTCCCGAAAAGTAAAAAAGTGCAAAATCAGAAAAACTCTATTTGTCCTATGGCACTTTAATAGTAAATCTAAACAGTAAATTAAGCGAAAGGATCCCCACAGACTGGTACTAAGTGTTACTTATATCATCGATTACTTAATGTATATTTTTACTACTGGGTTAATTTGCTGCAGTAGTATCTCATATATAATTTATTCTAATAATTTCTCATCTTTATAGAGATATTTTGACAGTTGTCTTCCTTTGCTACTAATTTTACACGAAAAATTATCGCTATTGCACGTGTTGAAAATTACTCACATAAGTTCTACTCTTCATTTACAAATAGATAGTTGAGATTAATTGTGCAGCTTAGTTATTCTTATTTCAACAAGTAAACACATCTATCTACTTATCTTTAAATAAAATACCCTACTAGTCAAACTAAAATGCATAACTTCCTATTGTAGGGTATTAAAAAATAAAGCCCAATTATTAGTTTGACCTTTTAGAAGAGAAGAGATCAAAAAAAATCATAATGTTTATCTGTATATTTACAACAGCACTTATCTGACTGTTGTTTAACTGTTTTGGGTGCACTTCATTTAAATAAATAAATGAAACAACACAAATTATAATTTACATCGATTCGAATGCATCTAAAATAAAAATTTACATAAATTGTAAACTCTGCTCTTTCCGAAGCACAAAAAAACATTTCAAATCAATTTGTTAAACTGTGAATTATAACAGCAACAGCAACTATTCAAAATAACAAGAGTGTCAACAGCCATAACTAAACTATAACAAGAACAACAACAATAGCAATCAAATATGAAACTCGCTCAGACTGACAACGAAATAGTTAAGTAAATAAATAATCCACTCGTCATCTCTATTAAGAGCATCACTAGCAAACAAATCGAAATAGAGGCAAGTCATCACAATTATTATCATCATCATTATTGTGATTACTGTCAGCCAGCCCCACCAACATTGTGTCGCCACAAACATCATCTTTCACTTTATAAACTGAATTACGCGGTGGAATCCAAATGTTTTTTATTTCATCTTTGGTTTTCTGGACCTACAATAAAACGATTAAAAAATATAAACAAAAATCATTTGTTTTAATTCGTAACTGCTGTTTGGTGTTGTGATCAACTCGCGGACAGACGTATGGACAGCTGCGGTTTTGTTGCCTTTCAGCTTTTACAAATTCTCAAAGCATTAAAGTTTGTTAGATTTTCAATTTAAATCCCCATGTACTCGTATGTATGTATTTTCATCCATTTAGCGGCATTTGAATTATAAAAAACAAGTAAAAGTGCTTTATTTGGCCGTGCTGAATATTATATACCCTTCACTGAAGTATGTTTGGAGTATATACATACATAAATTTATTCTGCTGAGAGCATAAAAAGCAACATGGCAAAAACCTTCGTTTATACGAGTATTTAAATTAGATATCCATATAAAAATTTAAAGAATATAGAAAAGCCTAGAGTAAAGATCTTCCTAAAATATGAAATATGTTTACTTGAAAAAAATTGTTTTTGGTTATATTTTTACCAATAGTTCTTTTTTTTTAATTTCCAACCCTGGAACCATAATTTTGATTTTTCGAATTTCTTATACTAATTTATTTTTTTATTCTAAAATATGCAATATAATTAATTACCAAAGAAATAATTAGTTTTATTTAATCAGTTTTATATACCAGAAAAAAATTAAGTTTTCCAGGTCTGGAGCTATGTTTTTATTTTTCTAATTTATATGGCAAACTATTTCTTTCTAAAACATAAATTCTAAGTAATTTGGAAGGAAAAAGAAAAAAATAATTTGACCTAGTTACTTTTATATACAAAAAAAAAGTAATTTTCCAACCCTGGAATCATCGTTTTAGATTTTTCTGATTCGTTATACCAATCTAGTAGTTTTAAAAAAATATATAAAGTATGTTAAGTTGTTTTTAGTTATTTTAATATCCAGAAAAAAAGGTCAAAGCTTCCAGCTCTGGAGCTGTAGTTTTTATTTTTAAGATTTTCTGTACCAAACTTTTCTTTCCAAAACATAAAATGTACATATATAAATTATAAAGAAACATAAAAATAAATTAATTATACCTAGCTACTTTTATATATCGCACAACCCTGGAATCATCCTTTTAGATTTTGCTGATTTCTTACACAAATATCTTTCTTTTTAGAATATAAGATATGTTTAATTTATACAGGAAAATGAAAAATTAGTTTTAGTAGGTTACTTTTATACAAAAAAAAATTCAGTTTTCCAACCCTGGTAACGTCTTTTTTATTTTATTTAATAACAAAAGAAAATTGTTTTTGGTATTTACTTTTGTATGGCAAAATAAAGTTTAAGTTTTTCAGCTCTGAAACCATCTTTTCGATTTTGCTGATTTTCAATACCAATTTATTTCGGACCATTTTTGACACACCAGTCCAAGACCGAAGTCTCTAGCTTTTCTGGGAGCTTCGGAAAACCGATTTCACGTACAGACAGACGGACGTCGCTTATTCGTCTTCCCTATTCACAAGGATCCAGAATATTTATGGTTTATGGGTCGCTTATTAATATTGTGGCAATTACACACGGAATGACAAACCTATATATGAATACCCTTTATCATTTTTGGTGAAGGGTATAAATAAAAACAGGGAAAACAAATACAACGGGCAGACACTTCACCCTACAGCTACATAGATACGCACACTCATGCATACATACATATGTATGTATGTATATGCCGTCATAGACAACGCCAACTATTTTGAATTTCAATTAGTCACCTTTTCATAATGAGAGAATGGATGATGTATTTTGTATGTGTTAAACGTGTAAATGCAAAAAGTCAAGTTCAAAAACCCTCTGAATACTGTAAAGGATTTAAATCTTTAAAAAAGAACTGTGATTTCGAGATCTTTTAAACTATTTCCAAACAAATACTTAAATTTAATTTAAGATTAAAGAAACAAATTTACTACACACCGCATGAAACTTGTTTGTAGCAAAATCGAAAATTTTTAAATATCTTAAATAATTTGTTTCGTTTGACAAGACGTTTGTGTAAACTACACTTGGTCCTTGAAGAGAAATTGCAACTTTCAAAATAATGAAAATTAAAGATTTCCACTGATAACACTGTACAACAAAATTCAATTATTTGCAATATAATATTCTAAAGACTAAAGAGATAAGCAAATAAATAAAAATATATATAAATCCTTAGGAATAATTACTTACTTATACTTACCATATATGTACATATTTAAGCTCGACTGCGCTTTGTTGTGTTTTTTACACCTAAAGTGAAAATCTGGGTTTAACATAAAACCATAAACAGCTGATTTTGAGTTCTCACTAATAAATTCAGATTTAAGCACACAGGTTGTCAAACAAATTTGATAAAAAAAAATAAATCTAAATAAATAAATAAGTGAATTTGTCGCTAGACATTTTAGAATTATATAACTACTTTCACAAACAAATTTTTTTGATTATTGTTGCGCCTGCATCCATTTATGAACTGGCATAAATATTTTCAGCTGCTTTTTTTATTATAAGGCCTTTTCCTCAAATTCCAAAGCTGGAACCAAAAAATACATCATGCCAGCTTAAGACATAACATATTTTTAAATATTTAAAAAAATATATATATAGTTGAACTATAGTGAATTTTGATCAGAAATAATTTCTTAATAGGGCTAAAGTTCATTAATTTCAATTCCTATTGAATGAAATATTTTTATTAATTAATGTGAGTTTCTAAAGAAGAGAAAAACTATTAAACTAGAATTTATTAGCGGAGGAAATACCGATATTTTTATGAAAATTTGCGTTAAATAGCTAATGTTAATAACAATTTCTACCCCAGTAGATAGATATGGGTGCTGATGAAGTGCATGGCTGCATAGAAAAGTATCGGTATTTCCCCCAGCTAATAAAGTCTAGTTGAATTTTTCTTCTCTTCTTTGGAAACTCACATTAATTAATATAAATATTTCATTCAATAAAAATTGAAGTTACTGAACTTTAGTCCGATTAATTTTTTTTAATATTTCTTATAGTATTACCTTTCGAATAAGTAAAAATATGGGGTTGGCATTTTTGCAAAAAAATTATATAATAGCGATTTTTAACCCGTTTTTTTTTTTGCAAAAACACGGCGAAAAATCGACGTTTTTTTTATTTTTATTGAAGCGCTGACTTCTCCATTAGCAGAAAAAATAACCAATGTTGGTAAAAAAGCCAAAATTTGAATTTTTCTCTCGAATATTTCATTAACGGTAAGCGAAAACCCATAAATTTTACTTAAGCTTGGTTACACCTCTTCAAATGCTGTATGAAATTTCATAACAATCGGACGGCCCGTTTAGAAACTGAAGAATTATTTCCGTTTTTTAACAAAATCACCCCACTAGGCACCAGAAGGCACTGTCAGATCGAGCTAAAAAATAAGACCGCATTTATGACAGAAATTTATTTTAGATAGTGCAAATATATCTATTAAAAGGGAAACAATTTTGCGACCAGTCTAATGTACATACGAGTATGTTATGACAGGTAGCTGCATGATGAAGTCAAAATTACATCATACCCACATGCGGATATGGATCTGACGTCATCCTAAAGCTACATTTGCGGCATGCCAATCAATCCCTTACGTAATTTTTAGCTCCTTTCATAAACTGCTCCAAGTTTCTAGATCATATTCTCGTATTGGCTCCCGACAGCCCAATGGTATTTTATCCTGGAGTGTAGAGAAGCGTTGTAAACTCATGGCTAATCAGAGACCAAAATATTAACAGTAGGAAATCTAGGAAAACTTCACACCACGCCGTTTTTTTATGAGAGTACTCAGTTGCAGTTGGTGTCCAGCAAACAATAGGAACTACCAATTAATACCGTATACCGTATCATATATTAAACAGCTCTAGTTGCTGTAGTCCATGTCTCTGTACTCCCAAGAATTGGCAACTGTTTGATAGACGCTTGTAATCTCAACCACATATCCGGACTTTCATAGAAACACATGTAGGTACATAAACACACTTATCATGTGAGATTAATTTTTTTGCACCGTCTGATCGTTGCTTTAGCAAATTAATTCTTATTTTCTATGAAACTAATTGAGGTGTGTATGTTTTGATATTAATTGATGAAATGAAAAATCACAATAATTATATGGTAATTTTATATTTTAACTGTTGATTTATTTATATTGTTTGTGTGTAGTTTTAATTAAATTTACTAGGTATTATAGTTAATAAATTATTTGAATTGGATTTTATGTACATACATACATATTTATTATTCCTATTTAACAGTCAAACAATGAATAAAATAAATATGTTATTTAATTAAAAAGTCGGACATGTAATATAAGTTAAGTAAAATAAAATTATATTAAATTTACTACTTTATTGTACCCACAATCGGCTTCATACAGATGACAACACAGATTTACAAAAAAAAAAAACTGTGCGTAGTGTGTAATGGTAGAATTACTGAAATCGTATCGTGCTGTTGCGTGTCAGCTGACAAAATCCGTAACATTTAATAAGCATGTTGATGCTTATTGAAAATGTGTTGGCAACGTTTGCTACGTAAAAATCTACAGAAAATAGATTTTTACATAGCAAACGTCAACTTCTGGCTTACATACATACACACACACGTATAAAGCAAAGTAACAGCTGACACTTTAGCTGGCAGCCTCACGTTTTTACTAACTAACATACAGACTTAAACGATACGACAAATTCAAAAGTAAGACGATACGATTTGACTAACGAAGCCATAAAGGCCATGTCAGATAACAACAACTTTTGCTTCGCGTTGCGTTGAAGATTCCCTTTGACATCTAAGATGAAATTTACATGCTTATATGAAACATATCACATAAAGTACTTTTAACGCAAAGCGAAACGAAAAGTAAGGCAACTCTCAACCTTTTGTGTGCTTTGACAATCAGTCGGTATAATAATCATATTTTGTTTGGCCAAACTCGCATGAAAATATGAAGTTTCATTATATAAAAAAACGAGTTATTTGTATCAGAGTAATGGAATTGTGATGTATTTTGTGCATTAAACAAGCAGTAAAACAAAAAGTGAGTGTTGTCAAAGTTTTTATTCTGTCATACACATTTCGCTTTACGCTTTTCTGCCAACGCTTGAAACGTCACGCAAAGCGTTGAAGTTGTATATGACACCGCCTTAAGTGTGATGAAGCCTATGTACTCACATAAACCTAAAATTATGTGTTTAGGGCTCGCATATACTGAACAAAATATGTATTCAAATGCCAACATTTGTAGCAGGTAATTGTTTTAATTGAAATTTAGTTAAATGAGCAAAAGCAAAATAATAAAGGAATTATTAAGCGTAAAAATTCCCGACTTTCATAAGAACCATTTTGAATACGCAAAACTTATTTCGCAAGGTCTTAACTGGAACACATATGGAGCATTACTTTCTCTTAATGCCTTTCTAACAGCTGAATAAAGACTTTGCCAAATAAACTTTGCTTTAGACACGCATTTTTTTTTAACTTAGGCCAAGCTTACCTCTGTGTGCCATGTGACCAAAAGAGCGTTACCACTTATTACTAATGAAAAAGTTTTTGAGTCAGACACGTACTTATTAAAGGCTGGAACAGCTTAGTAGCTGTAGTACAACGTTAGTCCATATTTACACTATGCAAGTCTTATTGCTTAAGCTGATTAGTTTGCGGGAGAGAGAGACGAGGGGCACAGTAACGTTTCTTTTCCCCTCGTTCATGGCACACAGAGGTAAGCTTGGCCTAAGTTAAAAAAAAAAATGCGTGTCTAAAGCAAAGTTTATTTTGCAAAGTCTTTGTTCAGCTGTTAGAAAGGCATAAAGAGAAAGTAATGCTCCATATGTGTTCCAGTTAAGACCTTGCGAAATAAGTTTTGCGTATTCAAAATGATTCTTATGAAAGTCGGGAATTTTTACGCTTAATAATTCCTTTATTATTTTGCTTTTGCTCATTTAACTTAAAAACTCTTGTTTCAAAGGGAAGTAAACAGAATGCGTAGTTGTGCTAGTTGTTGCAGTGGAAGTTGAAGCGAAAGATTAGAAATTTTGCAAACAATGGTTTTCAAACAATGTCAATAAGGATTACTTTAAGTAAAATATTATTTAGTCAATTATTATTAGTAAATTCTTTAATACATTGCAATTTTTCGCTAACTTGTTATTTTTTCGCATTTTTCCAAACTGTTTTTATTTTTAACGGCTTTGGCGATTTCTAATAAATTTTAGGGCTTGCTTCCGATTTTGCAACTTCTCGCGAATATTTGCAAAGTTCGCGATATTAGTGACTTTTGCATGTTTTCAGCTTCCTGAAAGTTTCGCTGAATTTTAAACAATATTAAACTTCATTATCATCCCGCTGTTGGTAACTTTTTACGAATTTTCGTCTTTTCCAAGATTTTTAACGAATTGTTTGCATTTCTTACATTTTTAGCAATTTTTAATCAATATTATTATCTTATTTAAATTTTTGCAACTTTTCCCGAATTATCGGTTTTTTCGGGACAGGCGTAATTTCCCCAAATTGTTTTGCTTTCTTATATTTTTAGGGACTTTTAATCAATATTGTGTTTGGCAATCGTTAAAATTTTAGCAAGTTTTTGCAAATTTTCTTAGTTTTCGCAAGATTTAATATATTTTAGTATTTCTTTCTAATATTGCGATTTTTGCGAATTTTTGAAATTTTGTTTCTTGAGGAGACGCATCTCAAGAAGAATGTACTTTGTGGTGTTAGTTATCAAATATTTAAAATTTTTTATTGATTTTTAGACAACACATATGACGTTAATTCGCGCTTGTGAATTGAAAAAATTTACATATTATTCTTGTATAATCTTACAAGTTTTTTAAGAAGTTATGTATTTGGTACCCATGTTCAGTTTTTTTTTTTTGCTGCGCTACTAGTTACGTCTTCAGCTTCAGCTACTACTACAACTACTTTATTCTGTTCCAGCCTTTAGTTAAACAGTTTCATTAATAACTAATCGAAAATTTTATAGAATTCAACATGATTAGAAACATGTCTGAATCAAACAGTTTTTCATTAGTAATTAGTGGTTACGCCTTCTTGGACACATGTCACACAGATGAAAACGCGGCCTTAATTTGCATCTACCTTAGTTTCTGCGAGTGCATTGGATACATGTTATTTACATGTGTATCTATAGAATTTTATTTTTTTCATTTCATATTTTTCTTTGCAGAAAGTTTAAAGTCCACCTTTTTGCGGTGTTTTTTCTGTCTTTTGTTATTTTACCTCTTTGTTTGTTTGTTTTCTTCGTTTTGCATAAATAACAAATCGAATAGCAAAAAAAAACACTCTTAATGTAAGCAAAGAAATAGAAATAGAATTCTAGACTTCAGTATCATTCATTTTCATACTCAGTTTTTTTCTTATTAATTGGATTTGTTTTCCTGTTTTCTTCTGTTCATCATCATACCATGTCCACTTTAGAAAAGTATTCTTGTATGTAAATACTTCCAAACAGAGTTGCCAAAATAAATTTTTCTTCAGGATTTTAAACTGAATTGAGCTTAGATTGTGGGATATTTATAACATAGATTTATAGTGAGTTTTTCAAACCAATATTGCTTTCATTTGGTGTCATAAAACTAATTCACTTGTGCTTTTTTCTAGTGCAAATAAGATATTTATTCGAATCAGCTGTTGCCGCAATAAGGAAAAAGTGCTTAAGTCATATTTTACTGTTTGGCAGGAGAACACTTTTAAGCGTTCCAGTCGATTTTCAGATATTTATTTCTTTTGCAGTTAAACATCGTTCTACCAATAATAAGTACTGCATTTAAGTTGAGATGTACCAAAGTATAGGGTGTTTTTTTTAGAGGTATAGAACTTCGAATTGAAATAAAACACAAGAAAATCGTTTTAATGTCCATCAATTTGGCTTTATTGGAAGGGTAATTTTATGCCATTAACGCTTAAATATGATTTCGGGCATGTGGCCGCCGCGGCTGGCTCGAATAAAGCCAATTCTACAGGTCCAATTTTCAACCACTTTTTCGAGCATATGGGGCCGTATGTTGGCAATAACGCCACGAATGTTGGCTTCCAAGTCCCCTAACGTTTCTGGTTTGTTGGCGTAGACGAGCGACTTCACATATCCCCAAAGAAAATAATCCAATGGTGTCAAATCACACGATCTTGGTGCCCAATTGACAGGTCCATTCCGGTTAACCGAATTAATTGCTCTGACGGACGATTATGTCGACCATAAAATGGACGGAGCTTGCGGTAAACTTCGCGAACTGAACCATTATTTTCGAAATAAATTTGCACGATTTGCAAGCGTTGTTCTTTTGTCAACCTGTTCATGATGAAATGGCAAACCAAACTAAATATTAATCACATGACAGCTGACAAAATGGCCGCCAGTTAAAAAAGTGATGCCAACTTAAAGTTCTATACCTCAATAAAAAACAGCCTATATAACCAAAATTAAGCTATTATTCCAAATGAGATTAGAAGTCTAAAAAAGATAAGTCGCAAGTCATAGTGCTATAACTTCCTGAAAAGCCACACCAATTAATTGAGATTTTGACCAGGGGTTCTTTCAAATATGCAGATTACGAAGGTACCATTAACTCAAAATCAGCTTATCTCGACTTAAGCACTTTTCCTTTTTGCCACAGATATAATTTTGGCCAAATGTAAAGTGTGCTTGTTAAAAATTTTAAGAATTGCTATTTTTTCAAATAAATAAACAAATAGAATGGGCATTGCCATTGGATAATATAAATCAAAAAAAGTATTTGCTTTTTACTTAAAAATTTGTTTTAAGACCCCAAATATGTACATATGTAATTTTTATTTATTTAATAAAATGTTTTAATTAAAAAATAAATACTTTTTATAGCTATGCTATTTATTGCGCGATACAGGAGTAAGGACATGATTTAACAAAAATAATCGATACTATTACAGCTATAAATTTATTTTTGTTTTGATTTCCTTGTAAGAAAATAAACGAAACAAATTGTTTGATTTTGTTTTATTTCGTTCCTTGAAGTGAGTGAAACAAAAACAATGAGAACGATTGCTCAATTTATTTTTGGTTTTTGCATATGAGCACAAACCAGACAACACAGCCAACCAGCTATAAGCCAGCTAACAGCCACCACCGGCCACAAGCAATACACATTCATTTCATCGCACGCCGCTAGAAAAGAAAATAATGGGAAATAAATGGAAACGTTTTGAAATATTTGCAGAGAATTTTACATCATCATTTAATACAATTTTATTGCATTGATATTTCACACATGAAATTTGTTTTTTATAAGTAAGCAGCATAGCTATAACCGGGTATCCTAAGATACCTCTTTTTTTTCATACTACCCATTGTTGTACATTTGCTATTAGAAGAAGAGTGCACAGAAAGGATACAAAGCAAATGTTTACGAGATCACAGCAAATCACTTGAGTTGCCGAAGACAGCCTAATGCCGAGTATACATTGTGGCTTTTTGTGGCTTCGCGATAGTGTGTACTAGTGGCAAAGTTTGTTATCTGATTATTGCATTGCATTTAAAAACATAATGTGGACGGGTTGCACACATTTTGAAAATGGCACCACAAAATGACAACAAAATAAATGCCCAATGTGTACTCAGAATAAGTACATATATTTTTAATACTTTGTCTTCATATCTTAAGCTGCTGGGCATCTGAAAGAGGCACAAGCTATTAGCGGTTAAGCAAAGACTCTTTCTATTTGGCCCTGGACACAATAAAAGAACAACCTTCCCCGTTGAAAGATCCTGCCATTGCCAAGCCATATGCATGTGAAATGTACAAACTCATGATACAATTATACAAGGTACTTGCACAAGCCCAGCCTGTTAATGTATACAATGCAGAAAGTTGTCAAACTTTGTTTACAAGCTGCAAAAATGTTAGTGTATGTGTGTGAATAAAATTATTACAGTGTTGCCGATGAATTTGCACATTGAAGAAAATTACACTACACATGCTTTGTGTAGATTAAAATTAAAACAAAATTAAATAAAAATAGAACCCAAAGTAGAATTACACACATATTATACATGAATCTCTTTACATGGTATACAGATGAGAGTAAAAATTACACACTGTGTATTACACACATATTGGCAACACTGAATGACTATAATCATGCATGAATGCCGCCTCTGCAATTGTACTTTAGTTACCCTGTGATTGTTATTTTTAAAAACAAAAGACATCTGCTTCTGACAATTATAGGTATGTTTCTACCAACAAAATACGTTTGTTTCTTGGTGTTGCAATTTTGTTGTAGTCGTGCAAGTACCTTGTATAATTGTATCATGTACAAACTTTTACAAAAGTGATTTGTGCTTTCACACCGACGAAAGCAAAGCAGCTAATCAGGAGGCAGATTATGGCATTGTATTTCGATCAAATTTTCATACAATTTTAACCGTATTTGTATAAAAATTTCGAACGATATCGAGTGCAGATGTCGGCGATAGCAATGGCTGCTCTAACTTTGCAAAGAAACAGGAATAAATTTAAAGAGCTTTCAACGCTGTTTATCTCAAATTCAAATATTAGAGTATGTTTGTTTGGACCTAGTACGAATTCAATATAGTTCATTAATCCGCCCTGAATGTTGTGGAACGAACAATAGGAGTGTTGAAAATCTGATTTGATTTTGCTGCTTAATGTAATGTTCTCAACACTATCGTCCAGAAAAAGTAGTGAAATTATAAATTCTTGCTGCTCAAAAATAGCATATTGTTCCGTTCTGCTAGCATTTGCCATAATAATATAGAATTTGTCTTTGGCGTAATTTGTTAGTTAAAAACGAACTTTAGCCTAACCAAATCATAAACATTCAGGAATGGTCAAAAGAATGTCTATCGAATTGTACTGTTTGAGTTGAAAAATACACAAACTTAAATTTTAAAATTAAAAAAAAGATTAAATTTTCGACAGTTTTTACAAAAAAAAAAAAAATCATCATCACTTTCTTATATGTATATAAAGTGCTATTGTAATAACAACATAAGCTATCCGAATTAACGACGGAATTTTTAAAAGCATGTTCATGAAAGACATAATTTAATATATTTTTTTTAACTTAAAATACGAAATTTCCAAAATAATGAGTTTGTGGCATATGATGGTTATTGCAATAAGCCCTTCTCATATGCATATTTAAAAAAAAATTTATTCGAAACATGTATCAAATGCATCCACACTAAATAAATGGTTAGACTTGGGCCCTTCCGAATACGACTTATTTTATATTAAATTTGTGACTGTAGTCGATATGCTCTAAAATCAAAAAACAATCAAATTGGCTCTTCATAAGGCCTTTGTATACATATGTACATTTATTTCCCAAAGCGCTAAACGGGCCTCGTACCAAGTATGGACAAAACTTTTCAAAATTTCGTAAGATTTCTGAGATTCCCAGAAGCAAGTCTCGCTTTTTTTTTGCATTGTGTTAAGTAATTAAATTCCTATTTAACTAAAAAATTTCAAAATATCCATAACCAACTACTTTATAGCAATATGAAAATATCTAAAACATTATCAAAATGGTTTTGTTTTTTTATAAACCAATTCACTGAAGAAATCTCTTACGATCGTAAAAATTTCTTTTGCAACACAGTCTTCTTGAGCAATATAAAATACCGTTATGCCTATTTTTATGTTATGACTGCCTATGATTTAGTCTGCGATATACTATATACTTACATAAAAATCCATTTTTCCCTAGCTAAGAAAAAATTACGTACTTTTAATACTAAATAGTAAGTATACACCGCATCGCTCTGTGGTGTTCATTATCATTGTCAAGGCAAGTAAAGTTATTTTACTACGAGTTTTTGCTAACAATTCCATTAATTTTACACGTTTAAACGAGAAAGGTATACATATCACATATCAACGTTTACAAAATTATATATGTATATAAATTGATAGTGAAATCAGATTTTAACAATTTGAAAGGTTTTGAAAGAGTTTGTACAAAACAAGTTTTTAACTTTTATTATGTAGTGTCTCGTGTATATTAAACTTTTTTTAAAGCCTTAAAACCTCATATTATTGATATTTTCAAATCAAATTAAACATTGAATGTACTTACATATTCTATAATACTTGTTCCCCACGCTGTAATGTACTTTTCGTTCGGTGCCAATTTAACTGAGTAAACATAAAATAAATAAATAAAAAATATATACGAATTGTTTATATGGAATTAACCATTGTCAATTGAGCTTTTATTAGTACATATTTGAACAGATTCTACAACATAATATATATTTTCTTAGGTTCTACAAAGATATGAGCGCGTTTCACTTTTACTCATTCTGTTTAGTTTGTTTGCTTTGAAGTTAGGTTAGGAAGGGTGGTGCTATACCGCACCTCCACTCGGAAACCCAATTGGGTCTATTGTGATTTCCTTCTGTTGCCCAAAAAGTAATACTTACCCCCCATTTATAGCCAGAACTGACCCTATTACCCGTCCTAGAGCCACCGACTTCCCATGATGAAGCCCCTGATGTCCTCTAGTTTTCACTTCCCGATATCAGTAATGCTTTCATGGAAACGTCTGCTCAGCCATCTAAGCCTATGACGGTGCAGCTTCGGGCAGTGACAGATAACATGTTCAATGGTTTCTGGTTCTTCTTCATCCCCGCATATCCTACAAAAATCTGGAGTGACAATTTCCCAAATGCTGGTTCTTGCTCTGACCGAGCAGTCACCTGTCAACGCGCCTATCACAATTCGCATCGTCTTCCTATTTATATCCAGTAGCAGTTTGGATCTTCCTGAGTCAAGTTTTGGCCA
Organism: Nowickia ferox; assembly: GCA_936439885.1. NCBI lineage: Eukaryota > Metazoa > Arthropoda > Insecta > Diptera > Tachinidae > Nowickia > Nowickia ferox. The sequence goes on from OW387024.1 coordinate 84,961,813, forward strand.
TAAGCCCCTTGAATTACCTATCGGTAATTTCACCGACCTCGCTCTCTCATTCCTTCATCTAATGCCAAACCTATTTTTGCCACTTCATCGGCAATTTCATTTCCCTCAACACTGCTGTGGCCAGAAACCCAACATAGTCTGACACTAAATTTATCCATAAGCAAGTTCAGGGTTCTTGTACAGTCACTAACAAGTTTCGATTTGACAAACTGATCTCATTTAAGATTAATGTGTGACCTGTTATTCCTGTCCTCACCAAACCTGTTTCTACGAGTCCAAGGAGACTTCTAGTCGCCGTTCCCACCACAAAGTCTTCTAAAGGAAGTAGATGAAGAATGACGTCCAAGGCAGCCTGAGGTGTGCTCCTCTGAGCACCTGTGACACCCATCAAGGCACATCTCTGAACCTTAGCTAGTAATTTCCTGTGACTTTCCTTCCTCAATGCCTCCCACCATACCACACAACCATATGAAATAACCGGCCTGACAACCGATGTGTAGATCCAGTTTACTATCTTCGGTTGCAGACCCCAGTTCCTTCCTATGGAGTTCCTGCATGCGTAGTAGGCATTGAGCCCTTTCTTTAGCCTTTCCTGCGTGTTCGTTTTCCAAGAAAGTTTGCTATCTCTCCCTCTGCAAGTCTCAGCTTCACCCTTCCCATCCTGGGCAGTACAAAGCTTTCTACTTTGTATCTCCTAGTAAAGTGGACTAGCTCGGTTTTCTCTGGGTTCACTCCCAATCCTTTACTCCTGGCCGAGGAGGATAGATCGCCCAACGCCGACTGAACGACTTCATTGATAGTGGGAAGAAACTTTAATTTTACCAGTAAAACCACGTCATCCGCATATGCAACTATCTTCCTTCTGCTCCTGTCAAAACGAATAAGAATTGCATTCATTGCCAACAACCACAATAGAGGTGATAAAACTCCTCCCTGTGGTGTACCCCTTATCACTAATTTTCAGTTTTCAGTTTTCCCTTCCCAAACTCGAGTTGATGATTCTGCTATTAAGCATGATAACTATCGACTCCACTAGAAAGTTGTGCACCCCAACTGTTTCCAGCGACTCCCTAAGAGCCTCTATACTTATGTTGTTAAATGCTCACTCAATGTCTGAGAATGCAGCCAGTGTGTAGTCTTTGGGCTGCAGCTTTCTCTCTATAACACCAACCACGTCATGATGCGCACTCTCAACAGACGGATAGGCATGCTGAGCGTTACTAATGACGCGGGTATCAATTGTGTTTCTTACTTGCGACCTATTGAGGTGTGTTTACTAGTTTGGCCGAGGCTGCCTCACTATGGTGCAGGTTTATATGCACCACCCGCAGCCTTCTTGGGATCATCCGACTTAGTAAATCTAAATCTGACAGTCCCCAATCCGAACTTCACAATACTCTTAACAACTGCAGCCTCTTTAAAAACTCCTGATCTACGTCAAACCGAAGATCTTTATCCGCATTCTCTTTACAATCCATTGAGGCCAAAGGCTTCCATTGGTATGTCCTGAGAGGCAAGTTCTGCGCTGCCAGTACCGCCAGTATGGTTTCCATCGATCTGACAGCTGGTGAAAACCACGCTGTCACCACTGCCCAGAGAGGCAGATCTGAGGCTGAAATTACCTCCAGTTTTGCCTCCGGGCGAAGGTTGCCACAACTACCAACTATGGTTTTTGAGGAAATCAAATGATTTCTTATTACCGCAGTTGACAAGTTTGACACCCCTCGCCCAGTCTGCACCATGGAATTGCAATTCCTCCTCCTTTTCTACCCCCGTTAGGCCGATTTCATCGATGAGCATACCTTCAACCAGCTGGCACAGTTCAGGATTGATCCTACCATCCGGATCATTCCTATCTATGACAGCCGCCCGAAGGTCAACTTTCTGGTTTGTCGACTACCTCACCTTCTTTGACGTAGAGGGCATGTCATCGCCAGATCTCGCTATCTTCGATGACTCTTTTCGAGGGTCCCTAAAAGAGCCAGCTGGCTTGCCAGCCTTCTCCTTACTACCTGACTGTGCCTTGTCAGCCTCAACCATAGAGGACATGATCGCCTTGGTGAACAAGGCACTTCCAGACTCCTTTGCTATCTTATTTTGGGAGCTGGATGTGACGGTCGACACAGCCATTTCACTCTGGCTGGAGATGATCTATCCAGCAGAACACTAACAGGGCCGTAAATTCTTTCGAACTTCTTAACGTCCTGCCTATGCTTTCTGACCAGATGTCTCTCCTTTGCCGTATACAGCTTCGGATATCTATTGGCAGTCTTTTCCAGAAAGTCCAGAGATTTCTTGCCATCCTTGCCCATATTCCCTGACAAGGCGTCCTGTGGGATAATTTTATTTGAGGAAGATGAATGACTCTCCTTCGTTTCAAATTCTCATGCACTAGAGTCAGCAACCCGTCTTCTCCAACGTACCGTTCGTGGAGTCAACGTCGTCGTCCGTTTTAGAATTTATTCTTGAAGTGTCAATTTTGTTCCCACGAGTATGCCAGTAAATGGCAAAATTGTCTACAACCAACCCGTGCCATAGGCGTTAGAGGAGGGTTACTGCTAGCGCTTAATTTTATTTATCCACTAAATTAGCCGTTCAGATCATCGGCACAGCCCCCTACTACCTTGACCTTAAAAAGTATTTCTGCGTTCTAGCACAATACGACAGTAGGCATAACTATGTACCAGACACTTGTTGTAACTGGATAACATTTAGTATGCATGCCTTTATAGTTACCGCCCTTAATTCAAAAAACCACAGTGACCACTGCAGCAAGGACAGTAACCACAGCTTGCACTTAAGCCACTACCTCAGGTGGGGTTGAAGTTAATTAGTACATACATACCTTCACTGTTCAGTTTTCTTTTAATTTATTTATTTCTTTAAGTCAGCTATTTTCAATGTTCTTTATGTTTTTTATAAGGGATTACGAGAACCGGTTATTGAAGAGGGTATTTCTTCGCACGTGTTTTACAATCTGTCGACGTTGGACGGTCGGAAACGAAACAAAAAGTGTAGTAAGGCTATTGATCGACCGACTCGAATATCCTGCTTTGAAATAGCTGTTTTCAAATGGTATGAAAACTGCCAAAAATCACAGCTGTTTACACAAAATTAGTTATTTACGTGGTATAAAAGATAATTCAATTTTCATTATGTTGAGTATGGGGTTTTATTCATTATCTGAAGGCAAAGAAGATTTAAACGTTTCAGACAGAGATTTAAAAAAAATTTAAGACAACAATACCATGTATTTTTTCTGCCTAACAAGTGATCATATGAAAATTTAAATTAATGCCCTAATTCAGTAAGAAGATTTAGGACGGTTTTGTTTGAAAATACTTTTGAGTTCTTGTTTTTTAATTCTCTAAATTATTTTCTTCAAAAATTGTTGTTGCCTTTGATAATGAAAAATAAAAATATTATTACCATGTTTTTAAAACATGAAAATAAAATTAAAGTATTATACAATAGTTTGAAAAATATTTGGAAAAATATGTGTCGGTTATAATGTTTAGAGCAAAATCATAAAGCAAATACACGAACCTTCTATCACGGACAATAACTAATAATTGTTTTAAAGAATCACAACTGCGGTTTTTTTTCGTCCATAGACAAGACGACACAATCGTCGAGCAGAATTAGGGCATAACTTTCAGATTTGTGAGTTATTTTAAGTTTAACAAAGAGACACTCAAATTTGTGCTGAGAACAATTTCTCCAAAACTTAAAAGCCCAAAAAAGATATTTGCTGTATCCAAGCCGGCGAGGCTTACTGCAACCATATATATTCTGCCTTGGTTATTAAACTTAACGGAAGTTTTTACAGTTTTTTATAGGCAATTACAGTTTTTTATAGGCAATTACGACGAGGTTTTTTGTAATAGATTTGAAAAAAGTGTCGCATTTAATGTGGTTTTTGCTAACCACGACATAATTTGATAATTCTGCAAAAAAATCGACTTCAAGTAAAAAAAAAAAAGTAAACTCTTCCAAAAAAAAATTTTTTTTTTAAATCTATTGGTTGAGAAGAAGTACGTGAAATACAAAATTTAATTTTAATAGGTGTGCGTCCGTCTATTTCTTATTGCTTATATTTTAGATTTCAAGGTGTGTGGTAAGTTGCGTAAAAATCGGTTAAGTATAACCACGTGAAATATAATAATACATTTTAATGGGCGTGACACCGCCCATTTTTCAACTTTAAAATTGTGTAATTACAAGAACTAAAGGTGGTTGCTAGGTTTTGCAGCAATCAAATAAGTAGAATATATCACTTTTTTTACAATGGAACCAATTGGAAGCTATACGCTCTCAGACAAACCAAAAAAGAATTTTTACAATCAGTCTTAAATTTACCGAGATATGAAGTAACAATATCAAAAAACAAAAAATACATACGAATTGATAACCTCTTCTTCCTTTTTTGGAAGTCAAAAAAAGGTCCAACTCCCGCCTTAAAAACTCCAGCCACGATAATGGTGAATGATTGGTGTAGGTTTTAATCGCAAAAATTGGTTAAACTTAACTGATTTTTTTTGTACAGTTAAGTTTTTACACGTACAAAGTTACCCATGCTAAAATTAAATTAAAAATAATTATTGGGCATTGCATCCCTATCATAACAAACAGCCGATTCGAAAACGAACATAAAGACAATTTTCCCCGTCACTAGCATAATTTTGTTTAGCTAGTTTTGTTATTGTTGTTCGAAATTCATTTGTTTCTATAGTTATGGTTTGATTAAGCTAAAGTTCGTATTCATATAAAAAGAAACAAATTGCGAAAATATGTGACTTTTTACTTTTTTTCTTATACAAAAATATTACAATAGCATACCAAAAAGAAAATTTTTCTCAATATTGATTCTAATTCGATGATCAGGAAACGAAAAAGGGAACTTCTTGCGATGACAAGCCTATATAAAAATCATAACAAGTTAATCAAACTTGCACTACTTCCGTGTCGCAAAATCTTAATTTTCTTTGGGGTGTCTTTTTTACTGGGTGGGTTTTGTGTATTTTTTGTAATTGTAGTTGAAATTTTTTTACTGTTACAATAATTGTTACTAAAATTGTATTACCTGAACCTGCTTGTAATAAAATGCAATTAAAAATGCATTGTAATTAAAATTCCCCAAGTCTGCCTTCTTATATACCTTACTGTGAAAAGTTGAGTTGGTAACCCTGACTGCACATCTATAGCGAAAAAAAACAGGATGCTTTAAAGAATGTTTTTTTTTTAATACTTAACAATTGAAAAAAAGGTAAATCTTAAAGTTTAAAGAAACCGTTTTAATAATTTTTTGTATTATTCTCTTTTTATTTAATTCAAATAAAAAAATCTAAGGCCATTAAATATATTATTGTTTTCCATATGACAAAATGTTAAGGAAAATGGGAACTATTGCTAATAAATAAATCATTAAACTCTTTCCTACATTATTTCGTGGCATGCCAGGACTCATCTACAAAAACTTAATTGTCGAAAAAAAAACTTCCATCACTTTAAAGCCCATGACCAACAAACCATTCCCTCATCATTAATTATAGAAAAAGTTAAAACTAGAAAATAGCGAAATTCTGGAAAGGAAAAAACTTAAATTTGCATAAGATAAAATTTTGAAAACAACAACAATAATGAAACTGCAAAACCATAGAGGAAGTGCTAACAGAATGCAGCAACAGCAGAAAAAGCAGCAACATAAAAAATTCCCTGTGGGGCATAAATGTTTCCACATACAGCGTGGGAATACTGAGAGTTAAAGCTCAGACAGAAATGCAAACTAATAAAAAAAAACACATACAACTGCAACTTCAACAAAACACTGTATTAAAGCTTAGACCAGAACAAGAATGAGAAATAAAGTTGCACAAAAGACAGACAAAGAGAAAAAAAAAAATTTTATATTTTTAAAGCAACTTTTTAGAAGAATTCTGTTGCATTTACACACATAAACTTAAATGTTTAAATGGTACGTGGATATGCATGAAAATTTCAGACAAAAAGTATTAAAATAATAAAAAATTTTCCTGGATCACAGAATCTGAACAACAGAGACTGAAAGGAGTGTCTTCTGAAGAATGTTGTAGTACATACTCGTACATCTAAATATACTATAGAATTTAAAATTTATGAACTTGAAATTTAGATTCCTCCGCTTCAACATGTTTTCTATTGTTGCGTCGCTCAGGAACGACTCATTAATTCGATTGAACAATTTCGTGCACTGAGTGCAGTGATCGACTTGTTCTGTTGAGGACTTGTGTAGTTAATTTTTTATGAATCCTACCATTAAATTAATATCAAGACATCAATATCGTCGTAATATCATGTGAAAGTATTACAACACATAATTTTGACAAAATTTGCCAGTTTAAAACTAATTTGCTTGTTAACTGACTGAAATACGCTTATACTTTTTTCTTTCATGGATATTACTCAAGAAATAGGTCGAAAATCCTTTTTTCTTTCTGAAAAAGCACAGCTGCCATTTTTTCCCGTAATTGGCGTCAACGTGACTACGTCCAATAAAATTTACAATAATTTTGTTTACTTTTGCCCATTTTATTTCTACTAGGATATTAATATGGCACTATCCAACGTTTGTAAAATTAGGCGGGGGCACGCCCAATAATTACGATTTTTCACGAAGTTGTATTTATTCCACTATTACAAAATCTGGCAGCACCTCGGATGCTTAAAGGAACACAAAATATCATTTACAAAAACGAGCTGGCTCACGCCCAGCGATGCCAACTATTTATAACCCAAACGCGCTGTTCCCCTTCGCAAAACGCGCTAGAACGCGCTAAGTTAAAGCATTGTCAACTATTTATAGCCAAAACGCGCTATTTTCCTACGCGCTAAATTAAATTTTAATAAAATTCGATGTATGTACATGTGCATTAGTAAATACAATTAATTTTTTTTAGTAGCTCTTTTCTTTCTTTTAAATCATTCAACACAGAATCAGAATTGCTTCCAAATAATCGATATACTTTGTTTTTATTTTAATTTTATTTGCCAAATTTTGTAACAACTTATATAAATTGTCGAATAGTTTTGCGATTCAAATGCTTTTTGTACTTCAACTAGAATAGATGCTTAATAAGTAATATAATTTTTTTTTTGTCACGAGTACATATTTTTAGTTGTGAAATTTCAAAATGTTTGCCATTTACAGTATTAAAATGCGTTTTTAATTCTAAGGACAGTCAAGGGAATTTTATTTGCGACAGCTGAATCATTAACCAATTTAGAAAATATTATGAGTTTTGAATACTAGAAAATTTTTAAATTTATGCAAAAAAGGTAAAAAAATTTATTTATTAAACTGAAGTGATGATAACTTTGTTCAAAACGCGCTAATTTAGCGCTTTTTTTAGTAAACGCGCTAAGACGAAAAAAAGCGCACTTCAATTAATTTTATTTAATTTTAATTAATTTTATGTAGGAGGGTATAATTATTGTTGATTTTCATGAGCAATTTAAATATTTATTGATTTCAGGAAACTTTAAATAATTCTAGAGGGGAGCCAGCGCTCTTCGGTAAAGTGAGCTGAGCTGAAAAATCGGCCAACTAAAACTGCTCTTGATACTTCCTAAGATGACATTCTAGTGATTTTATAAATCATAAAATTTCAGCGAAAATTGCAAACTTCACGCACCTAAAATTAGAGGTCCAAAGAGATTTTTAATATTTATTTTGTTTGAACGGATCAAAAATATGACAAAGATTTTATTTTTTTCTACTACTATTATTGTGATAGTGAAGGCAGGTGGTGTAGGAAGAGATAGAGGAAAACTTCATTCTTTTTTACAGCTCTGCTTTTGACCGTTTTTTATTTTTTAGTTTTAAGGAAGTGCTGCAGCGCCTCTGCTGTCAATGGGGCGCATTAAATTTTTGAAGCTGTAGTAGCTTTTTAATTTTGTATTGTACTTCGCCGATGATTCTGCGAAGGACGATACTCTGATGTTACATTATTATTAGTATCCGTTGAAGTCGGTATAGTTGAGTGACCAGTGAGACTATACCTTCATCACTTGAACTTTACTACAACAACTGACACAAAGGCACATTATTATCGATTTTTTTCAATTAAGTGATTGCTTCGAATAGAGAATATCCTGAATTAATGTTTTAATTAAATATGTGGTAATTATAATTGAGTTTGCTGCTCTATCAAAAAAGTTGTTTTTAAAAAGGCTTTAACTCAGAATTCTGTAAAGTGGTAAATATTTATTAAATATTATTTAAACAGTAATTGTATGTAAAGAAAATAACTTTTGTTTTTATGTGTAAAAATCTAACAAAAATCGTTTCTCAATTAATCTTTTAATTGGTTTTGATATTTTATATGCAAGCAAAATATATACTTACTTACCTTTAACTTACCTTGATAATTTCACAATGTTTTTTATATATTTTGCTGTCGGTTACAATTACTTAAACATTTTTTTAATTGCATAGTTTGAACGGAAAAAAACAGAACAGAAAAACTAACGACTTGTAAAGATTTCTGTCAACAGAAAAGAGTCAGCTAATTCGTAACAGAACAGAAAGTAAAAACTAAATCTAGCTTTAGGCAGTTATTATAAACCGTTAAGGGTAACTTATCTGACCCCTTTTCAGAGAAGAAAGAATACGGGTAGTATTGGGTGTTTTTTTATTGAGGTATAGAACTTTAAGTTGGCATCACTTTTTTAACTGGCGGCCATTTTGTCAGCTGTCAAGTGATTAATATTTAGTTTGGTTTGCCATTTCATCATGAACAGGTTGACAAAAGAACAACGCTTGCAAATCGTGCAAATTTATTTCGAAAATATTGGTTCAGTTCGCGAAGTTTACCGCAAGCTCCGTCCATTTTATGGTCGACATAATCGTCCATCAGAGCAATTAATTCGGTTAACCATGGATCGTTTTCGCACTACGTTTACTCTATGTGATAATACGCATCCGCAGAGACGTCGAACAGTGCGCACCGAAGAAACAATTGCCGCTGTAGAGCAAAGTGTTGAAGAGGACCCGAATGAATCGATTCGCCACCGTGCACAGCAATTGGAGCTTTGTCCATCAACTTTATGGAAGATTTTGCGCAAAGATCTTGGCTTGCGGCCTTACAAGATCCAGCTTGTGCAAGAATTAAAGCCGCGAGACCATGCAATGCGTCGTGATTTTGGTGTATGGGCCGAAAATGAGATTGATCTCGATGCTGATTTTCATCGCAAAATTTTGTTCAGTGATGAGGCTCATTTTTGGTTGAATGGCTACGTCAACAAGCAAAATTGCCGCATTTGGAGTGAAGAGAATCCACATGAGACCCTTGAGACGCCATTACATCCACGAAAACTGACTGTTTGGTGTGCTCTATGGGCTGGTGGAGTCATTGGGCCATACTTCTTCCGAAATAATGCTGGAGAGTCAGTTACCGTTAATGGAGACCAGTATAGAGCCATGATAACCGACTATTTTGTTCCCGAATTGGATGGCATGAATGTGGATGAGTTGTGGTTCCAACAAGACGGCGCTACATGCCACACAGCGCACGTCACAATCGATTTATATGTAAAGTTCAATGTACTCGTATATCAAATTGAAAGGCCAGAAAATTGATATGTAGCCAACTATTCATCCTTTTTATACTCTGTGACCAGAGATGGAAAAAATAACACATACTGGCATTTGTTAAATTAAATGCAAATGTCCGTAAGATATGCAAGTTGGATTTAAGCTAAATGCAACAATATCTTTAAATGCAAATTTATTAACAACCCAATGAGTAACTCTTTCAGAAAAGAGTTGGCAATGAAATCAATTACCAAGATAAAAACATTTACTCTATCGAACGATTTAAGAGTCTTGTCTAAATATTATTAAGCTCCAATAAAGCTGTATAGCAGCAAGGATTAGTGCAGGGAAGCTTTTGAAGGTAGCAGACATACCAATGTTCTATGTACTTACATTAGACTTTTTCTTTTCACGGACTTTTTCATTTCCTGGGAAAGCGGGAACGATTTTTCAGTTTCCCGGGAAATCCCGTGAATTCCCGCTCAGTGCAAAACTGTACAAAATATTTTTTAATTTAATTTAATTCGACAAAAAACAAATAACAATAACGTTTTATAAACACATTAGCCGAAAAACTAATATAATTTCAATAGTAATGCATAAATACCAATATTATATGTAAATGGAAAGTCAAGTGCATTGATATAACCCAAACAAAAAAAAAAAAAAACAAATTACATTATTAAAAAAATATTACAAAATCTTGCTTTGAAAATAGGACTTTAGTACAGAATAAGCATTAATAGAATCTTTCGATAGTCTATTTCTAATTTTATTTAAAAAAAAACTCCTGGTAATGAAAAAATACGTTCACTTTATACGGATGTTGGCCTTATATTCAAAAGAGCATTATATAATCTCTGGACACTTTCAGTTTTTTCACCACTTCCTTCAAAAAATTGCAATTCCTTTTTTAAAGAAAATGATTTTCTTTGAATCGAAACAGCGTTTTCTTTACTACAAAATCAACACAATATCAGTTGTTGTTGTAAAATTTTAGCTATTGTGCTAGTACCATCACCTTATTATTGCACCATCACCTTCATTAGTGAATAACGACACTCATCAAGCATTGTGTACATATGAACTAAACTTGCCATAATAAAATCAAAACAAAAAAATCCCGGGAATTTGCCGGAAATTGTGCGGGGTCCCGGGAAATTTTTTCCGGGAAATCCCGTATGAAAAACACTAACTTACATACATACTCGCATTTACATAAAATCGGTTAAGAAAATTCAGAGGGTAGATTCCAGCACTCAACACACAGAAAAAAATAGACAAGAATTATTTATGTTATTAAAAAAAAATTAATTTCAGTAATATTTGTCATTAACTTAGTGCAATACGAGTATTTATCAATACCGCCCATTTTAAAATGACATTTAATTTGTTAGTGTTGGTGTTTATCTTGCTTGTTGATTGACAAAACTGTAATGATTTAAAAATACAACAGTTTCAGTCAAAGCAAAATCACAAAAAAATCATAGCAGTCGACGAAAAAGTTTTACGGCCTGGCCCACGATGTCGACAAGAAAGTTTCTGTCGCTTACTTACATTGAAAACAAAAACAAATTCTCACGTTTTGTTTTTGTTTTCAATATAAGTAAGCGAAAGAAACTTTCTTGTCGACATCGTGGGCCAGGCCGTTAATTTGACTTGTTTTTGGTTAGTATCGAAAGCAGTGTTGCCAATAGATTTCGCGAAAAAATACCTACACATGCTAAAAAAAATCAGGGGGGTTATTATGTAATCCGATTCGAACGGAAATGCTTTCGAATTGTAATGTTAATAACATACACATTCGAACAGTTTTCTTTTCGTATCGAATTACATAATAACCCCCCAGATTTTTCCTTACACGTTGAAAAAATTTCCCCTACAAAAATCCCTACGCATTTTTGTCATTAAAATAGAAGAAAACCATTAATTTAAAAAAATATATATATGTTTATTAAAGCTTTGGTAAAGAAATAAGTAAAAAACTAAAAAAATTACACATACATATGTACTTTTAATTTAATTCAATTAAAACAACAAAAAGTTTTTTAAAAATTAATATGAATAGTTATTTTCAAATAAAATTTTAAAGGATAAATTCAATTCAGATACAAAAACGGGTTCTTTTAAAATTAACATACATATGTAATTCATGTAACAGGTGGTGCTAAGTTAACAGCTGCTTTTTTAGGAAGTTTGGCTTGTCAATTTTCATTGCAATAAAGTACTATGCAGATTTGTTATTGCAGGCTTGACACCACTTGGTATATGAATTCGCCTTGGCATATACATACTAACATATTAGTACCACAAACTCTGGGAAGATATTTTTAAGCGATTTTAACGAAAAGAAAATTGTTGAACCCTTTTGTAAAAGAAAATACAACTAAAAAAACGTTATGTTGCATTTATTTCAAAATAATGCGACAGGACGAAAAAATCCCTTCATTTTGAAGAATATAAAAAATTTTTTCCGATTTTCCCTACCTTTCTATTTTAGTATCAAAAATACATACGAGTACATGTAAGGATTTTCCCCTACTTCTGGCAACACTGATCGCAAGTAAAAGCAGAAGCAGTTGAAAGTCGCAAATAGTCACAGTCAAAGAAGCAAAAACTCTTGCTTTTAAAAGTCTTAAGCAATCGCAGTAAAGTTGTTTTTGTTTTTGCCTCTTCTCTGATGTGCAAAAACACCACAAAATAGTTTATTGAACCTGCAGAAATCTTCTAAAAGCAAGACCTTTTGCTTCTTGGACTGTGACTGTTTGGTACTTACAAAAGCATACAGACTGTTTATGCTTTTAATACCGAACCTAACCAAAAGCAGCAGCAAATCAAATTTAAACTTTTGAAATAGTCGATTGTTGGAAGTACTGCGCAATTGTTCATACATCGTTTGCTGCTTCTATTTCGACCACAAAGTAGACCAGAGGTGACACAGGACGGAAGATAATTGTGTTTTTGTGGTGTTTTTAGAGGTCTCGCTCACACAGTCATCAAATCCTCTTTACATTTTCTTTCGCGTGGTATTATTTTAAAGTAATTACATTTCATTCCTTGTGGTCTCATTCGCAGCCTAGTTTTTGTAAATAAATGGTAAAAATTAATATTTGCGAACGAAAATGCTTAAAACGAAGTCTCTAATCATTTGAACAAAAACAAATTTTAATCACTTTATTAATACTAATAATCTTTTTCGCATTGTGTTTTTTAATTCAATACCACAAATTTCTCCATTTAATTTTGTGCAAATGTTCATGTGCTCAAATGTATTTTCAATTTATACTTTGTGGTCTCATTTGTTATTTGCTTTTTGCAATTTGAAGTTAAAAATTAATATTTTTGAAGGAAAATGTTTAAAATTGAGTTTGTAAGCATTTAGAAACTAATTTTAATCACTTTTATAATACTAATAATATTGTACACATTGTTTTATTTCGTTCAACACTGCAAAGTCTTTCATTTAATTTTGTAAAAATGTTCAATTGTTCATTTCACTAAGTATACATCACAAAGTAGTACTTTGTGGCATACATTTCTGCCGTTTGTTTTGATTATTGTACTAAAAATATTCAATAACAAACACATTATATTTGTCCCTTTTTAACAGTGATCAAATCAGCGGATTTTAGCTTTTTTCATAAGTCACTTTCTACAACTCTGGTCTACTTTGTGATTTCGACTGCGACTGTTGTTGATTTTCACAAGCACAAGCAAAAGCATTGGTTAATTTTAAACAGCTGCAAAAAGCCAAAGCAGCGAAAAGTAAAAATTTTAAGACTTTTGCTACTTCCACTTTTTTAAACACTGCGTGTAAATGCCGACAAGAAGCCGAAAAACGTCGTGGCTTATTTTTTACTCAAAAAAAGTTATTTGTTAAATTATATCATAACGCATTGCGCATATGTAGAAGAAACAAGAAATCATGTTTTGCGTTTATTCATTATTCAATAACAATTTGCTCTTTAGCTGAGTGGTAAGTAGGTTAGTCTATCACTCAATAGGTTGCCGGTTTGACTCATCCCAAACACATTTAAGGCCCAACTATAATATGAATAAGGAAACTTAAGCAACTGTGCGATTACATTCAATACGTATGTTTGCAACTATAATGTACTTAATGGAACTTTTCGTCAAGTTTCGTCAAATGTCATTTGCTTAAGTAAAGTGCCAAACTGAACGCACGTTCCGTACGGAAACAAAGGTTTGTGCATTTTTTAAACTCAAATAAACACCAGCAGAAAATATTCATTGCTTTTAAATATTTTTTTTATTGATTTTTAATTTGAAACTCAGAAAATAAAGCAAAACTTTAATTTGCACTTATTTTTTTACAACATACATATACACACGTACACATGTGTTTGCTTATGTATATTCACTGTTGTACTTTTTAGTAGGCAAAGCAAATAAAACATGTAATAAATTGATAGATATAATTAGTTGTGAATTTTTAATAGATAAGTTCATTATAACAAATTAATTAGATTGAATTGCATTCATTTAGGAGCTATGAGAAGAAACAAAATTATTGTAAAATTATGAACAATACCTAGATGTGCAGCTATAGCTAAGAAGTGCTTAAGTTCATGTAAGTACATTATGGCCACCTAAAAGTCACCTCTGAAATGTTTAAGCATTTGACAGGCTTATCGTTCAATTCTGACATTAACTTAAGCCAGTTTATTCATATTATAGTTGGACCTTTAGTTTTAATCGCAGCCAAGCAAAAATCGTTGCGAGGGTTGTGTGGAAATAACTTCAAAATTAAAAAAAAAATCCAAATTCTAAAAACAAATTTAAAAAATACAAACGCAACATTAGAATTTGAAAAACGAATTTATTAAAAAATTTTGTTTCCTGATAACAACTCAACTGTGAATAACGCAATCATTTATTTGGAAATAATTGAGTTGATTTTGTTTTCTTATGTTACAAATGTGTGTTTGTATTTACAAAAATCGTTGTAGGTGCCTTTTTAAATAATATTTTAATTGTATTAAAAATAAATTTATTGTATTTATAAATCTTGTTTTCTGTGCATTCAACTAATTTTTATAACATTGGAATTTTGTTTCCATTGATATTATATGTCATAGTTTTGTCTAACTGGTCTTTATTGATATGAAACATATCCAAACTCTCAACTCACAGCACATATCGTATCTGGAATTTTTCGTGTTGTCATTTTCAAATGTGTGCAATGCCGTTCACATCAAGTTTTTCGAAAACAAACAATTTTGTTGTGTCATTGTGGCAACAGAGTGTTTCATCCCTAAATAATGACAATAAAAACATTGTCTACATCAAGAACTAATTTATATATATATAATAAAATTTATTGTAACATGTGACATGTGCCCAAAAATGCTTAAACGCTAATTAGACTTGGGTCGAACTCGTTCACTAGTTCATTTTTGCCACAAACCTATGATCAAACCCATGTAATTTAACAGCGATTCCAATTTGGCGCATTCTCGCTAGATTTAGCGCGTTTTAATTATGGCAAGTGCTCTTTTTTTCAGTTCAGTATTATTTTTTACTCTTTTTTGCATAAATTGAACAACTTTCTAGTATTCAAAACTCATACAATTTTTTAAATTGGTTAATGATTTAGGTGTCGCAAATTAAATGACTGTGGTTAGAATTAAAAACCAGGGACCGAAAATAATTATTCGTGTCTGCGATGACTTTCACATCCGTGTGAAAGTGAATCTTTTCCGCATATTTTGGTGTCCTGACATTCACTTCCAAACAATTTTTTCGTTTTACTTTCGACTGCACCAAGCAACCTGAAAGTAAATAGAATCGCCTTTTTTCCACAATAAAATTAATTTATTTTAAACAAAATCTATTTTAAAACTAGGCTTGATATCTCATCTACCTAATCCGCAAAATTTAAACCAATATATATTTGGTTTTAATACATAGAAAAGGGGATATGAAAAACATTTTTGCAAAAATATTCGGAAGTATGCCGCGCTGGATATAAATGCATTTATTTCATACATTTTATACATAAATAACGTTTACCCTAAGAAAAGATACTTGATTCGAATCAACAATCAAAGTATTCCTCAACATTCTCAAGTGAAATACCTTGGCATACACCTTGATCGAAGGCTTACATGGAAATATCACATTGACTCTAAGTTAACTCAAATGAAACTTAAATTAACCCAAAGATATTGGTTAATTGGCAGAAATTCTACACTCAGCCTAGACTGCAAACTTTTGATATACAAGTCGCTTTTGAAGCGGGGCACTGCTTCAGCTTCAAATGTTGAGAAAATCTAACGAAGGCAAAACAAAATTTTACGTTTGATAACATCGGCTCCATGGTACATCAAAAATTCAAATATACATCGCGATTTAAATATGCCACTAGTGACTGAAGAAATTGCAAAATACGCAGGCAAATATTTTACAAAACTCGAGTCACATCCTAATCCGCTCGCTCGTAATATCTTGAACTTTACTGGACATATCCGCTTAATAAAGAGGGACACAAGGGCTCTTATTCTCAACACTCCAGATGGGACTTCTTGAAAATACTTTTATTTTTTATTTTTTCCATTTTGATTATCACTACTTGTGTATTATTTATAACTATCACTAAGTTTATGTCCGACACTGGTCAGGCCTAATAATTATATTTAGATTTAAGATTTGATTACTTATTATTAGTTCATTTTTGAAGATACAATACATAAATATATGAAAAAAAAAATTGTATACATAAAAAACTAAAACTAACTGCATAGCTTTTGTACGTACCCATTGCATTCTTGCATAATTAGTTCGAACAAGTTAAAAATTATGTGGATTGCAGACACCAAATCTTCGTTTTTGCGATTCGGAAATTTTCATTATAATTGAAAACGTTCGAAAGCCATGACAGACACGATTATTCTTGAATTTTTAAAGCAAAAATCAAGTACAAGGAAATATCGTAGAGCCTACGCAATCACACCATTTTGATTGTTTTGAATTAGATTTTTCAAAACTGGAATAATTTAAAATTTTTTTTTTTATTTTATTAAGCAGAAATAATTGTTATTTTCAGATTTTTAATTTTTTGAGCAGAAATAAAATTTATTTCATAATTTTTATTTTTTCAAGCAGAAACAAAAATCAACTTCTGATTTCTACATTAAATTTAAAAAATTATAAACATGTACATACGTATGTGCATATGTACGTATATATGTAGCTACTACCATGAGATCAACCTGTGGGCATTCCGCTGAAGACAAAAATATGGTGGACACCAAAGAGGGTCGGAACACTCTACTTATCACTTTTATGATATGGGTATCACATAAAAGGGATTTTCGAGAAGATGACTAAAAGTACAATGGAAAAAATGGCGGAGGCGCCAAAACTTTTTCCCATTGTATTTTTGGTCATCTTCTCGAAAATCCCTTTCATTTGATAACCATATCTATTGGGTGTTTTTTATTGAGGTATAGAACTTTAAGTTGGCATCACTTTTTTAACTGACGGCCATTTTGTCAGCTGTCAAGTGATTAATATTTAGTTTGGTTTGCCATTTTATCATGAACAGGTTGACAAAAGAACAACGCTTGCAAATCGTGCAAATTTATTTCGAAAATAATGGTTCAGTTCGCGAAGTTTACCGCAAGCTCCGTCCATTTTATGGTCGACATAATCGTCCATCAGAGCAATTAATTCGGTTAACCATGGATCGTTTTCGCACTACGTTTACTCTATGTGATAATACGCATCCGCAGAGACGTCGAACAGTGCGCACCGAAGAAACAATTGCCGCTGTAGAGCAAAGTGTTGTAGAGGACCCGAATGAATCGATTCGCCACCGTGCACAGCAATTGGAGCTTTGTCCATCAACTTTATGGAAGATTTTGCGCAAAGATCTTGGCTTGCGACCTTACAAGATCCAGCTTGTGCAAGAATTAAAGCCGCGAGACCATGCAATGCGTCGTGATTTTGGTGTATGGGCCGAAAATGAGATTGATCTCGATGCTGATTTTCATCGCAAAATTTTGTTCAGTGATGAGGCTCATTTTTGGTTGAATGGCTACGTCAACAAGCAAAATTGCCGCATTTGGAGTGAAGAGAATCCACATGAGACCCTTGAGACGCCATTACATCCACAAAAACTGACTGTTTGGTGTGCTCTATGGGCTGGTGGAGTCATTGGGCCATACTTCTTCCGAAATAATGCTGGAGAGTCAGTTACCGTTAATGGAGACCGGTATAGAGCCATGATAACCGACTATTTTGTTCCCGAATTGGATGGCATGAATGTGGATGAGTTGTGGTTCCAACAAGACGGCGCTACGTGCCACACAGCGCACGTCACAATCGATTTATTGAAGGAAACATTCGATGAGCGCATAATTTCGCGGAATGGACCTGTCAATTGGCCACCAAGATCGTGTGATTTGACACCATTGGATTATTTTCTTTGGGGATATGTGAAGTCGCTCGTCTACGCCAACAAACCAGAAACGTTAGGGGACTTGGAAGCCAACATTCGTGGCGTTATTGCCAACATACGGCCCCATATGCTCGAAAAAGTGGTTGAAAATTGGACCTGTAGAATTGGCTTTATTCGAGCCAGCCGCGGCGGCCACATGCCCGAAATCATATTTAAACGTTAATGGCATAAAATTATCCTTCCAATAAAGTCAAATTGATGGACATTAAAACGATTTTCTTGTGTTTTATTTCAATTCGAAGTTCTATACCTCTAAAAAACACCCTATATATTTCTTCGCACAGATTTGTATGTATGAATATGTACTATTTTTTTAAGTTTTATGTCGAAAACTTCTGCATATATATTATCCTTATCCTTTTGTTAATGTTTATTTTTATTAAGCAATTTGAATAAAATTAAAAACTATTCAAAATGAAGGTGTTTTTATACTTGCAGCTTTTTTGCCGATATTTTAAAATAATTTTTGAGATTTTTTAGCCAATTTTGGCAGATTTGTGGTAAAATTTTCTGGCAACAGTGGTTATCACAGATTTCAATTCCTGTAGATGTTTCCATTTACTGATGGATATTGGAAGATATTCTTGATGAAGTGATTGTGGTTCTGTAAAAGTGATTTCAGTTTTGCAACAGTTGGGTAATTTTTAGTTCGTCCAGGACGAATACTGGAAAAGCGTATAATATTTTCATCGTTGAAGTTTTTGTAAAGATTGTATTCTAAGTGGGTATTCGGTATCATATGGTTTGCTTATTTTTTTGAACCAACTATTACACTTTTTCGCGCCTCTTTCGTTATATTGATATAATCGTTTTAAAATAATTAACTTCTTACAAATTTTTAATATAGATACGACTGATATGAAAATCTCGCAAACACATTGTAGATAAACCATTTTGCTTTCAAAAAACAGTGTGTATGTAGATAAACCAAACAAAAAATGTGAAGAAGTCGCAAATAAATAAACATTTTGGTCAGAAATTCAAACCATAGGAAAAGTGCATCATAGGGAATAGTTTGGTATCAAAAACTCTTTTTTACTAAATCTGCAGATAAATGCCGATGATATAATTTCGAAGAAACAATGAAACAACTAATGCACTTGTACGTACATACATCGACTTTTATTAAAATTTAATTTATCGCGTAGAAAAATAGAGCGTTTTGGCTATAAATAGTTGTCAATGCTGATACTTAGCGCGTTCTAGCGCGTATTGCGAAGGGGAATAGCGCGTTTAGGTTATAAATAGTTTTCATCGTTGTAATTTAAATGGGTTTGTTCATTGGTTTGTGACAAAAATGAGCTAGTGAACGAGTTCGACCCAAGCCTACCGCTAATTACTGATGAAAAACTGTTTGATTCAGACACGTATTTATTAAGTTAAACAGTTTCATACATAACTAATAGACAATTTTGTAGAATCCAACATGATTGGAAAATGTTTAAATCAATAAATACATGTCTGAATCAAACAGTTTTTCATTAGTAATTAGTGGTTACGCTTTCTTGGGCACATGTGTGCAAGATGTAAACTCGGCCTAAGTAACAATGGGAATAATGATAATTTTTCACTAATTTTAAATGCAAATGATAGCATAACTTGTATACTTGTTTATAAACTAAAGGTGTCAAAGATGTCTCACCGAATACTCCAATGTCCAAACAAATATTTTAATCACGTTACTTTGTTTCACATTCATTTGTAATCCATGAGAATAGAGGAGTATATTTCGTAATAAAAAAGTATAATGAAATTTAAAGCATTCCTGTTCCAATTCCAGCGTGTTGTCCGATATTACTGAATCTGAAAAAAAAAATTATTGATATTTTATCGTACTTTTGGAAATTGAATTATTTTGCTTATTAAATAACAAATCATGTGGCCTGAAGAATAACAAGTCCCTCAAGCGAAATGTTACAGCAAATAAACATTTCTGACGAAATAATAAAATGTATTGCATACTTGTGGGAGCTGATAATGTCTGCACACACGTTGCCTGCATTGAGGCTTCTTAATTAGTTTAGTTTAATCCATTTTGTTGGAGTTTTTACTTTTGAAATTATATATATTTATTGTAATTAAAGTTTTTAAGTTGTTTGAAAGAAATAAACGAACAAATAAAAAAAGCAAAACAGCTTTTAAAACTTTCTCTTCTTGAGTTGTCTGCTAAATGATTTGGCTTGCCTGGCTGCCTGCTTTCCTTCGTGTCTGCATGTTGTACTTATTCTAAACATATTTTTATCTTTTTTTTGAAACCTTTTAATACTTTTAACTTTTCGTTTTCTTAGTTGGAAACATGTACGTTTTTGTCAGCCGTATTTATGGTTGTTAGCATATTTTTTATCCCTTTTGTTTTTGTTTGTTTGTTTTATTTTAAGAGAAAAACTGTGTCATGCCATCACTTCTGATTTTCTCTGTGCATTTTACAAAACTTTTCAAAAACTCAGTTGTGCAGTGGTTTTTATTCTTTATTTTGCAAGAATATAAAGACGAAAACAAAAACTCGACTTGGAAAGATGTCACATTCAAAGTTCACTCTGTACAACGCGTGTTCTATTTACACTTCGAAGCCACAATTTGTGTTGAATGGGAAACCGATGATGATTTTTATATTGCCTTTCGTTAGCAAGGGGAGGTCTTATATCTATATTACTGCTATTAATATGAGCCACAAGAAATACGGTCAAAGAAAGGTTATCAATTCAAATTTCAATGATGTAATTATTTTGTCTTTTATTCAACATTCAGCACTTTAATGCAACAGTTTTTCTTTTCTACTTGAATGATTTGGTTTTCTCTGCTTTTTGCTCTACATATTTGCTTTACCTCGTTGCCTTGACACAAAACTTGAGAAATTTTTAAATTAGATTTAGGGAAAATGCATTTTTATATGAACTCTTGCATATTGTTTTATAAACAACCACAACTTTGTTGTGTTTAATAGTCAATGACAACACTCAAGTAGCTTTAAATCAGGTACTAAATTTCTGTTTTGTGAAACGGTGAAATGAAAAGCTTTTTCACCTTTTCATAGTAATTTTGATTCTTGTTTAGTGAAGCAATGGAAGTAATGTCGATATTTTTTCATATGGAAACGATTTTCACAATTACACAGAACTGTAATTTTTGTTTTGTGTAGAAGTGAAAGAAAATTTTTTCAAGATTTTGTATTGGGTATTACTCTTTTCTTTTACTGGGTTACAAAGTAATGAATGGTACTTATTTATCTAATTATTTTATGCGTATAATCATGACTGTCTTGTAATGAATAAAATAACAACTTATTTATGTCATTACGTGAAAGTACTTATTGTAGTACTTTCCAGTTAAAAATGAAATATACCTAGAAAATATTTTATTGATCGTGAAAATGAGCTTCGAAAATAATAAAATAACTTTGGTTTACTATAATTCTTTTTATAACAAAATTTATTATTTTCACATATAAAATTATAATTTTTAACAATCCCAAAAAAAGGAACAAGTTTTATAATTTTGTTACAAAATTTAATTTATTTTTATTAAAAAAAATGGTCAATTAATTATTGAATAATTTTAGGCAAAAAGTAATCTAAAATATTTTGCATATACATACGAGTATGTAGCAAAAAATAACCCATTAAATTTTGAATATTTATGGGCAATCAGTAATCTATTAACATTTGGATATTTGTTGGCAAATAGTATAGGGTACCGCATACTATTTTAACTTCTCAAACAAAAAAAAAAAAAAAACATGGGGTTTTCAGTGAAATTGTAAGTACTTATGACTGGGGAGTACATACACTTTTGTGCATTCCAGTAGGCAAACTTTTTTGCTTGGAACTGTCAAAAACTGTTCATATGAAAATATATTTTACACAGAACATGTCAAGTAAACTAGGAGCAACCTCACAAGGGAATGAATGTTTGGTTTTTTATTATTTGATTATTTATTAATTAACAAAAAACAAGAAAGAAATGGAAAGATCCAATATATGTACATCGTAAGTATTTTAAAGTATTAAAGGAGTAGTATATTTAAGAAAAAATTTTGGGCGATATCAATAATACAGTAAAAAGATATAAGCAAATGTCAGCGAGAAAAGGGAACGAAAAAATAGCAGATATTTTTGTGCACTAATAGAAATATACATAAAGCGAACTTTTATGAAGAATTTTTTTTTGTGAATGTGGAAACGCAATTGAAAGGTGATCGTTTATGTCTAGATTTATGAAATAAGAAAATTTTGTTTAAATTTTTTTAATGGGTAAAGTACAATTACGTACGCGACAAGGCGGACGCAACAATTTTTTTCCAAGAGAACTGAAACCAGTAACTTTGCTATCGTTTGTAGTTATTGAAGATATGCAATCAGCACAAAACTTTTATACTTACTTCGACAAAACACTTTATAATTTTCATCAATTTTGGAAGACTTTGACTGTGCATTTAAGCTTTTCTTTATATTAAATTTAAAATATCCCGATCCTTGCATTAAGGCATGGACATTTGTTCAAAAATACTTTTATGAAATTAATACTCCGCATGATATACATATGTTCAGCTTCTTTGGCTAGTTTTTCGAATCATATGCTAAACAGCTGTAATTTATAATGTTAAATTGCTTTAAATAAACAAATACTTACATCATCTCAAATTTATTCATTTGTTAAGAAACTCAGATTCAAAAAGTTGTGCTATATACAATTGTAACGCAACTTTTTCTAGATTTTCTTCTTTAGAGCGTCACTTGTTGCAACATAAAAAAAATTATGTTAAACCCATAAAAAAAGCAGACCACGAAACTCCTCAAGCACTTACTGAAAAACAAAACTCGACGACTGAAACGCAATGTATTGATACAAGCCAAAATTTAAGTAACCATTTTATTAATTATAGTAAAGACAGCAAAGCAGTTTTGGTAAAAACTTTAGAATATAATATTTATGTTGCATTTCGCTTTAAGTTTGTACTCAAAAAATTCTTTTTCTCGAAAAGACTCCCAATATGTTTTAAATAAATTTCAAAATATGTGGCACTCTACCTTTGATCATTTGCAAAGATCGAATGTTTTAACACCAGAGATAACAAATTCACTGCAAGTTCCATTTGAAAACTACACAACAGAATTTAAATTCATAAAATATTTAAGAAATGCAGATTTCCAAAATATTTAGCATATGGGACTACAGAGTTTGATATTTTTATGGGTTTATATGTATATAACAGAGCTGCTTAACAGTCGCTAAGTGCGGTCAGGCTTGTGTGTGTTGTTTGGCATCTCGCTCGCACTGGTTGACTGATCTGCCACGGATAACCTTGCGGTTCTTTTGTGGAATTTCTTTAGCAACCACGTTGCTACTTCCTACACGCAAAGAAAAGATATGGTTGTAGCATGGTTGAGAAAACAATATTATGTTCTCCGAAACAAATGTGTGGTCGTTAAAAACAAGTTATTGTTATTTTAAACATTAATTGCGTTACGATAAACAAAGTAATGTCTGAATTTAATAATTACATTATTATATTCATAAAAAGTGCGATATGGTTAGAATTTAACAATATAGTTTTATTCAATATTTATGACTACAACATAATTTGTATTATTATGTAAAAATAATAATAATAAAAATAATAATAATAAAAAAAATCTTTCAGAAATATCTTCTGCCAGTTCAGTGTTTCGTTTGTAAGCTATCGGTATTGCACGCGTAGTGTTAAATAAAATTAATAAATAAATGAAGTATAAACAAGAGGATAGATGAATAAAAATATATATACATATATTTCTTTATACATGCGTGGCTGCATTTCGTGTATACGTACATATTTGTGTAGGTACACGTGCACATACATATATAGATTTTATTTCAACAATATTTTATGTATATTTATTTCGGCTTTGACGCACAGTTGTTTTAAGCAAAAGATCTACCAATATATATAGAATAATACTGTGGTCATATTTAACAATATTATTATAATATTATAATATGCTATGGTTAGTCTTAATTATATTTTAGTCACATCTAATAATAGTATTGTCATATTTAACCAAAATGTGATAACTTTGAACAATACTAAGATTAGGTCTAACAAAGTTAATTGTTATTGTAGATAATATTATTATTAACTCAGATAATAATATTACTAAAAATTTTTTTCTATTGACAATAATATGATTTGACTACAACCATATAATTCAATCATAGTATGTTGCTGTTTCATTATGGTTACCTCAACCATATTTTTTCTTTGGGTGTATTTGAAGACATATGTAGGTAGTGTACAGTCAGTTACAAAACTTTTTTAAAATGCTGTTAATAACATTTTGGTCTAGTTACTACGCCCATATTTGTGCAATCATATTATGCAAATTTACTTTATATAATGTGTATTAATAAATAAATAAATGATAGATTTATAGGTAAAATCAACATGTATAGATTTATTTTCATTTAATTTTATTCTCCAGTTTTCTGACCATTATAGGAATTTGTCTATAGACGATTGTAGATTAGTGCAAGACTCCACTTCATTATCACTACCTGTATCATCAGCAAATATTGCTATTTTGTTGTCATTCGTTAGAATATGTATATCTTAGGTATATAGTAGAGAGGCAGTTGTGCTCTTAATTTTTAATGTAGACTTTTGTGCCATACCTTATCGAAGGCCTGCGAAACATCCAGGAATACAGCTGAACAAACATTCTTTTTCTCACGACCTTCTTTTGTGTGGGCAACACGATGCACTTGGTCAATCGTAGAATGCCTTTCTCTAAAGCCGAATTGATAGGAAGGTATTAGTTGTTTACTTGAAATTACTTGTTTTAGTCTGTAAGATAAAAGTTTTTCGAACAATTTTCCAATTACGGGTAGCAAGGAAATTGGCCGATAAGACTAAACTTAATTGGGATTTTTACCAGGTTTATGTATCATTATTACATCCGAAACTTTCCAAGCAAACGAAAAATATTTGTGGCTTAAACACGCATTCATAATGGCGTTAATGCTAAGAAAGGCTTTCTTTGGTAGATTTTTAAGGGCTTCATCAGTTATTAGGTCGAAACCAAGACTTTTTCTTGATTTCAAATTTAATATTTCCTCAAACGTTTCTGTTATTGAGAATGGTTGAATATCTTCAGATTCTTGGACTGTAGTCGGCATACTAAAATCTCTCATATCGTAGGGCTGGAAAAAAGTAAATAAGTGCTGTGAAAATTCCTTAGCCTTTTCGGTATCGCAATTTGGTTTTTTAATTGGGGCATTATGAAGCGTAGGAGGTTTTAGGCAGGCTGTTGCTTTCCATAATGAGTACTCATTTAATTTCTCTGATGATAAGTTTTTCATTTTTATGTTAAAGTTTTGGTTTTTATATTCTCTTATTATGAGGATTAATTTTGCATCATTAACTCAAAAATTCCATTTATTGAGTTGTGACGTTATTTGAGTAAATGAGCTAATGTACATATAAAGGGTCCGCCATCTAACGTTTTTTTTCAACTAGTGCTTATTTCGTGAATGGTAACACTTAGCTGATGTCTGATTTGACAGATAATTAGTTTTATCCTTCCGCTGAATTATCGACTTACAGAAGATGCCGATTTTGCCAAAAAAAATCATCTGTTCTGATCAAGCTCATTTTGATCTTGGCGGGTATGTAATCAAGCAAAATTGTCGCATTTGGGTCACAGAAAACTCGCACGCATACATTGAAAAGCCGACGCACCCAAAACGAGTCACTGTTTGGTGCGGATTTTGGTCCAGAGGCATAATTGGGCCAAGGAGCAAGGAGTGGCCGTTACAGTCAATGGCGATCGTTATCGGGCCATGTTGAACGAATTTTTTTTTCACAAAAATTGAAGAGGAGGATATTGGCAACAGTTGGTTTCAACAAGACGGCGCTACGTGCCACACAGCCGAAACTACACTCGATGTTTTGCGCCCTGTTTTCAAAAAAAAAAAAGTTATCTGGCGGACCTTTTACTAACAATTAATTTATTAATCGACAATTAATTTATTAATTGTCAATACTGTTCTCCATGTTGTTTAAAAGTTGTTTACAAGTATCGTGTATATTAAACTTTTGAGAGAAAAACTAAAGTTTCTCCTTTCGTTAAAGTGTTAATAAATTGCAAACTTCAAACTCCTTTTCTGCACAACAAATTTTTCCGAGATATGTATGACTCTGTTAAAGCAAAGGCTCGATATGTTCATACTATTTTTAATATTAATTTTTTCTTGCATACAATTTATTTATTTATTTATTTTATCATTTAAAAGAACTTACATACTTTTAGCTAGAGCATTGACATAAAAAATTCGACACACAAGTTACTATTAAATTGAAAAGTTTATTGACCTCAAGTTACACCCAAAATTATTTATTTATGTTCGTCTCTGCTTCGCGCTCACCAATCAATTTGCAGTTGCAACTGTTTTTTTTTGTGGATACATGGAATATAAATAAAATTTTTATTAAGCGCTTTTGCAATTTATCGTTTCAAATAAAAATTTTAATTGTGTCCATTTGTCGTTTTTTATTTCTGCTTGAAAATGCATTAATATGAATTTTTTTCCACATTACGAGTGTTTTTATTTGTTTTCATTTGTTGAAGCTGCTCGTTTGATATTAATATTGCCAACAGCAACGCAAGACAACTGAACTGTCATAGATTGCTGTTCATTGTCAATCAATATTCACACCCAGTTAACTGATTTATATCGATAAAATAGATGAAGCAGACAGAAACACATACAAAAGTTTGTAAAAAGCTTTAGAAGAAAAAAAAAACAATTATTAGCTATAATTGGTACTGTAATGATATCTATACATTTAATAAAGAAAACTCTTGCACTTGAGAAGATACGTTTAATTTTAAAGAGTAGAGCCTTGAATTTACAGAAATATTTCGATAGGTTCAAAACAAGTTAAAGACGGACGCGATACTTTCAGGGCAATCGATTTACCATCAGGCGAACTGGCTTTTTTCGGCTCAAAAGCTTAGCCAGTAGAGGTATTCTAATTATAAATGGCAACCGAACTTCAGTTGATGTACCAGCTGGCAACGTAACTGAAATTAAAACTAGTACTACGCTCAAAAAAAATTTAACTAGATTTTAGTTAGACATGAATTTAATTTTAGTTCATAAAATTTTCTTGAATTAAGTTCAAATAAACTTAAAACAAAGAAAAACTACTTCTCGGAAGTATGCAAAAAAATCTTATAAACTTGAATATATTACACAATTTTCCTTAATTATTTTTACTTAAATAAAGTACATAGTTATATAAAACAATTATAAATTTTCAGGCATCTAATAAAAACCTCATCATAATAAAGATATTTTATCTTCAAATTAAGTAATTTAAATTTTGTTTGAAAAATACATAATTTAGTTAAATGTTTCCTTAAATTTAGTTTAACTTTGTTTATTAACTTAAAAGAAGTACGATAAAACTAAAAAATCGCAAAATGAAACAGCAACAAACGGAAATAAATAACAAAAATCCGAAAAAATAGCCAAAACGAAAAAAAGCGCAAAGCTAAAAAATCTCTAAAAGTAAAATAAATTGCGAAAACTAGAAAAATAGCCAAAAATCGAAACAAAGTTTACCGGGTACTTAATTAAAAAAAATGCCTACATCAGGTAAGATATTTGATTATATAGGCTGAAGTTCGTATAGTATTACATAAATACGTAGTGTCCGTACGGAAGCCTTCGTGTGCGAGTCACAGTCGCACTTTACTGAACTTATTAATTCTGAGCTTCGTGCAAGTATACATACACACTGCGTGCAGAGGCTGGACCTTGATTGGACCTAAATTTCAGTGGTGCCACTTTCAAATATTTCATATATATTAATATAAATTTTCTTATTTCAAAGTACTTATGTCACATACAAATATAAAAACAAATCAATTTATTTCCATGTATGAGTTTTGAGATTTTTATGCTATCATTCATTTCACATTTTGTATCAGATTATATCGCTCATTTACCAAAGCAACGTCATAACTCAAAAAACAAAGTAGTTTGCCAGAAAAAGAGTTGCAAGTTCTAAATTTACATACAACTTAATAAAAAATTTAATCTATGTTTCATGCAAGAGATATGAGAATTAATTCTGCATTATTAACTCAAAAATCCTATTTTTTGGGTTATGACGTAATTTTAGTAAATGAGCAATATTGTATGTATGTATGTATGTATGTATGTATGTATATTATATGTATATCCCGTACGTAAGTCTAGACCTCCATGGTGGAGTAAAAATCTAGACGTTCGAATACGTGAACTGCGTGAGTTCTTTAGATTGGCTAGACACCTAGACCAAACTGAGTGCTGGAGAGACTACAAAAAAGCACTGAAATCTTTTAAGAAAGAGGTGAGAAAGGCCAAGAGAAACTCATGGAAGAATTTTTGTGGTAACATAGAAAAAACTACGGATACGGCCAAAATGAGGAAGCTGTTTGCTAGCAACCCTTCAATGCCTAGCACGATTTGTAAAGGGAATGGTGATTGGACTAGTTGCAGTCGGGAAACGTTAGAGGTTCTCCTGGATACTTATTTCCCTGGCTGCACAGAGATCTACTCTCGTTCTGAAACTACAAATGCACTGGATACTGAGAATTGTGAAGTTATTTCTATTAGTAAAGTGGAATGGGCCATCAATTCTTTTGAACCGTATAAATCTCCAGGGCCAGACGGTATCTTTCCGGCTCTGCTACAGTATGGCGGACAGAGGATAATTCCCTAGCTAACGGGAATATTCAATGGCTGTCTTCGACTAAATTATGTGCCAAAGTCATGGAGGATAGCTAAGGTTGTGTTCATACCAAAAGCAGGTAGAAGTAACCATACGTATCCAAAAGACTTTAGGCCTATCAGTCTGACATCCTTTTTACTGAAAACACTAGAGAGAATCTTGAATATACACATCAAGGAAAATGTATACCCAAATATTCTGTCTTCAAACCAACATGCATACACAAAAGGAAAATCAGTTGAGAAAGCACTCCATAATGTTGTGGAACTGATTGAGAAAGCGTTACACTATAAGGACTATGCTATGGGGGTCTTCCTGGACATTGAAGGCGCTTTTAATAATGGTTCTACGGATGCAATTATGGAAAGCGTCAATCGGTCTGGTGCTCACATACTAGTCAAGAAATGGGTCGGCAATCTCTTAAAGTGTAGAATAGTATCTGCAGAATTACTCCCCAAGGAGGAGTTCTTTCATCTCTTCTTTGGACGCTAGTCGTAAATGACATTCTCATGGAATTCGAGGTCAAAGCAGCTAGGATTACGGCTTACGCAGATGACGTAGCCATTATTATAACTGGTAAGTTCCTCGACGCAATTAGCTCCATTATGGAGTCCTCTTTAAAGGATATTCATAGATGGGCAGCCAGGGTGGGTCAGAAATTGAACCCTGAAAAAACAGACCTTGTACTTTTTACTAGAAGGAGAGTCAGGGAATGGAGAACAAAAAAATTAGATGGTATACCGGTCTCGCCCAAAACACATACAAAGTATCTGGGAAATATTATGGATAGCAAACTGACGTGGAAACCCAATATAGAGAATAGAGTCAAAAAGGCCACC
This sequence comes from Nowickia ferox, assembly GCA_936439885.1. NCBI lineage: Eukaryota > Metazoa > Arthropoda > Insecta > Diptera > Tachinidae > Nowickia > Nowickia ferox. The sequence goes on from OW387024.1 coordinate 84,991,461, forward strand.
ACTCCTCTATACGCATGTAAAAATATGCTGGGCAAGACATGGGGTCTTTCGCCTAATCTTACATATTGGACCTACACAGCGGTAGCTAGACCAATTCTACTCTACGGAATACTTGTATGGAGGAGGGCGACTGAGACAAAAGCATACCCAAAAAAGTTAGAAAATATCCAGAGACTAGCAGAACTCTGCATCACTGGAGCTCTAAAAAGCACACCTACTGCAGCTTTAGACGTTATGATAGACCTTAAACCAATAAAACTAACAGCTCTGAATGCGGCATGCAAATCCGTAATCCGACTCAGGACAACAGGACGGATGTCGTACAAACCATTTGGTCACGGTAAATTGCTGGAACACATTGAATGTAGCTCGGACTACATCATTCCAGAAATTAACTTCCTAGCCAAACCACAGATCACTTAACTATAGTGGCTATTGTTTTAATTTATTCACTGATGGCTCAAAGATGGATGTAGGAGTGGGAGCTGCGGTTTACTGCCCGGAGCTCAGTATAGAGGAATCTTATAAACTTCCTGATTACTGTAGTTACTTCCAGGCGGAAATCTATGCAGCCAAAATGGCTGCAGAATAGCTTTCACCTTTCAAACCATAAATGCGCGTGTGAATATATATATAGACAGTCAAGCAGCAATTAAGGCAATCTCAGTAGACTGCAACTACTCCTCGGTTGTGCTCATGTGTAAAAAGGCCCTAAATATTTTATGTGCTGGCAGACAAGTACATGTTTATTGGGTCCGAGGACACATGGGGATTGAGGGAAACGAAATGGCCGATATACTGGCAAAAAGGGAGACCCAATTACCTGTGGAAGAAACGGTATATGTCCGGAAACCAATTCAATACCTGAAATGGATCATAGACTCTAAGATGAAGGATGAAGCGGAGGAAACTTGCAAAACTTCTAAAATCATGTGGAGCTCCTATGATCCTAAATCGAATAAATTCCTTTTATCACTAACCAGAAGCGACTGTAGACTTCTAGTGGGGGTATTAACTGGACACTGCTGGACGGCTTCGTATGCCGTCAAAATAGGACAGATACTTGACCGTACCTGCAGGAAATGAGAGCACGGAGTATTGGAGACGGTAGAACATCTACTGTGCCACTGTCCGGCTCTAAGCCGCAGTAGATTTGACTGTCTTGGTGATCACACTTTTCGAAGTCTTGAACTTGTATCGGGAATGGAAATGTGTAGACTGCTAAGGTTTGTTAAATCTGTGTGGAAGTCATTCGATACAGGCAGCACGAACTAGGCTGCCATACTTACAGGTTTCTTGTCATCTGCTGGTATCGCTAAGTATCAATCAATGCGAGGTCCCTGACCAACCAGACTAACCTAACCTAACCTATGTATATCCAAATTGGCTTGCACGACATTGTCATCTACGATTCTTGTACGACTTGTCCTCTGTTATTGAGTTTTCTAGTCGACAATTTAAGCGAAATCGTCGTTCATGACAATCTGAGTGACAATGTTTTACATTTTTTCCTTTTGAGTTTGTTGATGACAATCTGAGCGACAAGTCGTGTGTTTTGTCTTCAATCAAACACATGAATATGTTGGCCTATTGTTGAATTTTAGGTGTTGCTGTAGCCAGGTAGTAAGCAAGAAAACTTTTAAAAAATGCAGCCTCAGTTCGAATCCCAGCTAAGTCAGTCAATAATTTAAATAAAACGGCAAAAACAAGTAAGCAAATAAAATGAAATTTGTTTGTTAAAAGTAATAATTAAAGTCTGTTCTATCATTTTGCGAATGACCACGATATGGTGGTGGACATTGTCGCTTGTTTGATCGTGCATGATTTCGTGGCCATTTGTTCGAACATTTTGTCAACGATTTATTTGAGCTGTCGTCAATGTGTTTTCCAGGATTTTCTATTGTCTTGTACCCACTGTTGAAGATGTCTTAAAGACATAGCCAACTGGGTAGTTTGCAAAAGTGATTTACCATGTTTACTCAAATGAAATGAATTTCGTTTGTTCTCTTAACGTGTTTTTAATCATCAGATAAAGTTGGTCTTTTAATTACATATTTGCTAATCCAAAAAGTTGAAATCGCAACAAAGCCCACGTTTGCAGAAAAAAAGAAAGAAAAAATAATTTAATATTTCGATTGTAATTTTCTTTAAGTCTGAAAGATTGATTGCATTTTTTCCTGTTGTTCCTATCTCTTTTTGAAGAGGGGGCTGCTTAAACTACAGTTACTGTACGACTCAGGGTTGCCAGATTTCTTTCGACTGACATCCCCAATTTTGCAATTTTTATCCCCAAAATTCCCCAAAAGGTAATTTGTACCAATTTTACAATATCTGGAGATGGATCAAAACTGCACAGCAAATTCCATTATTTTTAGAATTTACGAGTATATTAATTCGCAACAGAGATTTTAGCAGTCGTACTGAATTTTGTTTCTAATTTTAGTTTTTATTGACTTCATTGCCGCAAAAATCTCATTCAATGCAAGCGGTGCTCCTTGATAACAAAGTAAATTTAATATGTACAATACTCTACCAGTTCTTTAAACTTCCGCGATCCATCGGCATCTTGATATGAATTAACTTCTGCCCAAAACATTTTTAAGTTGTTTGTTATGTGAATATCAAATAAATTATTCCACCCTGTTTGCCGCTGGTTGTAGTATTTTTATGATTGAGCTAAATTTAGGTTGTCCTAACCCATGTTTGGAGCAAATTGTTTATATGTTTTGAAAATTTAGAGATTTGATGGAAAACGTTTTAAAATTTGCTGCAATAAGCTTTGTAGTTATAAAAAGCAAGTCGTCTTGACTTTTAATAATTACGTCGACTTCAGTTCTTTCTCAAAATAGTAAACAAAATTCACTAAATCTCAGGGTAAGTACGATTAATTAAGCTCCATTGAACATTAAGTACAGATAATCGCATTAGATGCAACTCTGCGCTTTTCAGCACGCATGTGCCTCAAAATTGTAATCATTAAGCAAGATAAAGAACTAATTATCAAATAATTTGTAAGTTATATGTGTAAACAAAACAATCAGCTGATGAGCAATCTCGTCAATGCAAGTACCTGTTTGTCTTAAAATAAATCTTATTTAAATTCTGCTAACAACAAATGTTAAAGCCGAGTTCATTTTTACCACTTATCATTTTAAATTATTTATGAACTAAAAAAAGAGCAATTGGAGTATATATATTGAAATTAAAATATTCCGAGAAATAAATAAAAAAAATATTAAGTAAATACAAATCCCCAAAAAATCTGATGAAGTCCCCAAAATATAAGAGTTATCCCCAATTAATTCCTCAAAATCTTATCCTCATTTCGAAAAAAAATCCCCGATTTAGGGATAAATCCCTTAATCTAAAAACACTGGTACGATTACACATTCGATGTACGTATGTATATAGATGCATGTGCTTACTTTCATACAGACGTACAATACACTCATTCAAAGTTCTAGTTTGTAAAGCACGTAGGCTTAGTTGAAGTCGCGTGTCTGACAAAGTCGGCGCCTGTGGCTAAATCGACGACTTCATATCTAATGAGCTGCAAAGAGGCGTGTATGTAAGTGTATAAACATACAATTTGAAAATAACTTTGCAACTAAGTTGCATGCAGCATTTGCAACATCTATAAAAATATTGTTGCAATACAAATTAAAAAGAAAAGAAAAACCGAATAAAAGATGTATTTAAGATGATTCCAAAACTATCTAAATTAAATGTAACATAAACACTTCTAAGAGAATATACAAACTCAAGCACGCAAAACACTTTTTACACTTGGCGAATATCAAATCAATTAAAAATTAATGAAATGAAAAATAGAAGTTCATGAAATGTCCTTCAGATACCAAAAGACAAAAAAGAAAACTAACTCAAGTCACAAAAAAACAATTACATACATACATACTTATTATTTTGCAGAGGCGATGTAATAAGGTGTCAGTTTTCTTGTAAAAATTAAAAAAAGTAGACATAAATAAATAAAGTGGGTTTCTATTACTACGTTTATACACCCACTATTTGCAAATAAAATTATTTGCAAATAAATTAACTCACTGTTTATACGGCATTATAAATGTATAAAAACTTGGTAGCACTTCTATAGAAATGTTACTTATGTTTACAAAAAAAATTGTGTAATTGCATAAAATAACAAATAATAATTTGTTTTTATTGCCATTATTTTCTTCTATCAATGTATTTTTGTGCAATATTTTTATCAATTTATTGCTTTTTATTAGGAAACAATTGTAAGTGTGGCAACCTCAAGCATTTTATTTGCAAATAATGAGTTAATCGTGAATAGTTTTCTGAATTAGTAAGTCGCAATAAAAACATAAATATGGCAACAATTTACAGTTTTATTTGCAAATAAGCCGTGCGTATAAACGTAGTATGTATATGTCAACAATTTACAGTTTTATTTGCAAATAAGCCGTGCGTATAAACGTAGTATATATGTACTTGTTACGAAGTCGACAACTAAAAACTTCTTTCAACAAGACTAAAACTACACAACATTTTATGGTATACAAGATATTTTATTTGGTAAAATATAGAAAAATCTGAAATACATATTTACTTTGCTGATATTAAGAAAACAAATTTAAGATTTTAGTCAAGACACGTTTATCTCTTATTGGCATCGCAAAAGTTTTATTTTGAGCTGAACACTAAAGAAAATACGGTTTAATCTGCTTTTCAGGATTATCGTACTTGCGAAGCTGCTTTCCAAATAAAAATGTAACATGTTTACATAAAGAGTCACAACCCAAAATGCTCAAAGTGGTTTTGCTTTTTTATAAACCAGTAAATTGAACAAATCTAAATACCTATAGTCTTCTTGAAGTATGTATATAAAATACCATTACGCTTGTTTTTATTTTACATATGTACTTGCGTCACTTGCACAGTATCAAAAGTTGTTTGCCACTACTCATCATCTGAAATTTTTTGGATTGTGACTGTTTGTGACTTAGTGTGCAATATGTACATATCGCATGGCACAAAGTAAAGAATTTATCAAAACCATGCATGAAACAAATTGATACTTTTCTTTACAAGCGCTGCCAGCTTTCAAATTTTACGACCCGACTATGGAAGGTAATCGAAAATTTATGAGGCCCGGGCCTAGGGTGGCGTGATTTTAGGGACGGCAAAATTTTCAGAATCCAAAAAATTAAGAAACGTAAAATGTTAGAATAATTTAAAATTTATAATTATTGTGAATTATTTTCGCTTTATAGCAATGAAAAATTTCTGATATATTTCTGAGCTTACCCGCTAATTTATCGGTGCAATGTAAATTTTTTTTGCATTGTTGATTCGGGTAAGTGTATTTTACATGTTTATTTAAGACACCATTAACTTGATTCAGTAACTTTTATTACGATAATCGTATTGCTATAATAAATATAACGAAAATTTATCGACTTTGCTATTCAGTAACATATTTTAACGATATTCACTGTCGGTTGGAGGAAAAGAAAATAAAATCACAAGCTTAAATTGACTGAGTTTTTCTTTATTATTATGCTTTGTGCTTTTGGCTTATTTTCACATTTTCTATACAGAGATAACCTAATATTGAATTAAGTGAACAGTAAAATAAAGCTTGAGACTATCGTAAAAAAGTAATTATTGAATCACATTATCGTTACCTTAAGCGAAAAATATTACGATTTTCGGCTCGCAAAAAGTTACAGAATCTAGGTACAGAGCGCACTGTCGTAGTCAAAGCGAACGCAATAAACGAAAAGTTATACACAAGGAAGAATTTCAGCAGTCGACATGTTCGAAAAATTTTCCGTTTGGTTGACTTTCTTGCATTTTTTTTACTTTCTTTGCTCTTGTTTCCTATATTGCAAATTTAGTATTTTCTTTTTGAGGTTTTGTTGCCACTTTGCCAAATATTGTTATAATGTAAATTTTGCAGAAAAGATTAAAACAAAATATTATTTCCTCTATTTCAGCAAAAAATGCGCGAAAGTATTTTTTTGCACAAAGTGTTACTGAAACTCAACAGAGAAGTGTGCATTAATTATATGATTTTCGAAAAAAAATTTGCGTCGAAAAATTAAAAAAAATTACAAAAATTATGACCTATTGGCAAATATTGTTTGTCACTGGTCACTGAACTATACCGACTTCAGCGAATGATAATCCTAATGTAACATCAGAGCGCCCCCCTTCGTCGGTATTGTGTAGCAGAATCATCGTCGAAGTAAAACGACTAATAAAATGACTACTAAACACAGCTTAGAAAATTTAATACTCCTCATTGACACCAAAGGCGCTACAACTCTGAATTATTAAAAAAAAAACTGAAAAAAGCAGAGTTGTAAAAGAATGGAGCTTTCCTCTATCTCTTCCTTCACAAAATCCGTGTTTCTATTTGATACTCCTAAATTAATTTTAAAATATTAAGTACATACCAAAAAAGTTAACCAACTTATTTCATAATTTCTGGTATGTATTTAATAAAATTTAATATTACAAACCTATCTCAATTTGAACATTGCATTACCAGCATTGTACACACAATAATACAGCGATAAAGTAAACATTTTATTCCCACAGAATTTTGGTTTTGTTCAGCATAAGAGTTTCAGACAGTTGAAACGTAATATGTAATTTTCCAGCCCTGGAACCGTCTTTTTTATTTTGCTAACTTCCAATACCTATTATACATATATGTATGTATTTAAACAAATGGCGGCATATCAGTCCAAGTCCAAAGGCTCCAGTTTTTCTGGAAAGTGTTTGAATCGATTTCAGCTACAGGCAGAAGAACAGACGGGAGTTGCTTATTCGTCTAACCTTTTCATAAGGAGCCAGAATATATACTTTCATAGAAATTACATACATATACCCTTTTTTGGTGAATATTACTACATTTATACGCAGGGCTTATTTGCAAATAAAACTGTAAATTATTGCCATATTTATGTTTTTATTGCGACTTACTATTTAATTCAGAAAACTATTCACGATTAACGCACTATTTGCAAATAAGATGTTTGAGGTTGCCACACTTACAAAAAACCATTGATAGAAGAAAATAATGGCAATAAAATCAAATGATTATTTATTACTTTATAGATTTACACAATTTTTTTGTAAAGATAAGCAACATTTCTACAGAAGTGCTACCAAGTTTTTATATGTTTACAATGCCGTATAAACAGTGAGTTATTTTATTTTCAAATAGTGCGTGTACAAACGTAGTATATCACTCACATAGTTTCGTTGATTACAAAACGAAAGATTCGAGAGAGTTACTCCTCTTGATCGTGATCAATTTTTTTCTTCAGTTATGCAAGTGTGCATTAGTTTGATTGAAAAGCATATAAATATTAATGGACATTTTTACATTTGTCATGCAATTTGATGCGCATTCCGATTTAACGGGAAAAATGTGAACTATGCACAACAGCATTTGTCGGTATCTTACCTTGGCACAGCAATATTATTTTTCACACCGTGTTGCACACATACTCGTATGTACTTACATATGTATTCTGTTCTTTTTTTTCAACGTCCACTAAAAATTGTTTTTCTTAGAGTTGTTTTCTCTGTTCGAGTACCTGTAACTACACAAGTATCAGTTGTGGTAGAGAACTGAAAACTAGTCTATAATTTATTTTTTCAAAAACAATAAATATATTTATTTACTATTATTTTTTCTTTCTTTGTGGTTTGTTTGATTTTCCCACTTGCAGTTTTCAACAAGTTTCACCACAAATCTTCATATATGTAGGTGAGTGAATGTGTCGTTGTTTTCAGCATCCCGAACAAACAACCAGCCAAGCTACCGACCATTCATTCATTCCATTCCGTTAATCGTTTCCATCACTTACTTTCGTTCTTATTTCCTCCCATTTGGAGGAATTCTATTCTGCTCGTATTTTATTGATTTAATAAGTTCTTATCTGCAAGTTTTTACCCAGTTGAGGTTAAATTTTAATTACATCCCCTCTTCTCTAGTCAATTTTACTCAATGTAATAATTTTCTATGCTTGAAGCAAGAATACAACCAACGAGTAGGATGTGAAAATAAAATTGTAAATTCTGCAAATGAAATGATTTTCTTTTCAATAAACTTTTTATTGCAATAAAATAAATTAAAGTTTAATTATCAGAAAAGATGGGCAATTAAGTATTATTGAATGGGCAAACATCTAATGAGTGTCTGGATGCATCAGCTCAGCAACAAAAAAAAAACAAGTTTTAATTATTTTTAAGCAACGATCTGTACATGCATATATATATAAAAGGACACATACCGTTTATATACTCGTATATTGAAAACTGGGATAAAGAAAGGGGAAATTTCTGCCTCTCGAATCTATTCAAACGATTTTGATGAGACTTAAAACGTAGACAGTTAGTCGTCTAAAAGAACTCGATTTGTACATATATATTTTTAATTTTTCACCAATAAAGATGCTTATTTTTTAAAGATGTATGTTTGAAGCTTTTAAACTTATTATGTTGGCATATTGTGATTCTCAATAACATTTAAGAGTTTTACTATAAACATATGAAGTTTTTCAGTTTATTTCAAAAACGTTAGAAATCGAGGGAAAACAGACGTTGCAAAGTCAACAACGCCCATGTAGAAAATAAAACCACACATTATTACTTTTTTCTCACTACGCTCGTTGTCAGCTTGTATAGGAACGTCTATTAACTGAACGCCGGTTGTCAACTTGTACCTCATTCGTTGTCAGATTAATAACGGTGTGTACAATTTCAGTTTGAGCACGTATGGTGTCATATTTACTATGGGTGTACCAATGAGTTCCTTAAGCAGAAACAAAATGCATACAAACGTTGCGTTACCATCGAAACAAGCAAAACTTCCTAATACTCGTACATTAGGGACTGAATGTCAAATAAATATAAATACTTCGGTTATACGCACACTTTTAAAATGTTATAAGTCTTCAAAAACATAGAAGATCATTTGCAAGTACTAAATGTGAGGAAGCATGGCGTAAGAGGGAGAGCTCATCAGTAACAAAGTTAAAAAAATGGCAATCGAAAATATTAAGTGAAGAAATTATGCGATTTTAATTATTTTATTTTATTTTTATGTCGACCAAGAAAGTAATTATGCTACCCATTTACACTTGTATAGGGTATTCGCTTGGTTAACCGTAAATCGATTTACCGATTAAACCGGATAATTTCAGTCAATTAACCGATTAACCGACGTAATTTTTTTTCATATTTTGTAGTATTATAAGGTATTTTTTGTGTGTTTAATTATTTAATTCGTCTCATATACAAAAGGTATTTTCGCTGATCCTAACTTAAGTAAAACTTCAAAGTCTTTGGACGTGGCTATAAGAGTTTATGAAATAAATCAGCTTAGAGTAGCTGAACTAGAGGGAATTATTAAGTTTTTGTTTAATAATTTAATAAAAGTCAATAGTACTGTTGTCAACGATTTATTTAAAGATAAGATTTAATGAGAGCCGAATCAAATTATTTTATACCTTCACTCTGAAATATTTCCTTCTAGCAACAGTGTTTTCAAATATATACAATACAAAACGAAAACTAAGAAATTTAGAAACAAACTTTTTTGCATAATGTTCGTCAGTGAGCTCTGCCAGTATTGGTCAAATGATGACCCGCCAAACAGAAGGAACTATCGACAGTAATACAAGAAATGTTCTAGCAAAATTAACCGAATCAATTAAAAGTATTAACAATTTAAAAAAATACAACAGGATAATGGCATAATGAAAGATTTTATATGGTTTCTGTAATCCAGGATAAAAAACCGGTTAACACCGAAACTTACTGGTTATTAACCAATTAAGCCAAAACCTGATTAATTAATCGAGCGATTAACCGATTAAAGCAAAAACCCGATTAAATGAATACCCTACAGTTGTGTCATAACAGTTCTACAGTTTATTTATTTAAAACAAATTATACTTAGAACAAACAATATTTAATTTCTTGCTATCTTGTCAACACAAACAAAAAGTAAAACGTCGTGCATGTAGTTTTCGCCGAAAATTTTTGCCAACATTATTTTATAACTAAATTAGTTCAAAATTAATCTTACGTAACGTGGCCGACTAACTTTATTGCTGTAATTTTGATTATGGTGGGGCAAGTTTTTTTTCGTCGAATAAACGATTTTTTTAAATTTCAGTTGACACATTTAAACAAATATTCGATGTTAAAAATATGTTTACTTTTCTTTTGGATATAATTTTTTTATTTAAAATATGTTGGTCACATTTCGTTAGTACTGTTCTATGCTTTACCTGCAAATAAACTTTTTGCAAAAGTTTTTAATAACGACTGGTAGTTCTGTCTGTCTCCATATGTTTGTCCTTAACTGTTTTACAACTGCAGCACAACTCTCGTGTGCTTACACGCAACATTTTGTTAAACATGTTGTGATAATTATTGCTCATCCAGCAGCAGTGCTAAACTTTTACAAAATTAAAAACAAAAATTTAAATGTTTACTACTTCAGACAATGATTTAAAATTAAATTTATTTTTAAGGCTGCGGAATATGTATAATTTTTTTTAATTGAAATTTATTTGCTGGTCGGTAAGCATCGTCTATATATTTCACTGGTGCTTAGCGAAATCATCAGTAGACTTCAACCACATTTTGAACAGTCACAAACTTCTTATCTTATGCACAGACTTTCCAAAACTATTTGAGAATTCACAAATAATGAATTTTTTTCCAATCTCAAATGAAACATAATCGTAGTAGGCCTAGAAACTTTAACAAAACCCAACAAATAATTTATATTCCATATGAATCTATTTTATATTCCTATACATTTACTGCTGATTTGGCTAAGCACTAATGAAACGTATAGACAATGCTTAACCACCAGCAAATAAATTTCAATTAAAATAAACTCATGACAATATGTCTAATAATAAATTTCTTAAACATATTTTTTTTATTAAAATACAAACTTTGAATTCATCAAATATGTTTCGTTATTATAATTTAGCAGTTGAAAATTTTGCACGTCGCTAAATTGTAACATTCCCCACTTTTCATGACAAATGAAGCGACACTTCTAACATTTCGTTGTGAAGCAAGAAATAATACAGTATATTGGGATCACATGCATTCCGATCTTTTAAGGATGCAAATCGTACCATCCACATTAACTAATTTAAACAAAACCAAAGCATTATGCTGGACCGAATAAACGAAATAATCATAATCAAAAGTGATCTTCCATTTATTTAAATGTGAAGTATTTTTAAACAGTTTTCATATGAAAAATGCGATTTAAGGACCGAAATTTTCCTCTATGCACTTTACTCTCAAGATTTGCTTTTATTGTTCTCTTTAATTTAAGCGAAAGGCTTTACGTTTTTCTTGACGGAGTGCTTAAAATAGCTCTAAGATTTACTGTTGCATTATACCAAGATTAACATGCATTTTTTTTAAGAATCAGAGGGAATGAAGTAAAAATAATCTTTTTTTATACGCTTATAAAAAGTTGTAGACTACCTCCTCGGTCCATACATATCCCAAACTAAATTGATTTGCATCCAAATAGTTACAGAGGTTATATATTTTTTCACAAGTAGACTCAATAGAGTGGTAGAGAATAATTTATGTCCTTCAAAAGCTTATGAGAGTTAGAGTTGTTCCCCTCACGAACGAACTAGTTCAGTTGAAGGATCCCACTCACTGAACCTCTCAGTCTACTGAGCACTTTCAGCTGAGTACTAACCGATGTATTTAGTTGTTTATGTGCGTCCTTCTATCAGCTCGATATGAACACATGCATAAATACATACAATCAAGATAATTAATATCCTTTGAAAATATTATAGCATCGTTCTATAAAATTGAACTTTTGGTTGTACACGTCAAATGTATTAGTACCATCTGAGAGAGTAGTAAAAAACAATAATAAAGCAAATAAGCTTTATTTGATTTGCTAATATTTAATTAATAGCCAGATATCACAAAAACAAACAAAAAACCCCAAACGAAGTTACATTGAGGAATACTCTATATGAGTACCTCAAAAACAAAAATTGTGAAGTGAGTTCTAATAATTTTACTGTGATCTCTGAAGCTCTTAACGACAAAGCCAATTTTGAATTTTCGCGGATTACGTACATATATTCGAATTTTGATTTTTTTTTGTTGCGTTATGTTGGTACTATTGTTGGTAATTATTCGTGCTTTATATGTGTTCGAATTAAATTTCTTGATTTTTTTCGGACGAATAATTTTGAAATTCGAATTCGTTCGAATATAGCTTTAATAACAAACTTAGAAATATTAAGGTTTTTCATGTGAACTCTTAATGTTGCCATTTGTGCAATTGGGCAAACTTGCGAGACTTGTTTCATGAAGCCCCTTTTGAACTTTTGCACAAACGGTTTATGTAAATTTGAAACAAATGTCAAAAAGTTCATTTAATAAAAGTAAAATATGAAAGTTTCGAGCAATTTTTAATTTAAAAACATATTTATGTATCTACAATACTAAAAATGTGTGTGTGTGTGTCTAAAATTGCCTAAAAAAGTCCAAAAAAGCAAGAAGTTATTGTTTACAAAATGCACAGCTTAAGTTTCGAGTCAAAATTATTGGGTAAACTTAGCAGGTTTGTGTAAATAAATTTATAGAAATTTATTTACACAATTTTTTAAAAATTTTATTTACGGGAACAATTGCACAGTTTGCGAGACTTTTGAATATTCTCATGAAATCCTTAAGGCTCCATTAGTTTTTACTTTCTGTTGCTGTTCTGGGCTGTGCCGTTCTGCTTCTAAATTTGAGTACTTACTTTTTCTGTAGTACCTTATCAGCTGTTTCTGACCAGAAGGGTTGCAGTTTTCCACTAAAGCGATTAGTTTTACCTTGTCCATTGTTAAGTTTCAATATAATTTTATGTTTTTCCTTTAAGAATTTATTTTTTTGAATGCTAAAAGCACAATCACAATTTATTTCAAAATGTTTTTATTTAATTTATGCTGTCACTTACATTTAATACTTAACAATTTTTAGATTTTCAGAGGTTGAACCGAAACAGAACAGAACAAAACTGAAAAACTAAGGACTTGTATTAGATTTCTATAAACAAAAAAGAGTCAGCTGATTCGTAACAGAACAGAAAGTAAAAACTAGTTCTGGCTTTATTATTAAAAACCGAAAGGAAATTAGGTAAAAAAGTTACGATTTTATACACATTTACAAAAATTTTAAAATTGTCATTTAAAAACAGCAGATAACCTTTGTAGAGGGTTCTTTTTTAACTTTTGATAAAACAACAAGAAAAATATCTTTCGCAAATTGTTGTCAGTTATTTCGGAAATTTCATCAAATACTTCATTGTAATTGAGATTATTTGCGAAATTTTTATTACAAAATAATCGTGAAATCAAAGTATTTGCGTACTCTTTTTTTCGCATTTTGTGGCATATTTTAAAAAGTTGTTATTGGAAAGCTTAGGAATAATATTATTTATTTATTTATAACAATAAACAACCGAGCCCACAGTGCTTTTGATTAGATCTGTAGAAAAGCAGCTATTTTTTTAAACTCTTTACCTGTAAGACAATTTCTGATTCCATTAAAGAGGCATTATCTTTTCAAAGCAAGGAAACAAAAGACGCATTTAGCGAACATGTGACAAAAAGGAAAAAGTGCATAATTCGAGATAAGCTGATTTTTTTTTTGCATATTTGAAATTAGCCCTGGTCAAAATCTCAATTAATTTGTTTGATTTTTGCGGAAGTTATAGCACTGTGACGTGCGACTTATGTTATTTAGACTTCTAATCTCATTTGGAATATTAGCTTAATTTACGTTATACTTTTGTATATTTTAACTTAAATGTATTACTTATAGTGTATAGAACGATGTTTGTTTAAAAAAATAAAGGTTAACAGAAAATTCTAATTTAATTTAACTGTAAAAGAAATAAATTTCTGAAAATCGACTTGAACACTTACATATAAGTGCTCTCCTGCAAAACAGTAAAATATGACTTAAGCACTTTTTTCCTTATTGCCACAGATATATACAAACAAGCTTAAGGTACGGTCACATTGGGGAAACATTTGCATCAAATATGTTTGCCTGTGTTTGCCGAAAGTTTTTTCAAATACATAAAAGTTTTATTTTCTGGTCACACTAGCAGCATTTATTTGTACTCTTTTATCAGTTCAAACACCAGAAAACTATTATTTGGGCAAACATGTTTCCCTATGGTCCCATTGAAAAAACTATTTGCTACTAAAATATATTTGTTCAAACTGTCAAAGAACATAAAATTAATTTCCCGCAAATTATTTAAGAATTAAATGGAAGATATTGAAGATTTAATTTTATTTTGCTGTGGAGCAGCTTCTATATTGGTATTAGAGGAAGAAATGAAAAAGAAAAAGAAAAGACAATGGGTGCGAAAGTGGGTTCAACGTCGGAAGGAGTACGGCTGTTGTGCAAAACTTTTATTGGAGTTACGAAACGAAACTCCAGCACTTAATAAAAACGTTTTAAGAATGAACAGAAATGATTTCGATAATTTGGCAAGTGTAACTTTGGAATAAATCTCATATCAGATAATAGTTCTTATAATTCCTTTGCAGCTAAACTTAGTGGAACCACTAATAGCAAAACATACAACAAGGCTTCGTAACCCAATTTCTCCTACAGAACGTTTAGCAGTTACGCTTCCGTATTTAGCGACTGGTGAAAGCTTTAGGTCGTTACAGTATATATCTCGTATTCCTCATAACACCATTTCAAAAATCATTCCCGGTGTATGCAAAGCTATTTATAAAGTTATGCAGCCGGAATATTTAAAGGTACAATATAATAAACGTTGATTTTGCTTTTGTGTTGTGTTTTGCTTGCTCGTGTTTTGGTTCTACGTCTTCGAAGAACCACGCAAGCGGTCAGAACCCGTATAGTGCCATAATTGTCAAGAATAAGGGCACACAAAAACTTACTGCAAATTACCTACAGTTCGTGTTATCTGCGGCGAATTGCACGGTTCTGCTAGCTGTACGAAGCCAAAAGATCAAGCTGAAAAAACATGTAGCAATTGTGGAGGTAATCACACTGCTAACTACAGAGGATGTCGTGTGTATTCTTTCGTTAAACAGACTATGAGACAAAAAGCTAAATGATCCAACAAAGTACTCCACGTGTATCATATGCCGATGCTGTTAAGACAAACTCTGTTCCCACCCAGAAAATGTTTCAACTAAGTAATTCAACAACTGCTAACACAAGCTTTAATTTCAGTCGCCTTGAAGTCACTATTGATAATCTGGTGCAAACTATAAACTATAAACAACTTTACTACAAATATGACTAACATGATGCAAGAAATGCTGCAAATGCAGAATACTCAGCTTCGAACAATAGTTACCATGAAAACGTTAAAAGTATGTTTCTGGAAGGCAAACGGCATTCGCAGTCACAAAAAGGAACTCGAGCACTTCCTCACGGAAAAAAATATTGCTATAATATTGGTCTCTGAGACTCATTTGACTTCGAGAATTCCTTACTCGAGCACTTCCTCACGGAAAAAAATATTGCTATAATATTGGTCTCTGAGACTCATTTGACTTCGAGAATTCCTTTTAAAATTAATGACTATACCTTATATGAGTCAAAGGACCTGAGAGGAAGAGTATGCGGTGGATCAGCAATTCTAATAAAGTCAAGACTAAAGCATTATATTCTTCACAACATTTGTGAAGAACATCTGCAAGCAACAAATATCTGCATTGAAAATTTTTGTAAAAATTTTGTGATATCATCAATTTACTCTCCTCCCAGATTCTCAATCACTGAGGATCAATACGAGGCTTTCTACATATCGCTTGGACCTTGTTTCATAGCAGCTTGCGACTATAATGCTAAGCAAGCGTTCTGAGGTTTGCGTCTTATTACACCCAGAGGTCGAGCGTTTTTGATCACAATTTCAAAAATGGGCTTAGACGTCATTTCGAGTGGGGAGCCCACTTACTAGCCTACTGATATACGAAAATTTCCGGATTTGTAAGGATTTGGTTCATGTTGAATCTTCTCTAGATCTCGCCTCCGATCACTCTCCCACTATCGTTACAATCTGTACCCCACTAAAAAGTAATCTACCTCATCTATATGTGAAGAGATCAATCGTATTAATTGGCTGGGTTTCAAAAAATATCTCAGTACCCAATGTACGGAAAACATTAAGCTAAGAACATCCGATGATATTGAATCCAACATTGCCAACCTAAAAGAAAAAATTACATAGGCTTCTGAACATGAATCCTATCCGCAGACTGGGCTTAACAAAATTTATTCTACTGATATTGAACGTTTCGAGCTAGAAGGGAATGGCAACAGCACCGATCATCTCGGCATAAAATCAGACTTAAAGAGTGCACTAAAGGACTCCCCGTTGAGTTTAAACCACCTCTGCAAAACTGAAAAAGGCAAAATATTTGCTGAGCATTTAAATTCCGTATTTACCCCCAACACATGTACTGGTGCTGCTGATTTACCGAGTGTAGTTGCTCTACCCCCTCGACTTTTAAAGCTTAAGACACGCGATGTACAGGAACTAATTGATGAGCTCAACCCGCACAAAGCTCCAGGTATTGATGAAATTACTAACAAGATGCTGATGAATTTACCTCGTATTGCAATTGGAATCCTGCTATTTATTTGTAATGCCATATTACGACTAGAGTATTATCCTCACCACTGGAAGCTTGCCAAGCTCAAAATTATTCCAAAGCTGGGCAAAGATTTTATCAACGCTGAGTCATACTGGGCAATAAGTTTACTATCAACAATGTCAAAACTTTTCGAAAAACTGCTCATGACAAAATTGTTCCCAAATAGGCTGTTTTAGAAGTCAGCATAGCACCATTGGTTCAATTTATAAGAAGAGCACTTAACGAAAAGAAGTATTGTTCTGCCCTGATTATTGACGTTTCTCAGGCATTTGATAAAGTGTGGCATGAAGCCCTAATTTTAAAATTGAAATCTACTAATAAATTTGCTAAAGCTATTAAAAAGTTACATTAGTGGCCGGAAGTTCACTGTTGTGGAAGTAGACTTCATGAGTGTGCCCGAATATATATGTTCTGGTGTCCCACAGGGTGCTATTCTGGGGCCAGTGTTGTATTTAATATATATTTGTGATATGCCTGTTAGCAATAATATCCATACATCTACATTTGCCCAAGACAGGCTTAGTATGCCCGAAAACCCTCACGACGCATCCCTAGATATCGAAGAACATATTACCCAGCTGGAACTATGGTTAAGCTTGTGGAGAATAAAAGTAAACGAATGAACAATTAAGTTGTTCCTCAATATTCACATGTGAAATACCTCCATATACTCTTTGATCGACGGCTTACATGGAAGCACCACATTGACTCTAAGCTAACACATATTAAGCTAAAATTAACTCAAATACATTAGGTGATTGGAAGAAATTCAACACTTAGTCTAAATTGTAAACTTTTAATATACAAGTCGCTTTTGAAACCAATATGGTGCTGCGGATTCAGCTATGGGGCACTGCTTCAGCTTCCAATATAGAGAGAATCCAACGAAGGCAAAACAAGATTTTGAGAGTAATAACATCGGCTTCATGGTATATCAAAAATTCAAATTTACATCGTGATTTAAATATCCCACTAGTGATTGAAGAAAATGCAAAATACGCAGACAAGTATTTAATAAAACTCGAGTCACGTCCAAATCCGCTTGCTCGTAATATATTGAACTTTACTGGACACATCCGCTTAAAAGAGAGGGACACTATGGCACTAATAGCCAACACTCCAGATGAAACTTCTTGAAAAAATTATTGTGCTTAATACGACATTTATGTATTATTAATTATTAACACTGGTCGTGCCTAATTATTATACATGTGTATATAGTTTTAAGATTTGAATTCTTATTCTTAGTTCATTTTTTGAAGAAACAATAAATAAATATAAGCGTGTAAGAAAAAATATGTATCGCTTTATTTAGTGATTTTTATCTTTTACTTTTTATCAAACAAATGCTTGTTAATTAGCATTTATTTTCTTCCGCAAATCAATAAAATCTTGTTTTCAAATCAATCTTAATTCAGGGAAAAATGCGAAATTAAAAAAGCAAAAATATGAATATAGAAACCACTTTTGTAGAACATAAATACAATACATTTAGTATTTTATTGATGTTCCCCATATGCACACACTAGTGATGCACGAATATTCGTATTCGAATATTTTTAGATATTCGTGTTCGTATACGCCAAATTCAGGCGAAAAAACGAAATTTAAATAAATGGCTAACAAGATTAGTTTGTGATAGTTTAAAAAATATATTTCAATTAAATTTTTATATCCAAATTAAAAACAAAACAAGCTTCTTGTACAATTAATATTAAAAAAGTTAAAGTCCTTTTCTAGATAATATTTGTCCGAAAATTATTTCTCCATATTAAAATGAAATAAAGTATTCTTTAAATACGAACAAGTTCCTAGATAACTGCTTCTTCATAAAAATATCCTTTTAAAATACGTATGTGTATGAAAGTTTCCATTAATACATCTGTCTTATAACTTAACTTATAAGATGTAGCCTCATATCCATGTACTCATATGAACATATTTTTTGAAAGAACAATTTCTTGTCCATGAGATTTGGATGAAATATTTTCTATCTATTTGTTAACTTTGTTGGTAATAAATGTTGCAGTTTCATATGGAAATAAGTTATTTATGTACGAGTATGTGTATTGAAAACATTTAAAAATGTAAAAGGAGAAAAAAATGGGGAAATGGAAACCATTTAAACAGTTTAAATACAATTTCTCTTTAGATTGTTTGGCAGGAATCCGTTAAATTTTTTTTATAGAAATTTGTATTTTTTATCATTTTAAAATATTATTTAATGACGATTATAAAAATTTTTGATAGTGTTTATTAACTTTAAAGTACGCCAACAGGAGTATGAAGTTCTTTTTCATAAACTGTTTTTCATATTTCATTTTGCAGGCGTAAATAAAACTCAAATTTAATGTCTATATATTTCACACATAATATTCGTATTCGCGAATATCGTTTCAAATATTCGCATTCGTATCCGTATTCGCTAATGTTAAAAATTGGCATTCGGCACATTACTAGTACAGGGTTTTTTTTAGAGGTATAGAATTGAATCGAATTGAAATAAAACACAAGAAAATCGTTTTAATGTCCATCAATTTGGCTTTATTGGAAGGATAATTTTATGCCATTAACGTTTAAATATGATTTCGGGCATGTGGCCGCCGCGGCTGGCTCGAATAAAGCCAATTCTACAGGTCCAATTTTCAACCACTTTTTCGAGCATATGGGGCCGTATGTTGGCAATAACGCCACGAATGTTGGCTTCCAAGTCCCCTAACGTTTCTGGTTTGTTGGCGTAGACGAGCGACTTCACATATCCCCAAAGAAAATAATCCAATTGTGTCAAATCACACGATCTTGGTGGCCAATTGACAGGTCCATTCCGCGAAATTATGCGCTCATCGAATGTTTCCTTCAATAAATCGATTGTGACGTGCGCTGTGTGGCATGTAGCGCCGTCTTGTTGGAACCACAACTCATCCACATTCATGCCATCCAATTCGGGAACAAAATAGTCGGTTATCATGGCTCTATACCGGTCTCCATTAACGGTAACTGACTCTCCAGCATTATTTCGGAAGAAGTATGGCCCAATGACTCCACCAGCCCATAGAGCACACCAAACAGTCAGTTTTTGTGGATGTAATGGCGTCTCAAGGGTCTCATGTGGATTCTCTTCACTCCAAATGCGGCAATTTTGCTTGTTGACGTAGCCATTCAACCAAAAATGAGCCTCATCACTGAACAAAATTTTGCGATGAAAATCAGCATCGAGATCAATCTCATTTTCGGCCCATACACCAAAATCACGACGCATTGCATGGTCTCGCGGCTTTAATTCTTGCACAAGCTGGATCTTGTAAGGTCGCAAGCCAAGATCTTTGCGCAAAATCTTCCATAAAGTTGATGGACAAAGCTCCAATTGCTGTGCACGGTGGCGAATCGATTCATTCGGGTCCTCTTCAACACTTTGCTCTACAGCGGCAATTGTTTCTTCGGTGCGCACTGTTCGACGTCTCTGCTGATGCGTATTATCACATAGAGTACACGTAGTGCGAAAACGATCCATGGTTAACCGAATTAATTGCTCTGATGGACGATTATGTCGACCATAAAATGGACGGAGCTTGCGGTAAACTTCGCGAACTGAACCATTATTTTCGAAATAAATTTGCACGATTTGCAAGCGTTGTTTTTTTTTTGTCAACCTGTTCATGATGAAATGGCAAACCAAACTAAATATTAATCACTTGACAGCTGACAAAATGGCCGCCAGTTAAAAAAGTGATGCCAACTTAAAGTTCTATACCTCAATAAAAAACACCCAATACATACATACAATCATATTAGTGATGCAACGAAAGTAATTTTTTAGATATTCGCGAATAGGAATGCGAATACTTGAGTCGCATATTGGCGCATACGAATCACATTAAATTTAATATTTTGAGACATTTATCTGAATTTGTATGTTTACAAATTGAAATGTTAATAATTTGATTGCAGAAAATCTAAAATAAAAGTTTTTAATAAAGTTACCGAATTATTGTGTGAAAGTACAAAAAACTACAACTCTGATCTGATGAACTGTTATTGGTTTTTGAAAATTTTCATAAGCTGCATCATATCAGAGTTTATTTTCTCAAAAGTCCCTCGATTGAGTAGGATAGTGAATTATGGCCTTCAATTAGTTTAAGTTACCTATAGTTACGGACAGTTATTTAAATTTACATTTGTTTCCGTTTCTGTAATCGTTTGAATTTATGAAGATTGACTGATTAGGCCAAAGCTTCCGATCCAAGAGTTGGGGCTGCCAACATACTGCTAGGCCGGCGAAATACAGTTGAGTTTCAGTGACTAATTGTTATTGGATTGCCACCTAGTTTCCAGAGATGCGTCAGTGCTATCGTGCACTTTGGATACTCAGTACTGTATGCCTTCTCACATTATCAGACGGGAGCCTGACATTATCAAGGAGCACTTGGTCTAAGACCACAAGCTGTGAGATGGTTGGGTGTTTCGGGCAGAGGAATCGCTTCTTACTATCCCTAAGTGGATAATAAACAGAGAGCTTTCAACCTCTGAGAAAAACTCCACTCTCCAAAAACCCCACTCCCCTACGACGTCTTATGTTCTCAGTGAACATTTAATTTAAATACATATTTTATTTTGCATTTTTATTTTTGCATCTACATTATTTTTTAGTGAAATAAAGGACATATACGAGTATATACATACATATATATAGCTATTGACCTACTAATCGAAAGCATACAATGTTTATGGCTATGCTGTTATGGTATGACTCGATTAATTGAGCTTTTAATATAAATAAGTTGGGAAAATATGCAACACTGCAGTATTCTGCATTATTAAGACCGACAATAAATAACTTTTTTGCCTTTCGTAATCGTCCTCTCTTGAGAAATGATTATTAACTTAATCTGATATAAACCAATGTAATAAATGTTATTTATAAAATAAGTTTATATATTTTCTGTTTGCTTTTTAATTTGTAATAAAAACATTACAATTTAAGTTCGAAACAAAGTCTATTTTTGAATTTTTTCTGAAGCTTGCTTGACGAGCGCGATCATATCACGACTTTTGTTTTAATCGTACAAACGATTGTTGGAATAAAATTACCTTTTGCTCTATCAAATGCTGCTTTTGCGAGTCATTTTGAATATTGGACTAGTTTTTTAATCGTACATTCGTTACATCACTAACAAATACACACAAAGTTTTGCAGATGCGCTATCCAATTATCGCTTCACACTCAATGCTAGATTTTTCAGTCAATGTAGATTCTACATATTCTATTTGTTATCATAAACTATGCGGAAACGAAAATTATTAGCATTTTCTAATAAAAGTTTAGAAAAAGAAAAAAATTTAAATACAAAACATGAATTGAAAAAGAAGCTACATTGTGAAGTAGAGCAGGGAGAAGAACAAAAAAACACATTTAAATATTATGGCCTAACGACTGTTCACATAAAAATTTTAAATACATTTATTGAAATCATTATTTCGAAAAGCAAGCTCTTTTAGACTAAAACTAGATATTTGTTAATTTGTATAAAAAGTATTCATCGGTAATTTATAAAAGAGCGTAAAAGTTGTATTTCAATTTTTTTATTCAAGAATATTTACATCAGTATTCATAACCTAAAATATAGTATTGCCTTTACGCTCAAATTTTGTATTCAAGAACTGGTTAAAGGAAACTTTAACATCAACAATCGCTTATAAATTCCGCCAGTGTTAATCGAAAAGCTTCTAAAACCTGATACCAACAATATGTAATACAACTTGAATGTCTAGCTAAATTGCAAGCAAGAAAACGATCCTCATCAGTCTTGTAGGGTGCATCCTTGGTTTTACTCACTCATCTCTTTAATAAGAAAAAATTCCAACAAACTTTTTATTGATTAATAGAATGAAAATTTATTACACTTACACATAAACAACTAAATAGAGCAAATAATAATAATAAAAAACTTAAAAATCTTCAATAAAAATCAACAATCATCATCCACTGCCGGGAATCAACTTGAAAAAAAAACAAACGATCAGTGTTGCCATACCCAAGATTTTTGTGTACTTTTATCAAATGATAAAACGAATTGTGCATTTAAATTATTTGAAATTTATATTCTAATGTAAAACAACATAATTAAAAATTTTGTGCAAAGGACACAAAACCAAAGGTGTGTAAGCATTTTACGTCTGAACCTGGTTGACAAAAGGTTCACTCTCTAACACATTATTATGCAACACTTAAATATTACAAACAACCCTACAAGAATAGTACCAGTCAATTGACAGGTTATTTGATCGCAAGTCGTGCATGATATATTCATCATTGTGTGGAATAAAGTTTCTATCACATTATTAAGAGCAAAATGAATAATGTGATGGAAACTTTTGTGTACATGTGATGTTGCATTTCTCTCTAACTAATGAATATAACATATAGCTGAACTGCTCACTCCAGTGCTTTTTACTAATCACTGATAGCATAAACATTACTCAAGTTTGACTGATCATAATTCACTAATATATCTCCCACAATTGAGTAATCATACATGATTGATATACTGACAACAAATATATATACTTTTTATTTTATTTTATTTGCTTTTTTATTATAAAAAATAACTTTAAGATACACGAGTAAATAACATATTTAAAACAAAAAATACAAATAAACAAAAACACCAAATAACTTAAGCGGTATCTAGCCCTTCTTTACACCTTTTCGTCTCCAACGCACCTTGCTTTTTACAAATATCTAAAATTTTGAAAAGAAATATACATATTAAATTAAACTTTGTGAATTTCTTGTATTGCCTATTTTACTTATCTTTTTTTAACATTTGTATAAACTCTAATTTTCACAGACCGAATTAATTTTATTTTTTATTTTAATAAAACTCGATATTTAAAAGTTTTGACATTTATACTTTAGATGTTCCACTCTAACATATATGCTAGAGTAGAGCAACTATAATTAATAAATAAATCAATCATCACTTCCGATAAAATGACTAGTCAATTGACTGTCATTATTGAATTCAATATAAAATTTTTGGAAATGTGTTAGTGAGACAATTTTGTTTGTTTGAGTTTCAGTCATTCATTTCTTGTAGGGAAGTTACTTCCAGAACTTTTTAAGCCCCTTCAAGCTGACGCCGAATTAAATAATTTCATTATTTCGTCCGCAATCAAGTTGAAATTTAGTAATTTGCCATATATTTTGATATTTGCCAAATTACCTCATTTTATAATATGAATTTACAATGGACAGCGCTTCGAGTGAAAAATTTCTTAGTTTTCAACCATGGAGATATTTTCAACAATCAAAGAAGTAGAAAAAATAAAAAGAATTCTGAAGAATAAAAAGAGTTCTGATAACGTTGAACAGGCTGTAATTCAACGTTATCAGAACTACGCGTTCTATGCGAATGAAAATTGATTTGTGTTCATTAGCAACGAAAATAAATAAAACGTAAGTGTTCAGCTACGTCGACAAGACTATAAAGTTTGCGAAAAAACTCATTTATCACTTTATTATTTCATTTTATCATATTATTATACCCTTTACCAAAAAAGATTAAGGGGATATCGTTCCCTTCATATGGAAAGGCCCTAACTCATTATTTGTTTGAAATCGAGATTTTTGCATTTTTCGTTACATTAGATGTTCTTCTATCGAAATATACAAAAAACACGATTTCAAAAAAATAATGATTTAGGGGCTTTCTATATTAAGGTAACGATATAAAGGTTTGTCATTCCATGTGTAATTTCCACAATATTCATATGGCACCCATAAAGTATATATATTCTGGGTCCTTATGAATAAGGAAGACGAATAAGTGATGTCCGTCTTTCCGTCCGTCTGTTGTACGTGAAATCAGTTTTCCGACTAGACATGAAAACTGCTAATGAGCTATTGGACTCTGTCCAAGACGACCCAAATTTGTTCCAGAGGGTCATAACTGTTGACGAATCGTGGGTTTATGGTTATGACGTAAAAATCAAAGCTCAATCATCTCAATGGAAGCTGCCACATGAACCAATATAAATATAAATATAATGAAAGTTCCTATACGGCAATGTTTTGATTCAAACTATGTACGTTACATACATAAGTACATGCTAATGAACACTATCGCCGTTCTTGAATCCAAATTGACCCGATATCGAGAGACTAGCTATCGATCGTTTAGATCTTTTGCGATAACATTGAACAGGTTGTTAAATTCAAAATAAAATAATAACATGCGCAAATAAATTAAATGTGCGACAAATAAATTAAAACTTAAATGAACCAGTATATTTTTACCTTTCTAATAAAGTAGACAATAATGAATGTTTGCTCACTTTTTTATATGGGAAAAAATTTTCAAGTATGCAGGTTGCCTAAAAATTATATGACACCCTAACGTTGACAAATTTATATAATGCTTAGCAGATTGTAGATACAGGTATTGTACCAAACAAGAACTTTTTTAAGACACTACTTTTAATGGGAGGAATTTTGAATAGCACTCTTGGTGTTTTTTCACATTCTTGTAATTTTTTTAATGGATATAAAATTTTGATATCGTTAATTCTTTAAATATTTCCAAAAATTTAACATCTTAACTGCTTGTTCTTGTCTCATTAATTATTTGCATTTTAAAATTTTTTTAGCAACTTTGAAGTGCAGACTTTCAGCTTGTTTGCCTTATATGGCTCATGAAATAGATTTTTTATTAATAAATATTAAGTTTGGAAACAAACTCCGGTTAAAAATAAGCAAAACGGCAACACTGATCATCATGTTTTATAAATCATTTTAAAAGAGCTGCAAACTATTCATTCTTTGTTCCCTTTTGAATGAACATAGAAATTTCTTCTTTAAGCTTTCGCAAAAAAAAAAAAGTAAAAGCAGGAAATAGTTATACAACTTTTAAACTATTCTGCGCTCTTGCGTTTAATTCTATTTATTGTTTTTATTACAAATTGTTGGTTAAACATTCACTTAAGACATGATTTATCAAAATTATTAAATAAGTGCAGCGCATTGCACAGTGGCTTTGCCAAGTGAAAAAAACAAATATTTAATATTAAGTGAAAAAATTATCGATCGAGATTTTTGGAATAAAAACGTACTGAAATTTAAATCAACAGGCACTACGCACAGCGAATCAGAAGTGTGAACGCTGATAATAGGGATGAACCGCTCTTCGAAAGGTATTCTACCAAAAACGTTTTTTTTTTGTCTTTTAAATAAAAGAAACGGCATATAAAGAGTGTGCAGTGCTCTTTTACACAGAAAAAAATATTACTTCAATAAACAACTTTAATTTACAAAAAATTAAACCAAAAATCAATTAAAATGTATTTAACTCAAAACATTTTTGTTTAAAAATGTAATTTATTACAAAGTTTAACTGACTCAATTACATTTTTAATTGCTTTTGCTTTTATTTTCAATTAAACTTGTTTATTGCAGGAATATTTTTTCTGTGTATTTGACTTAACATCCAAAAAATTTCAATGTTAAACTTATATATGTACATGTGTATGTATGTATGTATGCAACCAACTCGAGAAAGGTTTCTTCAAGGCATGCATATTAAAAAGCGGTCGAATGGCAAATGCTTGCAGAGGAGAAGATATCTCAATAAATGTGAATTTTTATCGTTATAGGCCAAATTTCGAGCTTTCCTTTATTTTGAGAGTTGTAGTTAAATTTTATGGTTAATTGTGTGCTGTTACATAAAATGGCTAGCTCGATCTTTAGCCAGACCCAGTTATATCAGCATCAAAGATTTTCTCATATACATTGGGGTTTATATATATAATACATATCACATCATGCTCCTTTGTCGTCCAGGTAAAATAACTAACACCAGAGACACTGTAATGGCACTATGAAAATTAACAAAATGCACAATAGCAAAGTTCTAGGCCGAAGGAAGAAATTTCACTATCTCTCCAGTACGCACTATTTTTGTCCTAAAGAAGGTAGCAGACATGCGTATGCATGTTTTAGTTTCCTGATTGTTAATTCTTAAAAAAACCCGCGATATACCCCTTTTTGGAAGACTAAAAACACCAATGCGGGAAATAATAACATAAAAGTGTGGGAAGCGTTCTATACTTCGAGCCCAATTTATGTAAGACATAGACGTAAACTTTCAAAATGCCGCTGTACGTGTGTATATTCTATTTGATCTATTCTACCAGTGCTAAGAAATTGTTATTTAGTTTTTTGTCGTGACCAGTATAATATACTCGTATTTACTAAATTGTTTTGTCATCTATGGAACAAAACATGTCTTGAAGCAAACTATTTAAACAATTTTTGTTTTGTTTTGTCTTCCAATATTCAAAATTCGTTTTTTAGATTAGTTACCTTGGTATCCTAATTTCTAGGACATGCCTCGTTTCAAAATGCTCAAATTCTCATACACGATAGATAACTCAATAAGAAATATTTTGAGCCTGGCACTTTTAGGAATATGCCAACTTGAAATTCACAGTTGACGACTTTTTGCGCTCTTTTGAAAAGTACAAATTTGCATATTGGATAGTGTGTGAACAATAATTCATTTTAGCATTTAAAAATTGGTTCTGGAAATTGTTATTTTTACACATTTTAATGTCTTCTTAAAATTACTGCAGTCCATTCATATATTACAATTGTTTTTTTTTTTAACTTGGAATTGCAGATGTTCAAGTCATTTCTTTGTCATAATTGAGTTCAAACTATTTGTAAAATATTATTATTTATATTTGTATATATATCTTTTTATTATTTATGTACTTTCTGATGTCCTAATTAATATAAACACATTTGAATCATTAATATGTTTATAATAAAAAATGTACTTAAGCACATTTAAAATACATGTGTTCAATTATGTTATGCTTTTTGACACTGGGCAACAAATTAAAAAAATTATTAATGAAATATAAAGCACATATAAAAATTAAAAGCAAGCACTGAAATTTGAATACCAATTTAATGCCGAACGACTGTACGAACGAAAATAAACATCTTTGAAATCGTTCAACATTTGTAAGAGTTATTAGCTCGCGTTGTATTAGGGTCCCTCGAAAAAAAGCTTACATATGTAAACATGAATATACCATGTAGTAACCCTGAAGGAAGCGTGGGGCTAAGTGTTCCCAAGTCACCACTTTTGTCGACTAATTTGGGGACATTGTCAACGGAGCGTCCACATGCTTTTAACACGTAGAAAACATTTTGTCAGATACACACAACTATGCTTCTTCTTCTCAGGGCCATTATTACAACTTAAAGTTAGTTAAAAGTAGGATTTTATCGGACGTATAAAACGATGTTCATTGTTACAAATTTAATTTTACTTACCAATCAAACTTGCCTTATACTTATCGCTCACTTTAGGTTAAAATAAAATTGTGTTAATGAATTACTTTTTATAAGGCCAATAAAATCCTATTATTAACTAACTTGAAAATTTCAGTGGCATCAAGCCAAATTTAAGTTTTTATAAAAATTAGCTAACGAAATCAATTTAAGATGTAAATATAAATGCATTAAAAAGTAATTCAAAGAATCAAGTAAAAAGAAATTGCAAAAGACGAATAAAGAAAGCAATCCATTTTGTAGGTGTAAAAATAGAAAATGTTGAAATGAAACAATTGCCTTATTAGATAAAAATTTGCTACACGTCCAGATCCGTAAGTAAGTGTTTGACTTTACTAACTCAATAAAAATTTGAATTTTTGATTTACATATAATTATTTAAGAGAAACAACAAATTAACTTCCTTCAACGCATGACTGAAAATAGTGACTTTCACAGTTGAATCTTCAAATCTGCTTAATAGTGGCTCCCGACTGTAAAAGTCACTATGTTCCGCACTGCTGGACTTGTTATTTTTTCCATTTTAGTTATTTTTAGGTAGTTGTGTGTTTTAATTTTTTTAAATTTGTTGGTTATTTATATTTTTTTAATAAAACACCAAATGTGAACAAATTATGCAGTTTTATTACAAAAAAGTGTATATGTACTATAATAACTAAAATGAACTAGTGACTATCTGTTTCTATTGTTTTCATATGGTCCCTAAAGATCTATTTAATCAGTAATACCCTCGCCAGTACTGATTCACTAGTGACATTTCCTGCAAAATATTTCCAAATGTAATATATCACAATTTTCTCACAACAAAAAGTAAACATAACCTATAAGCAAGACAAAAAAAAAACAGATCATGTCATAACTCAAAAACTTGGGTTTTAACGATATAGAACTAAAGGCTCCATTAGTCTTTACTTTCTGTTTTAGTACTTACTTTTTCTGTAGTAACTTATCAGCTGTTTCTGACCAGAAGGGTCGGAGTTTTCCACTAAAGCGATTAGTTTTGCCTCATCCATTGTTAAGTTTCAATATAATTTTATATTTTTCTTTTACAAATTTATTTTTTTTTTAATTCTAAAAGCACAATCACAATTTATTTCAAAATGTTTTTATTTAATTTATGCTGTCACTTACAATTACTTAACAATTTTTTGATTTTCACAGGTTGAACCGAAACAGAACAGAACGAAACAGAAAAACTAACGACTTGTATTAGATTTATATAAACAAAAAAGAGTCAGCTGATTCGTAACTGAACAGAAAGTAAAAACTAATTCTGGCTTCATTCTCATATCGTTATTCATACTATGTAAAAATTTCACACTCAGCTCTTGAAAGAAAAATTAAAATTTCTTTCTCCTTTAAGTTGTGTGCAAATTGAAAACTTTAAACTCGTTTTCTGGTGGACTACTTTTTTGAAGTTATGACGCTTTTTAAGTAAATGAGCGATATGTATCGGGGTTTCCAATAGGTACTTGACAACTTTGAATTTAATTTGTGAACGCAGTTCTCTTTGAACCTTCATAGTGAACAGACGTTAAAGCGGATTTTTTTTTACATACATACATACGAAACAAAATAAAAAAAAAACAACAAAATCAAAAATCATACAAAAAATATTTGTAATAGATATTCAACTTGATAAATAAGCTTATGGGCTTTACTAAAATTTTTTAAATAACAAAAACAAAAAAAAAACCGTAAACACAAACAAAGTACCCTTGAGGAATACTCTATATGAGTACCTCAAAGGGAAAAAATTTTGAAGTGAGTTCTAACGGCAGAAATGCCTATTTTACTGTGAGTTCTGAAACTCTTAATGAAAACATTAAAAATAAAAAATCAAATGATAGCCTTTTTCTAACGGAAAAGCGACTTTTTCGTCAACGATCAACTTCGCTTTGCCCGATGCCAACTAGTGATTCGTTAACATTACAATTGCCTAGTAGTTCTTCATATAAGTGAGCGATATCATCCGCTCCGGGCTCGTGTTCATCACTAAACCAAGTTATCACTACAGATAACAGTAACTCAAAACCAAAGGTACAACTAGGAATGGACAGATATATAACCGTGGTAAAGCGTGGTCGAAGCCCAAATGCTTCTAAAATTTCATCAGCTCCAAAGATGTCTAGGGATAACAGCGCATCTTCTACCAATCGTCAAAATCGTTTTTCATTATTGCAAGACAAAAACGACAAGCCCGCTACATCATCGCAAAAGTATTTTAAGCCACCACCTATTTAT
This sequence comes from Nowickia ferox, assembly GCA_936439885.1. Taxonomy (NCBI): domain Eukaryota; kingdom Metazoa; phylum Arthropoda; class Insecta; order Diptera; family Tachinidae; genus Nowickia; species Nowickia ferox. The sequence continues at coordinate 85,021,776 of OW387024.1, forward strand.
CTAAGAGAAAAATTCTAACGCGCTTCTAAAAAACTACTGTCGACCATTGGAGAAAATACTTTTCACATCATTCCAATTAAACGAGGTAATATTGATGAAACTAAAATCCAAATATATGATGAAAAAGATTTTCGAAAAATTGTTAGTGAATTCGAAAAAAATAAAACAAATTTTTACACATACCATCTTAAGAGTGCTAAAGGCCTACATATAGTATTAATGGGCATAGATTCATATGTTGAGCCCGAAGAAGAAAAATGTGCACTTGTCGACCAAGGATTTAAGGCAAAAAATGTTACCAACATAATTAACAGAGAAAAGGTCCCCCAACCCCTATTTCGGGTTGAACTGGAGCCGAATGACATAAAATTGAAAAAAAATTAAACCCATCCAATTTATAGCGTAAAGTATCTCTTACACCGAAAAATCACAGTTGAAGAGCCACGTAAGCGTTCAGGTCCCGTACAGTGCCATAATTGCTGAGAATATGGCCATACAAAAACTTACTGCAAATTACCTACAGTTTGTGTTATCTGCGGTGAATTGCATGGTACTGCTAGCTGTACTAAGCCAAAAGATCAATCAGAAAAAAATGCAGTAATTATGGAGGTAATCACACCGCTAACTACAGAGGATGCCCTGTATATTCCTTCGTTAAGCAGGCTATGGGTCAAAAACCCAAATTAACTTCAGCTCAACCAATAAACGCGAACTCCGCCACTTTTGCTCAAATAAGCCAACCAGTTACTTCACGTGTATCGTATGCTGATGCTGCTAAGACTAGTTCTATTCGCACACAAAATGTTCCACCGCCAAATAATTCAACGAATGCAAACTCAAGCTTTAACTTTAGTCGCCTTGAAGCTACTATTGAGAATCTGGTGCTAACTATAAACAACCTTACTATAAATATGACTAAAATGATGCAAGAAATGCTGCGAATGCTGAATACTCTGCTTCAAGCATTAATTAACAAGCCATGAACACGTTAAAAATATGTTTCTGGAACGCAAACGGCATTCGCCAACATAAAAACGAACTTGAGCACTTCCTCATGGAAAAAAATATTGATATAATGTTGTTTGACCTCAAGAAGCTTATTTAAAATGAATGGTTACACTTTATATGATACAAAGGACCCTATAGGGAGAGCATGCGGTGGATAAGCAATTCTAATTAAGTCAAGACTCAAGCACTATGTCCTTGACAACGTTACTGACTGCCCATCAGTGCGCAGCTGAAAACGATGGTCATTTAAGAGACATTATTTTTCATACTTAGTGTAAAAAAATTTCCATTTTGTATATTATATAATCTGAGAAAAAGAAATAAAAAAAATTAATAAACTAAAGTTATTAAACTTTTAAGTCCCATGGTAACTTTTGGCCCACCCTGTATATAACAAATATGTGATATCTTCTAAACAGCTGGACGGACTTTTTTCAAACATAGCTAAGAACACTCTCGATCAAGTCACCATTCAAACAGAAAAAATCAAAATCAAAAAAACGGTCCTAGACCTTTAGAAAAGCAGCTATTTTTTCTAAACTCCTTATCAGGAATTGTAACACACCTTAAAATTCCATTAAAGAAGCACTATCTTTTCCAAGCAAATAAACAAAAGATGCGTTTAGGGAACATATACTAATGAGCTTACACAAGTATTTATAATTTGGGGTAATTTGATTAGTCAACATCATATTGTTAACAATTTAAAAAGTAATGAAAAGTAAAATATTTTTATACAAAGTAATTAAGGAAATTTTTCGAATATTCGACAAAAATAATTCGAATAATTTTTTATTATAAATTGAAAATTTTTATTCGTTCGAATAATTTTTGATCGAATATTCTAATAATTTTTGTTCGAATGACAATACTACTAGTTACTTTTATAAGGCAAAAAAAAAGTTTAGGGTTTCCAGCTCTGGAAACTGATTTTACTGATTTTCAATACCAATCTATTTCGGATCACTTCTGACTCACCAATTTAAGACCAAAGACTCTAGCTTTTCTGGGAGCTTCGGAAAACCGATTTCACGTACAGACCGAGGATGGACGGACGGACGGACAAGTTATTAACGGACATCGCTTATTCGTGTTCTCTATGCACTAGGACCCAGAATATATATACTTTATTGGTCGAATATGAATATTGTGGAAATTACACCCGGAATGACAAAGCTATATACATACACCCTTTTCAATTTTTGGAGAACTGACGATAAAATATAAACAATGGCGGTATTCGATGTTTGATGCAAATTGTCTTGTGTAAGTGCAAATACAAAATATCGTAGCTTTTCTTTGGATTGTGTGTGTATTTTGTTGTTGGATTTGAAAGAAAAGCTACGATATTTTGCATTTGCACTTACGCAAGACAATTGGCATCAAACATCGAATACCGCCAATATAATTAAGCTGTGAAACGAAATTCATCAAAAACTGTTGAAAAAACTATATAAACAAATTTAAAAATGATTAACCAGACGACAATAGCAAAAACATAAATGCAGAATTAGTTTTTACCTTCTTTACTGTTCAGCTGAATTGTTTGTTAGAAATCTTAAATAAGTCGCTAGTTTTTCTGTTTGGTTTCAGAACTGTTGGATTCAGACACGTATTTATTAAGTTAAACACTTTTACACATAACTAATAGACAATTTTCTAGAATCCAACATAATCGGAAACTGTTTAAATCAATAAATACATGTCTGAATCAAACAGTTTTAGTAATTAGTGGTCACGCGCTTTTGGCACACATGTGCCAGATGTGTACTCGGCATAAGTGGCGCATAAATAAAATAAAAACATATTGAAATAAACAGTGATTGTGCTTTTAAAATTAAAAAAATTTATTTTTTACCGGAAAATCATGAAATCATATTTTATAAAGTATATACTCGTATACTTGAACTTTAGTGGAAAACTATTTACTACCTTTCTGGTCAGAAACAATAGATAAGTTAATGCAGAAAATGTAACTATTAAAATGCAGAAACATAACGGCACATCACAGAACAGCAACAGAAAGTACAGACAAATGAGGCCTTAACAGCTTTGTTTTGTTTTCAAATCGGTTCTGTGTCTAAAACGTTTTTCATCATATACCTAATTACGTTTTCATTTGGTCCTTTTTAGAGAGAATTACAGAGGCTAAGTTCTTAAAAAAAAGGTAAGGGGTAAAGGGGGCTGCCACCGCATTCTGTAACTCGCTAAAGCTAAGGCTAAATTCAGTCGCTAAAATGCTGAACAGATACAAAATTAAACATTTTTGGCGATGACATAAAACAGTAAAATTTAGGTAGATTAGATTTCTGAGCTATAGTCTGATTTAGCATTAGCGGTAGAGATTTAGCTTTACCAAGTTACAGAATGTGGGGGCAGTTAGTGAAATGTGGAATCGTATGGTGATAATATCCCCTTAGATCGGATACATACTTCCTGCTCCAACTGTACATCATTCTTTTTAAACAATCCTCCCATATCATACAACTTTTGTTTAAGAAGTAATTTTGCTCTGCTTTATCCACAGCCAATTAGTAGATTGGCTAGGGAATATTCTGTAAATTCGCTGACACTCATTCACGTTCATGCAATCATTTCTAAAGTGCGCATCTATTGTGTATCCAGTCGCTTTTGGTTTGTTGGATTGTAGGGCAAAAGCACTTCATTTAAATTGTGTTTATGAAAAGTATTTATTAATCTTCCATGAAAGTGAATATGCTGTGGACTATTTTGTATCTTTTCGACAGCGAATTTCTTAATTTAGTGAAAATAGACTTGTAGTTATTTGTGTAACACAAAAATATTTTTGGCTGTCATTCTCACAGAGAAGATTTAAAAATCTTTCACACTGATAACGAAGCATAAAAATTAAACTTAATAACCAATTGCCCATGCATGATTTTTCATATACAACATCGGTAGATTCAGTTTCATTTTAATTTAAGCAAACGATAATTTGAGGGAATTAAAAGAATCACAAAAACAAGACACATTCGAAAAATCGGGAATAAATTTTGAATTTACTTTTAAAAAATGCCATATGTATGTTTTCATAAACTGTATGTAAAATAACTATAGCACTTGTCGCTTAGACGGAGTTATGACTTCCTAATGTTGTAACATCACTCGCTATGTAGAAGCCTATTATACTATGTTCAGACGGCAGCATGAACTACTTGGTTCGCTCTCTAACTTACCGTTTACACATGCAAGTACAAGCGCTAGTAACTCAATACATTGACATTTTTTACTAATACAATAATACTGCTACAAGTTGTAGGCTCCCTGGCAAGAGATTTTCATTACAAGTGAGTTTTCTACTTGCATGTTTGTAAATTGTTAGATGGAGTAATTTCTAAAATATTATTATTTCAACTTATATACAGAAAAAATAATATAAAAAGTTAAATCATGTAATCAAATATGATTTATTATTGATTTGCAATATTAATATATTATTTATTTTGTTAACAATTTGTTCACTTAATTTGCTTCCCTGCAATGTTCCTATGCTAAAGATTTGACAACCCATACATTAAAAACTCATACAGAGACACAAAAAGTAGAAACAACATACGCAATAATAAATATTCTTTATAAAAATAGCGATAATTTGTTATGAGAAGTAGGGATGATAGCAAATTTCTTCATCGTAGACTTGGGTCGAACTCGTTCACTAGTTAATTTTTGCCACAAAAAATTAACTACTGAAAGATCTTGACCCAAGTTTACTTCATGGTTCTCAGCAAGGTTCGCTCTCAAAAATTTGTATGGCGAACCATGTTGATCCCATCAAGATTCGACTGCGAACCGTGAATGAGAGAGCGAACCTCGACAATTTTTGTCTACCATTACAATAATAATAAATAAATGAGTATAACTTTAAAATTTCGCTTTCAAATTTCAACTTTGGGATTGTTTTGATTTTCAAATGACTGAAACACTCGCGAAGTCTATAATAAAAATGTTTAAAATTTTGTATGGTTTCTTTTATTAATAATGAGTTAAGCCTCTACGGTTTTTCAAGTATTTAAGCACTCTTTAAAGCAGCACCTTTTTCCCCCTTATAAATAAACATCTAAATGTCGTCAATGAGGTTGAGGGCGGGTAAACATACAGTCCAGTCTAGAATTCCGATATTATGGTCCAAAGAGAAATTCACAGGATTGCCTATTTTTTGGTTGACCGCATAGGTCTGCTGAAAACCCATCGGATGTTGAGATTGTACCAAATATGGTCGGAAACTGCATTTCAGACTATTGATGTAGTCTGTACTTTTAATTTTTATAGACACTATTTTTTCAGTCAAATCAAAATGATGATGAGTAAACTTATTTCGTTTTCGCAGTAAGCTAAGCTTGCATCACACTTGTTTAGGACTACATCCCATTGACTTTAATTTACTTATGTAAAAGCCTTGCACATATGTACATACTTATGTATGTATAAAAAAGCACTAATTTCACCAATGGTATTGATGTCTAATCAACATGCATTTAATCGTGACTGGGGAGGTAGCAAAATTACTATTCAAGCTGTGCGGTAAATGCTATAAACTTTAGATTTGGAGTCTAAATCTAAAGTTAAGTTGTGCTAACAAATATATTTCTCTCTTGTCGTACTTCAATGGAAATCAAATGAATGGATAGGACAAATAAGGGTGCTATATTCCGAATCTTAGGCTGAGCTTACATCTGGCATTTCGTGTGTGCCATGTGCCCAAAAAAGCGTTACCAATAATTACGAATTAAAAACTGTTAATACAGACACGTATTTATTAAGTTAAACAGTTTCATACACAACTAATAGACAATTTTATATAATCCAACATGATTGGAAACTGTTTAAATCAATAAATACATGTCTGAATCATAGAAACAAATGAAATTCGAACAACAATAATAAAAAATTAACTAAAAATAAATTTTAATTACTGCTAGTTTATAGAAGACAAGTAAACATTCTCGTCTATCTATTTATATTGAAAACAAACACAAAGCACTCAAATTAGTTTTTGTTTTCAATCTAAATATACTTGTCTTCTATAAACTGGCAGTTAGTTACTTCTTTTTACCCAAAAACAGTTCATATTTTTGATATTTCAGATCTCTAATATTAATTTCTTTCTTTCTAAAATATAAGATATATGTAAAGAAAAAAGTAGTTTTATTAAGTTACTTCTATATACCGAAAAATTTTAAATTTTCCAGCTCTGGAGATGAGTTTTGAATTTTTCAGAATTTGTATACAAAATTATTTCTTTCTAAAACATAAAATATATCCTTAGCCTTACTAATATTATATGTAAATGTGAAAGTGAATTTGCTCTGAAAGCTTTTTTATTTTGCTGATTTTAATAAAAATATATTGGAAATAATTTGTGGTACATCAGTCTACAAACGAAGTCTCTAGCATTTCTGGGAGCATCGGAAACCCGATTTCACGTACAGACAGACGTACGTATGGACGGACGGGCATTGCTTGTTCAGAAGGATTCATAACATATAATTTTTGTTTTTCGCACATGAATATTGCGGAAATTACACACGTAATGACAAACCTATATACACCCTTTTCAATCTAAAAGTAGAGATTTCAAATTTTATAGTGCCTTCAATTTCAAAAACCTTTTAATTTTTTTTTTTTTTAGAAAAAAGGTTATTAACTTCGAACGAATTTTTTTTATTATAAAACTTGAAAATAATAATATAATATAAGTGTGCATGTAGTAGTATTAAAAAGGATTCAATGTAAAATCCTTAGTCGTTTAGCCACAAACAAATATATTTTAGACATCTCAAAACCATCAAAACACAATAAAAATTTATGCAATTTACTCAACTTTCCTGATTTTAACATTGTAAGCAAAAGTCTTGAAAATTCATTATAAAATTCAGAACTTTGTTGCCTGCTTTTGACCTAATGTCCGCCTAGTTTGGCAAAATACCCCTATGTACGACGCAATAAATTCTGTAACGATAGGGTTAACTACCGGTTCCCCATAATGTTCTGAATCATCTCTGAAACATGAGTTTTCTATATCAAATTCAATATTCTAATTAAATAACATTAATCTTAACAATAAGCTTTCGCATTCGCTCTCTTTAATATAAATAAGTTTAATAAAACTTCTGCAGGATACTTTAATTAAGTAAATAATTCCATTTGTGCACCTGCTGTTAATATAAAAGGACACACACATAGATACGAGTAGACATCTGCGTAAATTAACTAAAATATAATTAAGTTTGCTAAGTTGATTGTGTTTTAAAACGTATTACTAATGTCTGCTTGTGCATTTATATTTATTTATTATACATACTCGTACATATGTATATTAATATTTTAAACATTTCAGTCAAATAAACATACGGAGACATATGTGCAATTAATATGCAATATGTCTATGAATTTAACTTCATATATGGAAAGTAAAATTCGTTTGGTTTGCACACAAAATTTAAATATAAAATTAAATCAGCATCAGTGTCCACAAGAAAACAAAGTGTACTGCTTGCTTATTCTCTGCAGTTCTTGAATGAAAAATATTACTGCAATGATTTTTCTCTTTCATATTATATATAAAATGTGGAAAAGAAAGGTATGGATCTGCAGTATAATAATGTTGCCAAAGCGGTGATTTTCTGCTGTATCTCGTCGTTTTATTTTGCAGAGATAGATGGCTTTTTTGAGTTGCAAATTTTTTTTTTGCTGGCTGTTTCAGTGGTTTTATACAAACTTATTTATGTTTTTTTAATGCACAATACAATCGTTTCTCATATTTCGTTTCATTAAAAAATTCATGTTAAATACGAGTAGCTGATGTTAATAAACAAGTAGATGAACATCGGTACTGATAAAGTTTAGTTTAATTTTTCTTGTCTTCTTAATAATTAATAAAAATATTAAATTTTTAAGAAATTCATTATTTGACATATTGTCAGAAAACTTTACAATAAAATAATTGAAATTTATTTGCTGGTAGTATGCATTTCATTGGCGCTTCAACCAAATCATTAGTAGACTCTAACCACACATTTTGAACAGTCACAAACCTCTTATCTTATGCACACACTTTCAAAAACTATTTGAGAATTCACAAATAATAATATTTTTGAAAATCACAAGAGAACAAATAAGCGAAGTAGGCTTTGAAACTCAGCAAATAAAACAAATAATTTATATTCAGGTAAACTCATTTTATTTTTCTACTTCGCTTATATAGGGTGTTTTTTATTGAGGTATAGAACTTTAAGTTGGCATCACTTTTTTAACTGGCGGCCATTTTGTCAGCTGTCAAGTGATTAATATTTAGTTTGGTTTGCCATTTCATCATGAACAGGTTGACAAAAGAACAACGCTTGCAAATCGTGCAAATTTATTTCGAAAATAATGGTTCAGTTCGCGAAGTTTACCGCAAGCTCCGTCCATTTTATGGTCGACATAATCGTCCATCAGAGCAATTAATTCGGTTAACCTGTCAATTGGCCACCAAGATCGTGTGATTTGACACCATTGGATTATTTTCTTTGGGGATATGTGAAGTCGCTCGTCTACGCCAACAAACCAGAAACGTTAGGGGACTTGGAAGCCAACATTCGTGGCGTTATTGCCAACATACGGCCCCATATGCTCGAAAAAGTGGTTGAAAATTGGACCTGTAGAATTGGCTTTATTCGAGCCAGCCGCGGCGGCCACATGCCCGAAATCATATTTAAACGTTAATGGCATAAAATTATCCTTCCAATAAAGCCAAATTGATGGACATTAAAACGATTTTCTTGTGTTTTATTTCAATTCGAAGTTCTATACCTCTAAAAAAACACCCTGTACATACAAACTTTGTATCCTAAGAAAGCCAAGTGAACAACATTTTAATCAACAAATCGATCAGGAATCTTATAACAATATTTTGTTGAACATTTTTAAGTATCAAATTATTTCTGAAACATACTCGTATATAGTTTCATATGAGCAATTCGCAAGAAAGGAATGGAAAGACCCAATATATATCTTAAGTGTTTTAAAGCAATGAAGGCGTAGTATATTTAAGAAAAAATTTGGGCGATGTCAATAATATAGTAAAGAGATATAAGTAAACGGTCGCGAAAAAAATAGAAGTTATTTCTGTGCACGTAAAGAAATATATGTACATAATTCAGCGAAATTTTATAAAGAATTTTTATAGCTATGCTATTTATTGCGCGATGCAGTTAGGACGTGATTTTCGTAACAGAGAATTAGACATCATCATATAATATAATTTAATTGAATTGGTATTTTACATATGAAATTTGTTTTATATAACTAAGCAGCATAGCTATAACCAGGTGTCCTAAGACACCTCTCTTCTTTTTTTTATGTAGAAATGAAGGAGAAAGTTTATGGTAAGATTTATGAAATATGAAAGTTTTGGTTTAATTTTTTTAAATGGGTAAAGTCCAAATACGGACACGACAAGGCGAACCCTTTACCGCTGAAAAAATCATTAAATGTTGATTTTATACTACGCATGCGACCTTAAATAAGTGAAAGCAAACTCAAAAAACTTCTGTTTTTAGAACTTCTTTTGTGCTAATGCGTAAGGTAATTTATTGTTAGTAGAAAATTTTTATATTACAAAAAATAATAAAACAATACCTATTACTTTAAATAACACAAGGCAACAAAATTTAAAAATTTAAAAATCTTGCAAAACCACTATACAGTTTTGATATATTGTAGTTCCAGTAGTACAAATATGACCCAAATTTTAAATTCTATTTGGGTTTTTTTATTTTTAAGTAAAATTATAATTTTTTTAGACGTTTCTCCATATAATTAATGATAAATTCCTGTCTAAACTCTGCTATTTTCCCCAAAAGCTTAAGGAGACTAAGGTTATCCCAATTAAAAAACCTGGCAAAAATCTGATTTCCCATCTTCATACGATAGGGTATCAGTCTATTGTCGAGTGTAAGTAAAATTTTGGAAAAAGTCATTAAATTAAATTGACTGATTTTATGCAAGCAAATGATATTATCTCGCCTCAACAATTTGGGTTCCGCAGAGAACACAACAAATTTAGTCAAAACAAACTTTAGCGATCAAAAATCAACTGGTATGGTTCTTGGATTGGAAGTCAAAGCTGCCTTTGAGTCAGTCTGGTACGATAGTCTCATCTTCAAAAATATAAATTTAAATGTTCCAATAGCTTTGACAAAAATAATTCACAGTTTTCTCACTGCTGTACCTTTGTTTGGAAGTGCTTTAAAGGTATGGTCACACTTGGGCAAACATTTGCCCAAAAAAACGTAACCAATAAATTTTAGTGAAAAACATTTTGATTCAGATACTTGTTTCTTAAGTTAAACAGTTTCATAAGCAACTAATAGAGAATGCCATAGAATCCAACATTATTGGAAACTATTTAACTTAACAAACACGTCTATGAATTGAAAGCTTCTTCATTAATATTTAGGGGTTACGTTTTTTGGGCAAATATTTGCCCAAGTGTGACCATAACTTAAGGCATCTATTATTAATACCGTCGATGCCGGGTCATTTTTTATTTTTTAAAGTTTTCAGTATATCAGGAATATGTGAATTATTTATTAAATATACATCCAGTGGATCAACGCCCAATGATCTATACGACTCCAGAGTATCATTTACTAAAGAAGTCGTAATTGGGTCACTTAGATGGAATGATTTAACACTTTTCTTAATTGGTGGTGTACCGAGCACCAGATTGTTTTAAAGTTGGAATATTGTTAGCCTTCTTCCTTAAAACTTTCATCAAATTCCAGAACGGCGAAGAGCCTTTATCAAGCGTTGACAATAAGTAATCCAAAGATTTACTTCTAAATGAATCTATTTCTTCACGAATTTTCAGATTAATTATCTACATCTGATAAAACTCGTTTAGATTCCTGTATCTTTACCAATCCCGTCGGTGACCATTTCTTCGTTTAATCATATTCTTAATATAATAAGGAAGAGATTTTCCTCTCAATGAAGGATATATCTTAGGCACACTACAAGCGATGGCACTACTTAAGACATTTTCGAAATTTTCAATATTATGATCTATGTGTTCATAATTCAAAAAATTTTTAATATCCGGTGAATTTATGTTTCTATTTAAAAATCTGGAGAGTTGGTTCGAATTTGCATTGCGAAAGTCTCATTTGAAAAACTTTGTGCTATTATAATTAGTATATAATGAAATTTGCACGGGTAAATGATGAGAACTTAGGTCGTTTATGACTTTCGCTTGGGATATTATAAGCGGATCACTAGTCAGGAATACATCCAGAGTAGAACCTTGTCTACGATATTGTAATTCTTTAACTATTTATACAAAATAAGCATAATTTATGATAATTATAAATATTTGTATAAACTATTAAAGTGAGTAAAGCCAGTACACGGCATGTAAAACACCACATGTGCATGTGGTTCTGACGTAATTTTGACGTCATCATGATAACACTCAAAAATTAATCGAAAAAAGTTCACTTGTCACTCATTTTTGTTCCAAAAAACATTCGATTCCGAAGTTTCGCTAGCAATATCAAAAGTGAGCCAAAATCAAACTAATTTCGAAACGTTAAAAGGGCAGCAGAAATAGTAAAAAAGTATTTTTTTTATATGTAATTTATTTTTTAATTCTATAACTTAAGCTGCAGGATTTGAACACGGTACTTCCATTCTAACAGTCTAGTAAGTATGTGTTTCTTTTTATAGCTATGCTATTTATGTCACGACACAGGAACTACGGCGTGATTTTCGTACCAAAAATAATCGAAGACTATTACAGTTACAGCCGATGGGCAGTAAGCCGGCTAACAGCCGCCGCCGGACACAAACAATACATTAATTTAATCGTACGTCGCTAGAAAAGAAAATAATGGAAAAAAATGGAAACGTTTTGAAATACTTGTGGCGAATTCAATCTCATCATATAACATAATTTTATTGCATTCTTATTTAACACATTCAGTTTGTTTTATATAGCTAAGCAGCATAGATATAATCGAGTGTGCTGAGACACCTCTCTCCTTTTTTCAATTCTTTAACTTACGGTGCTGTCATCGCTCAAACTTGGTACCTCTAGACTAACAGACTAGCACACATCCACTCGGATACCGTCAAACATTCGAAAAACTATGGTGGGAAGTTTGCTTTAACGAACATATGAATTTTTTAGATTTGCGAACAAATATCGAACAATTTAGTTTTGAAACTTTTTCACTTAGTGAGCATTCATTTATATCGAATCTCAGGTCAAGTGTAAATGGTGGGTTTGTCAAAATTTATATGGAAATTTGGTTTTAACATACAAATTATTTTTTTAGAATATGACATTAAAACTTTATATAGCGAGTCCATATTTTTTTATATTTGAAGAACAAAAGCTATTCAAGGTTTTGTTGAATGTTATATATGAGATAACTAACACAACATCAATTTAACATTTACTCGTCTTTGGAAAACCACTAAGTTTAAATTTGGCTAGGCTAACCAATCTATTAATATTATCATTTGATTGAATTGCTATTGCAATGCTCAACTATTCAGCATCTTCAGTTTCCTTACTAAAACAAATCCGGGGTCATAATTTATATTAGATATGGATTAATGTCTCAAACTCTTCCTTTCTTTTGTTTCCTTTCGTTACGAGTCACTTTGGCTTCACATCACTACCAAATGCCTCAATATACGAGTATGTACATACAAACATATTTCTTAATCAATTTGAATTCATATATTCATATATTTTTCAAAAACTCTTGTTTCCTTTTTGATTCTTTTTATTTTTTGCTATTGTTTTAGTTTTTCATGGCAATTTTAATCGAACTTTTTATGTCTTTTGTTTTGTTTAAGTGTTTTCTTTTAATATTGCACCAATTGACTTCTATTTCAATAAAGAATACGAACTAAATTTCAAATAGAAAACGAAAACTTGAGGAAAAATTTCCATAAACTTGCACTTGTATAATGATGCCTTCAAAAGTTTTAATTTTTTCTTTCTTTTGTTCCTTTTTATCCTCTCAAGTGTTTATATAACTTTTAAGGCTTTGAAATCAAACTGTTCTGTGATTGTTAGCGAGTGTGTGATGTTGTTTTTTTTTAGAAAAGTTTATTCGTCTGCCTTTCAGGAATGAAGCCAAAGTAGAGAAGACTTGAGGAAGAAAAAGTATTATCTATTTTAAACTTATTCCATGTGCATGTATTGAATTGCATGTGTTTAAATGAATATACATTATTCATTTGCGATTCTGAATATATTTTTCTTCTTATTTCATTTACAAGCAAGGGAAACGACGAACGCTTTCCTTTTTATCCTCTTCTTAACAAAGATTTTTGCTTTTCAATTTTTAAAAAAAATATTTGTTTATTATTATATTTCAAAGAGAAAATGTGACTTTCAAATACAACAATATTTTATACTGAATGCTTAGGTTTAAAAAAAAAGTTCCAATAAATATGTATGTACTCGTATATTGATTCTATCGTACAGTTCAAACAGGAAAAATCCAAGCTTTTGAGCATAATCACTTCCTTGCAACACAGAAAAATTTATCATCAAAATGCAACCAGCAAAACAAAATGTTAATATTTAATTTGGTCAAAATGAGTTTCCGATGGCAAATAGCTGCCCTTATGCAATATTCATCTGTAATATATACATGTAAACTTCAAATCAAAAAAAAAAATTTTTTTTCTCGTTTTTTATAAATTTTTTTATTACATTTGATTAAATAAATGCAAATTCCCATGTACATTTCCAAAATTTTTAAAAAATAATTAATTTATTATAAAATTACTTCATATCTTATTGCATTTGGCGTGTTAAGCACGAAGCAGGTAAATTTCCAAAATGTTTAGTAAATAATTAATTTATTATAAATCTATTGCTTACTGTTTGTTAATCGAATAGAAACATTATGTATGTATGAGCCGATTGCAGTCAATGATATGACATTTTGAAATTGCAAATTTGGAGTAACCCCGTCATAATAGATACTGGGTTAGGGCTCTCAATCCTTAAGTTATTACGAGTATATTATAGTTTGTTATGGCATTTTTTTCTCCTAAGTTTTTCTTGTAGCTTTTCAATTTTTATATTTAGTATTGAGTAAAAGATCTTACAAATAGATTAAATAATAAATGAATGACTGAAACTAACACAAACAAAATTTCTTCACTAACACATTTGCAACAATTTTACATTGAAATCAATATTGACAGTCAATTGACTAGTCATTTGATCGGAAGTGATGATGGATTTATTTATTAAATATATTTGTTCCACTCTAGCATATATGTTAGAGTGGAACATCTAATGTACATACGCCAAAACTTTTAAAACGTCGAGTTTTATTAAAAAAATAAAATTCATTCTGTCTGTGAAAAATAAAATTTATAAGTATTAAAAAAGATAAGTAAAAAGAAAGAATAAAATAAATTTACAAAATTTAATTTAATACGAGTATATATTTCTTTTCAAAATTTTAAATATTTGTGAAAAGCAAGATGTTGGTGGTGAAAAAGTTTGAATAGGCTGCTGCTAGGCCATAATTTTGGGCAGCGGCACCAGCGCCTTGTGGCGGTGGACCACCATAAAATGCCGTAGGTCCACTGGGTCCTCCTATTGAATTTGAATAATAGCTATTCGATTGCGATTGCTGCGTTCCTGGCGGAGGTCCGGGTGGACCACTTTGTGGATGTTGCGGTGGAAGACCTGCTGCATACATTGCAGCCTCCTGCACCTTTGGAGCCTATTGTTTCCAATTGTTGGGATGTCGGTGGTGGTTTCATTGAAACCACTGTTGACATTAGCGAGTTGGAATATGAAGATATGTATAATGGCCACCGCCGCTGCAATTATTTAGTTGCTGAGAATTGGGATTGCCGAATGGAGAGGGACCTCCATGCGAAATTGGGAGGTGAGGTTAGAATACATTTCCGGTGTTGTGCAGTTGCCATATTCCGTCGTGTTTGTTTTTTCTGAATTATATCTTTCATTTTTAATATTTTATTTACTTTTATATTTTTAAATTACTTTTTATATAAAAAAACCAAATTAAAATAATAAAAATTATATTTAATGTCAGTTTATCATTCATGTATGATTGCTCAATTATGGGGGCATATAATTCCATTATGATCAGACAAACTTGACTAATATTTATGCTATCATTGATTAGTAAAAAGCAGTAGACTGAGCAATGCGACTATATAGTCGTTAGAGTGAGATACAACATCACACGTACACAAAAGTTCCCATCACATTTTTCATTTTGCCCTTAATAATGTGATGGAAACTTTGTTCTACGCAATGATGAATATATCCTGCATGACTTCCGATCAAATGACCGGTCAATTGACTGATACTATTCTTGTAGGGAATATATTTAAAAAAATATGCTAACTCTAAAAAAGTATTTGTTTTTTGATAGAATAAAATATCTCAAAAAAAAAAAAATACGCAAACCAGTGCAAACTAAAATGTTTTTCCGTGCCTATAAATTAGTAAGCATATTTAAACCATCTTAAGGAAGGCACATCATTTATTTTTACTATAATGAGCGAATGAAGTAGTTTTTTCGCTGTACTGAGAAATTGGCTTTTTTGAGTTGGCATATATTAAATATATCGATGGTCTCAAGTGGAAAGGCTCTAATTTTGCTATATACATATGTAGATATGACGCACAGTGTTGTGAGGCGGCCAAAAATTTAATAATAGAATGCTTGAAACCCGAAAATATTTTGCTGTTTTTTAATAGTATACACTCTGACTAAGAAAATTAGAAAAAAATTAAATTAAAATGTTATTTTTAGCCGAAGTTATAGAGCGTAAAATTTGCACTTTGTTTGTTCAATAATTTTTTTTAAAATAAGGCAAATTGGCATGTGCTTTAAAGGTTTAAAAAAGTAAATTATATCGATTTATGTAAAAAATACTAAATGATTTTTTCTAATATGACTAAATCATAATTTGGAATATTAATGACAATGGGAATACCGTTATATTAAAGACAATAAGAAAAGAGAAATAATTTTTCTGCAAAATCACAATTTTCGACAGAAGCTTAAAAAACCATCTCGATATATTCCGCCGAAATTGTTATATATATAATTTAATTATTACAAATACGTATAATAAAAAACAGCTTTAGGTGCGCCCAGTTGCAACTTTTAAGCTTATTGCATTTTTTTAGTGTCAGCTTCTATGATGGAAGTAAAAAATTGTTTGGAGCAAGATGTTACACAAAAATTAAAAAAATATGTTTGTAGGAATTTGATTGGAAGTAAAATTAGGAGACAAAGTTGAACAAAAAATAAGTCGGTTAAAATCAAAAATCGCCAGTTTTGGAGGAAAAACTATCGATCCAAACAAAAATTTTAAAATAACTGGACTAGATGCGAATTTAATTAACAACTTTTCTATTATACTTAAATTTTGAAGTGGAAACCATAAACATGTCTTAAATTTTGGAAAATTACTCTACGAAACAACAACTTTATATTTTAAGCTGTATCCTTCGTGCTAAATGCCAACTACAGTATACAAAGTTTTAGTTCATGCTATTGGTTTTATAAAGCATTCTTCTATACCAATAGGGATGCTATCAGAAGAATCCTTGGCATGCACCCACAAAATCATTATAAGGGCTTGACTCGACCATACAAGAAAACATTCAAGAGAAAATACAACTCAAGCTTTAATATCTTACATGATACTGCAAGCAGAAACAAAAATTTCCTGCTATAGTAAATTGAAGAAATGCGATAAGAAATCCGTGCAGGATATATAAAATTATATAATAAGACAAGAATATGAATCCCCAAATCTGGAAGTTTTTGATGACTATGGCAGCGAATACTCGTATGTGGAAAAAGATATGTCTCAATGAAGTGAATACTACAGAGAAATATAAAAAAATATATAGCTTTAATCCATATATGTATTTCAAAAAAAAAAAAAAATAATAAGCTTTATTAAAAATCAACTTGAAATAAAGTTCCAGAATATCATTTAGATACATATAAATGAAAATGTACCAAATTTTATTTACTTTCGAAAACTTATTCTATAACACGTCCTTACTCCGAATCGAAGAAAAAATTTAAATGTACATTCAGCTTGTTATATGTGACTTTTTCAATTTATTTTGAATTTTTGAAACAAAGAAATTTTTTCTCCAATTTTGATAAAACTTGGCCAAACCTTTTAATGTATAAAATTCAATAATATACAAAGTTTCATGAAGTTCGAACTTTTTTTCTATGCTTTATGACATTTTTTCATTTCAAGATATATGAGAAGGATGCGAATCCTTGCACAGAATTAAAACATGCAAGCCAAATTTGAAAATTTTACAAAACAATCGATTTGAAACATAATTGTGCTGAGAGCATAATAAGCAGGGAAACCAGAAATATGCTCTAAAAAAGTGTTTTATGCTCATTCAGTATGCACTAAAAACTTGAAAACATGCACTAGAAAGTAAAAAAATATGCTCTTAAAAATATTTTATTTATTTATTTATTAAATGTTACAAATACAATTGCAAACTATATCGTAACTTAATTTTAGCGAGAATAGTAACAAAGACCTTCACTCGTTGTAGTGAAACAGACCAGAGTCTATGGTGGGAATCGAACCCACAACCTCCACACTGATAGGCTAGCACAGTACTCACTAGCCTACCTAGGCACCCTGCTCTTAAAAATAATATAAATTGGTTTAACTGAAAATGAAAATATATTTATTTTTAATAAAAAAAAGCAAACAATGAAAAAATTAACTAAGAATAACTGCCGTATTAAAAACAATAATTTTGATTTGAAGTGCACTTAAAATAAAATTGTCATACAAATTTTGACTAAAGCAAATAATACAAATTAATTTTTTTTTTAATAATCCCGCAAAAAATTAACTTAAATTTCAAAATAATCAGAATTAAGGAACTGTATTTTGGATAAATAAGACAAGATTTTTATTTAATATTTTTATTGCAATTAACAACAAAATATTGACCTAGATTTTTAAATAAAAATCGTTGCCTGTCACATCTAAGTAAAATTTTATACATTGACAATCTTCCTCGAACGTCTGTCTACTCGCGGCAGAGTCCGTCGCAAATAGCAAAGCCGATTTTTCTTGATACAAACGTCCATAATAAATACGTAACATATATATAAGAAATATGTATACACTACATGGAACATTGGAAGTAAGATTTAGACGGTGAAAAATAAAATGAAAGTTTTGGCCAGCACATAAGCTTGTAAGCATAGTAAAATAAAAAATTTCTATGAAGTATCAAAATATGCCCTAAAAGCGTAAATTTTGCTCTAAAAATTACAAAATATGCAAATAAATGCTTTAAAGTGTAAAATATGCACTAACAAATCGATGCCAAAATTCATAAAAAAATTCATCTTATCATATTTGCGGTTTCCCTGATGGCACAAACCTTCGCTTATATATACTTATATTAGGTATCCATATAAAAATTTAATATATATAAAAAATCTTAAGTAAAGATCTTCTTAAAACATGAAATATGGTTAACTGAAAAAAATAATTTTTGGTTATTTTTGACCAATTTTTTTTTTATTTCCAACCCTGGATCCATAATTTTGAATTTTCTTTTTTTTTAATACTAATTTATTTCTTTCTAAAATATAGAATATGTTTAAATACCAAAGAAATAATTACCAAAAAAGGTTTAAGTTTTCTAGGTCTAGAGCAATGTTTTTAATTTTTTATTCTTAACTATTTCTTTCTAAAATATGAAGTATATTTAATTTGTAAACAAAAAGAAAAAAATAATTTGACCTAGTTACTTTTATATTCAAAGCTCAAATATAATATGCCAATATAGTTCTTTAAAAAATTTATAAAATATGTTAACTGAACAAAGAAAAAAGGAAATAAAGAAAAAACTAGTTTTATTTAGTTTCAAACAATTCAGCTTTTCCAGCTCTGGAGCTGATTTTTATATTTTTTCTAATTTTAATACCAAAGTTTTCTTTTCAAAACATAAAATATATTTCATTTATAACGAAGAGGCAAAAAATTAATTAGGCCTAGTTACTTTTACATATCACAAAAAATGTAAGTTACCCAACCCTGGAATCATCCTTTTACAGTTTTCTGATTTCTTGCAGCAATAGATTTCTTTTAAGAATATGAGATATGTTTAATTTATTGAGAAAAAGGAAAAATTAGTTGTAAAGGTTACTTTTATATAAAAAAAAAATAAATATAGTTTTCCACCCTTGGAAACGTCTTTTTTATTTTTTTTTGGTTTTTTTCATAGCAGTTCTATTCGTACTAAAACATAAAATGAATTTATTTAAAAAAAGACAAAAAAATTTGTTTTAGCTAGTTACTTTTCTGAATCTATCTGCTTGGTTTTGCTGATTTTCAATACCAATCTATTTTGGAAAACTTCTGATACAGCAGTCCAAGTTCCAAGTCTCTAGCTTTTCTAGGAGCTCCGGAAAAGCGATTTCACCTACATCAGACGAACAGACAGACGGACGGACATCGCTTATTCGTCCTCCGCATTAATAAGGAACCAGAATATATATAACTTATGTGTCGCATATTAATATTGAAGAAATTAAAGCCCTGTCGACCCTTTAAAGCAGCTTTCGACTACTTTTTCTCACATTTCGGGCTGTATTTCGGCGATAAATTGACGAATGCTGCTTTTTAAATGTTCCAATGTTATGAGATTATTGCCTTTGGGGTAGTCCTACATTAAAGTCTAACGGCGTCAAATCGCATGATTTTCGTGGCCAATTCATGTCTTCAAAATTTGAATCAAGCGCTCTGGTAACATCGCATACATTAAAGCCATAATCGAACAAGTTACAAGAACACCGTCTTTTTGAAACCACATATCGTCCAGATCATAATCTTTAATTGCAGGCCAAGAAAGTTCGTGATAAAATTTATAATTAATTACGCATGAGTGCGTGACAGTGACTTAAAAAATTACTCGTGCGTGATCGTGCGTGAGTTTTTTTAAGAATCACGCACGAATTCTCACGCTCTCACGAGATAACACTCCTGCGTGGGTATATAACTGTACTGAAAATTTTAAATTTTCTTATAATAAATACTACAATCTATGTCTGAGCTGCCCAAAGTAGCACCAGAGTGCCGAACATCAATCGGCTTCTTATACAAATGAATACACATACGCGAATACATTACCCTCGTGTTTCTCTCAGTGCAATCTACATATGTACAATTTCTTACTTACTGATCGAATAGAGCTATGCCTTTTATATACTTTGTTAGGTGGCAGGAGCTAATATTTGTTAAATTTTACATTACAAATGCGATAAAGAAACGAAATAAAGATATAAAATTAAATTATATCCATCAAGCCGTTTCTAAGACGTAACTGTTGGGGGCAACAGCTGCCAACAGTTTCACAACTGTTGAACTGTAATAGCTATGTACGTGTTATGAATGCGCCATCGATACAATTTTTTAAATCAGCTAATAAAACATTGCGATTTTCTTCAGAAATTTCATCTAATAATTCATCATACTAGATATTATATATTTGTGAAATTTTTATTTAAAAAATAATCGTGAAATCAAAGTATTTGAGTACTCTTTTTTTCGCTTTTTGTGGCATATTTTAAAAAGTTATTATTTGGAAAGCTTAGGAATAATATTATTTATTTATTTATAACAATAACCAACCGAGCTCATAGAGCTATTGATTAGATCTATAGAAAAGCAGTTTTTTTTTTAACTCTTCACCAGGAATTGTAAGACACTTTCTGATGCCATTAAAGGAGCCTTATCTTCTCAAAGCAAGAACCAAAAGATGCGTTTAGCGAACATATACAAACAAGCTTATATTTATAAATTGGAGTAATTTGATTACTTAACATCATATTGTTAACAAATTAAAAGGTTATGAAATGTAAAATACTTTTTATACAAAGTAATTAAGGAAATTGTTCGAATATTATATAGTATATTAATAGTTTTTTATTCTAAATTGTAAATTTTTGTTTGTTCGAACAAAAATGAAAAAAAGTTGTTCGAATGACAACACTAATCCATACATAAGTTTGTATGTACATATGTATGTGTAAGAACCTATTTTTCAACCAACAAACATAAAAAATTAATTATATATTTTTCGTAAGCGTGCGTGACCGTGATAAGTTTTACACCCCTCGCGCGTTATTAAGAAAAGAGCGTGCGTGGTCGTGAAAATTTTCAAAATCATTCCTACGTAAAAGCGCGTGAGTAAAATATTTTTCTGCGTGAGCGTGCGTGTCGTGAGTCAAAAACCGCTCACGTGCACATCTCTAGTCCTCACATTGTTATAATTCACAAATTCAAATTTATTTATAATCTTGCCAACTCCTTGCAGAGTAGTTCGATTATAGCGATCATAGTCACCCCGTTTTAACTACTTTTACGCGTCCTTTGGTTGTTGAACGACCGACACTGCAGACGATAGATATTTAACAGCTGACAGACTAGCCAGACAAGCGGTCTTGAAACCACTAATTGGATAACCCTGTACATACAAATATAAAGTTATAATGATGTGAACCTAATATCATTCTTAGAAGTTAGAAGGTCTGTATATACATGTATGTACATTAGAGTAGGTCAATTTGTATCCATTAAAAAAATTTACATTAACGGCCTGCCCCACGATGTCACTAGAAATCGTTCGATCGAATACTTATATTGAAAACAACAACAAATTTTCTAATGTCGATCAAACATTTGCTGGTGACATCGTGGGACAGACCTTAAATCATCGAAAAATGCAAAACTTATCATTATATTGTACACGAAAAATTTAAAGAACGTTGTGATCTTTAAAAATAATTAAGATTTTTATAAAATGTTTGTATGTAAATAGAGTTTTAAAAAGATCACGTTTGAAATGCAGGAAGAACTAAATTAAAAAATGTTATCAACAAAAATCCATTTTTTTCTGCATACGACTGCATGCAAAATTAGATTTACGAATTGTACTAACTTTGAAAAAAAAAATATTTTTTATTATTTTTTTCACATTATATGTGAGTAGTGAGTGCACCCCATACACGATTCAATTCAATTTTCAACTGAGTCAGTTGTTGTCCAAATCAAACCGTGTATGGCTCTGTCAATTGATTAGTTTGGCAGTTGTCGACTTGGTTGAAGAAAAACAAAAAGATTTTGATTTTTCATGTTGACTAGTAAATCTTTCAATTCGATTGTGCTGTGTGTGTTCGAGTCTCTTAATTAGCTGTCAAAATTTATGTTTGTATCTTTATTTTGATTAGAAAAATTTATGTATTTTTAAAATTCTATTTAATTTCATTGAATTTTAAATAAAAAATATACAAATTAATTAATGAATGCAATATTTTGATTCAGACACGTGCTGTTTAATTTAAACAGTTTCATAAGCAATTAATAGAAAAAGTGATAGAATCCAACATTATTGGAAACTATTTATCTTAACAAACACGTCTCTGAATTGAAAGCTTCTTCATTAATATTTAGGGTTACGTTTTTTGGGCAAATATTTGTCCAAGTGTGACCATACCTTTATACTTTAAATTTCATTAAAATCGAGTTCAAAGTTTCGAAAGAGCAGAAATCGTCCCAGCCCCCTTCCTTGTCTTACTTTTGTTAAGGTACAGACGGTACCCTTAACTCAAAATCAGCTTATCTCGACTTTTTCCTTTTTGCCACAGATATATTGCAAGAGATATACTTATGTATGTAATATGCGTACAGTATTTAATAGAATTTAATACTGAAGATACTCCGGTATAAGTGGTAATATATTTTTGAAATTTTTACTCCAGATAGTGATTTCTAAACGGAAAATTAGAAGAATTTATTGCGAAGGCCTTCATGAGCCACACGTGGCTATATACGGCTGCCTTTAGTTTTTTTAATAGGCTTAAGATTCAAAATGCAAATTCAACAATTTTGAATTACATATGTAATAGACAAGTGATTAAACAACTTTTCTACATACTCAGAATGTTTTTGTTAATTAATATTATTTATACATTTGCAGTTGCGGTTGCTAGCTACTTGCATATGGCGTTGCCACTCCATAAGACAATTATGGGAAAATAACTGGAAACGGGGTTATTTCCCCTTCCAAAAAAAATACATTTTTGTATTAATTAAAACTTGCAAGAACATAGAATAATTCAAAAATAATGTAAAACGAAGCAATAAAAAAACAAGTAAGAGTGCTATATTTCCCTGTGCCGAATCTGATATCCCATTCACCAACGAACGTATGTAGTATACAGATGCATATATATGTAAGTACATATGTACAAATATCTATGTACATTGTACATAGATATTTGTTTTGTGAAAAACTTATAATTTTTTGTTCTAGTGCATTTTTTAGAAAGTAACCTCTCGGTATTTTTCGACTAAAGAACTTGATTCAAATATTTTATTTTTGATGTAAGCAATAGTTGAATATTTTATTCTACGGTCTGTATTTAAGAAATATTTTACACACACCCTTATTCTAGTTGTCAACATTGACGTCGCGTCAATGCAATACCAAAAAATCGAGACTTGTTTACTCGCTCTCGAGTTGTTCAAAAACCGTGCTGCTATTTATTATTCCTAAAATAATCTTAGTATTTTACCTCCATACCAAATAAACTAACTTGTTTTATATTTTCTCATATTTAATCATCTTTGATGTTGAAGTGTCTCAATTTGAACATCCCATTGCAAATTGTATATCGCGATTGTGTAAACGGTTTATTTCTAAAGAATATTTTAGATTTTTTCGGCAGAAAGGAATGGTTTCAGGGAAATGAAATTAATTTATTTATTTATTTTATAGTTATGACTGTTCTTTAGTGATAAATTTTATTTTAATCTCGATTTACAGA
This sequence comes from Nowickia ferox, assembly GCA_936439885.1. Classification (NCBI taxonomy): domain Eukaryota; kingdom Metazoa; phylum Arthropoda; class Insecta; order Diptera; family Tachinidae; genus Nowickia; species Nowickia ferox. The sequence continues at coordinate 85,045,709 of OW387024.1, forward strand.
AAGACCATCGATTTGAAACATAACTGTCCTGAGAGCATAATAAGCAACATGGCACAACCTTCATTTCTACTTAAATTAGATTTCCATAAAAAAATTAAACAAATATAAAAAATCTTGAGCAAAGATCTTCCTAAAACATTAAATATGTTTAACTGATATCATATTGTGAATTTTCTTGTTTTTAATACTAATTTATTTCTTTCTAAAATATAGAATATCGGGTATGTTCTGTATTACACGTGAAATTAAAACGTGTGGAATTGCCATAGAAATGTTGTTGGAAATGGAAATTTATAACAACAATGCTATGGCAATTCCGAACGATTTAATTTCACGTGGAATACAGAACATACCCGATATACTGTATGGGTCCCATATGAATATTGTGGAAATTACACACGGAATGACAAACCTATTTATCATTTCTGGTAAAGTTTTTGATTACAGAGACCTGTTAATCTAAATTCGATCGAACATTTAGTATATTAAAAAAAGAGAACTATAATTCGATCAAAACGTTCACTCGCATTTAAAGGAAACGGTCCTGAATCAAAGCTATACAAAAAATAAATTACTGGTCACTGTTATTATAAGCACATACTGTTAAATCATATAAAAAGAAATCGATGATTAACTTTCTCACTTCTCTCTCACAATTTGTACGGAAAACAGTTTTAGAAGCATTTAGTAAACCAACAATATATTTTTTTCATTAAGGCCTTGAATATTTTGTGGTATTACTAAAAACATACAATTTCTAACATTTGGCAACGCTGTTGCATGCCATTGAACTTTAGTCTGGCTTGAAACTTCTGTATGTATGTATGTTTGTGTGTACATACATATGCATGTATAAAATTTCCTTTATTTTTGCCTAATAATAATAATGAAAATATGTAATATTAAAGTTTTATTGAGTTTCATACATAAACTGCAAACTAAAAGAAAGTCAGTCTAAAAAGCATTTTACCGCAAGAGTCAATCAAATATGTGTTTTCTTATTGTTGCTGTTTTTAGTTAATTTTTGTTAAACACAAATGAGTGAAGTTGGATCTAACAGACACATCATGTGAACTCTTACCAAAAGCTATTAAAACAAAAAGCAAAAACGACTTATAAAAAACAAAAAGTTTAAAACTGCAGCATAATGGAAAAGAAAAGTGTCATATGTCAACCTGGCTTCCAGTTACTGATCAGGGCAAGAACCTTTTGTTTTGACGACCATAAGAATTTCATTTAATATTTTTACGCAAGACAGTGGAGCTGGATGCATTAAAAAGAATTCAAAAGTTATCAGAAATGAGTCATGATCAGGGAAACCAGAAATATGCTCCAAAAAAATGTGTTTTATGCGCATTCAATATGCACTAAAAACTTGAAAATATGCAGTAAAAACTCAAAAAATATGCTCTTAAAGTAACATAAATTGGATTATTTGGAAATGAAAATCTAGTTTTAACTCAACAATTTAATAAAAATTTGCAAATAAAACCAGACAAAAATAAAGTAAACAGAAAAAGCAAGCAATAAAAAAATCAATAAAAACCAAAAATAAAACTTCAACTTCAAAATGGATCACGATATCAGAATTTAAACTTCGGAACTGTGTTTTGAAGAATAAGAAAAACTTTTTAATTATAATTGTTATTGCAATAAACAAAAAATATTCATTTAGATTTTTAAATAAATATCGCTGCCTGTCACATCTAAACAAACTTGTATACATTGAAAATGTTCTTTGAACATCAACTGATGTAATCGGTCACACTGGTCAATCCAAGTTTTTATTGAAATTAACTTCGAGTGAGGATGTTAAAAGACATGTTACACCTGTGTAAGTTGAAATTTTGAAAAATTCAAATCAATAGTATTTGTTCCAGCATTAAAATTTAGTAGAAAAAATATTGAAAATAAACGATTTAAAGTTGTTTTAATTTTCTTGTTTCGTTTTTCTTTCACTAGACTGTTTACAAGTGAGTGAAAATTAAAAAATCTAAAGGTTTGAAAGCGTCCATTTCCAAATTGTTTTCTTTTAAATTCGGATGCTAAAACACATACCATTATTTTGTATTTTCTAAATTTCAACTTAAACAGATGAAGCATGAACATCCGAACTCACAAGAGAACATGCGAAATAGATGCCGAAGCCAGAACATAGACCATTCACAATGGCCTTTTTTAAACTCACACTTAATAGTGGTAGCAAAGTATTGCTTCCTTGAAATTTAGGCGGAGAAAAGCAGAGAGTCTTACCAAAAATCTTTTTCATTAAAATATTAAAATAAAAAAAAAATTATAAAGTATCAAAATATGCTCTAAAAACGTAAAATATGCTATAAAAATTCGAAAAATTCTCAAAATATGCGTGTTAGAATGAAATATGCAAAAATGCGAAAATATGCACTAACAAATCGATGCCAAAATTCATAAAAAGTTCTGAAACGGATAAATTTCTTATTTCCGCATTGATACGTTAGACAAGAAAAAACATGCAATTACATATTTGCGGTTTCCCTGGTCATGATCATAACTCGGTGCTTTTCGCACAATTTGAAGTGCTTTTAGAAATGTTCGACGCGACAATTTTTGAAGTTAGTGCTCAGGTGCTTTTTTAAATGAAATTTTGGTGCTTTTTGTTTCGTGGCGGTGGCACCAAACCCAAAATTCAAAAAGAAATTTCCTTGTATATTTTATTTCGTGGAAGACTGTGATTTAAAAAAACACAAGACTTGAGATAAATTTAGCATTTCTAAAAATTTGGATAAATTTGTAAGAAGATTGGTTGAAGAAATCAACGCCAGGTTACACTAAAACTTTTTAATATTTTAAGCAAAATAAGAATAATTTATGTAAAAAGCGGTTGGTCAAACAACAAAGAAAACATTATGCCGTTTGCTATTCAGATAGAGTATATTTGCGAAATATTGTGTAATACAGACAATAAATGGAGAATGATTCACTTAATGCCATGTACAAACATTGAGTCCACTATCATATTTTGGGCAGAAGTTAATGTCTATGTTCTGGCTTCCACATCCTTTTCACATGTTTTCTTGCGAGTTCGTATGTTAAACCACATGCTTAACCTGGTTAAGTTGAAATTTAGAAAACACAAATTAATAGTATGTGTTCTAGTATCCGAATTTAGAAGAAGACAATTCAAAATTCACGATTTGTATACTATTGTATACTATACTAAATATTAAATTTGGATTAGAAAACTGAACAACACTGCAGTTATGTTTGGCTCACAAAATTAATATTGAAACCACATTCATCAGGTTTATGCAAATAGCATTCATGAGCCAGAGAAAAGCTTCCAAATTTCTATGTCAGAAGCATACAAATTCAAACACAGTTTGCTTGCGAATTGAATTACATAATAAACCCCATCCCAAGGTTAAAAAAAGCGAAACTGAAACCGGTCGGTTTAAGTAAATTTTAAACCGAAATCGCGGTTTTTAATTTTATCGGTTCTTAGCAAACTCTACTTTCGATAACATCCTAACTTAATTATTGGAAACTTACGAGTATAATAATGGGTCTAAAACTTATAAAGCCTTACTTTGTAAGACACAACGTTAAGCGTTGACAAATTTTATACGTGTTTTGTTTTAGTAACTTAGCTTAGACTGGGTTCACAAACGGCAATTTAAGTTAAGCTACTTTTGAGTTTCTTTAAGAGAGAGGAGAAGGTAATGAAGAGGGAACCATCATATTTTCCTGTCTTGCCCATGAGAAGTTAAAGTGTAAAGCCAGTCTTAGCGTTTCGTTTACAAAATGAGGCCCATAAACTTTTTTTGCTTCTCCTGTTAAATATTTTAAATGCAACTTACGCTCTCTTTGACGATATGTAATAAGTTAATTTAAAATTTAGATTTAATATTTTTCTGTCAAGAAGAACAAAACTTAAATTCACAAAAGCACGTGTATAATTGAAAATAATTCCTTGTAATGCAAAAAAAATAGAGAACTGAGAAATTCATAATAATAGATGCACTTTATAATAAAGACCCTGAAGATATTGTCGATGGTGAATATGTACTGACTCGCTTTTGACTTTGTAACCAGTACTATTCTCTAATTATTCCCTATACAATACTTTGCGCTGTAGACATTTAGCGTGTGCTTGTCATTGAAAATGTACTAATAACACTAAGTGCCATTATTACAACTTGCCGATAGTTAAAGGCAGGATTTTGTCTGCCCGATAAAAAGCTTTGCATCATTACAACTTCAATTTTTGTTTGTTATTATTATAAATAATAATAATATTTAATGGATAAAAAAATAATAAATGAAGGTTTTATAATGCTAATCTATTTATCCGTCTGACAAAATATTGCCTTTAACTATCGGCAAGTTGTAATAATGGCCCTAAAACAGTTTACAAGGTAGGGACTACGTAGTTCTTATGGGAGAATGGAGACATTCTAACCAGACATTTACTGGTACATTTCTATAACTTACGTATATATAAATGTACGTATGTATATTGACAAGTTGTTGACAATTCCACCACAAATACAGCACATCTGTTTTCTCTTTGTCTTTTATGCTGATGGATATAAGAAAACTTTTAGACAATTTATCTACTACAGTTGTCACTAGAATTTGATTGTTGACATACAGACATTCGGTCCCAGTCTGACTGCAGACGATTGTTTGTTTATGTATTCGTATTCTATGTTCGCTCAAATATACACACATGAAACGTGCACTTCTGGGAAAGTGAAGGCTGCAATATTATTTCGATATGGTGTGTCGCTGCTCATAAGAGGCAAAAATAAGTATTATAAAGTCTTTCCAAAGTTCTTCTAAAATTTAAAGCAAAGAGGTATGCATCACAAAATGGACATAAGCTAAGTATCTTTTCAAAACTTTGACAAAGACTGTGGTAGGGAGAAGGATGCATTTTAATTTTGCTATCCGAAGCTGTCTGAGTTTAATCAAATTTAAACTATAGGTGAACTTGTTTCTGAAGAGAGACACTGCCTGCGTATGTTTTTGCTTAAAACTGCCCTGCAAAAATTGATGACAAATGATCCAAACGTACTCGCCCTATGACTTGAGAAATGACAATTTTACCAAGAGTAGCTAGTAATATATGGCGAAAAAATACATATCGTATAACTGGTTATATCTTCACCGTTTTCGTGCTGTGTCCTCCTAATCTTCCGTCAATTTAATTGGCACTTGGTCTAATATTGCAGTAAACGATACCAAACAAGTTCGATGTGTCCGCCAATAACACCACCAAGTCACTCTGAAACCAGTCGCATAACTATATTAGATTATTTATTAACTTTTGCTTAACAGGCATTTATACTTTTGAAATATGAGTGCCTCTGTGGTCAAATGGTTAGTGTTCTAGCCTGTATGGCGGAGATTGTCAGTTCAAATTCCAAGAAAGCTCTGCTTAAAAATAAGATATAATTGCATTTGTGTCAATAAAAAATAAATAAGTTTGCATATGTTACAGTTAAATGCCGGAATCACATTTACATATATGTATAAATTATACAATTCTACGCCCATTAGGTCCCTATAAGATAGTTCAGTGACAAGTTAGATTGTGCATACAAAGTATCAATTAACCTCATCCTAGGTCATCTCCATGTAAAAGTGACTGGTTGGCTTCATAGGAAGTATTAGAAGTCGGACTGGTCCCTATCACTTCGAGACCAATCACATGACTAGTCCTGTGTCAGCTCCACTTCCTGCAGGGTATTATCAAGCAAATGGTAAAGGGATAATATTTTATTTTGGAGAAAAATCAGTTATTTTTGATAGTACTTATGTAAAACATGCAAAGATAAATGTCTTAAGTTAGGCACATACGCTAAATAGATGTATGAGTTTTTAAAACTAACGCCAAGAGAAGGTAGGGGAAATGTCTGCCTATCTGAAACAGTCCAACCCGTTTTGATGAAACTTCAAGCATAGTGAAATCTGCGTCTAAAAGTAAACATGTTTCAGAATTCTCATGGAAAAAATTATCTTTTCCAAATACTCCGCTGTAATTTTATCACATTCCGCTCGAATCATAGTTCTTAACTCCGTCTAGTTCTTGAAATGCCACTTGGGAAAATTTTATTCCAAATAAACCTATAAATTTTCAATAGAGCATAGATCTGCACCTTGAAATGGAGTATCCACAACTTTACCGCAATTGAAAATACATCATGTTCTTACCGAAAGTGCCTTATGTTTGGGGTCACTAGATTGATAACAATTAGAAACTTGCAATAAACCCAAACTTATTCGAGCTGCATTCCAAAGCACACTTCAATATATTGAGGCACTGCCCCAACAAAGCAAATTTCTCTCACTCTTTTACAGCGCACATAGGTCAAAATTCAATATTTACGTGGCCACAACTGAACTTTAAAAAGTAAAGTAAAATAAAATAAAACGTGTTAGAGGACCATTTCGAGAATCCTAACTGAAGTCTACCACATATCTGTGATAGACCGCGACCGCATACTGGCAGTCGGAACTTGACTCTCGACCCGTGCCCTCCTTTTTGTTGCTTACAGTCGTAAACCAAGTAAAAGTTACAGCCATTATATGTTCTTCTGTGCCAGTTTTTGAAATGAAAGTGATGGATTCCAATAGCCCAGGTATGATTCTCCAGCAAAAAAAAAAAATATGTATGGTTCATATATTTTTAATATATGAATGTATTTAAATGTATATGAGTATGTCTGAATTCATGTATGGAAATGTATGGGATTATACATGGCAAAAGTATTATATATGAATTGATATATGGACTAATATATGAAATGTATTATAATATATGAGATCATATATGGAAAATTAATTATGAAGCTCTTCATATGTGGATCCATACACAATAGAAATAAGATGTTATATATGGAGCCATATAAAAATTTATGCATACATGATATCTCACATAAGATTGAATTTGCTATCAAAATCTTTTTATTTCTTTTTTTATCACTGATGAATTGGAAATCTATTAGAAAATACATACGGTATACAAAGTTTATATGCGTAGAACCTCAACGTTTAAAAAGAAAGCCCATTCTGGTACGATTAAGTCAGTCATTAATTTTATAGAAAATTAGTAAATACTCTAGATACTGTTGAGAAACAAAGTTCATATTACTGCAAAAAATTATATTGAAAACTAGTGTTAGCATAAAGACGGATTATTTTTTCTTATTAGGCATTTGACAGAGTATGGCACGATGGCCTAGTTTTAAAATTGAAAACATATCTGCCAATAAACATCCGAACACTTTTGGAAAGCTATATTACTGATAGGAAGTTCACTGTTGTAGAAGGAGACTTCATGAGTGCGACCGAATCTATATCTTCCGGTGTCCCACAGGTTAGTATTTTGGGGCTAGTCTTATATTTAATATATACTTGTGATATACCTGTGAGCAATAATATCCATACCTCTATATTCGCTGATGATACAGCCTGTATGAGTATGCACGAAAACCCTTATGAGGCATCCCGAAATCTCCAGGAACATATTACCCAGCTGAAAAAATGGTTAAACTTATGGAGAATTAAAGTAAATGAGCAAAAGTCTGTCCATATAACATTTACCTTAAGAAGAGATACTTGTTCCCTCATTCGAATTAACAATCAAAATATTCCTCAACATTCTCAAGTGAAATATCTTTGTATACACCTTGATCGAAGGCTTACATGGAAACATTGGCTGATTGGCAGAAATTCAACACTTAGCCTAGACTGCAAACTGCTAATTTACAAGTCGCTTTTGAAACCAATATGGTGCTACGGAATACAGCTATGGGGCACTGCTTCAGCTTCCAATATAGAGAAAATCCAACGAAGACAAAACAAAATTTTACGTTTGATAACATCGGCTCTATGGTACATAAAAAATTCAAATTTACATCGTGACTTAAATATGCCACTAGTGACTGAAGAAATTGCAAAATACGCAGGCAAGTACTTAATAAAACTCGAATCCCATTATAATCCCCTTGCTCGTAACATCTTGAATTTTACTGGACACATCCGTTTAAAAAGGAGGGACACTACGGCTCTAATACTCAACACTCCAGATGTAGCTCCTTAAATATACATTAATACTTTTCTTTTTTCCGCTTGACACGACTCTTATGTATCATTTACTATCACTAAGTTTATGTCCGACATTGTTCGGGCCTATTAATTATATTTAGATTTAAGATTTGAACACTTATTGTTAATTCATATTTGAAGATAGGTTAGGTTAGTTTATAACAGGCTGCCGATTTATAGTAAAACCAGCCCACTTGGGTCCGTTGTGCTACCTGGTCCTGACAGCTTCTACAGTAGTCATTATAAGGTAGATTTAATCTACCAGCATGTATATCTATATAGCAGTGTCCTGTTAGGACTGCAACCAAAGTACGGAGTTGTCCTCTTGGAATCCTCTCCATGTTACCTCATTTGACCATCTAGCCTGTGCAACTCTGAGAAGGTCCTGCTGTATTTGCATTTTGCAGCAATTCATCGGAACACCCACCAACCGATCAGTGTCCTCATCCTGCATTTGAGCTCCCGCCTTAGCCAGCTCATCCGCAATATCATTTCCAACATAATTCGCATGTCCTGGAAGCCATTGTAGCTTCAGATCGGCATGCATTCCCAGTTTGTTAAGAGACATCCGGCAATCATGTACCAGATTCGATGTCGTAAAGACACCCGCAATATTTTTAATGGCAGCTTTGCTATCCGTGAATATACGGATATCCCAGTTGTATATCCTGTAATATATATTTAATATTTGAAGATACAATAAATAAATACATGTACAAAAAAAAAATTTTTTTTTCTTTTATAATTGCACTAGTTTTTAATCTGGTTTCTTAAATTAAATTTTATGTACAAATATGAGTTTTGGGTTTTTTAAATAATCGATTCACCTTTTCTCTTTAATTAATGAATAAAATAGGTCTTTTAGTTGGTTTTAAATTATTTGTCAAAACAAATGTTTCATTAAATACAACCTCCCTGTACAAAATCTTACAAAAATGTAATTTTAGTAATTTAATTTACTTCACATCAGTGCGCTTTTTTGAATCAAGGGAGTATGAATATGAACTCTGCACACTGTATAGAAAATATTTCCACCTACATGTATGAAAATGTATAAATATGTATTATCATATATGCCCATATACCCTAATTTTTCGGATCCGAACCATATATGCGATATCATATATGCTCCATACATATTTTTATTATTGTTTAGCCAGAATGCATAATTAAAATAATTTGATAGTTTGAAACACATGGCGTTTTTTAGGCAAATTTTTTAGTAATTTTCAACATTTAAGGTCAATCAGGTCAAAAGTACAATCCTTAAACCAAGAGAAGACACCAAAATTGGCTGCAGAAGAGTGCAGCTGACAAAATTGGGGACTGTTTAGAACACACAGATAGAAAAACTCTTCATAGATTATTGAGAATTACAAAACTACAAGCTCAGTAGGCTAAGAAATTTTTTGTTAATATTTTTCTGTTGCTTAGCTGTAACCAAATGCATATAAACACGCTAAACCATAAAAAAAATTTTAAGTCCGTATTCATTACAAGAGGCGGTAAATAAAAATAAAATATTGAAATATATATTAGATAATCGTTGCTTTTCGTTATTTTAAGTACTTTGGTTTTGATTTTTTATAAATACTCATATAAGACATGTAATATCACGCAAAAATGATATAAAAGAACAAATAATCTTCACCGCGAAAATATTATATTTCGACCTATGTGCAGCGTATACACCTCCAATCCATCACCCAAACTTTTTTAATTTTTCGTACACCAAAGGTGAAAAGGAGCTACGGACCTGACATTGTCACAGAATATGTAGAACGTTGGCATATACAGGGTGTTTTTTTAGAGGTATAGAACTTCGAATTGAAATAAAACACAAGAAAATCGTTTTAATGTCCATCAATTTGGCTTTATTGGAAGGATAATTTTATGCCATTAACGTTTAAATATGATTTCGGGCATGTGGCCGCCGCGGCTGGCTCGAATAAAGCCAATTCTACATGTCCAATTTTCAACCACTTTTTCGAGCATATGGGGCCGTATGTTGGCAATAACGCCACGAATGTTGGCTTCCAAGTCCCCTAACGTTTCTGGTTTGTTGGCGTAGACGAGCGACTTCACATATCCCCAAAGAAAATAATCCAATGGTGTCAAATCACACGATCTTGGTGGCCAATTGACAGGTCCATTCCGCGAAATTATGCGCTCATCGAATGTTTCCTTCAATAAATCGATTGTGACGTGCGCTGTGTGGCATGTAGCGCCGTCTTGTTGGAACCACAACTCATCCACATTCATGCCATCCAATTCGGGAACAAAATAGTCGGTTATCATGGCTCTATACCGGTCTCCATTAACGGTAACTGACTCTCCAGCATTATTTCGGAAGAAGTATGGCCCAATGACTCCACCAGCCCATAGAGCACACCAAACAGTCAGTTTTTGTGGATGTAATGGCGTCTCAAGGGTCTCATGTGGATTCTCTTCACTCCAAATGCGGCAATTTTGCTTGTTGACGTAGCCATTCAACCAAAAATGAGCCTCATCACTGAACAAAATTTTGCGATGAAAATCAGCATCGAGATCAATCTCATTTTCGGCCCATACACCAAAATCACGACGCATTGCATGGTCTCGCGGCTTTAATTCTTGCACAAGCTGGATCTTGTAAGGTCGCAAGCCAAGATCTTTGCGCAAAATCTTCCATAAAGTTGATGGACAAAGCTCCAATTGCTGTGCACGGTGGCGAATCGATTCATTCGGGTCCCCTTCAACACTTTGCTCTACAGCGGCAATTGTTTCTTCGGTGCGCACTGTTCGACGTCTCTGCGGATGCGTATTATCACATAGAGTAAACGTAGTGCGAAAACGATCCATGGTTAACCGAATTAATTGCTCTGATGGACGATTATGTCGACCATAAAATGGACGGAGCTTGCGGTAAACTTCGCGAACTGAACCATTATTTTCGAAATAAATTTGCACGATTTGCAAGCGTTGTTCTTTTGTCAACCTGTTCATGATGAAATGGCAAACCAAACTAAATATTAATCACATGACAGCTGACAAAATGGCCGCCAGTTAAAAAAGTGATGCCAACTTAAAGTTCTATACCTCAATAAAAAACACCCAATACAACAAATATACGACCGTTAAAAATTAAAAGGTGTTCTAAAGTAAAAATGTTGAAATCCTAATGCAATACACAGACTTTTATAAATAGACACTTGAATTTTTTTTGTGCAGGATACATCAGTTAACACTAAAATTTAAAAAAAAAAAAAACAAATAAAGGTTATTCCATCAGTTAATATAATTTAGATAGTGCAATTTTCACAACTTGCTGTATCATTCATTCATTCATCACACATACTTTGTGTCAAAATTCTTTGAAATTGATAGCTGTGACTCAAATTGATAAACAATTTAATTTTTTAAATGCCACCGACGAAGAAACAACTCAAATTTATATCTTCAATCAATGTGTGTTGTGACCAGCAGTTCAAATTGAAAATTAAATTGCCATATAAATGGATAGGTGAATTTGAAAGCAATATAGTTTTCAATTTAAAAAGTTTGATTGTGTTAGTAAAAAAATGTGAGTGTATTGCAAATTGAATGAAATGGAAAGGCAAAAATTGAACGTGTGGCCCCCAAGATAGAAACCGTAGAGGAGAACTCTTGCAATTCTCAAAAACGGTAGAACTAAAAAATCCCAAAATTAAAAAAATGCCGAAAAGAAAAATCGCCATAAGGAAAAAGGTTGCCAAAAAGCAAAAAAAAAAAAAAAAACGGCAAAACCGAACAAATAGCCAAAACTAAAAAACACCAAAACTAAAACAACGTCAATACTGAAATAATCGCCAAAAGCTTAAAAGATCGCTAAAAAGAAACAAGCGACATACGGAAACCTTCGTGAGCGAGACAAAATGGCACTTGAGAGAATTTTTAAATTTTACGGTTGGGTCTACGTTTTCACTTTCTAATGCTTTTAAAGTTTCTTTCCTTCCATTCTTTGCTAAATTCATCATTATAATAAAGATGAACTTTGGTTTGGTCATAGAAAATCGCATTATGGCAGTATGAATCAGGCTTGGAAGTATACGTCATCGCAAAATACAATTATTGTTTTTGTGCTGCACTGTAAGAAGCAAGGCTTTCCGGGAAGCTCTAGAAATATAGTCGTTTGTTTCATAAGAAACTCTTACTGAGCGGTACAGCAATAAGTTGATGTGTTTTTAGTTGACAGCTCAAGATTAGATTTATTGCACTGAGGCACATGAGGCACTTTGGGTAAGAAAATGGCGTCTTTTCAATTTCGGTAAAGTTCTTGATACTCCATCTAAGAGTCCAGATCTAAGCTTTATTGAAAGTAATATATTATACGTTAGGTACACAGAGAAAACAGATTTGTTGTGATAACCGAATTTGTAGCCAATCGAATTTTGTCGGTTCCAACAACTAATACACAATTCTGTTGTAATAAACGAATATAGCTTTTGTAAGCAGCAATTTTTCAGTAGCGATATGTGAATTTTTAGAATGAAATTTTAATTGTGACTTTAGAAATAATTAATTGATACAACCAATATAATTGGTATTTCTAAAGGAATCATTGGTAGACATGGCTCATACACATACATAATTACATACATACATAAAAACAATTTCTGCAGAATAAAAAAGGTAAGTACATTATTATATTTATCGCAAATTATTCTAAGTTTTTGCTTATATTCTGCATTGTAACAGCAGTTACCCGTGTTCGGCTTTATTGCACAGATATATTTTCCTATCAAGAAACTACAAATAATTTGCACAAATAATTTCACTTCACAATAATAGTAATAACACTTCGAATATTTTGCGATATATATAATAATGTCCTTACTTTTTTTAAATCGCGATTTTGTGTAATTATTCTGCAAAATATATTTTTTATGTGACATTTCTATTTAATTTTTATTTTTTGTTTATAACACTCAAATTTTTAAAATAATAAGAAATAACTCAATTGCGACAACAAAATATGTTTTTCCGTTTGTAATCAGAATAAAAAATTCGGTTAAGAACATCACTAAAGTATTTTATTTTCTTTTCTTTTATTGCAACAGAATTTCAGTACGACGGCAAATGATAAATTAGTTATAATAACCGAATTTTTTTTCAAAATAAATATTGTTTACAGGTATAGTTTTTTTCATTTCAAAAGCCAATATTCAGTTACGTTACTTTCCAACTCGAATTTAATTCAGTTGTGTCTACCAATACTTTAAAATGGTTATTAGAAATAAATTTAATCAATTGCTATTACTAATAAAACTATTGTGAGAATTCTATTTACATTGTAATTATGGTTTTTTGTTTATAAATATAAAAAAATCGTACAATTGATTGATAATTAATAGCAAATATGGAATATTGGAATACATAATAAAATATTTGTTGCTCCAACAGATTGTTAACCAATCTATTCTCTCTGTGTAATTTATTCCTTCTATGATTTTTGTAGTACATTTTGTTTTATTTCGCACATTTAAAATCATTATCATAAAATATTTTAGGCAGTGTGTTAAAAGTAAGGAAATAATTTTTAAGCTCATCTTTTTGTTTGTGTGCCGCCAAATTTTGAAATCGTTAAAAGTGTGCCACAACAAAAACATTTTGAGAATCACTAGCATAGAAAATTTAAATTTCAAAGTTAGTGTATTTTTATGCAGAGTACACCAATTAACAATAAAATTTAAAAAATATTTAAAATAGGTTCTACTCGTATATTTCGTACAATTATTCCTTATTAGGCAATCTTTATCAACTTTTATTTTTATATTTAACTTGTTTCATTGCAATAATTTAATGCTCCAACTATTAAAACAAAATCTTGTTTTCTGCAAATTTAATTTGCATAATGTGTTTGAAAAAAAAAAACACTAACTAAAAATCAAGCATCAACATTTTGTATTTGTATTACTATAATTTGTCCCTTCTGAAGAGAACAGAAATATCAAATAAAAAGCCCACAATTTTGCCAAAACATCATCATTCAGTCTCCAACGACAAACCGAATAACACAACAATTCAAACAAAATGAAATTCATTATTGTATTCGCTGCCCTCTTCGCCGTTGCCTTGGCCGCTCCTGCTGATGTCGAAATTGTACGCAACGAATCTGAAGTTAATCCTGAAAGCTACAGCTACCACTCCGAAACCTCTGATGGAACCAGCAGGCAAGAAGAAGGACAATTGAAGGATGTTGGTACTGACCACGAAGCCATCGTCGTTCACGGTTCTTACTCCTATGTTGATGAGAAGACTGGCGAAAAATTCGATGTCAAATATGTTGCTGATGAAAACGGTTTCCAACCCGAAGGCGCCCATTTGCCTAAAGCATAAGTATTTTTGTTAAACCGATAATTTTGTAAATGAATGTTTGTTAATAATCTTAAATAGTTTTTGAATAATAAAAGAGTTAAAAAAGTGTAAATATGTGTGTTTTTGCTGTGTCTTGGAAATTTTCAAAAATACCAAAACTAAAAAATTTCGCTACAATTAAAAAATGACCGAAAAACATTCGGTAAGAAATCGAAAAAAATCTGTAAATTAAAAAAAGCACCAAAACAATTTTTTTTAAATCGCTACATCAAGTAAGATATTCCATTATATAAGGCACCGTTCGTATAGTACATACCCTATAGTCAGCCTAGAACCATATGTCTCTATTAGGGTTTGAGAAACGGGAATTCCCGGGAGGGAAATCCCGGGAAATGTCTACTTAATATTCCCAGGAAATTTTTGAGATTTTCCCGGGAAATCGGGGGAAGTTAAAAGTAAACTTTGTTTTACAAATACGGCCTGTCCCACGATGTCACTAGAAATCGTTCGATCGAATACTTACATTGAAAACAACAACAAATTCTCTAATGTTATTGTTGTTTGCAATACAATTTGTCGATCGAACGATTTCTGGTGACATCGTGGGACAGGCCGTTATTTTCGTTCACATCAGAAATTTGTGTTATAATCCTGTTTTATTTTGCTATCAAAAGTTCAGTGTTTTTTATATATTAAAAAAGTTCGTTTGAATGATTGTATGACTGAATTTACACGATGAAATTGTTTGAATTTTTTTAATGAAATTTTACATTCCAACAATTCTATCTAAAACAAAAACAAATTCAAAAATTTTTGTTTTGTCTAAAATTTAACTGTAAGAATGAAAGAATTCTTTCGACACAGATAAACAAGCAGTAAAATGTTCCTAAATTTCTTTTATATAAAATAAAAATGTGAGCTGTTCCAATTTAAAATTTCATTAAATTGAATTTATACCATTTCTCCTAATTCGTCTAGGAGAAAAATTAATGCTCTATTCGAAAACTACATGCAAAATGCAATTCGTTTAAGGCCGTCTTAGAATTCGTGAATAAATTTTGGAAATTGAAAATTTTGAACTCATAGAAGATGTAAAAACTCTGAGTTGACTATACTTAAATTTATTATAAGTCGAATATAGACAGACTGTGGCTTAGACGATGTAAAATTTAGCGCAGCAGGAATGTAGGCAGCACGGAGTATTGGAGACAGTAGAACATCTACTGTGCCACTGTCCGGCTCTAAGCCGCAGTAGATTTGACTGTCTTGGTGATCACACTTTTCGAAGTCTTGAACTTGTATCGGGAATGGAAATGTGTAGAAGAACTAGGCTGCCATACTTACAGGTTTCTTGTCATCTGCTGGTATCGCTAAGGATCAATACTGGTCTATGCGAGGTCCCTGACCAACCAGACTAACCTAATCTAACCTAGCGCAGCTGAGTATAGTACTATATTTTGCTGGTACTTAACGATAAGAATCCTCATGGAAAATTTTCAAGAAGAATGAGAAAAAAGCAAGGCCAATTCTTCATAAAATGATTAGAAAGCCTTATTATAAAATTGTATAGTTATTGCGATAACAGTCGTCAATTAGTCTCTATATGATCTCTTACTGTGTAATAGCTATATTCTATTGGCTTGAATTCACTTAAAGATTCTTTAAAATTTGTGTTAAAATTGCTTTTGTATTAATGTTTATTTAAAAAGAATGCTTACATTAATAAAAAAAATTGAAATTTAGCCAACTTTCATTTAATAAATGTACTTTATTTCGAAAATAAGCTTTTCTTGGGAATCCCGGAAATTCCCGAGAACGCGATTTGTTCATTCCCGTTTCCCGGGAAATGGGAAAGTCCGGGAAATCCCAAACCCCAGTCTCTATGTCAGCACTATTTTCTCAAGCGACAATTACAATTGTTAAAATGTCTACAACTTTCCTTTTAGGCGCGAGTAGAGATACGTTAGAGACAAACGTGGTAGTTTATTTCTGGTGACATTGTCAACGAACGCGTCAAAAGTTTCTTTTCTTTTTTTTTTATTATGCTGTGCAGTCAATAGCAGAGTTGCAAGCCGATCGGCGACTAGCCGCTACCGCCTATCATTGACTGTTTCAATTTTAAACAAATGTTTTTAGTAGAATAATATAATTTTTTTAACTGATCATTTTAAATGTAATTTTTGAATGTCAAATGTAGTTCTTGAACTTTTGATACTTTTTAAACTGAATTAATAATTTTTTAGTTTCGAATCAAAACTTTTAATTTCAATTAATATGTTTTAACCCACCAAACCAAATGTTCCGAATTCATAAAGAATTCGTAACGACTAGTAGACAAAATCTTCGGAACCGAAATATTACCGAAATCGTTACTATTTTTGTATGAAATGGTTGAGGCGACTTCGCAACGATATGTAGTTATGAAATGGATACGATATGTTGGTACGAATTCGATAACGACATGTAGGTACTATTTCTTTTTCTAACATTTTACTATTTCTGTTTCTTAACCGTTATGTTGCTGCTTCTGTCAGAATAAGTTCACACACTTACATTTTTCAATATTTATTGCATTTCTTTTTTATTTATTATAGATATTTATTTAAAACAAACATTTTCCTAGAGTTTTATTTATGTACTTAAAAGTCACGGGTGCCCTTGGCAGTCCAGAGGTCGTGGATTCGATTCCCGCCATAGACCCTGGGTGTTTTCTGCAGACAAGCTAATCGCTTTGCGATTTGTGTTTGTTTAAAAAAAAAATAAAAAATAAATTTTTATTAAAAACATTGTTCAGACAAACTATCGAAATGTCTTATCGAATTCGGCACGACAAGTCTGACTTCAGAAAAAGTCGCAACATTTGGTTTGGGGGGAAGTTAAATCGAAAAATGTTTTATTTTATTTAAAAAATATTTCGGTTTAAATAATTTGAAAATAATTACTTTAATTTTTTGTAAAAAAATAATATTAAACATACATACATATATTTGTTGCCTTATGAAATTGTAGACGAGGGTCAGTAAAATTTACTAGAGAATTTTTGGTTCAAATGTTTCCACATGGTCGTAAAAGAACTACCTCGTCAACAGTGCTAAGGTCCACTGGTAGATTTTCAATGACAACCTTTTGTTATATGTCAATAGGCGATTACATTGGCTGGGGTACACCTGGTCAGTAGTACTATTGTACAATGTAAAGTAAATCACTTACAATTGTTGCCGAGCGAGAAAATATCGATATTGTATACTGAGCCCCTAAGCTTTACTAGTGAATCTTTGGTGCCAATGTCTCCATTTGGTCCCAAAACAACTACTTAGTCAGTAGTCCTACAGTCTACTGTTGCACTTGCAATGACAAGCTAATGTTAAATGTCAATAGATGACTACATTGGCTGGGGTACACCTGGTCAGTTGTACTACTGATGTCACTAGTAAATCACTATAATTTCACTATTCGCACTTTACAGAATTTATTGTACTTTTACGTGATATTAGTACAATTTAAAAGAGTAATTTTATTTTTATAAATGTTAAATATTTGAAAAAATATGAAATAATGATATAAATACATCTGACTTCAAACCATTTTTTTTTTTATAATGAATATCTTCGTAAGTGTTTGTTATGTTTTATATATTACGCATTTAAACTAAATAAATGCTTACGGTCTAATTCATAAAAAAATTAGGTTTATTACAGGTTTATTTGACAAATTTCCAATAGAAATATGTCAAATAAGCGCTTAATAAACCTGAAATATTTTTTATGAATATGGCAGTTAATATTTAATAATATTAAAGTGGTAGATGTATGTACCGACGGTACATCGAATAAGTAAAAATTATTAATGTGATGGTCGTAAAAGATAAGCGAGAATAGTTAAACATACTCAGGTAGAGTTATATAACTTCGTGCTAACCTGAATAGAAATGAAAAAACGGATAAACAGAAAATTAATAGTGATACTTACAAATGTATTTACTAAAGGTAAATCAATAATTGTATACACAATACAATCATTTCTCATATTCCATTTCATTGAAACTGTACGTTAAATAGCTGATGTTAACAACAATCTCTGCCCCAGTATATAGACTTGAGTGCTGATGAAGTGCATGGCTGCACAGAAAAATATCTGTATTTCCCCCAGCTAATAAAGTCTAGTTTAATTTTTCTTGTCTTCTTTAGAAACTCACATTAATTAATAAAAATATTTCATTCAAAATGAACTGAAATTACTGAACTTAAGCTCTACTAAGGAATTATTTCTGATTATATCGCTGTATAATATTAAGAACTACAGTCCATTTCTTTCCCTGAAACTGTTCCTTTCTGCTTAATAAAATCTGACCATTCTTCGGCAATAAGTGTTTATTACAAATCGTGATATAAAAAATGAACATGCTATATTGGCAATGGAATGTTTGAATTAGGGCATTAAACAGTTTTGTAACATTAAATTTTAGTAAATACCGCAAACTATGAAATAAGTTAGTTAGTTTTTGAACATCATTCGAGCCATAACCGCAAAAAAAGCGTAACCGACACATTTTTTGAACCTCGTTGTTTTATGAAAATTGATTATTTACAATCGCAACTGATCGATTTTGGTTAAAAAATTAAGTTCGAAAATTATATTATCCAAAAAAACTATGGTCTTATAAAATTTTCCATCTATTCTCTCTGTGTGTATGATTGTATTAAGGATGGGCGCGTGTCATGTTTTTTTTATGATACGAACATGCACGGCTCAATACGAAGTGTTCGTGACAGAAAATCTGGGGGTCGAATCATCACATCCGTGAACGTACAACTCGTCACTTAAAAACACCATTTTCGGATTATGACATACGTGAACGTACTGAAAGCCCATGCAGCTTACACGATTGACATATCACTTAATTTGTTTTCGTACGATTGTCGATACGATCACGGATGTGACGATTCGAACCCCGATTTCATGCGTTTTAGGGTCGTATCATGTTGAGGAAAATTTACACGATAAAACACGAAACGATTTTAGGTGTAAAATATTTAGACATGAATTTCTAGTAAAAAAAAATAATATTTTGTATCGTCAAACATGCAAAACCAAAAAATTTGTTAATAGTGTAGGGGTTTCTTAAGCTTAAAGTTCTGAAATTAAACAAAAATATTTGAATATGCAAAATGCTTTTTTGATATTTAACACGCGCCCATCTCTAGTTATTATGCAAATAAGGAACGGAGTTATAACTGTTTAATTTATAGATAGAATGGCCTCTTCATTTGTCAAAACGTTTTATACTGTCAAATTCAAACAGCTTTTAATAGAATGAAATCTATAGGGTCAAATATTTTTTTAATTATAATTACAAATTGTTACCTAAAATTTTAAATTTTAAGGAAATAATGTGTTGAAGATATACAAAATTTAATCAATTTAATTTAAAAATCGATAAATTATTTTCCATTAAAATGTTTATTTGTTAAAGATTTATAAACAACAAAAATTTGCACGAACACCAAACTACATACATATGTATTTATAAAAAATATCATATAAAGATGTTTATACAATATTAATTGTAAATGCATAGTTATGTGCTTTTTTGATAACTTTATTAATTATAAACAAAACAATATAAAATTTAATACGGTCTTCATCCCTCGCCTTGTGACAACATTTATTTCTGCTTTTAATCAAGTGTTGAAATATAACAAATTGTCAACTGTATTTAAACTGAATCGACTTTAATAATGAAGTAAAAAAATATTGAATAGCAATGCATAAATAACTTCCCTAGACAAAAAATACTGCTATGAAATAAAGCAAGTATAGTATATATTTATAAGCAAATTTTTTTAATACATATTAAATATTTAAATCGAAATCAAATAGAGCATAATTTAATACGTTTATTTGTTGTTGCATGTTGTATACATACATATGTATGTATGTAGTATGTGTATACTCGTATAGTAAAAGCATTTATATAAAACCATACTTATTGTACGACTGTATATATTTGAATATATGTACCTGAATTGATTTAAAATGCAACCCAGTTGATAAATTCATGAAGGTATAAATAGCTCGATTGCTCGATTGATTGATTGAATCGTTGCATGATGCACATTTGCAACCAATATAATGCATATCTCCATCTTCCCGCCATCTGTTTATATTTAGTTGAAGAATTTAACTATGTGGTAAAAATAATCCCCTGTAATTATCTCTCAATTTTACTGATCTCAGGGGTCTAATTACGGCAATCGATATCGAGCGAAATTTCAATATAATTACAAAAAACTCTTCTGAAATATTTTAAAATTTTGTTTGATATCGAATGCCGTAATTTGCTACAATATGTATGTATGTATATGTAATTAATGTATTTCTAAAAGGCCCTATGAGAACAATAAGCGCAAACCATCAACAATTAAGCAATTCACAATGAGTATATTAAAAATTTAAAGTGGCAACATTGTGCCATCTTAAAACTTTCATTGTGAGCAGGCAACGATATAAAAGGCAGTATATTAAGATATTAAAATAATAAAATTTTTTAAATTAAAAATTATTGTTGGATAAATTTATCAGAATAACTTTTATTCTGCAAAATGCCTAAAGACAGCGAAAAATGCAAATATATTTTCATCAACTACAGCTGCACTGACAATTTTAACTAGTTTTGTTTAACATTACCATGTGGCCATATTGAAAATGACATGGTTTTTATACTTTTTAATTTGCCACCTGGTAATAAATTTCATTTACACATAAATAAAAACAACAAACTTACCAGCCCATCTAAAAGTATTAAAATTGAAACTTTGCAATATTAAGACATATTGTGAACTCCCTAAATATTTTCGATTAAGAATTTGAAACATCTATCCTATCAAGACAAATTTTGATTAAAAATATTCAATAGGCAAGAATTATGTTCCACAAAACCATGTTATTAAAAAAAAATTCAATTTCAATAATATATGTCATTTCATCACATCACAGTTTAAAA
This sequence comes from Nowickia ferox, assembly GCA_936439885.1. NCBI lineage: Eukaryota > Metazoa > Arthropoda > Insecta > Diptera > Tachinidae > Nowickia > Nowickia ferox. Next base: position 85,067,139 of record OW387024.1, read on the forward strand.
TATTAATTAATTAAATTTGTTTGTTGTTGTTTATTTTGATTGCTCGTGTTGTATACTTGTGAATGCCGACAAGAAACCGAAAAACGTCGAGGCTTGTTTTTTTACTCAACAAAGTTATTTGTTAAATTGTATCATAACGCAATGCGCACATGTACAGGGTGTTTTTTTAGAGGTATAGAACTTCGAATTGAAATAAAACACAAGAAAATCGTTTTAATGTCCATCAATTTGGCTTTATTGGAAGGATAATTTTATGCCATTAACGTTTAAATATGATTTCGGGCATGTGGCCGCCGCGGCTGGCTCGAATAAAGCCAATTCTACAGGTCCAATTTTCAACCACTTTTTCGAGCATATGGGGCCGTATGTTGGCAATAACGCCACGAATGTTGGCTTCCAAGTCCCCTAACGTTTCTGGTTTGTTGGCGTAGACGAGCGACTTCACATATCCCCAAAGAAAATAATCCAATGGTGTCAAATCACACGATCTTGGTGGCCAATTGACAGGTCCATTCCGCGAAATTATGCGCTCATCGAATGTTTCCTTCAATAAATCGATTGTGACGTGATTGTAGCGCCGTCTTGTTGGAACCACAACTCATCCACATTCATGCCATCCAATTCGGGAACAAAATAGTCGGTTATCATGGCTCTATACCGGTCTCCATTAACGGTAACTGACTCTCCAGCATTATTTCGGAAGAAGTATGGCCCAATGACTCCACCATCCCATAGAGCACACCAAACAGTCAGTTTTTGTGGATGTAATGGCGTCTCAAGGGTCTCATGTGGATTCTCTTCACTCCAAATGCGGCAATTTTGCTTGTTGACGGAGCCATTCAACCAAAAATTAGCCTCATCACTGAACAAAATTTTGCGATGAAAATCAGCATCGAGATCAATCTCATTTTCGGCCCATACACCAAAATCACGACGCATTGCATGGTCTCGCGGCTTTAATTCTTGCACAAGCTGGATCTTGTAAGGTCGCAAGCCAAGATCTTTGCGCAAAATCTTCCATAAAGTTGATGGACAAAGCTCGGTGCTGTGCACGGTGGCGAATCGATTCATTCGGGTCCTCTTCAACACTTTGCTCTTCGGTGCGCACTGTTCGACGTCTCTGCGGATGCGTATTATCACATAGAGTAAACGTAGTGCGAAAACGATCCATGGTTAACCGAATTAATTGCTCTGATGGACGATTATGTCGACCATAAAATGGACGGAGCTTGCGGTAAACTTCGCGAACTGAACCATTATTTTCGAAATAAATTTGCACGATTTGCAAGCGTTGTTCTTTTGTCAACCTGTTCATGATGAAATAGCAAACCAAACTAAATATTAATCACTTGACAGCTGACAAAATGGCCGCCAGTTAAAAAAGTGATGCCAACTTAAAGTTCTATACCTCAATAAAAAACACCCAATACAAGAAACATAAGAAATCATGTTTTGCGTGTATTCATTATTTGCATATCCGATAACGATTTTCTCTTTAGCTGAGTGGTAGTACGTTAGTATATTAGTCAAGAGGTTGCCGGGTCAAATCATCCCAAACACCTTTATACCCGTATTCTAACCTTAGTGACAGTGACAAAATTATAACACAACTGAGGTGAATGACTATTTGTATAGTTTTGGTATTCTGAAAAATATTGTCATATATAAAATATAAAAAATTTTCACCTTATGAAAAGCACATAAAAAATAACAATTTATTAAGTTTCCTTTTAATTTACTGTTTAGTTGTGAGAATTAAAGAGAAAAAAACGTGATTATTGAAAAATTATTAACATCTTATGCCAAAAAAATAATTTCTTCGTGCATTTTTTTTTTGCAAAGGTAAAGGAAACATTTTTTTTTACTTTTTTCAAAATAACTTCCAGGGACGGTAAAACTGGACAAATGTTGCGAATATATTAATACAATTTGAACGTGTCTAGGCATCCTAATAGCTCATACAGATAACTTTTTACATTAAAATATAAATTTTTCAGAATTTTCCGACGAATTTTTCTACTGAGCTTCAGTAACACTATGTGCAAACAAACCCAATTTTTGTTTGCACTTTTTTTTAAGAATAGAAGAGAAACTTACATGGACTAATAACTTTTCACGACCAATATTTGGCAAAACAAAAACAAAACCCTAAAATAGTAAATACAAAAATCTGCAACACAAGAAATGCAACAATAACAAAGAAGGCTATAAATGTAAAAACTAACTTTTTAAAGGTACAACAAAGTGGTCTTAATGAGGTAAATAGGGCATCTAGATACGTTCAGATTATATTGATGTGTTCACAGAATTTTTGCAGCTTTACCGTAGATACAATTTTCCCAAATATTGCTGGCAAAAAATTAGGAGTCAGGACAAGTTATTCTGAAAAAAGTAAAAAAAATTTCCTTAATTTTTGCAAAAAAAAGTGCAAGAAGAAATTATTTTTTTGGCATAAGATGCTAACAAGATTTGTTTGGTTTCTTCCACAGATTTCTTAACCAAGGAATGTGGACCTATACTGTCCAGTCCGTGTGTTTTTCAAAAAGTCTTGATTTGTTGCGTTGAGTTATTATTAGTACATTTCTATGTGTGCGGCCATCGTTTGCTATGTACTCATGTAAATGCAAGATACAAAAAATTGTGGTTTTCTGTTAACAACTCAACTCTGAATAACACAATCATTTTAATTGAAAATAATTGGGTTGATTTTGTTTTCTTATGTTACAAATGTATGCTTGTATTTACAAAAATTGTTGTAGGTGCCTTTTTAAATAATATTTTAATTGTACTCACAAATAAATTAATTGTATTTACAAATCTTTTTTTTTCTGTGTGTTGCGTATTGTGCCAAGGTTTGGCCAGTTGGTATATCCGCGAATATGTTTTTAAAAACTTGACTTTTTTCTTCTCAATACAGCAAAATAGCAATTGACACAGAAACCTCTGACAATTCGTGACAATTTATGCGACATATCAATGACACCATGGACAAGCATAAATAACCAAACATGAACCTGTGTGCCCAGTGCTTAAACGCTTAAACAAAAATAACTGCATGCGAGTAGTAAGGAATTTGTGTATGATAAATGCTTTGCTATTGTAAGCTTAATCTTTAATTTGATACAGTACTCAACGGCTATAGAAAACTGGGAAAAGTTTTCAATCTTAATTATTTTTTAAGCAAGAGCTAACCTAACTAAAAAAAGGGTTAGCACTATCGGATTCAGCGTACTCGAATTAGGCTTTGAACCAGCACAGTGTTACTACTAGATGCACTACACTTACATTTTGGGTGACACAAAACCGTATCTCTGAACAATATGTGTTAAAAAGAACAATATGTATTTAGTCTTAAACGGATCTGAGTTACATATCAGGAATATTTCAGAATTTGCATGAAATTGAATGCAAATGAAGAGACGCGATGAAAAATTAAGCTTTATTTTTTAATTTCTTCTTACTTTGTTTTTCTACGTGATCTAATACATTTGAGATCATTTAATTATCGACAAAATACATAAACTTCCTTCATTAAAAATTATGTGTGTCACGAATTCTTCTACATGGTAAAATTCCCTTGCTCATCTTCACAATACGAAACCTTTTTCACCGATTTCGAAAATGAGGAGGTTATTTTAATGTTCGTTACTTCATTATAACGTAACTTTTTTTTGTCTGAAAGGTAACATTTGGCCCCGTTGCAAAAAAAAAAAAAAAATTGGGCAGGAACACGCACACTTATTTTTTTTTTTTTATTTTATGACTTTTTACTTTCGTACCGATTTTCACCAAATTTAAAAAAACAAAATTGAGAAAAGAACCGACTTCATAAATAATCACTACAAATTTAAATTAGTTTAGATTCAGTTAAACTAAATATTTTTGTATATGCTACATATAATCTTGTTACAATTTTTTTTATGAATTAATAATATTATATTACCATAGTCGCACAGTAGTCAGTTCTTTTTGAAAACAAACAAACTGTTATTTACTTTTTTTCCTTAAATAAAAAATTAAGCATCTCAGCTAAAAAAATATGTATGGAACATATACTCGTATGATGTTCTATATATGGTTCGGATTCGAAAAATTATGGTATATGGACATATATGATAACATATATTCATACATTTTCATACATGTGTGTGTAAATATTCTCTATACAGTATGCAAAGATCATACTCATACTCCCTTGATTCAAAAAAGCGCACTGATGTGAAATAAATTAAATTACTAAAATTACATTTTTGTAAGATTTTGCACAGAGAGGTTGTATTTAATGAAACATTTAAAAAACACAAAATTCATATTTGTACATAAAATTTTATTTAAGAAAACAGATTAAAAATCTAGAGTATTCCGTAATTTCCTATCAAATTAATGACTGAATTATCCTTTTGATTATTTGATTTATTGAATAGTGTTACAATATATAAAATCCTACAAGAATGGTTTCTTTAAGATACAAGTTTTTATTATTTAAACGTTGAGGCTCTACGCATATAAACTGTATTTGTATGTATTTTCTAATAGATTTTTAATTCACCAGTGATAAAAAAAAAGAGAGAAAAAGATCGAGTAAACAAAATGCAAGCTTTTTTTTTTTTGATTGTAAATACGATCTTATGTGAGATATCATGTATGCATACATTTTTATATGGCTCAATATATTACATCTTATTTCTATATATGGAACCACATATGAAGAGCTTCATAATTACATTTCCATATATGAGCTCATATATTATAATCATTTTATATATTCTTCCATATATCTATTCATATATTTATAATAGTTTTGCCATGTATAATATATATATATATATACTCATATGTATATGTTTATATACATTAATATGTTACAAATATATAAATCATACATATTTTTTTAGCTGGGATGTGTTAATTCCAGCTGGCTTTAACTGCGTCACTTCTGAAATGCAGAAAATTTTTTTATTCAGCACTTTGTGTGAAAATAATCTAAATGTGATTATATGCCGAATTCCTGTTACTGTAAGTGCACACACCTCTTAAGTTACTGTAAAATGCAGCAGTTATTGTATGAATAACTTCACTGCTTGTAAAGTCCATGATACCAGGGTTGTATTTTCTCAAAAGTCGCACGGTTGTGTGGGATAGTGAATCCTAGCCTTAAAGCAGTTATCTTTTCTTTTCTACCCGACTGCGCGACTCAAAGAACGGTACTGTGTTTATACGCCTATATATGTATGAATGTGTGTTCCTTTGCGGCATTATATAAACCGAACCCGCAGACCGATTTTGATGATTCTAACATCAATCGATTTGTGTTAATTTGGGAGTTTTACGAAACATATGAAAGTAGTCAAAACTCAATATGGCGGCCAACAGACGCCCTTTTGTAAATACAAAAAAAAAAGTTCGCAAGCTATCTCTTCTGATTTTTCATTTCGAATGACCATTTAGGATATTTGACTGTTCAAAGTTGGTCACAGTCGAGTTTTTTAATTTTTTTAAATTACTACTTGTTAAAAGATATATAGTCCTTCAATAGAACCACTTCCTGCATTACTCATGTATTTAAAAACAAATTTAAATTTTTATTAATAAGAAAAACAATGAGACTATTTTCTTTTAAATCCAACTGCATTTATTGCTGTTGTATAACTATTCGAATGCAGCAAAATCATTAAATGGTAGTGGAGTCATGTGGAGTGCTGCTTTGCCCCCATATTTCTTTTTTTTTATATCGTACATATACGAATATGTTCCTTTTTTTTCTACAACCAAAAATCATAAAATGTTCAATGTCTTTTTTATTGTTTCTGCTAAAGGATTTTTATTTTTGGTTTGGGTGAACCAAAGTCACACAATTGAATGAATTAAACGTTAGACAGCAAGTCAGCCGACCAAGCAAACGGCCAGAGATCTTAACTGCTTTTTAAGCAGTAAAAGCGGCTTTTGACGTGTATTGCTAAACAAATAACAACTGTCATTTGTCAGAAAGTAAAAAAAAATAAGCATGCAACAGCAAAAATATATTTGGTTGCTGCTGAGAATCATAGACCAACAATTTTGGGATATCTGATTGTTAAAAATGATTGTAAATTTGTGTTTAATTTTATTTTTATATTGTTACATTAATGACCAGTAAAATGCTTAAAACATGGTTATTTGATAGGGAAATTTGCAAATGCAAAAAAAATTTTTTATACATATTAAATTAATTTAAATTTTTATTTTATTAATTGAAAAAAAGGTGCGCGATACTATAAGAATATTGAGATTTTTTATCTTATGTGGCCACCTATTATAAATATCTATACTTCTTAATTTCAAACTGATGCCCGATTAAATGCTGCCTCCATACGAGTATGTGGCTCGGAATAAAAAATTCGTCATTCGTAATAAAACTTGAACCAGCAAGCATATTATTCACAGCTGATCTATCTCTCTTAAACCAATACAATCAGCTGTTACCATGAGCCATTCACTTTTGTATAAATAAAAAAACGCATGACTAGACTTCAACCAAAAGATTTTTTAAATAAGCTAAAGAGCTTCATATTTTTATAGAATAACGTACGCTAACATAATAAGTTTAAAAAATCTACACAAAATGAATTCGAAATCTAATAAAGATACCTTGCAAAAAATCTTTTTAAACTTTTAAACTGAGAACAACAACGAAAATGTTTAATGTAATGGCTAAGTTAAACAAATTAGTAATAGTATTTTCTTAAATTATTTAAAAATTATACTTAGTACCCATTACTAATAACTATTTGCACATAACCATATAAATAAGTAACTTTTTTATTCATTACGGGGAAATCATTATTTTACACTTAAAATAATAAGATACATAAACAGCTCTCATTACTTTATAAGGTGTTAACAGATTACAACCCGTTAGAAAATCTCAAGAAGTTTTTTCTGGGCTCAAACCTTTAAGCAAACACTCCTAAATAAAAAAATATAAATAATGGAAAATTGTTAAAAGTCCAAAATTAAATTAAAATTAAATTAAATAAAAATTTTAAAAACTCCCGATGTATCTAGAAAAGATGTGTTACCTTCTAAACGATTTTCTTCAAACACAGTGCAGAAGACTCTCGATCAAGTCAACTTACAAACAGAAAAAACTAAATCAAAATCGGTCCAGCCGTTTGGGCTGCACATGCGGACACACAACCTTATAACACCCTTTTTCCGGTCGGGGTAAAAATCTAGGCGTGAAGTGTGAAAGTTTAAAATGAAAGCTTCCTGAGATATGAAGGTGCAAAAAGTGGATCACTGACAACTCATCAAATTGATGAAGCACTTCCGCTATAGCTAGAGCGCTGTAATTTGGTATACAAGTAGACCTAGGTGAGCAATTAACTAGAAAAATCTGAAAACCCCGAAATTTTAGCCAGGGAGCGGGGCTACGCCCATAAAAATTGAATTTGCGCTAGTGAGCTAAAATTTGACACACTAGCAGGTCTAGGTGGGTAATAAACTTAAAAAATCTGAAAACGTGGAAATTTTAGCCAGGATGGCGGGGGTACGCCCATGAAGCTCAGAATTAAAACAGCAAAGCTAAAGCGTTTACTGAAAGCAATTTTATTGCAATTCGGCATACATGCTGCCCTAATGCAAGTGTATAAGCTTTTGGTAAAAAAAGTGGGCGTGAACACGCCTATAAAATTTAAGCCTCATTTCATGTACTGCAGCTGAGCACATTTAAATATACTATCTATGTATTTATAATTATACGCTTCCAACGAAACTTGAAACGAATGGTAAGCACTGGCCAAAAAAATCTTTAGTTTAAAAAGTGGGCGAAATCACGCCCATACAAATTTTAACTTAAATTTGCCTACTGAGCGTAGATTTGGTGTACAAGTAGCTCAAAGTGAGAAAACAACTAGAAAAATCTAAAAACCAAAAAATTTCAACCAAGGGTGGCACTAATATTGCTCTAAATTAAGAACTATATGTACAGCTTTTAACCCAAGCCATTTTATTGAAACCTTGCATACACGTTGCACGTATGCAAGACTTTCAGCAGTCATACATACTTCGGCTTAGCAGATGTGAATCTATCGTTTACGTATTTCGTATCAGCCGTTTACTATATACAAAAATCAATATAATTTATAAACGCTGCTCACAATAAAATCTTGAGTTTATAAAAGTGGGCTTGGTAACGCCCATAAAATGTAAAGTTAGAATTCGCGCTAAAATAAAACCTTATACACAAGGAAGTGTAGATGAGGGAGCACTCGAAAGATTTTTAAGCCCCAAAGTTTTTTCCAGGGGGAGGAGCCATACCCTTAAAACTCAAATTCACGTTAGAGAGTTGGAATTCGATACAAAAATAAATCTAAGTCAGAGATCACAAGAAAAATCTAAAAATCTGGAAGTTTCATTAAGGGGCATGGACACGCACTTTAAACTCGATATTAAGAATTTAAGTTAAGGCGTGAGATACGAACTAGGAAAATCCGAAAGCACTGTTCGTTGCATTAGGGAAGTGGGACCACGCGCATAAAAATTTAACGTAATATTATATGGTAGAGAGCTGAAATTTTGTAGATAAATCAGCTTAAGTAAGTTATCAAATCGGAAATCCACTCACGCAAGGCTATAATATACCGTTTTCAAAAGTACTTCACATAAGCCGATTTTAGAAAAGTAGGCGGGGTCACTCCCACTAGAATGTACGCTATATTCTACATATTTCTACTACTCAGCTGACTCTTACAAAATTTCGTACACACTTTGGTCCTTGTAATGACACAATAGTGCATTTTCAAGGTGTACAATCCTACATCCATCCCACTCTAACCATTTATTTCATGTAGCTCTGCTCTTTTCAACTGGCGGTGACTGTTACTAGAAATATAAGAGACTAGAAATTCTAAGTTTAAAAAGTTTTATTAAATAAAACTTTTCAAAAAGTAGTCAGATCCTCACAAAAACATAAATGTGAAGAAAGGGTAAGTTACTTTCCAAAATTTCGGCCATCAAAAATAGTAAGATAAATTTTTTTTACCAAGTTCTTGTTTACTACAATACCTTTCACTACAATATGATATTCATTATATACATAAACTTGTGCAAGTCAGAGTATCAAATCATTTATAGGCAATCTGCTAACTTGGCAATATTTTTACCTTTCTAGAAAAGGAGAGCATATGGATGTTTGTTTACGTTTTTATATAAGAAAAATGTTGTCAAGTAAGCAGATTGGCTTTAAATGACTAGTACAAGTTTATATACCTAATGCATATCTTATTGTAGTGAAAGGTAATTTGCTAAACAAGAACTTGGTCAAAATTTTTTTCTCACTACTTTTGATGGCTGAAATTTTGGGAAGGAACTCGGCATTTTTTCACATTTATCCTTTTTTTGTGAGGATAATATATAATAAAATTCACTATTTAGAAGGTTAGAATTTATTTTGACTTCTGCTGATTGATTAAATTTATTAATATCTGAATTACATATTAAATAACAATTAATGCCAAAGTTTAATAAAAGTATGAATGTTTTTTAATTAAGAAAATAATTGATTCAACTAATAAGTTTATTAAATTAAGATAATAAAACCACTGATGATAGTTATTTCCTTGAACTTCCGATTTTTATATAATTGATTTGATATCAAAGCCGTTTTTATTTAACCCTTTGACGACCATAGGCAAGTATACTAGCGCGGTATTCTTAATTTAAAAATTTGTCTAGGTAAAATATAGTATAAATATGTCATTTACTATATTTATGCATATGGGTGCTACGGGGTAAAGATGAGTCGACTATGTTTTGGATTCAGCGTACAAAAAATAATTATCTACAAGGTTTCATAAACTCAAAGCTGCATACAGGTTGTTAAATTATATTTGGCCATTATGTTTGCCTTGAGTTGTAACGTCTAAATTAAAATTAAATAAAATTATAAAAATGTTTTATTTAAGAGAAACTAAATAATTATTAATTTTTTAGTGCTTATTTTCGAAGTGGGTTAAATTTTTTTACAAAGTTTAATTTTTACAATTACAAAATATACTATTAAGACTATATGGGCATGTCCCAGGCTACTTCTTTAAGCACAAAACTATATCATTATAAGAGCTAACGCTGTTTGTCAAGTTTCGTGGGAATCGTATCAGCAGAAATACATATAATTTAATAGTAACCCTTTATGGACGTGGCCCCGCCAACTTTTTGAAATGCAAAATTTAGTCTTTTTCAGAACTCATAGTATAAATAGGTTTCGTAAAAATCGTTAAGTACAAGCATGTGATATTACATTAAATATTAATAGGCATGGTTCCGCTCATTTTTTTTAAACTTCGAGATTGTGTCGCTACAGGATCCCAAGGTGTGTATTAAGTTTCGCAGCAATCGGATATGTAAAATAAAAAATAAATTAAAATTAAAAACAAACGAATAGATAACCAAAGCGTAAATGTTTAGTCCTCAAAGCGTTAAAATATGTATTTCTAACATGAATTTAAATATGTATAATTGAATCATTATTTATTGTGTATACATACATATTTTTAAGAAGTCGTGACTTTTCAAAGCATTTTAATAGCAAAACTGTGAATTGTTAATGATCTCATCTGTTCAGTTTTTGCATTATCAGCATCTTCTTTCAACTTATAAAAACAATAAAAACCCCATGTGGGTTCTCTAAAGAAAACACACGAAAGAATTAATTACACAATTAATGTTTTCAATGGATTAACATGAATGATTAATAAAAGTAATAAACGTTTTGAGTATTTCTAATAAGAAAATAATAATATGTACTGTACATTTTAAATAGATTGATTGTGGGGAATGGTTTGAAATTCGCAGAAATAATCGTATTGTTTGAGCTTTGAGTTTGAATTTCATTGTAAATATTAATTTTAGTTTCTAGTTTGGTTAAACTACGAATGAGTTGAAACTGGAACGAAATTTTATTGTTTGATTAATATTTGCTTCATTATCGTTGGATCTAAATTGAAATTTGCATATAAATAGAAAATAATTTATTATTTTTCTGTAACGCTATATTTTATGAAAAAAAAAACGCTATTGTTTCTTTTACTACGCCTTCATACACACATTAGAATTGAAATTTCATACAAATCGCATGACATGATGATGTTTTTTTTAATAACTCATAAACCATTTGGTATCCCAAAATAAAACTTACAGGAATTGTAGATAAGACGTTGTTCTTTAACATATAGTTTTTTAGAATTTTAAAAATACAGTTTTTTTGTAGAAAATATCCAACAAAAACCCTTAAAAGTTTATTTTCTCCCCTTTGATTTCGACCCACAACAAAGAATATTGCTCAAGATGTTCCGATAGTAAAAATTTATTTCTAAGTCCATAATAGTAAATTTTTGATGAATTTTTAAGTTTTAAAGTCATTTTCAAAGTTTTTATGCGTAGAACTTGTCCGGTGTGCAACTTTGACATAAATTGTTTGTTTGAAAAAGGATAAAAGGTGCTATTAATTGCGATTTCGATTGCGATTATAATCGCTGTAAAAATTGTAGATTATAACATCTGCATACTTGATAATAACCCAAGAAATTATTTCCAAAACTTAAAAGTGATAAAACCCCTGTGCGACGTCTTTTAGAAGCCAATTAGTATAGTGCTGTTGGTAAAAAATTTTCGTTGGAGGAAGTCGATTTTGTATCTAACTTTTGAGAAAAAAAATAAACATCTGTGTTTTTAATTTATGAAAAACTACTGTTAAAGTCACTGAGAAGAAAAAAATTTCTGAAGCTTTTTTGCTTCAGCAGCTTCAAATCCTTTTTGTAAGGTTTTTATATAAATACATATATGGAGTTTTTGAGATTTTAAAGGTCAACTGATGAGTTGGAGTTATTACAGATGTTATGCAGCATATACAGGCTGTTCCAATGAGATGATTCATTTTGAATAGGTCGCCATTGTATCATTAATAAAAATGCAATGCTTCAACAACGATACTAAAGTAATAAGCAGACAGCAATCGAGGAACTAGTGGGAAAATTTTAGCTGTTGAGGTTTGTGATGTGAAAAATCAAAAGCAACAGAGAATATTGCTGTTGCAGGCCATAGTTTTTAGGAATAGTGTTGGTGAATGGATTCCGCTATCGAAGGATGATTAATAGTTTTCTATGGCCGGATTTGGAAGATCTTGATATCAGGACGTTTTTCTTAACAAGACGGCTCTAGGTGCCACGCAAGTATCGAAACATGAACTCAAAATTTGTGAAATTATCGAAGACATACAGCCACAAATATGCGAATAGGTTTACAATTAAATAAACATCCGATGATTTCTCTTACAAATAGTAGTTAAAATGAAACCTCTTCTTGGAAGACCCTTTATAAAGGCTAAGTTCACGATTTAAATGTGTACATGTATAATTTGTTTTAATTAAAAAGAATACAACCAACAAATTAACCAATTCAACTGAATTTTAGTGCAACTTTTTCCTCAGTTCAACTTTTAATGTATTTTGATTCAAATTTCTTATTTTAAATATTTGATTAATTAATTAATTGTATTAACTAAAATATCGTTTTATTTTCCACAATTTTTGTGTGTTTATTTAACACTCGATGTATCAAGAGAATACGGATAGAAAATTTGACAAGCGGTCGGTAAATGTTTATTTTCTAAACCATTTTAGAAACTTAAGGTAGAGGTCCATAGCTCGCTTTTTGCGCGTTATGCTTTACACGCGTTTCATCCTCTTGTTTCATTCTATACTTTGTTCGCGTTGAGTTACATGCACTGCTTTTCATGCGCCATTTTATTTTTGTTTTGATCAGCTGTGTGCGTTTGTTTATAAATACTTATAAAGAAAAAATGGAGAGTGAAATCGAGTTTTTAAAAGAATTTGTGGAGTTAGTCGTAAAAGTAATCGATAACTAATATGCAAAATTTGTTACTGAGAAAAGTGTGGTGAAAAGTTAATTAAAATACATCGCATTAATGAAAATATTCACATATTTTATTAAACAAGTTTTTTTTACTAAAAAATTTTTTTTATTGAAAAAAAAGAACAAAATTATCCATGGCAAAATAATATATATCGATAACGTAAGAAATAAAGTATTATTTAACATCTTTAGCATTCAAGAACAGCTGACTTTCTTTCATGGTGCTTGTAACGCGTACAAAAGTAGAAAGTAGACCTACTTTTTGCTTTGAACGCGCCTACGCGTTCTGCGCTTTTTGCAATGTAACTTGTCACATAATATTACATTGATTCTACTTTTTTGACAGATGCGTAGAAAGCGTAACGCGCAAAAAGCGAGCTATGGATCTCTACCTTTAAGCATAGTACTCTGTTCAAAGCAGTGAAACAATTTCAGCAGCATTGATTATTTCGCGTAAAAATTTGACATGTACTAAATGTAGCCCAACTCGCGTTTTTTTATAAAGTTCTCGCTTTTATTGCTTGAAAGTATGCAACATTGCTTAAATTCCGTGCGAAAAAAGTGCTGCTCATGTTGTTTCGCTGAAAAAAAAAATGATGCCAGAGTCATATTGCATGAAATACATGTTCCCAGATACATTTTACAGGCTTTTCGCAATAAGAACAGAGTACTATCTCTGCAAGTTTATTTCGTAAATATTTCATACCAAATACTTTTATATGTAGTTTGACCTGGTACTCTGTTCACTTTAAGTATTCTCATCACACCAGAGGTGTATTTCAAAGTAAACATTGGCAGCACTAATGGTATATATTGAAGATGTTGACACTTTTACAAAAACAACCAAAATCAACTCTGGAAATTTTCATGTTGTTATTGTAAATATTTTACGACTGCAACCATCAGCTACTTACTTAACTGGTACAGCAAAACCAAACAAACAATAAATAAACTTAAAAAAAATTATATTTTGTAGTAAAATTAAATTGAAATTATATAAATGTTTTCTCTTTTTTTTTTTTTGGAAGTTTGCAATTTTTGTTATTAACTCAGCAGTTTAATCTCTTTGCTTGTATTATACTTCATTTTACTTATAGTATCAGTGTAAACATGAAAAAATCCCTACAACAGATTTTTGTTCTTTTTTTTTAAACACGGATAGAATTTCATAATATTTTGATTCTACAAAGTCGTAATACTTTGTATTACCATGTAAAGACACCTTTAACTAAAAAACAACGAATATTAACTAATTAAACGTTTTTTATTTATAAAATTAACAGTTTTGTTCTAAATAATTTTGCATCTTTTTCGGTGGCTAAAAATCTTATATAAAAACCAAACACAATTTATTTTAGATAAAACCCTTAATATCTCAAAACAAGAAATTTTGACTTGAACCATTATTATTTATTGCCACATAGAGAGCTGAACATATTTCATTACAGTTTCGTTTACCATCACGCTCACCCCACAAGAATCAATATCTATTTCTTGTGTCATTTTCGTAAACGTTAAAATTATAAAAGACGTATTTTCAGGAGTAAAGCAGTGTAATATTTCTTCCATAAGGAGTGTTTAAGACTTTCTGCATATCATCTAATCTAAACACTTTTTGCAAAAAATCTACTTCACATTAATACTTACATAATTGTTTATTTTAAAGCAAGTACTCTGTAGCAAACAATTTTGTGTTGTATACGGCAAACAGGAATGCTACATAAAATTATCGAAAAATTGTCGAAATACTGATAAATAAAAAAAAAATCACCATTTCATTTTTGACATATCGGTCAAAAATAAAAATCGGAAAACTCAAAATGCAATTTTTCCATATACATACGAGGTCTGCTCAAAAAATAACCTTTATTTTAAATTTTTTCAAAAATTATTTATTTATTCATCAATAACTATCTTGTCCCCTTCAAAGTAATCCCCCTCAGATATAATACACTTATGCCAGCGTTTTTTCCAATCCTCGAAACACTTCTGAAACGCGCTTTTTGGTATCGCCAACAGCTCCTGTTTCGATTTTTCTTTTATCTCCTCAATTGTAGCAAAACGCTTTCCTTTCATCGGTGTCTTCAGTTTTGGGAAGAGGAAAAAGTCAGCGGGGGCCAAGTCCGGTGAATACGGTGGTTGAGGCATGATAACGGTTTTTTTTGGCCAAAAACTCACGCAGAAGCATCGATGTGTGAGCTGGTGGGTTATCATCGTGCAAAATCCATGATTGTTTTTTTCCAAAATTCTGTGCGTTTCTGACGAATTGCTTCGCGCAAACGGCGCATAACTTCAAGGTAGTATTCCTTATTGACCGTACGACCTTGTGGCAAGAATTCATGATGCACCACGCCATTGCAGTCGAAGAAAACCGAACTTGACGACCAGGACGAGCATCGTCATTGACATCTTCTCGGCCTTTCTTAAACCGGTTTTACCACAATTGAACTTGTGTTCTTCTCATAGTAGACTCGCCAAACGCCAAGGTCAACATTTCAAATGTCCTTGCGCATTTAATTTCATTTTTTACACAAAACTTAATACAGTTTCTTTGATCCATTTTTTCGAATAGTAACAAATCGAAGAGCACACCAAAACACGACTAACCTTTTTATCTGCCAAAAACAAACTGACAATCCAAAATGGCTGATATTGCCAACATATATAACAGACATGTGTACCAACATAACAGAAAAAACAATGCGAAAATCGAACATACGTAACCCACGAAATTTGAAAATAACGGTTATTTTTTGATCAGACCTCGTACATACATATCATTTTTTATGTTGCACATGTGAAACAATAGAGTAATAACTCAAATTTTCAAAATTGTTATTTTTTACATTGACGATATGTCTATGAAAGGGTAAATTTAAATAAGGAATTTTACTAGGAAATATTTGGTAAGTCTACACCAAATGCAATATTAGCGCGGCCCCGCCACTCCTGGTTAAAATGTTTGGGTTTTTATATTTTTCTAGTTGATTTCTCACCTTGACCTTCCTTATTAAATTTCAGCTCTCTAGCGTAAATTTAGTTTTTGTTATTTTTATGGGAGTATTCCTGCCCACTTTTTTAAAAGAAAAAATTTGTTGGCCGGTGCTTATTATTCTTATCAAGTTTCGGATAATAATAAATACATAAATAGTACATTTAATTGTGCTGACCGGAAGTATATACATAGAATAGGAGGCTTAAACTTTATGGGCGTGTTGCATTATTGCAACATGTATGGTTTATGGTTAACATTTTCGGGTTTTCAGATTTTTTTCTAGATGGTTACTCACCTAGGTGTACTTGTGTACCAAATTTCAGCTTTCTAGGCATAGTGCAAGTGCTTCATAATATTGATGAGTGAGTCATTCAGTCCGTGAGTCAGTGAATACAAGTACGTCTTAAAATATGCACTTTTTGCACCTCCATATCTCAGGAAGCTTTTCCTGTAAAACTTTCAAACTTCGCATATGAGTTAAGATGAATTAATTCTAATTATGAATTAAATTTTAGAATTTTACTATGGTGGGGAACAAAGTTATCAGGGGGGTAAAAACACGACGAATGGCTTCCTGTAAATACACACACTGAATGCATTGATCGGAAATTGGCCTAGATAAAATATACTTTGTGTTATCTCCAAAACTATTATAATTATCGCTTTAATTTTTTGTCTACAAATGAATCAATGGATTAAGAACTAATTTGCAAAAACGGTCGATTTTGAAAAAAGTGTAACATACGATAATTTCGCGCACAGTTTTATTTTTATTTATGTAAGTGTAACAATTTTTTTTAAAGACATAAACAAACACGAGAGTGCAATAGCAAAAAATTTAAATACCACATAATTTGTTAAAATTGTCGACAACTCCAATATTACCTCTGTTACTGCAACACTGTTATGCCGAGTACACATTATGGCTTTTTGTGACATCGCAATAGTGTATACTGGTGGTAACGCTTGTCATTTCTGAAATTTTTCGTCGTGTGTGATTGCTTTCCATATAAAAAACATAATGGGAACGACGTTGCACACATTTTGAAAATAACAGCACAAGAAATTCCAGGAGCCTTGTCGCCAAATGACTTGTCGAATATCGCCAAATATCGCCAATATAATAAAACATTAAATTATAGCTACAAAAATATTTTTTCATTTTGTAATTATATTACAAATATTGTTAAATTTTAAATTCAGCAGGTAACGTCTATCGTAAAACATAAAAATTAAGAAAAGTGTTTACATTAACATATAAATAGTGAAGTGCAAAAAATAATTAAAAATAATTTATTCCAAAAGATCAATCCGAATAGGATAAATTGAACTTGAACACCAAGATAAAAATTATTATACATATAAATCTTCTGATGAAACTGAAGTAACATTTACTTAAATATGTCTTTAGGTACACATATCATGTCCTACTGCACAGTGCGTCTGTGTAGTGTATGGGACTGGTTGTGCTATTTACGTAGTGACCTGACTAAATATCAAAACGATTTTGATATTTCCTCAAGTTTGTAAAACTGTACAATGAAGTTGTGTAGTATATGTTGCAAACGCTCAGTTGTGTCGTGATTTTTTAAGAGTTCAAAACTAGAAATGAGCGCCGAAAAAATATTCTGGACAGAGTTTCTAGAATTATTATACAAAGAATCGCCTGCATTATGGAGCATTAAAATAAAAACTGCACAGTTTACTTGTATAGTGTGTGTCACATGCTTATTTTACTCAGTGCCAGACTTAAGCACTGAACTTGTGTAGTGTATGGCTGGCATAGGCGAGAACTCGTGCAGGCTATTTGGTGCTTCATTATCAAAATGTTGGTTCTGGTTAATAAAAGAAAGTTTTCCCCACTGTGTTTTATAAACACTAAATGAGATTTTGTGGGCCATATTTTTTAAACTTCTTGAATTTCAGAAAATTTTGTTTGAGATAAAGAGTCACAACATTTAGAATTTCATGCACGAAATATTATATGTTGTAGAAAAAATTCTTTACAAAAAAATTTCATGTTTTTAACATTATTCTATTTTATTGAAATCGTAAAAATATCGCCAAGGAGTTCAAATATCGCCAGTAAATCGCCAATCGCCATTTGAAAATTTTCATCGGCAAAAATAAATTTTCGTCGCCACGTTTGGCGAGATATCGCCATATCTGACAACACTGCGCAATAAGGATCTGCGCCCTTGTTTCACATTAACTCTTGCCCCTAAGTATGGATAAGAGAACTTGTTTAATTTTTGTAAGTACATGTGTATGATTATGTTTGCATACTTGTTTTTGTGTATGTTGTAGTTTTTTCTATTAAGGCGAACTATTATTAAATACAATGGAGTTCGGTTATAACGAATTCCGACATTTTATTCGTTACAAGGCAAGTTATAAGCGAACTAAATGTTTTTTTTTTTAATTCAAAGAAAAACCAAAACAAAATCATACATTTTATCATAAGATACACGTAATTAGCATTAAAATATAATTTCATTAAATTTGAGAAAGCACTTAAATATTACCAAACATATTTTTTAGCAACAAAAGCAGCTGTTTTATAAAACAACTGACAAGTGAAATTTCGATATATCTGAGGCAAAAATGAAAAAGCACACTTTGAGTTAGTGGCACCTCCCTAATTTCCATATTCAAAAATACCTCTGACAAAAATTTATATTACCTTGTGCTATTTATCAGCAAGTTATAGCGCAATAAATTTGAGCTTATCATTTTTCGACTTATAATCTCAAACGGAATAACAGCTTTTATATTACTTCAAATCGAATTTATTAGTTGTAGAATGATGGTTTTCTAAAAAAAGAAATTCAATGAATACCGAGTTTCCAAATTTAACTGCACAATAAGCAAATTTCTGAAAATATATTTGAAAGCTTAAAACTGCTCTCCTGCAAAACAGTAAAATATGATTTAAGCAGTTTTTCCTTACTGCCACAGATATATAAGCGTTATAATCTCAATGTTATTCTAATGCAAAACTGCTGGGACGGCAGAATTTTTTCGTTAAACGTTATGAATCGTTATAGCCTTTGTTCTTAATAAACGAACTCACATGTAAAATGAAGTGTGAAAATAAATCAACATGTTGCTTGTCCTTGTTTCACGTGTCTTAAATTAAATGTTTTATGTGATATAGTCTCTTTTTGTTGTAGTTTTTGTAACCTTTTTTATTTGCTCATCATTTTTTTTTTGTTGCTGCAAAACGTGACATTGCTGCTGTCACTGGTATTTGTTTAAATTTCTCGTCATTTCAGTGTTGTTTCATATTAAATATAAATATTTTTAAATCATTTTGTTCATCTACATAATGCACAATGTGAATAAAGAAGCGTGAAAAAATTTGTGAAAGTGTTTTAAAAGTAAGACCGACCATGTTTATTTGAAAGATAGTCGAAAAGGTTAAGAAATTCTATTTTTGTTAAATTATTTATTATTTATTTAAATTATATAACAATAAGGACGATTTGCTTCAAATTCCATATTTATTTTTATTTTTTTAAGAGAAGTACCATTCAGGCAATGAATGTCTACTACTAAAGGGTCCGCCATCTAAGGTTTTTTTTCAACTAGTGCTTATTTCGTGAATGGTAACACTTAGCTCATGTCTGATTTGACAGATAATTAGTTTTATCCTTCCGCTGAACGAATATGGTTGTGTATACGCTTGAACAACGCTGGGAAATATTGCGACATTACCGATGCCGATTTTGCCAAAAAAATCATCTTTTCAGATGAAGCTCATTTTGATCTTGGCGGGTATGTAAACAAGCATACATTGAAAAGCCGACGCACCCAAAACAAGTCACTGTTTGGTGCGGATTTTGGTCCAGAGGCATAATTGGGCCTCTTTTTCGAAAATGAGCAAGGAGTGGTCGTTACAGTCAATGGCGATCGTTATCGGGTCATGTTGAACGAATTTTTGTTCACAAAAATTGAAGAGGAGAATATTGGCAACATTTGGTTTCAACAGGACGGCGCTACGTGCCACACAGCCGAAGCTACAAGATGAAGCTCATTTTGATCTTGGCGGGTATGTAAACAAGCATACATTGAAAAGCCGACGCACCCAAAACGAGTCACTGTTTGGTGCGGATTTTGGTCCAGAGGCATAATTGGGCCTGTTTTTCGAAAATGAGCAAGGAGTGGTCGTTACAGTCAATGGCGATCGTTATCGGGTCATGTTCAACGAATTTTTGTTCACAAAAATTGAAGAGGAGAATATTGGCAACATTTGGTTTCAACAGGACGGCGCTACGTGCCACACAGCCGAAGCTACACTCGATGTTTTGCGCCCTGTTTTCAAAAAAAAAAGTTATCTGGCGGACCCTTTATTACTAGGTTTTACCTTCTTTAGGAAAGGGATGGTAATAGGTAAAGAAGAGAGAAGAGAAGAGAAAGCTTCATTCTTTTACAACTCTGCTTTTTTGCACCTTCTTAATAATGCAGTGTTGCAGCGCCTCTGGTGTTAAATGAGGTGTATTAAATTTTTTTCGATTTGATTTTAATTATTTAAAGTAATATACATATATAGCTAAGCTACACTCAAAAAAAAGTTAACTAAATTTAAGTAAATTTAACTTAACATAAAGAAATTCGGTAATGATTTGGCTCCAAGGAAAATTTAACTTAAATCAAGTATACAATTTTCATAAAAGTTAGTAAAAATATATTCTTTTAAAATCGAGATATGAATATGCTTTTACTAGAAATTAGTTATAAGAATTTTTTGCATACTTCCGAGAAGTAGTAGAAAATTTCATGAACTAAAATTAAGTTGATGTCTAACTAAAATCTAGTTAAATTTTTTTGTGTGTATTTAAAACATTAGCCGATGGCCATAATAGCCAATGCACAATTTTCATAAGTTAGTAATAAATTCTATCTAGGCGCACAAATTTATATAATGCAAAGCAGATTGTAGTGATGGTAGGTATTGTGCCAAACAAGCACTTGGTCATAATTTTTATCTCGCTACTTTTGATGGCCAAAGTTTTGAATAGGAGCTTGGCATTTTTTCACATTTATGTTTTTGTGAGGACAAGATTCACAGAAAATACAGAAATTAACTTTTAACTTTATCGCATACGTTCTACATTCGTAAAATGAAATGAAAGTGAAATTTTATATTGGTTTGTTTTCTAAATTTCGTAAAAGTGATTTAAATAGTAAAATTTTATTTTCAATTTGTTTCAAACGAAATTCAAGTATTTTGCTATCCACTTTCACTACAAAATAAGTAATTTGAAACCGGCAGCAAACAACATTAAGAAAGAAAATACTTTTTAATAAAAGTAAAATTTTTGTAATAAATAGTTACAAAAGTCGAAATATAATTAAACAAATAACACTTTTAAATAAATTCTTTTTTTAACGATTTCATTTGTGTTTTAAAGATGTAAGCACAAGGACCTGGAACAGCACACCTGGGGTTAGTAAAGGGGTTTGTAAGTGATTTCTCCAATACGTTTAGAAATTTAATTTTATTTTTAACAGTTTTTGCGATTTCTAATCAATTTTAAGGCTGGTTTCCGATTTTGCAACTTCTCGCGAATTTTGACATTGTTTGCGAAGGGAATTTTTGCAAGTATTCTGCTTCTTAACAGTTTTCGCGAATTTTAAACAGTATTAGTAGACATTGCTTTTATTTTGCTGTTATCAAGTTTTTGCGAATTACAGGCTTTAGTTTCCAACAAGCTAGAGAGCAATACACGCCTCAAGAACGTGGAATTATTGTCACTGCTTATTTGACAAATGTTCAGTTTGTTGCATGAAAAATACTATTAAGAACTTATCCAGTAGTATAAAAGGAACCTAATTGATTACAGTAATATTTTAAGAAAATCTAAAAAATAGTAGTGACCTTATAATTATGAGACATATTATATATCATGCCTTGAAGAAATGTGAATAACGTAATTTGAATTTTTGTTGCTAAAATTGAAATTGGACATATATTGCATTCGTTTAAATACACTTTTTAAAATAATTTATTCATTAGTTTCATTTAAGTAAATATTTAAGGAATATTTTATTTACTTAATATTTCTTTATTAGTGTAAACTCTTCAAATTACATTTGATTTACTAGCACTTGTTTATCATCGCGTTGACAATGATAATGATGATGATGATTATTATTATTATTATTATTCTGAACTTGACATTGACATTTTTTTATAAGCGGTGGGCATGACTTATACAAAATAATAAAAACCATTTGTTTGTCTAATATGAATGAAAAAAACACTATTGCCTTAGTTTTATGTAGACTTTGAGATTGAAAAAAGACTCCGCTACACCGCATTTTATGTACCCTTAATTCTTGCTTTAATTAAATATAGAATTTTCGGGGAAAAAAAATGTAATATATTACAAAATTACTAAACAAGATCACGCAAGCTGTCTATGTGGATGTATAAAAGCAACCCATATTTGGATTTTTTGTGAAAGAGAAGTAACACTCACGCAATGAATGCCTACTACTATTAGTAAGTGTTACCTTCTTTAGGAAAGGGATAGTGATAGAAAAGACAGTTGGTGAAGAAAGAGATAGAGGAAAGCTTCATTCTTTTACAACTCTGCTTTTTTGCACGTTTTTTTAATAAGGTTTAAGCGCCAGTCACTTTAACCACATGCATTCGTTTTGGTTAATCTTTATCCTATCGACCTAACCTAAATTAGTTTTTGAACACACAATTGCATTGTGATTTCATATTGGCAGACTGTATATTAACATAATTGAGACGACATTTAAGAATCACCCTGATCGAGTACCATATAAAACTCGATTTTGTGGAGAAATTTTAAGGTTTATAACACAACTACATATTTTGTGGGTATATAATTACATTACTGTTGGATATTGGAAGAAGACAAGAAGGCTGGAGTACCGTATAATATTCGTAATTGTGGGAAATTTTAAGGATAAATACACAACAACATGAAAAACTGGTATTGAAGATTTTAACCAGATTAAAAATATTCATGTAAGAGAATTAACAAACAGCTCTGTACATCAGGGTTGTCAAATTTTTTCTGACCTATTTGGAAAAATTTATTTTAAAAATCGCCAAAAGTCGCCAAAATCATTTTAATGCACTCTTTCTTCATATATGTACATATATTTGATAATAAATTTATTTTTATAGCACAATTTTTTCAATATATATTTTTATAAAATAATCGTATAAAAATTTTGCAAAAAAAGCGCCAAAAGTATAAACAAAATCGCCAAAAAATTACTTGTAAATTTTTCTCATCCAAATTCAACCCGCATTAATTAATATAATATAAGAAAAATCATCAAAATCAAATTGTTTTAATTTTTTGCAGACGAGTTTTTTATTTAAGGTTTATTTTAAAAACTACTCTTTCAACAAACTAATTTTCTTGAATTACAAAAAATTTTTAAATTAAATTTTTTTGAAAAAAAAACCACAACAATCGCCAAATAATTTATTTACCGCCATAACAATCGCCAAACAAGTTAAAAAATCGCCACGTTTCACAAGAAATCGCCATATCTAACAACGGTGATGTACATAACTATTTGACATTGAAAAAATTATAAGAAGAGTAAGATTTGACATCAAACAAGGATCTAGGTTAGTTAAGGTAGGGGTGGCAGTCAGAAACCCGGACTCACTTAGGCCGTTTTGGTCTATTGTGGTACCACGGAGACTCTGCTTATGCGGAGTCCCCATCGTCGAACCAACCAGAGATCAATATAACGCTACTAATACATTGCAGTTCAACAGTTGCAACCTCAGAAAGTTCCCTGAACTTAAGAGTGCCCATTGTGGCCATTCTTTTTCTTGAAAGTCCAAGACAGTGACACAAGTGACAAAAATCATTGTGTTCGACCCTTAACCTTTGTGCATGCCTACCTATGGAACAATGTCCGGTTAGCACGGACACTAGAATCGAGACTTGCTTCATATTCTTTAAAATCAAAGAAGCTGTATTTGAGTCCATAACTACCTTGTGATCACGCAATCATTTATTTTGACCCACTTTCTTTTTGTTTCATCTTCTGCCTTGCGCTTAAGTCTGAGTTTGCAAGAGAGTAGGGGTAAACCAACACATTCCAAATCCGGTAGAACTTTTAATGTTGTCCCAGTTCTAGCAAGCTCATCAGCCCTAGAGTTTCCCTGAAAGCCTATTTGCCCCGTGATCCAGATGATCCTAATATTAAACTGCTCTGCCATCTCATTTAAAGATAATCCGCAGTCGAGGGCTATTGTTGTCCTTAGAAGCGGGGATTCGAGGGCCATCATAGCTGCTCAACTATCGTGTATATGTTAATTAAAGTCTTTGAAGTGACATTCAGTTTCGACCAATCCGCAACTTCTTTTATAGCAAGGATCTCTGCCTGTAAGACAATGCAGTGATCCGGCAGTCGCTTTTTAATATAAAGACCTAAAGCCCCTGAAAAGACTCCATAACCGACATCTTCTTGTGTTTTGGAGCCATCCGTATAAAACTCAACACTTTTTGTTCTGCCTGGAGTTCCATACATCCACAATTCTCTGGATGGTATCCAGGTTTTATAAAGACGTTCGTGTAGTAGAGCAAGGGAGGTTTGATCAATCCTCCATCCCCAAGCTTCATCATCGAATTTTTTACAGTGGCCGGTTCCATTTCCGTTCCAGAGAGAGGTACAACGAAGACGGATTGCCGAGGTCGTTGCCATCTCTTTCCTTACTAGGTCCAATGGTAGAAGGTGAAGGACCATCCCCAGTAAATCCGTAGGAGTAGTGCAAAGAGCAATGGTTATATACAAGGACGCAAGTCTTTTTACCTTGTGTAAGATATGTAGATACGTCTTTTTCTCCAGGGACGGCCACCACAAGATGATTCCATACATGAGAATTGGCGTAAGACCCCATATTTTCCCAATGGATTTTTTGCATAGATAGAGCGAAATTGTTGCGTTTTTTACTCTCTCTCTAGAATATTAGTTTTGAAGATCAGCTTTTTGCCACGGGTTTGCCTAGATGCTCCTAGAGCCAAAGTTGTCCTGTGGTGAGGTAGTAGATTCTGAATCCACTTACATAATCCTGCATTAACCTCTAATTCGACAATGCGTCAATTATCGCATCTGGAAAAATATTGTTAAAAACCGCCTCAATATCTACGAATGCCACAAATGTATATTCACCCACAGAGAATAATTTCTCCATTGTGCCAACCAGCTCGTGTAGAGCCGATTTGGTTGACTTTCCTCTTTAGTATGCATGCTGATGCCAGGAAAGTAGCTCACCATTGATGGTTTTGCAGATATAATGATCAACCATCCTTTATAATATTTTCAGAAGAAAGAATGATATACTTATTGGTCTGAAGTCCTTCTGTGTGGTGTGAGAGCTTTTACCAGCCTTCGGAATGAAGACCACTCTCGCTTCCCTCCACTTATTAAGAATATCACTCAGTCTTAGACAACTGGTGTAAATTCTCAGTAGCCGAAGGGCTATGAGATCAGAAACTTTCTGTATTTCAGCCGGTATGATACCTTCGGGTCCTGAATACTTATAAATCTTGAAGCTTCTCAGAGCCCAATTTAAGGTCTGCATATTGACAATGTCAGATATGTTTTCCGTAGGTATTGGCTAAAGATCAGATGTCTGAATCTCAGACATTGAGTTACCCGGAAAGTGAGTATCCAGCAGGGCTTTTAACGACTCCTCGCTGGATATAGTCAACGTCCCATTGAGATTCTTCAAATATCCCAGAGTGCAGGGAGCAGGCTTCTGAAACATTCTCAATATTTTCACAAAACATCTTCCATGTTGTGTTTTTAGCAAATCTTATCTGCTTTTTTATTCTTTTAGTTTAACTTTATAAGCTATCCAGTCGAGTTGATTTCTGGATGATTTAGCCTAATTAAAGAGTTTTCTGCATGCACAATTGTAACTCTCTACTCCACCAAGTTGGTTTATTCTTCCCTCTTGACCTATTTAGAGGGCAGGAGGATTCCCTTACATTTTTAAAGATCGTAGTGATGCTCCGAAATTTAAAGATGTGACGAATTTCCAATCAATCCTAATTGTCTAGAAAAACTAGACCTATACAGACGCCAATTAGTCTGCCTAATATTTCGGGAGATTTCTGCCTCAACAAGGATCTAAGAGGGATATGATTTAAATGATTTAATCTTTAAATATTTGACGCACATTACTGGTGGAGGCCAACAATACTCAAGGAGAAAATTTCATGTGTTAGTCATTCATTTTTAAAGCCCAAATCAAAACTATTTACTTTTAGTTAGTTTAATTAAAATATAGATATAGAATTGACTAACCTGGGGTCTACTCTGCAATTCGAAACTAAAGAAAATGCTTTCGAATTTGTACTCGTATGTATTTGCTTTCGTTTCGAATTACAGAGTAGGCACCCTGATTGTCACCAACTTCAAACATTATAGGTAGCACATATAAAATTATTTTAATTATATTTTTATTGACTAAGTAAATTGTAAATCCTTCATAATAGTGACCAAAGTTTGGCTAGTTAATAAACTTAAAAATCAGCTCAAACAGAAGTGAAATAAGAAAGAAGAAAAATTTGTAAAATTGTCTGTAATGAAAACACAATTTCTCGTGTTACCATGTCGCGAATTACATCACCCAAAGAGGTTTTGGACTGAAGCAACAAAATATCTTTCCTGGGATAATTTGGTGAGCTGAACTCGAATCTGTAATTGGTTTTTCTCTATCACGTCAGGTTTTCGAGATAGAAAAAAATAATTTATTCGTTTTTACATAGAAAAACATTAGTTTATTATTATTTATTATTTACGATCTTCTATATTATATATAAAACAAATTTAAATCACACACCTTAAGGTCGCCACAGATCTTCCATTTATTATCGTTGTATTTGAGTAATGTCAAAATTTTAGTCATTGATTCGTAATTTTCCTTTGAATTTATGGCACGAGCAATTTGTATGGAAGTTTTTTCATTACATTATGCAAAAGAAGAGACTTTAAGCTGTATTTGGACCCACCAATAAATAATCTCCATTCAGTTTTGTCATATGGCTGGTTCATTTTTTGAAATAAACCATCAGCATCATTACAGCATAGAATGATGAGTGTTTTTTTTAAATATGCAGTCAATTCCAAGCTTCTATCTCTATAGTTTGTTACTTTTGTCCCAACTGCAATATGTTTCCACTGCTGCATGCGTGAATCTAGTAATTCTTTGTCTTGCTTCTTTAAATGTAAATGCCGAATTCGATCATTCAGCTCAGCTTGAATCACTAAATGGCGTTCATCATCAGCGTCCACTGCTGGTGACAGATGTTTCTGACTCACTGCTCGTAGCACTGGGAATGACTTGTAATGGATCTTTTGGTGGGCGTTGCAGTGGTTAGGAAACCGATGGGATATTCGCGTAAGTAGTATTTTTTCGACTTCTTATATTGAATCCAGCAACTTTTGTTAAACAGAAATAGCAATCGTTTTGGTGGTTACTTGACTCTTTCCAAAGTACTGGAATTGAAAAATCGAAATAGATCTTCTTGTCATTTGACACCTTGTATAAAACAGTCCAGCAACTATTGCAAAACATTGTCGGTGTCCACGGTTTGTCCAAGTTTCTTTTTTTCCAACCAAATATTCTCTACATACAAAGCAAAACTAGTTTGAATCAAATTAATAATTGTGAAATTTTAGTGTCAGTATTGACTGTTACAGTATTGCCAATATGCGATAAAAAAAATATGAACAAGACGTGATAACCCAATTTTTATTCCAGATTCGAAAAAATGCTTCGGTTCTGCAGTCAATTTTTTTTTCAAATTCGCAGACCAGTGTTATTTTGATTTCTAAAATTTCAGAAATTACAAATGACCTGACAAGTGCTGAATGCCCTTCCAATCGTAGTGAAGGCTTTTAAATAACACGGCAATTTTCACTTGTGTTTTGGTTTTTTCTACATACAGTGCAAAAACGTTTTGTTGTGATTTTTTCTGTTTCGCTGTTTGTGATTTATTATTAAAGTTTCCGCAAATTAAGAATTTTATTTATCACAAGCAACACTCGCAGGAGAGCTTGCAGAGACGAAGCTCGCCTGTTGTAACAATAATATTTGAAACGATTATGCAAAATCATTTTTATTTCTTGTTTTACGTTTTTCACAATTGTTTTTTTTTTTTGTGAAATGGACTTTGTATATCATTTGATAAATGTAACTAATATTTTTGCGCAAAATCTCATTCTTAAAAAAAATATCTTTAGTAAGATCTTAATGTACTCGTTGCAATTGCAGTTTTTATATTGTATTATCTGTAAGATATGATTGCTATAGTTTAAATGCAAATTGTATCACTAAACAAAAATGAAATCACCTTGTAATTTCCGTAATATTTTATTTAAGTGAACTTAATCATTTACAATTGTGAAACACTATACTATTTTTCAATTGAGCCATTATGTGCAATTTATTCGATATCTGGAGCTATTTCGACTTTGGTTTTCTAGTGCAACTTTTTTTAAACTTCTAATGGTACCCAAATTTGTAAAATTTGTTAGCTTTTGATATAAAAGCCGCCTTTTTCATAAATGAATTAGTCGAACTATTTGAAACAAGGTTTTTTGAAAATGTCACTTTTTATTCAAAGTCCATAATATGTTGAACCAGTGAATGCAATTAAAGCATCCTCAGAAACACTTCATTGCGAAGAGGTATTGGACCCGCAGAGTTCATTAGATCAGCCGTGCGAAAAGTTTTTATCGATGGCTTTTTAACACATGTACGTGGAAGGAGACTAGCACTAAACCAAATGATTTTCGGTGCGCAAAAAGTTAAAGTTGGCAAAAGGTTTTTTTTTTAAATTTTCATATATGCCCCCGTATTTTAGCTATAGCTAAATTTCTATCGCTAAAAATCGATAAAGCCGGCTTTGAATGCACTTTTCAAAAGTGTTTGCTAAATCAGGCAATTGCTTAGAACCAATTTCACCAATTCTATTTAAATATATGTAAATTCATATTTGAATGTCGATTTTCATTAATTTTTGTATGGAAAAATTACTTTTAAATATGAATTGATATTTAATTAAGATGGGGAAATTGGCTCTTAATAATGTAATTCGCCGAAATTTAGTGTTTCACATCATCGCCGAAAATGTTTAATTTCCTATTTGTTCAGCATTTTAGCAATCGAATTTAGCTTAAGATTTAGCGAGTTTCGGAATACGGGAGCTGGAGTCTATTGGTGATAATAATTGTGAAATTTTAGTGTCAGTATTGCCAATATGCGATAAAAAAAAATATGAACAAGACAAGACGTTTCTGCAGTAAATTTTTTTTCAAATTTAATTTAATTTAATTACCAACCCAAAGTATTGAGACCCAGCAACTGCTAACTGTCAAGAATGCAGTGCTGTCAATTTATTTTTCTGTTCCTCAATAAAAACTATTTAACAAAATACCCCGCGTTAGACGACCTGTTAAATGATTAACTGTTTTATTAATTTATTTTCTATTTCAACAGTTTGCTTTCCTTGTTAATTATAATATCTAATTGATAGCACTTTTGTGAGTATTTCCAAGTACTTTAATTTAATGTATAAATGAATAAATTACTGTTAATTACATCATTAGCATTCATTTTCATATTGTTGTAAATGGGTTTTGTTGGCCAGTGGCCGCACATTGCTGAATTCTTTTCCTTGCATTCTTTTGTTTATTTAACTTTTATGTGTTGCCGATTGGCTATTGGACATTAATTATCTATTAACGTTAATATGCCGTTTTCAATTAGGTATTGATTTTACCTTGTTCTGCTGGAATATAAGCAAACTTGTTTTTGTCTGTTTAAAAGTGGGCACGTGCATACGTGCATATTAACACTAGGGGTTTGGAATTCCCGGACTTTTGCACTTCCCGCGAAAGGGGAATAAAAAAATTGCTTTCGCGGGAAATTGGCCAAATTTCGATTGTTTTATTAATGAAAGCATTCTGTTTAAATAAAAAATAATATAAAAGCAGTTCTAAAAAAAATTATTGAGAATCTTTAAGTGAATTCAAGCAGATATTGCTTATATTTATTACACAATAAGAGATCATATAAACAATTAGTAACAATTTTATTATATCATTTTATTAAGAACTTGCCTTTCTTGTTTCTCATTCTTCTTGAAAAGTTGCTAGGAGGATTCTTATTGTTAAGTACAAGCAAGTTATAATACTATACTCAGCTCCGCCGAATTTTACATGCTCTGAGACACAATCTGTCTCAATGGCATTGATTTTCCATTTTAATTCTCTTAAAACATTTCCTTTAGGGCTTCTATAAGCTTAAAATGTCCACTACTCTTTCCAAAAATGTTTCACTTATTTCCAAGTTCGTTTAACATCGTATGATTTACTTAAGGAAACAATTACTTACTTATTCCACTTTGTTCTGTTATTGTGATTAAGCGATATTCATTAAGGCTGTTTCAGACTATAATACAACTATTAATACTTTTCACGGAAATGCCTCCCTAATCTAACTTCTATTTCAAAAATTTTAATAAATAATAACAACTCAACATGTTAGAGTTTCATTTTCCAAAAAAATAAAAATAAAACGGCAATAATTTTTCTCGTATATGAATTGGGAGAAATGGTATGAATTCAAGTTTAAGGAATTTTTATGAAATCTAATATATAAAAATAAGTCGGGTTTTCTTTCCTGACGCTATAACTCCATAACGCACAAACCGATTTCCACGGGTTTGCATTCGTTGGAAAGATATCGGGCTCCGTGAGGTTTATAGCAAAGAAAATTCAGGGAACATTTCAAGAGAAAAGCAGGAAAACAGGGAAAATCATTTTTCACATACAGCGCCATCTCTGATACATAGCATGTACTACAACGGCGCAAGTACATGGTGTGTGAGTATACTTCACGTAATACCTTCCGAGTGAAGCCAGGGCGGTATTCAAAAAAAAAATATTATTTCTGCTCCGAATAACAATATTTGAACAATATTTAGTATGTCAGTTCAGTGCAGCTATCATCCTTCTTTGAAATATCATTCCACTACGACTTTGCAACGAAACAAGATTTTCAGTGCAAATAAAATTGCACGGCAAAACAACGTTTGCCGGGTCAGCTAGTTTCCATATAAATTTGAACCGCTCACATTTTTATTAGGTATTGAAAAAAATTTATAGACATTTTACTGCTTTTTATCGATATCGAAGGAATTCTTTCTTTCTTACAGTTACATTTGGCACAAAAACAAAATTTTAGAATTTGTTTTTGTTTTAAATAAAATTGTTAACCATTAAACACATTCACCACAGCAGGCTACCGACTACAAAATGTTGTTGTGGCAGGTTGTTGTCTTTGCTGATTTTGTCGTTGTAGTCCAATTAAACTAATTTCTATTTCTTTTAGACTTGTGTCCAACAGCTCTTTTGAACTAAAATGAGCTGTTGGACACAAGTCCCGTTAAAAACATCAATGTAAATTAAATGGGTTTGAAACAACTTTTGATTCGAACGCTCTCATACTAGTTCAAAAAGAGCTGTTGGACACAAGTCTAATTTCTTTGGCCATAATGAGAAAATTCAGTGTTGAAAGTGTAATACAAAATGTTGAATGAATGTTATCGTACACTAATTTCATATTATTTAACAGAAACAATATAGAAAAATTGATTTAAAGCATAAATTGATTCATTTTTATACTTTTACGTCATATAAGTACATTTTGAAAGAGTAGTTTACTTTTTATAAATGCGAAATATTTGAAGGTGGCAATACTGACCTATGTATTTATGCTTAAATATGAGGTGCAGATGGTGCTGCTGCCGTCTCCAAAATAATTAAGTAGCTGGCTACGAGGCGACAAATGCTGCTAGAGACATTTGAAGTCGTGTGTTTGTGTAGCCTGCTATGGTGAATGTGTTTAATGCATTAGACTGAAAAATATACCTCGACATCAATTAATAACTTTAAAACAGAACTTACAAGATTTCATCGTGTAAATTTAGTCACTAAATCACTCAAACGAACGAACCTTTGTAAAATTTATAAAAAAAATATTGAAAATTTTGATATTAAAGTAAAACCGGAATATATTACAAATTTTTTTATATGAATCAAAATAAATTTGGTTATCTTTTACGCCATTTTACAAATACGTTTGTCAGGAAAATGTATGTATTTATAAAATAACTTGTACTTTTAATTTCACGTTTTCCCGGGAAAATTTTGAAATTATTAGGTAAAGTTTTCCCGGAATTTCCCGCCCTGGAATTCCCGATTCCCAAACCATAATTAACACACATGCACATGTACATATGTATGTATGTAGGTGGTGGCAAACATCACACGTGCTTAAAGCACGTTAAGAAAAATTTCCTTTCTAACGTTCTACCTATATAATAACATTTTCTTCTAGGAAAAATAGTAAAAACTTCCCCATTTTCGCAATTTCTTTCTTTTTATACGAATTTAAACGGAAAAAATTGTTGCCATGTGAATTTCAGTAAATAACTATTAATTTTCAGACCAAAATAAATTCATAAATGTCTTTAAAAAAAATTTAAATATTTAACAAGTTAACTATTTTCAATGACTAGGAATTACAGATTTATGTATGATTAAAGCCCAAATTCACAGTCATTAGTTAACTACTAGCAATAGTTTAACCCAATGTATTTGATTCACAGCTCTTTGTTTGCCATTAATTAAACCGCCAAATTTCATTGGTTAACAATTAGTTAGACAACAGCTGATTCGTTGTAAGATTTATTAGCATTGTTGTTTTGTGAAAAATTTTAGACACATTTCGCACATACGTTGTCTAGCACCTTCTTTGTATTTAGCTGTAAAACATTATTTTTTTATTTTCTATTATATTAGGGTTTTTGGGAACAAATTTCAGCACTAATTCAATATTTTGCACCGTAAAGTTAGACGAAGTTAGACGGGCACTGTTTTATCCATTTTTAAGAAATAATGTAACAAATGTAAACAAAACCATATGCTATAGCAGAGCTGCCAATAGTCAAATTTAATAATTTGATAGGGTTACCATTCTTTGCTCATATTAAGAACTTTAGCTAATCAATAGACTATCAATATGAAATATTAGTTAAACAATAGTTATTATTTTTGTTTTGTAATAATTAACTAATGACTGTAAATTTGGCTCTAAAAGAAAGTTTAATTTGTTTTTCTGTCAACTATCTGCATATTAAAATAATCGATGTTTTGGACGCAATGGAAATGTAGTTTCTTAAGAATGACTTTCAATTTATTTTTACTGGGATGAAGTCAGTGATATCTGTTATACATATTCAATGCTAAATATAAAATAAAATAAAAGAAACAAATTAATTGGAAGGCCTTGGAGTTTTTAATATATTTATCTTGTGTGGAAAAATCCAAAAGATGTGGAACCGAAATTTATTTTGTCCGACAGTCTATGTATCTATGTATTTGCTGCTTATATTTATGTATGAATCTAATGTTTCACACTAATTGAAAATTTTTTATTTCGTGTTTTCCAATAGGTACTTGACAACTTTGAATTTAATTTGTGAACGCCCATTTCACTGATCATCTGTTACTTTCCTTTTTTCAGTAAACTCAACATTTTTTCCATGGTAAAGTACACGAACGTACAACGTATGCAAATTATAAAAATGTACTACCGAAATTCAGAGTCAGTGACCGCAACCTTAAGAGCGTTAACTCCAATTTTCGGTCATTATTCTCCCCCTAGTAGACAAGCTATAACAAGTTTAGTGCAAAAATTTGAGTCTGCATATCCATTGTGTGATGTTACCGTGCCAGTGAGACAACAGGTTGGTCGAAGTGACGAAAATATCGCTACCGTTCAGGCGTCAGTAGCAAACGATCCAAATCAGTCAATTTCGCGCCTTTCTCAAGAACTGGGCATCGCCAAGACCACTTTATGGCGAATTTTGCGTAAAGATCTTGGTTTACACCCATACAAGATCAAATTGACTCAGGAATTGAAGCCGACGCACCATTTTACACGACGTATGTTTTAAGATTGTGCTCTGGAGAAGATGCGTCAAGATGATGAATTTCATCGCAAAATCATCTTCATTGACGAAGCTCATTTTTGGTTCAATGGGTTCGTCAATAAGCTTTATTGGTATGGTGAAAATCCACATGTGCTTCATGAATCACCACTTGAAGCACATGTGGATTGGGCCATATTTTTTCGTCGACAATAACGATCGTCACGTTACTGTGAATTTCGACCGTTATCGCACCATGATTACTGATTATTTATATTGTCGGCCCGAATTGGAAATCATAAACTTGGACGACATGTGGTTTCAACAGGTCGGTGCCACAAGCCACAGT
Organism: Nowickia ferox; assembly: GCA_936439885.1. NCBI lineage: Eukaryota > Metazoa > Arthropoda > Insecta > Diptera > Tachinidae > Nowickia > Nowickia ferox. The sequence continues at coordinate 85,101,412 of OW387024.1, forward strand.
GTCATGTTGCAATCGATTTATTGAAGAGTAATTTTGATTAGCGTGTTATCTCAAGAAATGGACCAGTCAATTGGCCACCTCGTTCATGCGATTAAATTCCACTAGAATTTTTTCTTTCTGGCTACATCAAATCATTGGCCTATTCCAAGTAGCCGACGACTTTGGAAGAACTCAGAGCCAACCTTGAACGTGAAATAGCGGCCGAAATGTGTGACCGAGTCATGGAGTTCATATGCCCGCGGTGGCTATATGAACGAAATCGAGTTGGATTCATAAATGTTTTGATTGTAGTTTAAGTCGATCATAAAGTTTTGGAAATATCGCAAATGGTTTGCATTTTATTTTAAAAACAAGTTGTCAAGTCCTTATTGGAAAACCCTTTCTAACATTAATTTTAATTTACATAATAAATACAGGGTGTCTGGTGGCAAATTTATATTTTTAAATACGATTATTTCAAAAAGCAATAAACGGTACGGAGGGAAGGTGGCGCCGTTGGAATTATCGATTGTGCGGATTTGTTAGTCACGAGTCGCAGTGGTCGAGTGAGCATCGAGCGTTCACTGTGGAGACATTTTTTTAAGAGTATTCGGCGAATACGTGATGGACCGAGTGTAAATTTAATTCGTTCGTGGTTGCAGAGATTCCCCGCAATTGCTTCGGCTACGAATGTCAAACGGCCAAGGCCCAGTGGATCTTCAAGGACTCCCGAAAACATTGAACTAGTTGAGAGCAGTTTGCGTGAAAATCCGCCAAACTGCCGTTACTGGTCTCCAAAAACCCGCAACCCTCGATTGAAACATCAAAAACCATTGCATTGCCCCAGGGTAACTGTTTGGTGTGCCTTATCCACGCATGAGGTAATTGGACCATTTTTTTCGAAAACTTTCGAGGTCAGGCGACGAATGTCAACGGTGAAAATTATCGACGCATGATTACGGAATCCATCGTACTTTCACACACGTGGTTTCAACAGGATGGGGTGACTGCACACACAGCCAGAGCTTCGATGAATTTGCTTCGGGAAAATTTCTCAAAAAAACTGATCAGTCGCTTTGGGGACATCCCATGGCCACCGAGGTCGCAGGAACTAACTCCCATGGATTTTCTTATGTGGCTACCTCAACAGAGAGTGTTTATAATGACAACTACCAATCTTTTGTGGCTTTAAAGGAAAATATTCGTCGAAAAATCAGTTCAACTGATCCAAATTTACTGTAGCGTGTGGCGCAGAACACAAGGCTCCGTGTTGAACAGTGTGTTGACATACTCTTTTAAAAATAAAATCCGCATTTCCATTCTATCATTCAATGCTCTTAATAAAACTTTGTGTCTGGGTGCTACCAGACACCCAGTACATATGCACATACGAGTATAATAATTGCAATTAATTTAATACGTATGTATTTGGGAAAATCATCATTATTCAGGAGGGCAAATGTGTCATAAGCCTACAAGACTTCTACACTACAAAGAATAACATCACTCCATGCTCTTATGACAATAAAAAAAATAAAATTAGTGAAATAGTTAAGAATAAAATTTTAAGGGAAATCAATCTTTAATAACCCCTCTCGATGTCGTAACAGTTAAATCTTTTGTAGCCATAACGGAAATCTACAAATCAATAAACCAATCAATTATGCTTGAATATCTGATATCCATTGTCATGAATTTAACATTATAAAGAAAAAAAATATAGTGAGTATGTATATTAAAACCTCTAAACAATTTCCTAAAGAAATAATATCAATTTTGTGTTTTGCCAAATGTCCTTGTGTACATGGAACATTCAAAAAGGTTTCATAAAAAACACAAATAACAGGCCAATAGAATTCTATAGGAATCCATTCTAATATAATCGCTTAACAAACAACAACAAACAAAACTAAAAGTTGTACGATTTGTTGAGAATATTTTTTTAAACCATTTTGCTCATTGACTCTATTGTACACGATATAAGAAAAAATCATTTTACTATCAACTTTTTCTTTAAGCCCCATTGCAAATCATTTGCATAAAAATATCAAAAATATACAATTGAATGGTTCTTTTAAATTTGTTATTTTATGTATTTATTGATGGTTTATTTATTTAATTGAATCAGAATATTTCTTTTTGCTGTTAAAGCCTATAAACTGTTGTATAAATATTAAATGAAACCACAAATGGTTCCTTGAACACGGAAAAGAAAAGAAGAGAAAGGAAAAGAAAGTAAAGAAAAGGAAAGGAAAGGATAGGAAAGGAAGGAAAACCTCAAAGTAATCATTAATCATTCATACCAAAAAATTTTTCTGACTGGACTCAGACAAAAGAAAATAAAGGCTTGATGGCTCCCTTGGTAACTTCTTCTTATTAACGTGATGAAAAATTTTCCACAACTTGGACCCCAAACAGCCAATGACTATTCACAACAAATTGCAATCACGTCAATAAGTCGACAATCATCAAGACAAAACGCGCCCAATGGATGTCGCTGCAGATGGCAAGAGTAACGTGTCTTGCATTTTCCAAATCTGGAATAGGGTTACAGTATGGTACTCTAACCCATGGTGTATAAATAGTCTTTAAAATTGTCCATGATCAGGATCAGGCACGCGGATGTAAAGTTTCTCACGGTCAAATAAACAAAACTAGTTTCCAACGCTTTCGCAATTTTCCAAGATCACAAAAAACGACAAATTTCTACAAACGAAGCTTCATATATCCCCATGTCTCTAAAGGTATGGTCACACTTGGGCAAATATTTGCCCAAAAAAAGTAACCACTAAATATATATTAGTGAAAAACATTTTGATTCAGACACGTGTTTCTTAAGTTAAACAGTTTCATAAGCAACTAATAGACAAAGTCACAGAATCCAACGTTATTGGAAACTATTTAACTTAACAAACACGTCTTTGAATTGAAAGCTTCTTCATTCATGTTTCGGGGTTACGTTTTTTTGGGCAAATGTTTGCCCAAGTGTGACCATACCTTAACAAAGTTAAATTAAAAATATAAACAAAACAATACTGTCCTAATGTGTAGTTTCCACAATACAAGCAAGCGACTTGTCCCTTAATTCAAGACAAGTTGCAAATATTTCTCACTTTGCTTTTGACAAAACGACTTCGTTAGAAAGAAGCCTTTTGTCAAAAGGGGAAATGGGCAAAAACGTGCTAAAACTAAATGCAGACAAGCTGTTTTGACAAATGGCAGTTATCAGTTTTTTGTTTGAATTATGAAATTACTTTCAAATCTCCGCTAAAAAGTAGTTTTGTCAAATTCAAATTTGGAAAAAATCTGAAAGAGACGATTCTTAAATTGCATGTCTTGCATTCTAAAGGTCGTAGAAATCCGGGATTTGAACAAAAGAAGCGCATTAAAATGTTATATTTACTATAAAAATTTTGGAAAATTTTCTTATCTCAAGAGAAGCCATTTTGTCAAATGTCCACAGAACATGAACTGAAAAAACTTCCCCGTGGAAAACTTACATGAAAAAATTATAATTAATTTTAAACAATAAACTAATGTAAACAGTTTTTTTAAGAAATGTCTTTCTAAACCAATTAGTTGCAATTATTTTAATTTCAACAACTTTTTGTACTTCCAACTAGTACTCCCTAATACTTTTCAATGCTTAAAACTCCCCCAGTTTGTGCTTACAATTTCCGTTTTCTCCAGTTGTTACAAAAAAAAAAAACAAAAATTAGGAAATTATACCATAAGTTTCCTCCAATATTTTGTATATGACTTTATAACCAAACCACTCAACTGAAATTATTCGCCAAGTTTCAAGGTTTCATTTATTATATTTTTTACTCCATTTTCAGGCAGAGTTCAAACTGCCACAAATATTGTGCACCCAGAAAATAAAGTTGTCTACAATAACACGTATAGGCAGCAGCCACAGTCTATTGGAAAGCTTTCCGTCCAAAATGAAAGCAAACAAGCTTGTGGCTCCACGTTATGGGGGCATCAAACATCATACACGTCTGACACAGTTGCAGTAAAAAGTAGAGTTGTGTCCAACAGCTCTTTTTGAACTAGTTTGAGAGCGTTCGAATCAAAGGTTGTTTCAAACCCATTTAATTTACATTGATGTTTTTGACCGGACTTGTGTCCAACAGCGCATTTTAGTTCAAAAGAGCTGTTGGACACAACTCTAGTAAAAAGAATAAGACTGAATATAGACTTGGGTCCAGCGTTGTCAGATTTATTTTGAGCCTTCTCGCCAAATCAATTGTCGAATATCGCCAAAAATCGCCAATATACGAGTAATATATAAAACATTAAATTATAGCTACAAAAATATTTTTTATTTTGTAATTACATTATAAATATTGCTAAATTTTAAATTCAGTAGGTAACGTCTATCGTTAAACATAAAATTTATATTATTTAAGAAAAATTAAGAAAAGTGTTTACATATAAATACTGGAGTAAAGAATAGAAGAAGATCTAATCCAAAGACGGGCACTGCGACACCGACCTTTGGACCAAATACTGGCGAATAAAAAATACTTAAAAATAACTTATTCCAAAAGATCAATTTAAATAGAATACATTGAACTTGAACACCAAGATCAAAATTATTGTTTAAATCTTGCACATATATCATATCCTTGAAGTGGTAAGTACCAGCAACTTCGTCGTAATCATGCACTTTAGGCGAGAACTCGTGCAGGCTCTTTGGAGCTTCATTATCAAAATATTGGTACTAATTTATAAAATTAAGTTTTCCCCACTCTGTTTCATAAACACCAAATGAGATTTTGTGGTCCATATTTTTTTTTAATTCCTTCAATTTCAGAAAATTTTGTTTGAGGTAAAGAATTACAACATTTAGATTTTTTCGCATGAAATATTTTATGTTGTAGAAAAAAGTCCTTTCATAAAAATTTCATAAGTTTAACTTAATTTTATTTTATTGAAATCTAAAAATATAGCCAAAAATAACGCCAAGGAGTTCAAATATCGCCAAGTAAATCCCCAATCGCCATTTCAAAATTTTCATCGCCAAAAACAAATTTTCGTCGCCACGTTTGGCGAGATATCACCATATCTGACAACACTGCTTGGGTCGAACTCGTTCACTACTGCATTTTTGTCACAAACCTATGATCACACCCATGTAATCAGTGTCACCAGATCCTAAAAATTTTTGCGGCTAAATTGACTTAATAAAAAGCTAAAAAATGCTAAAAAAAATAATTAAAGTGCTAAAACATAATGCTAGAACTTAATATGTACTGCTTTTTAATCGAATTGTTTCTTTTACGATTTTTAATGTTACATTTTATGAAGGATCTCGTTAAAACTTAGTTAAATTTCGTCAATTATGCTAACTGCACTGGTATTCAGTTTTTCACTTTACATAATGCCGAAAAAGCATTTAAAGCAAATCAAGAATATTAATTCCCGGATGGTTCTTCAAGAACAAGCCTTTTCTCACTTACATTTCGTTTAAAAACAACGTTTAAAAATTGGTTTTTAAAAATACACTAAAGCGTTCGTCTATTCCATTTTTACGTAAAAAGTACAAAGTTTGTATAGTTGCCGGATACGGTATTTATTACGTTCACAGATCAAAAGTTGCGAAACATTGTGATCATGAGCACCAACTTTGCAACCGATGCTCCGATTTCGTGTTTCCGGTCTTCTTAATACTTTTCAACCACGTTTTGAAAGGGTATACATTGTCAACGTTTTGTACTGCGGTGTTCTGAAATACTAGACTTTATTGGAAGCCAAAGCAGTTGAGTTGAAAGTCAGCCTTTTTTACGCATAACCGAAAAAAAATAGAAACGCTATTTTTCGTCATCACATGAAAATGATTGAATGTTACAAAAACTTAAAATTGTTTTCGTTCGTAATTTTTATGAACATATATGTGTATATATTTATTCATTTTGAAAAAACAGAATGTCAGTCTTATGTTCAGAATGTCAGTCTTATGTTCTCATATCTTAAACGTTTTGAAGCTAATGTGTTTGTAATTTTTAAGAAATCGTTAAGCTAAATATCACATGTTCGTGTATATTTGTACATACATATTTACTTAAAATTATGTACTTTGTATATTGTTTTTAAATTCATACATAGTTCATAAATTTATATGTAAATAAATGAATCATACGGCCGGGTCATAGAGTTCAATTCCGATGTCGATGTCAAGATGTCGAGCCTCCAACAATCTGGACTCACCTTACAAATTCCCGTATTTTAGTTTTCTTTTTTAGACACAATCTCCTACAAAAATGGGGTGGATTGAATACCATTTGCGACCGGAATTGAACTCTGTGACATGGCTGACAGTTATATATTGAATACATCATCAAATGGATTACATGGAAAAATTACTTATCTACAGATAGATATATTTATTATATTATTAAAAGTTATGTAGATTATATTATGAAAAACTGCTAGAAAATGCTAAGTAAATAATTGAAAAATGCTAAAGAAAATGCTAACTGCTAAATCGAAATTTTAATAATAATTTAATAATAAATTTAGCTGCAATAATGCTAAAATGGTCACACTGCATGTAATTTAAATGGGTTTGATCGTAGGTTTGTGGCAAAAATTAACGAATGAAAGAGTTGGACCCAGCTCTACCTCCAACTCATATAAAGCACATTCAGGCTACATTTGTATCGAACGCTTTCCGTAGCTCGTTTTTGACACAAACCTTTCATCAAAACCATTTAAATTACATGGGTTTGATCATTGGTTTGTGTCAAAAACGAGCTACTGAAAAAGTTCGATACAAGTCTAGTGGAAATGCACATGTCATATTTAAATTGTTTAAAAATCGGAGATTTTAATCCGTGAAATTGTCATTTTGCTTTTTTCGCCACCAATTAACATCAAAATGACGATAAATCGTTAAACGTACGAAAAAAAGAAGAAAACAAAAACAAGTAAGAGTGCTATATTCGGCTGTGCCGAATCTTATATTTCCAAATACATAAGTATGTACATACTCGTACATACATATTAGTTTTGTTAAATGCATCATATTTTTTGGCTCCACTGCAATTTATAGTGAGTGAACTACGGTATTTTTAGACAAAAGAATTTTGTTCATAAAACTTGATATTACAAAACTGTTGTCTAGTGTCTCAAACAAAACATCCCAGCCAGTATACTGCAATACTGCAATAAATTGCACGTTCACTTATATCGCGGTATTATGTAAACTATTTATTTTGTTAAAGTTCCTTCCTTTTGTGTGATAAACCGGTACAGGAAACCATGTAACCTTTGCTTTTTAGATATAAAATCTGTTCAGATTAAAAATAGACAGTAGATATTTTAATCCTCTAACTACTCTCCGTATGGGTCTTTTTTGTTACTTTTGTAAAAAGGGTTCAAATGTACCCTTGAAATGAAATGTGGTGTGTTGAAATGTTGCCTTAGAATACGACTATTAGTCATAAACTTCTATTAAAGGTCTCAGAATATACGAGGCGAGTTATTTAGTAATTCGTTTCGAAACGTAGACTATTTAAATTTATATGTTAGCAGCACTTAAATTCTAAAACACTACATTCGAATTGCATAACAATCCCACAGAACAATTCTCCACAATAACCTCATATAAAAAAACCGATATAATTGATAACAATCGGCTGATAACACCAGTCTTTAATATTTTGTTTTTCATTTTCTTTGAAAAATTCACGCTATCAAAAGCTTATTAATGAATTTTTCAAGAGTGGCAGTTAACATTTGCATCCATTTAAATTACTCCAGTAATATATTTCGAAAAGATAGACGGCCGACTGTACCACTGCATGTACTTGGCCTTTGCACAGTACAACTGTTTTTTGAACTATCGAAAAATGTTTGCCCTGGACAGTTATATATGGGACCATACCAGGTCGAGCCAACCTTAACACAGCTGATGTATCTGTATGGAAACATAAATATATTTAAGAAAACAAATTAACAAAGCAATGTGCATCTACTCACTGTCTACAAGTTGTTTGGGGATTTGTTCCCACAGGATAACGGCCTTCGTTTTGATAGCGTTGACAAAATGCGTTTGGATCTTGGGCAGGAGATTCTGTTGTAGTTGTGGTCGTAGTGGTTGTTCTAGTCGTCTCAGGTACAGGATCATCGCGAAAAGAACAAGTGGAGGTACCCTAAAGTATTCACCATAAAAAACAGATATACATACAACGTGATATAAAGCATAACTTGTGTACTGTTCCAGCAAAAATTCGCGTATAAAATCACCAAAAAGTAATTAGAAAAAATTTAAAGCACTACTTGCAATTTTACTAAAAAAAAACTAATTATTTTTCTTCAGGATGTCCAAATAAAACATTTTTTGTATAACATGTGCATATTTCGACTTTTTGTTTTTATAAATATCATTTATGCTTATACATAAGTCGCAGCTTACGTTATGAAACTTTTCTTGCTGAAAGTCTTTCTCTATTGTCGAGAGGGGAATGAGGAATAGAAAAGTGTATATATGTATATTCAGTTACTTGAATTTGGTTTTGTTTTCCCATTTATATAAGGAGATTCCACAAGAAACATTTCTTTGTGTGGTTGCAAATTCAAGTTTAAGGAATAAAACTAAAAATCGCTGCAAGAAAACTTTAAGCATCTAAAATGGAAATAAAACTATTAACTTTAGGTCACTTACATTACCACAAATTTGAAAATCATTGATACTGCAGGTTAGATTCTTTGTACACTGGCCGGTTATTTCGCTTGGTTTATCTCCACCCAAACACAAAGCAAATGTTTGTGTGCCAGTGCAAGCGAAAGTTTTATTTACATCACATTTCCCGCACAACTGACAGTCACTTAATTGCTCCATTTGGGTACAGTATCCTAGTATGGAGCAATAGTAACCCTTATTACATGTGTAGATATTGCCGAATGGTTTATTATTTTCGCACTGTTGAAATTCAGTTGGTGAAATGCAAGCTGTGCTTGTTCGAGCATTGCAAACGTTGCATTCAGAATCGACTACAAGGAATTGATGGAGTATAATAAAAATAATAGATATCTAAAAATTTACAAAATCTTTTTGTATAATATTGTTTTTGACAAATACAGTTTTGCTTACGTAATTTAGCAATAGAGGATGTTTCATTGTTAATTCTCTCTAAAAGACTAACAGATAAATTCACATTTATAGGTGTTGGTTGGATTTTATATTAAAATACAATAGAAAAACAAGGCAATAAAATACAGTAAAAAAACTGCGTCTTAACTTTTGAAAAAAAGTTTATATAGGAAAAGATAAGGGAACTATTGAAAGCAATAATTGCAGATTTTATCTGTAAAGTACTGCTATCATCAAGCAGAACTTATGCCTTGCGTCTTTGCACGGATGTTATCGTACACTTCCTGTCATGGAATTAAAAATTTACTTGCTTTAGAAAATTGTAATCGAATTTAATGGATGTAACTTAAATATTCGATACATTCGAATTGAAGATATCCTCCCCTTTTTAGAAAAAACACTTTTCTGGAGTTTCAAGGACATCTTCCTTGCAGTTTTTAATAAAAATTATTAACTTTTTACGAGTACCTATAACATCATATAATTTTAAGCTTTTTCTCATACTTAGAGGAATCTATGCAAAAGGTGTCAAATACATACAAGGCTTGTGAAAGCAGCTTTAAAGCGGCATGGCCACACATCAAACTGACGCGTCAAATTTGCGAATGTGTTCGTAAATTTCTGCTTTGCCTATCACAGCAACACATCAAATTCATACCATCAAATTTCATTTCAAATTTGTTTTTAAAAGGAACGAACGTTTTTTTTTTGCGACATCTTTTTCCTGTTCAGTTAATATATTGTTTATATTTAACTAAATTTAAAACGAAATTTACTTTATATGTCGTTGCGAATATTAAACAAAAATTAAATTTTAAGTAATTACGCGCACACGAATCAAATTAGTCTCAAAATTCCGTCGCGAAGGTAGTGAAAATCTAAATTGATTTGTTTAACATTTGTCAACGCACTAATAATCCCAAATTATTATTTTACTTATTAAGTAAAATTTTTTTTATTAAAAATACATTGAAATTGATTATTGAGGGGTTGAGCGGGATCCTATGCGCATTTCATTGTTGCTAATGCAGATCGTCAGGGAACCTTTACCCAAAAATTTCTTAGAACAACTAGAGTTTTTATGCTAAACTTTCATTTAAACAAATGAGAAGCTCAACAAATAACAAAGTTGACACAAGAACTCAATAATCAATATGTTTTATATTTTCTTACTTTACCTTTGCAACATAGGCTGACTAGATGATTTTCGTCAAACTTATGGTAGAATTAGTAGATTCATATCGTGAGTTTACGAATCAGCTGACAAAATCTGTAACATAAATAAATTATAACTAACTTTGATGTTATTTGTTCATTAATAATTATCACATGTAATTTGGCTTACAAAGCGATACGAACTTTAGCCTGATTAAATCATATATATATAAATAAAATGAAAGTTCGAACAATAATAATTAAAAATTAACTAAATAGATAGTCATGGGCCAGTGGCAAAAACTAAATAAAAAATATACTTATAGTATCAAACCAAAAAAGTTTGTCTTAAGTAGAACAAAAATAAGCAAATTAACTAACATGTGCATAATTATGTAGTAATGAAAAAAACGACAATGGTAAGACTGTTGTAAATATAGTGATGGTAAATTTGGGGCCTTCATTACAAAAACACATTTCAACAAATTGAAATACGATGAATCAAACCAATTCACATATTCCATTTGCAGAAAAGTTTCGTATATAAGGCAGAAATCTACATCAACTGACACCACACACGGTGGACCAAACACAGAAGAACGCTGATGATGAAGGTTTAGTGGCCTTCGAAAACGGCTGGCTTGTTCCGTTCAACTATGTGTTGTCAGAATATTTACAACTAACTTTGATGTTATTTGTTCATTAATAATTATCACATGTAATTTGGCTTACAAAGCGATACGAACTTTATCCTGATTAAATCATAAATATATAAATAAAATGAAAGTTCGAACAATAATAATTAAAAATTAAATAAATAAATTATGTTGCTGTTTATTTAGTATGTATCGTAACGTACGTGAGGTAGAAATCTACAGAAAATAGATTTTAACGGCAGCGATGCCAATTTAGCGCGTTTCGCGCTAGATTTAGCGCGTCTTAACTATGCCAAACGCGCTTTTTTTAGTCTTAGCGCGTTTACTAAAAAAAGCGCTAAATTAGCGCGTTTTGAATAAAGTCAGTATCATTTCAGTTCAATATTTTTTTTTTTACTTTTTTTGCATAAATTTAACAATTTTCTAGTATTCAAAACTCATAAAATTTTTTTAATTGGATAATAATTCAGCTGTCGCAAATAAAATGCCCTTGACTGTGGTTAGAATTAAAAACGCATTTTAATACTGTAAATGGCAAATATTTTGAAATTTCATGAAAATTCGTGATCAAAAAAATTTATATAACTTATTAAGTATCTATTCTAGCTGAAGTATAGAAAGCATTTCATCAGCATCGCAAAACTATTCGACAATTTATATACCTATAAGTTGTTACAAAGTTTGACATATAAAATAAAAATAAAAACTAGGGATTTCGATTATTTCGAAGGCAATTCTGATTCTGTATTATTATTTAGGATATAATTTCGAAGAAACAATATTATAAAATCTGAAAAGAGCTACTAAAAAATCAATTGTATTTACTAATACACATGTAAATACATCGAATTTTATTAAATTTTAATTTAGCGCGTAGGAAAATAGCGCGTTTTGGCAATAAATAGTTGATAATGCTGCAACTTAGCGCGTTCTAGCGCGTTTTGCGAAGGGGAAATAGTTAGCATCGCTGTTTAACGGAGCAAACGTTAGCTTCTCTCTCACATACATACACACACATGAATAAAGCAAAGAGAAATACAATAACAGCTGACACGTTCGCTTGCAACCTCACATATTTACTAACTAACAGCCAGATTTAAGCAATATGACAACTTCAAAAGTAACACAATATGAATCGACTAAAGGCTCAGTTAGCCGACTGTAATGAAATATAACTGCAACAGTAGGAAGCATCTGAACTGTATTGTTATGTGAAAAGTAATGAAAATGGTTATAGGGATGTAATGTAACGTAACCTAATTTTCATATAAAAATATCGATCAGCTGTTTCCTACTGTTGCAGTTACATTCCATTACAGTCGGCTAACTGAGCCTTAATTTTACCATTATATTAAACCATACGTTTGATTTTTTTACTAACACTATCAAAGAAAAGCAATGTTTGACGCGTCAGTTTGATGTGTGGCCATGCAGCTGAAGGCTTGTTTGCAAAAAATTTACAACAATTTGTGATATAATGAATAAAAACACTTCTCGTATTTCAATTGTAAAATTTTTACAATTGTAAAATATAGAAAAACTTTTTTAATTACGCTTGATATCGAATGAGTTAACTTGTCCTCTGAACATAACTGACTTTGGTACTGAAACCAATCAAAGTGAAATAAGCACGGGATCGCTGGTGATGAAGTTGACGTCTTTCTAAAAACAACATGTTGTTCTGTTCTATTCTGTTCCAAAGGAAGTTGGCCCTGAAGTAATTTGTTGCTTAAAAATGTATCGCATATGTATCATATGGCTTTTACATTTATCTAAGCAAATTATATACATGTTAGCTTTAGTAAAGGCTAAATACAAGTTGTTGGCAAATATACGTATATATATAAGTATGTATGTATGTAGATGACTTGGTTACAAACTGTTTTAGAAAAAATATTTCGAATTAAGTCTTCATTATTTATTACATTTTATAACGCTTAGAACCTTAAGTACTTACATGATGAGTATGCACTTATATTATACGGCCCCAATTTAGTCATAAAATTTTATGGGGTTTATTTGTTAAGAAATTTTTCTAATTTTTCACTAAGTCATACAAGTACTTCAAAATAAAAAAAACGTCATTACTCAATTCACTACACACAGAGAAAAAACAGCTTAAGATCAATTAAAACGATATTGAATTAATAAGAAACATTAACGAAGGTGTAGTCATGTTGAAATTTCTCATTTCAATATGGAAAAATATTAATTTACTCTATTTATTTATTACTTTCAATTATTTTTAAGTATTTCCATATACATTTCCTATTATAGTGAAAATTATTGAATTAATGTGACGCGTTCTTATTTTCAAGTTGCAGTTTTTCCCTGAGTGTACTGTAGATTGTAGATTGTATTAGCTAAAACTATTGTAGTTGTGAACTGCCTAAATATTTATGTAAATAATTTTTTTTATAGAAAAAAATTCCACATGTCCAGAATCCGTTATTGATTCAATATGAATGAATTTTACTGATTTTAAATTATTCTTTCTCTGCCCTGATGACAAATTTACATAATGCATAGCAGATTGTAGCGATAGATATGGTACGAAACAAGAATTTCTTATCTCAATACTTTTGATGACCGAAATTTTGGATAGGAACTTGGCTTTTTTCACATTTATGTTTTTGTGATGATCTGATCCCTTTTTGAAAAGTTTTCTTTAATAAAAAAAATTTTTAACTTGAAGTTTCTGGTCTGTTATGTTTTTTTTTCCATCATGAATGTTTCTGTTGAAAAGTGCAGAAGTATTTACATAAAATAATGGGGTAGAGCGTGATGAGTGGAGAGTTGCATGTTTTAAAAATACATGTTGTGTATGAAGTTTCGTAAGGATCGTTTGGATAGTAATGCGTAAAAATAACATACTTTTCTAGCCAGATTAATAGATTAAAGTCTGCTTAGTCTAAGAACATAAAACTGAAAGTTTTGAAAACGCAAAACTAAAGCGTTGCGTAAGTACAATGTGCACTCGAAGTTTCAATAGAATCGATTGTTGATTGATTAATTATAATTTAAGATTAGGGTTTGGGATTTCCCGGACTTTTGCACTTCCCGGGAAACGGCAATGAAAAAATTGAGTTCCCTGGAAATGCAAATTTTCCAAATTAAGTACATTTATTAAAGTTGAAAAATTTCGTTTAATAAATAAAAGTTAATAAAAAAAAACAGTTGTAAGAAAAATTTTTAAGAATTTTTAAGTGGATTGACGCAAATAGAATATAGCTTTCACTTAGTAAAAGATCATATACTCGTAAGGACTAATTAACCACTGTTACCACAATTAGTAAATAATTTTATAATAAGTCTTCGAAGTAAATTTTTTACTTAAGGAAACGATTATATCATTTTAATCATTGATACTTATACAATGTATTCCAATTTCTTATGTTAAAGAGTTTAATGCTGTTTCAGACTATAATGCAACTATTAATACGTTTGACTAAAAGGCCTCGCTGATCTAATTTCAGTTCCAAAAATTTCAGTTTCCTACGTGCATCTTCCATGTAGCTTTCGAATAGAGCAATAACTTTTCTCGTAGACAAATAAGGATAAATGGGCTGACTTCACTTTTATGGAATTTTTATGAAATTTCCATATAAGTTCACATTTTTGTTTTATATTACAAAAAAATTGAACGGACATTTTACTGCTTGTTTATCGGTGTCAAAAGAATTATTTATTTCTTACAGTTACATTTGAAACAAAAACAAAATTTTAAAATTTAAGCCGACAATGAAAAACGTATCAACTCTAAAAGTGAACCTAAGCAATTTCATAGTGTAAATTTAGTCATACAATCATTCAAACGCACTTTTGTAATGTATAAAAAAACAATGATAACTTTGATACTAAAGTAAAACAATTCTTATATGAATAAAAATAAATTTGATTGCCACTTACGTCATGTTATAAATATGTGTGTCAAAAAAGTCTATATATTTATGAAATAACGCGTACTTTTATTTTCCCGTTTTCCCAGTAAAATATCAAAAATTTCCAGGGGATATTAGGCAGACATTTCCCCGGATTTCCCGCCCGGATATTGCCGTTTCCCAGACCCTATTTAAGATTCTAGAATATAAGGGCATTGCCCCAACCCGTCGTCTTAAGTTTTTGTTCGTGGCAGGTGTTTACCATTCGTGTAAAGTTTCGTTGCAAACGGACTTTAGGAAATACAAACATATATAATAGATTTAAATCTACAAATCCTAAATAAGTACATAAAACATGCAAAGATTTAGTTAAATCACCTGAGTTAAACGCTTAAAATAATTTTTCCATTCGTAGGTTTATGGGCGTTGCTCCAACCCCCAGGTTAAAATTTCAATGTTTTCAGAATTTTATAGGTGGTTGCTTAGCTAGTGTAGCAAGTTTCAGCTCTCTAGCTATAGCGGAAGTGCTCCATCAAGTTGATGAGTATTTACAGTGTCTTATAGAGTATTTCTTAAAATATGCACTTTTTTCACCTCCATATGTTAGGGAGCTTCCCTTGTAAAGCTTTCAAACTTCGCATACATATGAGGTTACTTCGATGAGGTCTCTTTATGTCTTAAGTTTGATTATTTTTACCAATGAGGGGAACAAAGTTACGAGGGGTGCAAGAACAGGTCGGATGACTTCGTGCATTCTGTATGTGGGAACCGTACATAAATAAGCATTAAAAAAATATCCAATAACAGCTTTCAGAGGCCATAAAAATTCTGTGAGTTGGTTCGAATAGCAAAAAAATGCTTGAAATTTTACCTGACGTGTTATACTTGTTTATACGAGGTTTGTTCAAAACGTATCGCGAATTTTGAATTTTCGCGGGTTACGGATATTCGAATTTTTATTTTTTTCTGGCGTTATGTTGGTACTCATGCCTCTCTCTTATGCCGACAATTTCGCCCATTTTGAATGTTCAGTTAAGTGTTGACAGCTGTTTTGCTTGCACGTGTTTTGGCTCTTCTTCGATTTTTACCTATTAAAAAAAAATTGAACAAAGAACCTGTATCAAATTTTGTGTGAAAAACTAAATTAAGTGGGCGAATGCATTCCGAAGTTGACTGTGGCATACGGTGAAGTTACCTTGGAACGTTTATCGGTGGTACAAAATGTTCTCAGAAGGCCGAGAAGATGTGAACGAGGAAGAGCGTGCCGGACGCCCAAGCACTTCAAAAACAGACGAAAAAATTTATGAAGTGAAGGAGATTGTATTGGCCAATCGTCGAATCACCATTAGAGAAGTTGCTGAGGACCTAGACTATTGTTTCTTGTAATCTTACATTTAGTTTTTTGTTTTTGTAAGTAAACAGTCTTATGGATAACAAAAAACTTCACTGCAGTTAGCATGAGTCTTAACGCTGTAGAGCAAAGTGTTGAAGAGGACCCGAATGAATCGATTCGCCACCGTGCACAGCAATTGGAGCTTTGTCCATCAACTTGAAAATTGGACCTGTAGAATTGGCTTTATTCGAGCCAACCGCGGCGGCCACATGCCCGAAATCATATTTAAACGTTAATGGCATAAAATTATCCTTCCAATAAAGCCAAATTGATGGACATTAAAACGATTTTCTTGTGTTTTATTTCAATTCGAAGTTCTATACCTCTAAAAAAACACCCTATATATGAAGTGAAGAAAATGGTATTGGTTAATCGTCGAATCACCATAAAAGAAGCTGCTGATGATCTAGACATATCGATTTGCTCGTGCCATTCGATTTTTATCAATTATTTGGGCATGAGACGGGTTGCCGTGAAATTCGTACCAAAATTGCATGAACACTGCAAATTTGCTCCAGAGGGTCATAACTGGTGACGAATCGTGGGTTTATGGTTATGAAGTGGAAACAAAGCTCAATCATCTCAATGGAAGCTGCCGCACGAACCAAGGTAAAAGTCGAAGACGAG
The DNA here is from genome assembly GCA_936439885.1 of Nowickia ferox. Lineage (NCBI taxonomy): Eukaryota > Metazoa > Arthropoda > Insecta > Diptera > Tachinidae > Nowickia > Nowickia ferox. Next base: position 85,118,203 of record OW387024.1, read on the forward strand.
CCAAAACAAGTGCAAGCAAAACAGCTGTCAACAATTAACTGAACATTCAAAATGGCTGAAATTGTCGGCATAAGTGAGAGACACGAGTACCAACATAACGCCACAAAAAAATCAATATTCGAATATACGTAACCCTTTTTGAACAAACCTCGTACATATTAAAATTAATATAACGGAAAAGGTAAAAATACATTAAAAATATAACTTATTGCATTTTTTTTTCAAATATTACACCTTCCAAGGAAAAATCGAGTAGGGCATGGAAAAATATTAAGAACTGCATTTTTTGATTTCGCGATATTTAAAAAAGTTTACGCACCAAATGCGTTGAAATTTTTAATAAAAGAGCTTTTTTTTAATGAAACGGAATTCAATCATCCCCAAAAAGTTGTCAACCAATAACCGAAGCATACCCCAGAATACCAGCGCCGCCAACAGTCTGGACACGCACGACAAATTTATGTATATTAGTTTGCTATTTTAGACACCAGCTGATACAAAAATGGGGTGGATTGAATTAAGTTTCCGGACGGAATTTATTTGTGAACCAAAAATTTTTTATCATTTTCACTCATAATTTTTAGTTAAAAATGGAAATTAAATCACTTTCTTCAAGAGGACTCACAAGAAAAGCAAAATAACTGTTGAAAGATTTGCGAAAATTTGGAGAAAAAAGTTAACTTAAGTTAATAATGTTGTTAAAAATTGCAGTGGTATGATGTTGATAAAAAAAATTGGAAGATTTTAATTGGCCATGGTTGCAAGTGCATCATTTGCTTCAGATTCTTCAATTTCAATAAAATTGTTATAGTAATCAAGATATTGACAGTGATTTATTAGACACAAGCAGAAATACATACAATAACTTGAAGTTTATTTCTTTTAATACGTACACCCAAAAAAAAGTTTTAAAATCAAGGAGAAGCAATTTCATTTCAAAAACGAAACATTTATAAAATAGAACTAAGTTTGTTTTGTGTTATTTTAAAAATATTCATTCTTGTTTTAAAAATGCAAACTATTTTCAATTAAAAAAAAATAAAAAATTTTTTTTTTTGATATAAAGTTGAATTTACTCAAATTAAAAATTTATTATTTTGGGTTAAAGCCTGGTACGGAGTTCATACGGAATTTCAGGTTCTCATTAACTGTATGTAAAAAATATTACTGAAATTCAGGTTGGTAAATTAATAAATAATAAATAATAAAGAAATTTTTTTTGCTAGTAGGGACTTTCAAAAGAAAAATACACAGAATTTTTTAAATTTATTGTCTATCTTAGGGATGTTATAAATATAAGTGGACACTTTTTTCAGTCAACTGAAACAAAAATTAATGTTCAAACAATTGTTTGGTCACGGAATTTTTGACATTTCTAATTTTCACCAATTTGTAATTAATTTCTGTGTTTTTGTGTGTTCTAAATTCAAAAATAAATGAATTTGTGAGTATGCAAACATAATTCTACATAATTCTTCCGTGTATAAATAAATGTAAATTTACAAGCGTGAAATTCAGTAAGAACTCCGTAATGGGCTTAATGAATGAAATAGTCTTGAAGTAATAACAAAGCATTTTTATTTTAAAACTACTTGTGTTAATATTAAAAATAGAACGCTTTGAATTAATAATGGAGAGCTTTTAAATTTAGAATGAAATTTTTTAGATTAATAATGTAGAATTTTTCAAAAACCGATGGTTCGTTTTCAAATTAAGAGGCCCTTATTAAGAGCAAATGTTCGATCTTGGACTGTAGTCGAAAGCGCTGATCGAAGGAACTTGCATTTGGGTTATGACAACCGTTGTGTCATCCAGTCAGTGCACTGAAAAAATTATTGTTGAATTTTTTTCAATTAAGTGATTGCTTAGAAAAAATAATATTTTTGATTAATATTTTAATTGAATATATGTTTATATTAATTGAATTTCCTGCTCTATGAAAAAAGTGTTATCAACAGAATGCTATGAAATGGTCAACAATTATTTCATATTATTTATATGTAAATAATGTAACTTTGGTTTTTTTGTGTGAAAATCGAGCTATCGAGCTGTTTTTTAAAGTATGCCACATTGTTTTGAAAAAATATTTTCAATTTAATAACTCAATTAACCTTTTAATTGGTTTTGATGTTTTGATGTGCGTTGAATAAAAATAATATATTAAAATCAAAAAAAAAAATTCATTTTGTTCTTTTTTGTTGAGAAATAACAAGCAAATAACAATAAGAAATATATACAAGCCAAATGTGGATGGTAAAGTTAGTACATTGGCGGTATTTAAGGTTCGACGCAAATGGTGTTGCGTAAGTATATACATGTGGAAAATATCGTAGCCTTTCTTTAACATCCAATCGCAAAATACACACACAATTCAAAGAAAATCTACGATGTTCTACAATACTACAAACACCAAATACGGCCACTGTACTTGTTGCACTATTCCAACTTCAAAAACCATACGATGCAGCAGTTAGCAGGTTTTGGCGCAATAGACAAATGTTTAAACTTTTTGAAATTTTTTAAATTTACGTAACAAAATTTTTTATATTTTTACACTATTAGATGTTTACCAGATTTCAATTACCATTTTAATTGAATCTTTAAAAAATTTTATTTAGTTTTGTAATTAAATCTTAAAAAATATTTCAATTAATTTTTTAATTGAATCTCTAAAAATATTTCAATTAAATTTTAATTGAATCTTCAAGAAACCATCAATTAAATTTTTAGTTAATGTAATATTTTTTTAATTGAAAAAATCAAAAAAATTTTCAATTAAAATAGATGAGTTAATACTACAATTTACGTGATTGGTTGAAAACTAATTAATTTTTTAACTGAATGTTTGTTTTTTTTTTTAAATTGAATCTTCTTTTTACTTTTTTCTTTGTGTGACTTTTAAAATTTGCAATCATTTTAAAATTTTATGCTGCAAGAAAATTTTGCTACATTAATGGGTTTTCACCTGAAAATTCTCTCTGAGATGGAAAATGATGCAATGAACACACAGAAAGTAATAACAAACAGATTTGATTTTGAGTTCCAGGCAATTCCCGAAAAAATTTCGCAAAATCCCAAAAATTAAATTTTTTCAGTATTTTTGCTATATTTTTCCTCCGTTTCTCTGGTCGCCGATAATAATTTTGAAAATATTTAAAAACATATTATTTTTTAAAGTGGAATGATGAATTTTTTGGTTCCAGCATGGGAATTTGAGAATAAAAAGGACTTAAATTTTATATTTATAACAAAAATAGGTTGAAACGAGCTGGCTCCGAAACGAAAATTTTGATAAAAACTTTTTTGTAATATTTTTTATAGTATTACCTTTTGAATACATAAAAATTTGGGGTTGATATTTTTGCAAATTTTTTTATAATAGCGAAATAATTACCCCTTTTTTCTGCAACAAAACGGCGAAAAATGTAGTCCAAATTACAGACTTAAGTTCTATGATACCTCTTCAAATGCTTTCTGCAGAACTAATTTTTTTTTTATTTTAGGCCCCACTACGCACCAGATGGCACCGTCGGATCGAGTTAAAAAATTAAGACCGTATTTATGACATCAAAACTCATATTTTAGACAGCGCATATATTAAAAATTCAAAAAGAATCTTATACAAGCTGCGACCAGTCTAATGTACATACATTTATTCACCATATTTGTAAAAAAATAATTTAAAAAATAATAAAAAATATTCCATGCATTTTGGAAATCGTTCTTTTATATCAAAACAATATTGAGCGTAAGACAGACCCTTGGGAGAGTGATGTCCAAAAAAGTTGTAACCCTAGTATACATATTATATACTGTTGAAACATTTGAAGTAAAGAAAATGAGATTAGAAATATGGAAACAGATTAAAAAATACGAAAAATTTAATTCTATAATCAAAATTTCACTTCAAATACCCCGAAAAGTATTGAAGGTATAACAAAATTTTTTTAGCTTTGCAAAACAAACAAAAAACACCTTTGAAATAAGTTGAAATATTTTAAACAAATAATGTTCAAAAATTTTTCTATTTCTATTCTATTTACAAAAATGTCTATTTACTTTGCAATGAAGTAACAATTTGTGTAAAATAGTTACGGGTAGTATCTTAAAACGAAATAAATTAGAAAACTACACAGAGATTTATCATAAAATCTAAAGATTAGATAGCACTAACTAAGATAAAAAAATAATTATTAAAAAGCAAAATAAATTGCATTTTATAAAACAACGACGAGTTTAAAACAATTTAGTTGCACGTCTTAAAAGTGAAATGAAACATGATCGCAAAGATGGCGTTACTGCAAGTAAATAATTTTAATGTGAAACAAATCAAATTAATTAATCATTTTATACTTACATATGTGCCCTTAATTATCAAAGTGGTCTAAGTCATATACATTTTTGCTTCGAAATATCAAATAAACCTTAAAAAAACTTCGATAAATATTTAATACATGTTAAATAAATTTATGTTACTCGCGTTTTGCACAACTCTAAATTAAAATGATGCATAATATAAAAATATTTTTTGATTTGTTCAAATATCATCTATGAAATATCTCGACCAAAGAAATACATGACTTAGACCACTTTCATAATTAAGGTAACATATGTAAATGTAAGCAAACCATAACTGACAGTAATCTAGTTTAACATATTTGTTCCTACTCTTGCAGATTTTATCATTAATTCTGATTAATGTGATACAATTGAAGGCGCAATGCAACGTGTGCTCCGACACAAATCAAATGGCATGTGTTTCAGAAACAACGTATCAATTCTGTGTCAACAATGCGCTCAGTGGTGCGGTCAACACATGCCCTGCTGACTACGTTTGTTCGACAGCGACAGCAGTTATTTGCCTGCCGAATACAGCGGGAGTGGCTGCCACTTGCAGTGAGTGCAATAAATGTGATTTGAATTTGGTATTTGCCTGTACTGGTGTTAGAACTTATGCCCTCTGCTTGGGCCAAACAACGCCTTCAACAACAGTGACGGGTACTTGTAGCGCCGGTCAAGTCTGTAATATTAATTCACCACAAATTTGTGCCAGTTCTGCAACAGTATGAAGAAAACAAAAGTATAATTTTTCCAATCTTAAACAATTTTCCTTTTGTAGGTAACGGCCACTTGTCCTACTGGCGGCACAACTGTAACGACAACCACTTCTACAACTCCATCAACCGTACCGACTTACGCTCAATACTTTTGCTTTGTTATGCGCATCAATAGACGATTTCAAGTACCTACACAATTCGACAACTCATGTAGAAGGTAAATTATGAGAATCGTTTTTCAGGTTCTTCAGAAATAGTTTGCAATTCGAAATTTTTCCAGGAATCGAAAAATAATTGTAGTTTATTTCTTTCTGAAGAAAGGTTACCAGAAAATATAAAAGAAAGCTTTGTCTATTTTAGGTTATTTTTAAGCATTGTCGTGAGATATGTATTACTTTGGTAAGAGTTACCAATACATCGTCTAAATCCACTTTTTATAACACATGAGATTTTAATGCCGTTCAAAAGAGAAAGAGACGCCGACTGGCTAAAATATTTATTTTAATTTGCAACTCTACATCTCGAAAAAAAACGTAGTGTATTTGGCTTGTTTCTCAAGCAATGTATAGGAAATGTTAACAGTATTTTGTCTTTTCTGTAAAATTTGGTTGAAGTGAATTATCAGTTTTACACTCTCAGCCGACGATATATAACCGAAAAAATTATTTTGCTATTAACAGCAAAAGTAATTCTATTTTTTGATTATCGCAGTTCCACTTAAATATTATTTTATTTATAAAATTAAAAAAAAATAAAATTTTCTTATTAAAATTACCCGTTTTGCTTACTTTTATAAAGACATTTCAATATCTTTGCTTACAAACCTCTTAGGCTCAAATTCACAGTCACTAGTTCACTAATGAAGGTGGTTTAATCAATAAAATTGGTAAAAAAAAGTTTGTGACGTGAAAAGTGAAGTTTGAAGTTAGAAATGCATTCATTTCTTTAAATATATATCCGAGTGCGATAATCGAAAAATAAAATTACTTTCTATAATGGTTATTGGTAACCAAAAAGCTTTTTTGGTTAATATAATACTTATATTGGTTCCGATGACCAGAATGATATATATGTACATGTATATCTTACGATAATGCTTGATTTTAATTATTATTATCATTATTTGAATTCATCAATGTTAACGGTTAAATAAGACCTTTTTGCCATTTCTTCCCTTAATTAACTATTTTATTGTGAAATTTTTGTCATATTTTTAATAGTCGGTACATGTTATAATAACGTGCATAAGTAAAACAACCCCTGTGCGCCATTGTAATACTACAGCTAGTATCAAAAAGTTAGAATTAATTTTTTTTTGTCGTTGGTTACGCATGACTGGTTACATTTTGTAGACTTCAATCATAGTTCAAAAAGATCACAAAACCCAAATGCTTATAGACAAATTCGTAATAAATTACATATTGAGGATTGAAAAACTACAAGCATAGTGGGCAAAGTAACTTTTTCAAATAACAGCAAACAATATTATTAAGCGTGTGTTGCCTATTTTATTAGACTGCTGGTAGGTAAAATTGGTTTATCGAAGTCGTCAGAAAAGCTAGAGACTTTTCAGCCGTGGACTGATGTCTCAGAATGAGTCCTTAGTAGATTGGTATTCAAAATAAGCCAAGTCCACAAGACGACTCCCAGGGCTTTATTTTTTTGTATATATAAATAATTAAAATACATTTTCTTTATTGACTAAATATAGTTTATATTTTAGGAAGGAAAGTTTAAAATATTTTTTGTATATAAAAAGAGCTAAAAAAAAATATTTTCTTTATTAGTTAAAGGGTTTGGGTGGTGCCCTGGATGGTTCAGACTTACGAAACTAGGATCAGGAGGGCGATACGGCCCCTCCAAACAATTAAACCGATTTTTATAAAATTTAGAACATATATAGATCTGCATCGAGAAAGTCACAAAGGCATTGTACATTCTTAACAGTAGGACGAAGAGGACGAAAGGGGGGAATTCCTGCCCATCCGAAACGTTAGAACAGATTTTAATGAAATTTTGAACATAGATAGATCTGCGTCCAAAAAGTCACAAAATGACCACAGCCATTTTAAGAATACTCATTTTCCTTCTGGATGCGATCGAAGTCGCGGGAAAATTCTAGTTTTTATATACAAATCTAGTTAAGCCAAATCTTAGTTGCTGCTATTTAAAATATGAGCACTCGTTAGTTTAACGAAGCATCGTGATAGGTTTCTCATTGTAATCTTAACGCAAGTAAATAATTCAAAGCAGTAGCAGATCGGTCCTATGAACATTATGTAATTTGAGTTACTTTTCAGGCCAAAATTAATTTCAGACAAAGTTTTTAATTGATATGGCTAAAATTGAAAATTTATGAATTTTCCTGACCACGTACAGTTGGTTTTTTTTATTTGTATAACAGTGGAAATTTTTAGCATTGCCATGATATGGAAAAAAGCTAAAAAAAATAAATATTTCGAAAAATAACGGATAATTTTTTTAAATACGCAAGGGGGGCTAAAAAAATCTTGAAAACTCGGTAATTTATCTGTGGGCCTTGTGCCACCCTAACGATAAATTTGTAAATAAAGTTTCTACCTTATGCTTCAGCGAATTAAATTAACATCAATTTCACTACTAATAAAGTTGTAAACAGCATCAGTTTCTTTCTCTCTTTTTAATCTCTTCACAAATCGAAACATTAAAAAGTTCACTATATTTCAGGCTGAGGCTGTCTGAAAGAAAATTTTATAAATAAAAAAGCGAAACGAAAAAAAAATATTTCAGAAATATTTTCTTAACAGTTTTCATGAAGGAAAACATGATGAACATTATTACAAGCGAAGTTTATGGAAGAAGTCATTTATTTGAGAATTACACGTTTTGTTAACAAAAGCAATTACGTGCACCAAAATATTTTGGTTTTATTAAATCTGTGGCAAAAAGGAAAGGAAAGGAAAGGAAAAATTAATGGTATCTCCATAATCTGCATATTCGAAAGTACCCCTGGTCAAAATCTCAATTATTTTGAGTGATTTTTCGGAAGTTATAGTACTATGACCTGCGACTTATCTTTTTTAGACTTCTAATCTCATTTGGAACAATAGCTTAATTTAGGTTATACTTTGGTATATTTCAACTTAAATATATTACTTATAGTGTGTATATATGTTTGCTTAAAAAAATAACGGTTAACAGAGAACTTCCCAATTTAACTGCAAAAGAAATAAATTTCTGAGAATGGACTTGAAAGCTTAAAAGTACTCTCCTGCAAAACAGCAAAATATGACTAAAGCACTTTTTCCTTATTGCCACAGAAATTACTTGCTATCACCTCTCTTCACTATATAATGCAAGATTTTTTTCTTTTTTGCTTAATAACTGACAAAAAATTCAAAATTACACTTTTTATGCTGCACTGAGCACGTTGCGTGGAAATGTCAACTTCGATTACCCATAAATCGGCTGATATTTGTTTTTTCTTTACAACAACAGCTATGCAGTTATTTGCTTTGATATACATATTCTTAATCGGACTACATTAATAAAAACATTATTATTGTTAGTGCAAAAAATTATTTTCGGCCAAGATTTTGGGTGAAATGATCTACTGTGCTTTGTTTAAAATCGATGGTCGTAAGTTGACCACAAGTAACTGAGTTCTTATTAGTTTTTAGTGAATGAAAATAATATTAAATATATCGCTGTATGAGACAAATTTTTATTTAAACTATACTGAATTTTAATCAGAAATAATTCCTTAGTAGGGCTTAAGAGTTGTAATTTCAATTCCTGTTGAATGAAATATTTTTATTAATTAATGTGAGTTTCTAAAGAAGAGAAGAAAAATTAAATTAGACTATATCCACATAATATCCACTACAATAATACTTACATATATGTACCGACGGTACATCGAATAAGTAAAAAATTAATTTGATGATCGTAAAAGATAAGCAAGAATAGTTAAACATACTTAGGTAGAGTGATATAACTTCGTACTAACCTGAATAGAAAATGAAAAAACTTATAAACAGAAAATGAAAAGTGATACTTACATATGTATTTACCAAAGGTAAATCAATAATTGTATACACAAAATAATCATTTCTCATATTGCATTTCATTGAAAACTTGCGTTAATAGCTGATGTTAATAACAATCTCTAATCCAGTAGATAGACTTGAGTGCTGATGAAGTGCATGGCTGCACAGAAAAATATCTGTATTTCCCCCAGCTAATAAAGTCTAGTTTAATTTTTCTTGTCTTCTTTAGAAACTCACATTAATTAATAAAAATATTTCATTCAAAATGAACTGAAATTACTGAACTTAAGCTCTACTAAGGAATTATTTCTGATTATATCGCTGTATAATATTAAGAACTACAGTCCATGTCTTTCCCTGAAACTGTTCCTTTCTGCTTAATAAAATCTGACCATTCTTCGGCAATAAGTGTTTATTTCAAATCGTGATATAAAAAATGAACATGCTATATTGGCAGTGGAATGTTTGTATTAGGGCATTAAACAGTTTTGTAACATTCAATTTTAGTAAATACCGCAAACTATGAAATAAGTTAGCTTGTTTTTGAACATCATTCGAGCCATAAACGCAAAAAAAGCTTAACCGACACATTTTTTGAACTCCGTTTTTTATTAAAATTATTAATTTACGATTTTGATTAAAAAATTAAGTTCGAAAATTATATAGGGTCCGCCAGATAACTTTTTTTTTTTTGAAAACAGGGCGCAAAACATCGAGTGTAGCTTCGGCTGTGTGGCACGTAGCGCCGTCCTGTTGAAACCAAATGTTGCCAATATCCTCCTCTTCAAATTTTGTGAACAAAAATTCGTTCAACATCATCCCGATAACGATCGCCATTGACTGTAACGGCCACTCCTTGCTCATTGGCCCAATTATGCCTCTCGACCAAAATCCGCACCAAACAGTGGGTGCGTCGGCTTTTCAATGTATGCGTGCGGGTTTTGTGTGCCCCAAATGCGACAATTTTGCTTGTTTACATACCCGCCAAGATCAAAATGGGCTTCATCTGAAAAGATGATTGTTTTTGGCAAAATCGGCATCTTCTGTAAGTCGATCGCAGGCAATATTTCCCAGCGTTGTTCAAGCGTATACACAACCATATTCGTTCAGCGGAAGGATAAAACTAATTATCTGTCAAATCAGACATGAGCTAAGTGTTACCATTCACGAAATAAGCACTAGTTGGAAAAAAAACGTCAGATGGCGGACCCTATATTATCCAAAAAAACTATGACCTTATACAATTTTCCATCCCCGCCACGCTTTGTATTGTAAAATTAAAACTTGAGCATAAAAAAGAGATACATGTAAAAAAGCGCACTGTGAGCCATTTTAGTAAATTGTGCGGCCACGCATGCGTGTGCTTGCAGATGTTTTAAAACAGATACATATATGTCATTTATTATAGCATTTTACAGATACTTATTTCATTCACTTGTCGTTATCGGTATTATATTAATATGTACATATTTATGTGCTTATTCAAGTTCCATTAGATAAGGGTGAAAAAATTGCCACAGTGTTTCTTTTTTTACACATACTTCTTGTCACATAATTCGTGTGAATGGAGAGCTGTGACTAAAAGTAAGATTTATCATTAGGAATAATAGTAATCAGTCTTTAGTTTTGCAATTTTAATTGAAACACAAGCTGTATAGAGAAATTTAAAGCAACTAGCATCTATTAAATTTGAAAAATTTTCAACATTCTCTCTGCTAAATAAATTTTTTTATATATTCTAGTTATATTTATTGCTTTCGCACCACCGCTGGTACTTGGTCTGGTCAAGTATATACTTGCCCTGGTTCGACTTATTTCGATCCGGTATCACTTTATTGTGTTGCCACTAGACCTTCAAATTGTTGAGTTCATAAAAGGAAAGATTTAATTTGAGATGTAAGTTTCTTTATTTTTCAGACTAAAAAATAGTCAAGAGTATAATTTATTTAAGTAATTATATTATATTTATTTAATTAGATGCAGTAAGTGGGCCTATTAAAGACGCATTTTTTCTGTTGTATATGAAAGTAAGTTCCCGACGAGCAGCTGTATTCGCGAGCCCTCATGATGCCATTGTAATAATAACAATAAATGTACCTACAAAGATATTTTAATTAAAAAAATAAAATAAAATAAAATAAATATTTTAGTTGAAAAATAAAATTTTGATAATATGTAATGCAAAAGCAAAAAATTAAATTAAAAATTTTAGCAATAAGTGAAAATGTGAATTACATTACCTTTTGCAATACGGATCATTTGGTATGGTTGGATATAAATCAACTGAACGCTGTTGTTCACACATCTCGGTTGGTGTCAATATTTCACTCACAGTATTTTCTGTGGTTGATGTTGGTGGGGATGTAGTCGATGTCGATGATGTTATAATACCATCGTCCACAATATCACAGGTAACAGAATCAATAGTTTCCTCTAAAACACAAACGGCATCGCTGCCACCATAGCAAACATAACCAGAGGGGCAGTAACCAATTTGTCCTGTTGGTCTTACAGCACCATAACACATTTGAAACGTGTTACGACTGAGGCAAGCAAATAAATAATTTCTATTAGCACGGCACATGCCACACAGCGAGGTATCACCACAACTGGGCGGACGTTGAGATGATGTTTGAACACAAATAGCATTTAAGTCAGTGCAGTCAAAGCCATCCTTGCAATGATACAAAACTTTTGTATCGGGCTTGCTATCTTTGTAGTAGAAAAAAACTTAAATTTAAAATTAAATAACTAGACAAATTTCAGTGTGATATGGAATTTACCTCCAAAACATAAATGAAATGATGAAGAATTGGTACAAGCCACTTGATTTGCTTGGCAGACATTACACTCTGCCGTTGAATAATTGACATGTACGAGTACAAGCACTAGAAGGATATTCTTGGTAACAATTTATAATTTGGTTTTAGAAAACTAAATAAGCAGAAAATATTTTTAATTTGTCGTTGTTATGTATTAACACTTACTCGCCACATCAGTAATTTTGACCTTCCAAATAAGTATTGGAACATTTTTTTTCAGTTAGTTATAGATTTATATATATTTTTTTTTCCAAAATTTAAATGAAACTACGAGTATCGTATTCTGTATGTTTTGACGGTTTCTGCAGAAATACTTGCCGTTGCTTGCGAGTTTGTTGATTTTTAAGGCAAAATTAATAAGAATTTTTCTTCAGCTGCTCTTTAGCAGTTTGTTAACAATTCTATATTATAATACTGGTGTTAATTTGTTTGTTAACAGTTTATTTCTTTCTGCATTCTAATTTTTTTTTTTTATTTTTAATAGTAATGAGCGCTTTTAAATTGTCGGTGTAAATGTTTGAAATTGAGACTCTTTTAGTTTGGTAATATCGACTACCTGGCATCCCTCATTGCTACAAAAGTTTTTCGAGATTTTGTAATGGGTAGTAATATTTTAATGATTTAACTTATGCCCCTATTACGGTTTTCAACTTTTAAAATAGTTTGGTTGGGATTGATAACTAAATTCGCATTGCCATTCTCCACTAAATTAACTGTTGACTTTCAGTTGTGTTTTTTGGTATTGCCATTTACAACTGTGCGTAAGTTTGGTTGAGAAAAACGTTGCGTATACACAACTGCTTTTTATTAGTTGGGTCTGTGGTTTGGTTTTTCTAGTAACAAGTTGATTTTTTATTTAAGCACTTTTATTTCGGCGATTTTTCGTTTCGGCACATTTTTAATTTTGGATTTTTAATTTTAGAGTTTTTGAAAATTTCAAGAGTTTGCCTCTTACTGTTTCCAAAATACAGCAAGTTCTCATTATTACATTAACTGATAGAATACCCTTTAATTTTGGTTTCTTAAATTTCAGTGTCAGGTGTGACTATGCAGACTGCATAAAAATACACTAACTTTGAAAATGTCAAGTTTCTTTATATAATTGTCTCTATGATACATTAGGACTTCAACAAATTTTGTCAATTTTTAGCTGTCATATATTTTTTGTTGTAACAGCATATTCTGTGAAAATTTCAGGGACGTAGCTTTTACGGAGATGGAGATCGTAGCGAAAAGAATAGGGTTCCTTTTCATCTTGGATGTGCGGAACCCTAAAAATGAAAATTCTCTCCATAAAAATTTTATATCAAATTTATTGTATTTAAAAACTTAAAATTTATATGGAAATATTATTAGAAAAGTGTTTTATTTTTCAAATTAGCACGAGCCTAAAATTACAAATTGAAAAAAAATTTTAAAAAAATTAAAATTAAAAATTTTTATTGAATTAACGAAATAGTTCATTAATGTTCAATTCTGTCACCACTTTTTCTGAAACAAAGAGGGAGTGGAACTATTTTATATTCTTTACCATGGGCAAAAGTGCTAAAAAAATATTAATCTTATCTCTAATAATCCCCAAAAAACCAAAAATTAAAGTAAGTAAATATATTTGTCTATAGAGTGTAACGCCAAATTGGTAAAAAAAATTATAAGAAATGTGCTTTTTAATGTCAGTGGTATTTAAATAAATATTTAATTTAGTTTCAAGTATTTAAGCCAGTCTGTAAATATAAAAGAAGACCTGCCAGCAATATGTGTTATATTATTATTAACAATTAACACCCCAAATACTCGTAAGTGACAATGAAGCATAACTCAGCTGCTGGTTACTAACTAAAACTTTATGAAGTAATAAAAAATACCTGAATAATACTAAGAAAGCATTATTAGTTCTTGTTTGCTGCTCTTTGTTTAAGTTTAACATTTTATTTTTTTAAATGTTTGCATACATACTCGTCTAATAAGTTCTTTCTTCCAGTCGTAAGTAAGTATTTCGTAGAACTTGAAACAAAATTTAATTAAATGCAGCCATTAGGTTTGACACTGTCACACAAGGTGGTCGAGGGATTGAAATAAAGTACTCCTGGACATTGTAAGAATGTCGATTGCATCGCCCCGGCCTTCCTGAAACAATAAATGTAACTGGAAAAGAGAAAACATAAATTAAGTGAATTTTAGAGTTATTCGAAGCAGTGCCACCAACAAGTTCATTATATCGAGTGGTAACGAAACGCTAAAACTCACTTACATACTCGAGTATATTATACAAGGCTTTGGACTTACAATTAATTACACGGTGTGACAAAAAAAGAATACCTGTGAAGTGTTACTATTTTTCTGGTAGGTATTGTCGAGTAGAGCAATAATCTGTATTTGAAAATTTCCAAACACCCCCAAAATCTTGAGTTACGGATAAAAATCCGGTTTTTCGTACATGTATGCACTTATCAATCTCTAACTAACTTAAACATCAACCGATTTTAAATTTATAAACGGATTTAGAAAGAAGAGACTTAGACCTTTTGAAAATTTTAAATATAGATTATTTTCATACTCGACAATATCTACCAGAAAAATAGTAACATGTCACAGGTATTTTTTTTTTGGCACACAATGTTAAGTGCGATAATTTAAAAATTTTAACTGTCTTCAAGAATAAGCACTAGTAATTTAGATTCAGTTAAATAAAACATTTGTATATGTGTTACCAATAGTGCTGTTGGAAGTCGGAGCGAAGCAGGTTATCAAACCTGTATATTTACATATTATAGTGTTCCTTATTGGCACCGACTTCGAATAGCGCTGTAGGTATCACATATCCCAATAAATCAAAGAACGATATTTTTATTAACGAAAATGGTATCAGCTCATGAAACTTTTATAATACGTATTATAGTAGACTTTCGTTGCGATGTAGTTATAACATAACATTCTCAAAATTTTTCTTACTATTGCCACAAATCTTTGAAGAAAAAGTAAATTTTTTTTCATTATTCGATATTATTTGAATCGTTTATTTCAAAAACTAATCAAACGAACAAATTTTTGATTCTGAGTAAATCAACGAAAACTTCCCAGAAATCTTAATATTAGTTTTACAAAACTGATATTTTTTCCTATGAAAGTTATTTATTTCCGTAACTCTTTGATAAACTTAAAACTTTTTTTATCTGTATTGATATATAAATGTATAATTAAAAAATAATAAAAAGCTTGCACTTAACTTGTTTCTGCAACACACAACCATCAATTTCTTACGAAATATTCTAATTTTAGTAGGGAATTCTAAAGAAACTTTTTAAACAGTTTAATATTGTTATCATAGACATAAATTTAGTTTGGAATTACTATTATTCCTCATACACATCATACAGTGCATTTTGCTTCCGTTGAAATCCATTGAAAAATATTCTCATAAAACTCTTCAAATACAACCAAGTCGGGCTTTAAAGCTTGCATATCTTTTATTTCTATCACATTTATTGGAAAATAAAACAGTATTACATAGTGTAAAATGAGGCCGTATAATATTTTTTGCAGTTAAGGCAGGAAGAGAATGTATTTTGTTCAAAGTGAATGTTGTAAATGGTAAAAATTCATATTTGGCTAACGTGGAACTAAAGTGGTCTCAGTAACATATTTGGCTAAATCGACCTATGAGCATTTTCGAACATAAAAACGATAAATCAATCCAGGCAAAGGTGGTCAGTGTGTTACTACGTCACCAAAATATGGTAACATATCGTTAAACTACCTCTTTAGAATTTATGGCTTTTTTAATATCTTTCAACTTCTAAAGTGGTATAACGCACAATATTTTTTCTTTGTATCATAGACCACTTTAGATCCAGGTTATCCATAGAAACAACAAACGCGACGCCAAGAAAATCTGCCGTTTTTTGAGCAGAAACCAGTCAAGTGATGACGCTTCACTGGTTTCTGCAATAATTCAACTTTGAATTTTTTTTGTTTGACTGGTTTTTAAAATAAGCGATTCATGTAACAGAACGATAAAATCATGAAAATAGTATCATATTTTCTTATAAAAGCGGTATCATAAGGAGAGGTACATGTCCCGCTTCACACACTTCAACTTTTGTTGATCAACTTGTAATTCAGCTGTAAGAAAAAAAGAGATGTTCGTATTTCCTTCTCGGTCTTTCTCACAGCTGAATTACGAGTTGATCACCAAAAGTTGAAGTGTGTGAACCAGTACTTACAATAATTTGCATCACGTATATCGTTTAATATATCAGTGCAGCCAGATTAGGGGATTTTGAGCTCTAACATCGCTTTTTATTATATTTTATCTTAATAAAATATTTACGTTTTATGGGTTTTCTTCAAATTTTACAGATTATTTTAAAATAGTATTAGCACTTAATGAGTTTAATTTGCATGTATCAGGATAAAAATTAATCGTGGCTGCAGCGAGTTTTAAGTTTGAAGCATTAAACACATTCAACACAGCAAGCTACCGACTACAAAATGTCAAGGATAAAATACACATGTTTATATGAGAAGGATTATTTTGACGTCATACGTTAAACTTCGCCACTTTGCGTGTTTTTTGAAGAAAGAATTTCGTTTAATTTTCGCAAATATACAACAAATGTAACACATATTTTCATATAATGAAATACATACATATACAAATATAAAAATGCATTCCGATGCTCCTTTTGTATCATAAAATGTATTTTTTGCTATTTCACTTTTCTGCAAATTGATAAATCAACTTTCTTATTTGTATTGAACAGCTGTTCCTTGGAAAGCTTTCCATAATATTTGGAAATCTTTTAGTGCTACAGTACTTTCAACGTAATTTGACAATAACTTTAATTCGCCACTGAAAAAATTAAAGTGTATTTAAAAGCATTTTAATTTTTTATGAAAATTAACTTAAACTATGGTGGCTATTCGGAAAACGCGTCGAAGAAGTGAAACTTTACATTAAAATAAAAACAAATTTTCAAAAATTGTTTTTGTTTGCCATTACATATGTACATATTTCTAAAATGAAATACACGTGAGAATTTCAACGCGTTTCCTCTCTTTTAAAAACGGTTAATTTTGTATGAGAAATAAAAACAAATTTTTTTCATTTGCACAGTTTTGTTTTTGTTTTCCATGTAACTTTCATATTTTATCAATACAACGCAGTTTAAAATATCGTTTAATTTAATTTGTTTGTGTTGGTGTTTATCTTGCTTGTTGATTGACCCAACGCGGTGATCTGTAAGATGATTTCGACAAGAAGCCGAAAAACGTCGTGGTTTGTATTTTTACTCAAAAAAGTTATTCTTAAATTATATCAACTCACTGCACACATGTAAAAGAAACATAAGAATTCATGCATGATACAATTATACAAGGTACTTGCACGACTACAACAAAATTGCAACACCAAGAAACACACGTATTTTGTTGGTAGAAACATACCTATAATTGTCAGAAGCAGATGTCTTTTGTTTTTAAAAATAACAATCACAGGGTAACTAAAGTGCAATTGCAGAGGCGGCATTCATGCATGATTATAGTCATTCAGTGTTGCCAATATGTGTGTAATACACAGTGTGTAATTTTTACTCTCATCTGTAGACCATGTAATGACATTCAGGTATAATATGTGTGTAATTCTACTTTGGGTTCTATTTTTATTTAATTTTGTTTTAATTTTAATCTACACAAAGGATGTGTAGTGTAATTTTCTTCAAAGTGTAATTGGAGACACATCCATAAGCAAATTCATTGGCAACACTGTAATCATTTTATTCACACACATACACTAACATTTTTGCAGCTTGTAAACAAAGTTTGACAACTTTCTGCATTGTATACATTAACAGGCTGGGCTTGTGCAAGTACCTTGTATAATTGTATCATGAAATCATGTTTAGCGTGTATTCATTATTTGCGTATTTAATAACGATTTGCTCTTTAGCTGAGTGGTAAGTAGTTTATTAGTTTATTAGTCAAGATGTTGCCGGTTTGACTCATCCCAAACATATTTAGTTTTAATCACAGCCAAGCAAAAAAAAAAAAACAAAAAGGGGTTGAAAAATGTGACATTCATCCACACACACACAATAACAATTATCATTGAAAATAAAATTTCAGTCAACAACTTTATTCTTTGATTTATCAAATCTTTTTATTGAATTTATTTTCAATAAACGTGCATACAATTTTATTTATCAGCAATGCAAAAACCGTCATCACAGAAAATTCAAAAGATTTTTTTATTGAATCAACGATTTTGGTATTAAAATATCAAAATCATTTTTTTCCTGTGTAGCTGCCTATAAGGCAACATTTGTTGCCAGCGACACTTGTAATCGTGTAGCCATGTAGCCTATTGTGATCTATGTGTTTAATGCATAAGCAGTGTTGTCAGATTAAGGGATTTATCCCCAAATCGGGGATTTTTTTTTTGCAAATGGGGATACAAATTTTGGTTTGGGGATTGAGGAATTCATTAGGGATAATGTTTATGTTTTGGGGATTTGTATTTTACTTAATATTTTTTTACATATCGAACAGGTACTCACTCGCATTGGCAAGATTGCTCATCAGCTGATTTTTTGGCGTACACATGTATAACTTCCAAGTTATGTGAGAATTAGTTCTTTAAAATTTATTATGCAAATAACAAACAACTCAAACATGTTTTTGGTAGAAGTTTATTCCTATCAACCATGTTCAATTTTGCCACTTATGCTAACTTCATGTTAGTTTTTCATATCTTGCTTTGCAAAGAGTTTTTGAGCAATGGCTTGAGTTACACCATTATTTTAAAATTATATCAAACAACAATATTGACAAAATATTTTTGGGGACAAAAATTAGGATATTTCTTTAGAAATGGGGATTTTTTGCGGACATGAAATCTTAAATCGGGGACAAGAAGCAACATTTTTCTGGCAGCACTGTGGTATATTTATTTGTATATAAATGTAAATATAATTTAACTGTATATAAATTATATTTAACTTTTTGGTGCTTAATTTTGAAGTTTGTTAAATTTGTTAATGCTTTATTTTTTTATTATTAGCGAAAATTCCAAAGGGCGTGATCCTGCTTACTTATCCAAATATCAAATTGCATAATTACAAAACAGAAAACAATTATAATGTAAAACTGAATTTTAGTGTGCGCCTATTTTTCCAAGTGCAAGATCATGTTACTCATGATGTATGCCAAGTTTCGCAAGACTCGGTTAAATAAAACCACGTGGATTATAAAGTTAAACTTAAATGGGCGGTTCCACGCTCACTTGTCATTACAAGATCCAAATGACTTTACAAAGTTTTGCAGCAAATGGGAAAATTAACCGTACATAAAATCAAAGAAAAAATAATAGTAGGTGTGGTTCCACTATACACTCACAGATAAAACAAGGTTTTTATGATCGCACAGGGAGGAGTTTTATCACCTCTATTGTGGTTGTTGGCAATGAACGCAATTCTTAGGCGTTTTGACAGGAGCGGAAGGATGACGTCGTTTTACTGGTAACGGGAAAGTTTCTTCCCACTATCAGTGAAGTTATGCAGTCGACCAGCAGTAAAGGATTGGGAGTCAACCCAGAGAAAACCGTGCTAGTCCTCTTCACCAGGATATACAAAGTAGACAGCTTTGTACTGCCCAGGATGGGAGGGGTGAAGTTGAGACTTTGCAGAGGGAGCTAAATACTTGGGTGTTTTCCTAGATAGCAAGCTTTCTTGGAAAAGGAACACGCAGGAAAGGCTAAAGAAAGGGCTCAATGCCTACTACGCATGCAGGAACTCCATAGGAAGGAACTGGGGTCTGCAACCGAAGATAGTAAACTGGATCTACACATCGGTTGTCAGGCCGGTTATTTCCTATGGTTGTGTAGTATGGTGGGAGGTATTGAGGAAGGAAAGTAACAGGAAATTACTAGATAAGGTTCAGACGTGTGCCTCGATTCGTATCACAGGTGCTAAGAGGAGCACACCTCAGGCTGCCTTGGACGTCAATCTTCATCTACTTCCTATAGAGGACTTTGTGGTGGGAACGGCGAGTAGAAGTCTCCTTAGACTCGTGGAAACAGGTTTGGTGAGGACAGGAATAACAGGTCACACATCAATCTTAAATGAGATCAGTTTTAGTGATCAGGAATCCGTTACACTTCGGTTTACGGACTATAAGGTCGCTCAAATCGACTTTAGTAGAACACTCCCAATGGTAATTCCGGATAGGAACTATTGGGTCAAATCCGATAAGCTATATGAGGGAAGTGCAGTCTTTACAGATGGATCAAAAATGGGGAAAGGCACAGGGGCTGGTGTCTATATCTTGGGAACGAACATTCGTATTTCTTTCAGACTGCCGAATGAATGCAGCGTTTTCCAGGCTGAGATCTTGGCAATTCTCAGCGCCAGGGAGCTGATGGCCAGGAATGTAGCTGAAGGTGAGAAGGTAACCTTCTACGTCGACAGCCAAGCAGCGCTAAAAGCTTTGAAGGGACACATTGTCAAATCGAAACTTGTTAGTGACTGTAGGAGAGCCCTCAACTTGCTTTTGGATAAATATAGTGTCAGACTATGTTGGATTCCTGGCCACAGCAGTGTTGAGGGAAATGAAATCGCCAATGAGCTGGCAAGAATAGGGTCGGCATTATATGAAGGAATGACAGACAGCTCGGTAAAATTACCGATAGGTCATTACTATAGGGAACTCAGTAACTGGGTAGAAAGCAGGAGCAATAGTTCATGGCGAAGTAGGGAGGATTGTATAGTCTCGAGAGCTATGTGGCCAAAACTTGACTCAGGAAGATCCAAACTGCTACTGGACATGAATAGAGAAAGGCGATGCGATTTGTGATAGGCGCGTTGACAGGTCACTGCTCGGTCAGAGCAAGAACCAGCATTTGGGAAACTGGCACTCCAGAATTTTGTAGGATGTGAGGGGATGAAGAAGAACCAGAAACCATTGAACATGTTATCTGTCACTGCCCGAAGATGCGACGTCATAGGCTTAGATGGCTGAGCAGACGTTTCCCTGAAAGCATTACTGATATCGATATGATATGTAAACTAGAGGACATCAGGGGCTTCATCATGGGAATTCAGTGGCTCAACGACGGGTAATATGGTCATTTCTGGCTATAAAAATGGGGGGTAAATATTACTTTTTGGGCAACAGAATGGACCCAATTGTGTCTCCGAGTGGGGGTGCGGTATAGCACCACCCTTCCTAACCTAACCTAACCTAACATATTTTTAATTAAAACAAATTTTTTTGCAGAACAGTTTAATTTGAGACTATTCTTCCATCTACTTTTCAGCAGTAGCTCTGTTGCACTAGCAAAGACTTATTCACACTTTCTGTAGTTTTAATTTTTCAGTATATCTAGTACTGAAAATCTAAAGATAGTGCTAGTACTCGGTACTATTTAATATGAACTCCATTTTTATTCACTCGACCCAAGGTTTGAATATCCGAACTTATATTTAGATATGTATTTACAAATAAAATTTGATAAAAGAGCTTTGAGAGGAAAAACTTACTTTCTGCAGGTTGTGTCGTTAGGATAAGGATATCGTCCAGCGGCCGTTTTCTGTGAACAAACGAGTTCCGCCGGGATTTTTATGGTCGTCGTTATGGATGATTGCGTACTGGGAACAATTACAGTGGTATTTGTATTTTCTGGTGCTTTAGTAGAAGGTTTTATTGTTGTAGGTAATTCCGTTGTTGGTGGTACAGGCAAATCAATGGCATCATTTAAATCACAAAATTCGATTTGTGATTCCTTGCAATCGGGAACACAGGGATTATAACCTTGTTTACCCAGACCGATATCACACATATGATTTTCTGGACAGGTGTCGCGTATTTCACTTAATTTGCCGCCAAAGCACATGGTAAATGTTGTGCGACTAGTGCAGGTAAATTTGCCGTCGTCTTGTTCGCTTTCACACTTTCCGCAATTGGAAGTATCACCGCAAGCGGGAGTAGCTGTAGTTAATGTTTTGTCCATACAAACACGACCATATTTAGTACAAATTTCGTTTTGGCCCAAGCATGAAAACATCATTGACGTGTTGGATTTTCCTAACATAAAATAATTGCATATACGAGTACAAATTTCCAATCAACAGTACTTACCATTAAAACACGGATGAAATTCTTTTTCAGTTATGCAAGCCACTCCATTGGCGTTGCACTCATTGCAGACTGCACTTGCGTAGTAAAAAATTGCAAATTTTATTGCTAAAATTAACTATTTCGATGTGGTGTAAATTTTTAAAAAGTGTTGTTTAATTTATGTTTGTATGTACATTGTACATACATATACCTCTCACTTACCAGTAATTTGCTCATGGTTTCTTTAAGTTTGTGATTTGGAGAAAAAGTTTTAAATGAAATTTCTTAAAAGAAGTGTTGTGATTTTATAAAATTAAGACTTTTTATGATTTTCGTGGGATTTCGCTATCAATCTGCTTATCATCAAATCTCTTTATCTCTCTCAATGTCAATGGGCTTATAAGTACATTTTGGCCAGAGACTTATCTGTTAAAAACATTATTGTTAACACTTCACCAAAAATAGTAAAGGGTATATATAAGTTTGTCATTCCGTATATAATTTCTATAATATTCATGTGGGATAAATAAAATATATATATTCTGGGTCCTTATGAATAGGGAAGACGAATAAACGATGTCCGTCTGTACGTCCGTCGGTTCGTCCGTCTGTCTGTACCTGAAATCGGTTTTACGAAGCTCCCAGAAAAGCTAGAGGCTTCCGTCTTGAAGTGGTGTATCAACGGTTCCAGAGCTGGGAAGCTTAATCTTTTTTTTTTTTGACATATAAAAGCAACTAACTAAAACTAATATTTGTTTTTTGTTAAATAAGCCTCTTTTATATTTCAGCAAGAATAAAATTATTATTGAAAATCTAGGAAATATTCCAGGGTTGGAAAATTTAACTTATTTCGGTATATAAAAGTAACCTACTAAAATAAATTTTTCCTTCTTCTCAATAAATTAAACATATTTGTTGATTAATAATTATCACATGTAATTTGGCTTACAAAGCGATATGAACTTTAGCGTGATCATATCATAAATATAGAAACAAATGAAGTTCGAACAATAATAATTAAAATTAGCTAAAAATTAATGGTCATGGGCAAGTGGCAAAAATTAAAAATAAAAATAAACTTATAGTATCAAACCAAAGAAGTTTGTCTGAAGTAGAACAAAAAATAAGCAAATTAACTAACATGTGCATAATTAGTAAAGAACAAACGACACTGTTGTAAATTTAGAGATGGTAAAAATGAGCTTTCACTACAAAAAAGCTTTCAGCAAATTGTAATACGATGAATCAAAACAATTCACATATTCTATTTGCAAAAAAGTTGCGTATATAAAGCAAAAATCTACATCAACTGACACCACACACAATGGACCAAACACAAAAGAACGCTGATGAGGAAGGTTTAGTAGCCTTCGAAACAGCCGGTACGTGTTTGTCAGAATATTTACAACTTACTTTGGTGTTATTTGTTCATTAATAATTATCACATGTAATTTGTCTTACAAAGCGATACGAACTTTAGCCTGATCAAGTCATAAATATATTTTATATTTTTAAACGAAATCTATTGGTATTAAAATCGGAAAATATAAAAGAATGATTCCAGGGCTGGAGTATTTCAACTTTTTGTGGTCTATAGAAGTTACTCGATCTAATTAATTTTTTATTTTACTTTATAAATTAAACATATTTGATGTTTTAGAAATGAAAAGTTCGGTATATAAAATTTTTAAAATTAAAAATACAGCTCCAGAGCTGGAAAATTTAAACTTTGCTTATGTATATAAAAGTAACTTAATAAAAATAATTTTTTTCTTATTTCATTTTTTGTTTGTTAATTAAACATATTTTATATTTTAGTAAGAAATAAATTAGTATTGAAAATCAGAAAAATCAACCATATGGTTCTAGGGCTGGAAAGTTAAACTTTTTTGGTAAGATAAGTTACTAAATAGAGAGTATTTTTTTCGTTTTAATTAACCATCTTTACTCCAAAGTTGTTCTTATATTTGTAAAATTTTTATATGATCATATAATTTAACAATAAACAGGGCACTCATTAGTCCTACGAAGCTTTGTAATATGTTGCTTATTATGCTCTTAGCACAATTATATTTCAAATCAAGGGTCATATGTTGACAGCTTGTACGAGTTCTTATTAATTTTTAGTAAATGGAGATACCATAAAATATATCACTACGGAAAAGTCATAACTACAAAAAAAAATTATATGTTCCATTTCAATTACCAAAAACAAAAAATTCTTTGGGAATAAATAGTATTCCGCAATATAATAAGTGAACCTGCCATATTGGCAATGCGATGTTTGATTTGGTTGATGTTTTGTTATATAAAGTTTTATTAAATACCGGAAAATATTATAGGATTATCTTTGTAATATAAAATAGAAACACGGTTTTTTTAACATCATTTAAATCAATAGTGTCACAACCAGTGCTGCCAGAAGTAGGGGAAAATCCTTAATTGTAGGTATTTTTGATACTAAAATAGAAGCGTAGGGAAAATCGGACACATATCATTTGCATAAACTATATTTCAATTCACGCTATCAATGTCCAATTAATCCAAAAAACAATCCATATTCATGGCCATAAGGGTATAATTGTAATAAAGATATAATTCTGACAATTCTTTAATTGATTGGATCAACCGAACGTATGCTTTTGTCATGACTAAGTACTGGTATGATTAGCACAACCGAATAAAATATTATGAATTGGATTTTACTAAAAATTTTTGGTATTGGCAACTAAAAAAATTGTCATTCTATATTTACGTTAAAACAAACACTTTCTAATTAGAGGTTAATTTTACTATCATAGTTTATAGCAGCAAATTAAACATTAACTTTTGTGATTTTCAAAAATATTATTATTCGTGAATTCTCAATTGGTTTTTGAAAGTCTGTACGTAAGATAAGAGGTTTGTGACTGTTCAAAATTTGTGGTTGAATAAATGCTTACAGACATGCTTTACCACCAGTAAATAAATTTCAATTCAAATAAACTTATGAAAATATGTAGAAAAATAAAATAGATTCATATCGAATAAAAATTATTTGCTGGGTTTTGTATGAGTTTCTAAACCTACTACGCTTATTTTGCTTTTGTGATTTTCAAAAATATTATTATTTGCGAATTCTCAATTGGTTTTTGAAAGTCTGTACATAAGATAAGAGGTTTGTGACTGTTCAAAATGTGTGGTTGCAGTCTACTGACTATTTGTTAAAGCAACAATGAAATGCATATAGACATCGCTTAACCACCAGCAAATAAATTTCTCTTACTATGTCAAATAATAAATTTCTTAAATTGTGTATTTTTATTTGCGTTTTTGTTAGTTTTAATTTCAGCAAGGAAAGCCAATTTTTCTTTTACAGGTACCAATTATGATCTTGTTTTAGTTATATTAACCATATTTTCGGTAGCAACTATTGGGTTAATGGTTATAAATCAAAATATAGTGGTACCAGAAAAAAATTTGCAGTCGTTATACTAGAATTCTATGATAGTTTGTGAAACCGTCAAAATTCGATTGGCAATAAATTCGGTTGTCTCAAAGAATCTGTTTTCTCTGTGTAGGAAAATGTCTCTAGAGATCAAAAATAAAATGTGTGATAAACCCAAACACCGGCAACGGATGTTACATCCCATCACGCGGATCAAAAATTTGCACATTTCTTTCACTTCAGAATATAAGCAAACAAATTAAAATAATTTGCGATAAAATTGTTTTTATATGAGCTGTGTCTACCAATGATTCCTTTAGAAATACCAATTATTTCTATAGTCACAATTTAAATTTTCTGTTGCAATAACTATTTCATTCTAAAAATTCAAATATAGTGCTTTTTACAATTTCTCGCAATTCTTTTAGTGCTATTTCAACAATCTGAATTCTTTAAACTTAAACAAAGCAAAGAAGCAAACGCTTCGACTTTTCTTAATAAATTTCTTAATTCCTTATCATAAGGAAATTCGTTATCAAAAGAGTTTTTTTTATTCATTGTTAAGCAACGATTTTACTATTTCAATTCGCTTGCGTGAATACACCCAGAAAAAAATTCTGATTTGGAAGCACTAACAAGTGGGGGAAGCAATGTTTTGCTTATTTGATAACAAAAGCTTACAAAACGCTTCTGGTAAGCAGTAATTTTTGCTGGGCAGTTAAACAACGTGGAGTTGTCACTTGTGCAAGTTGAAGAAATAACAAAATGTAGAAATAACAAAATGTCTTAGTTCCTATTAAGTTAAACATTTTTTTAAAGTAAATTTGGCAATGATTTTTTGTTAAATCTTATTAACTTATTACGGCTTTCTTTAAAATAGAAAAACAACAATACAGAAAAAGCTTGGAAGAGTTATCGAGCGTTAAAAAGTTTTTCGTAGCTTAGACCAGCAGAAGGTGCGTTCCAGGCACAATGCATTTGATGTAATCTTAAAATAATTGCCCGGTATAGCGATTTAATATGTCATAGTCAAACAAAAAATAAATAATTATTTATATAAAACATAAATAACAGAGAATATTTAGCTTAATGATCTTTTACCCACAATTTTTTTAAATTTATACTCTTTTTATCCTATTTTTTGATGATTCAAGTTTTGGCATCACTGGCTGTTATTCCAAAGAAAATCAGCAAGAAAAAAATTATTTTGAGTGTACTATAGTCATTTTGATTTTGGAATTTCGTGGTCAGTGAATGTGTAATTTTAAGTGAAAAAGTGCGTTGTTTTTAGAAATGTAAAATGTGCAGCAGTAGTAAATTAAAACGTTGCATAAAAAAATAACAATCAATTGAAAAATTTATTAATAATTAATTGTTCTATCAATAGAAAAATTAAGTGTATTAACTAGAGAAATCACTGACGAAGGGTTATGCAGATGGTGGCAATTGACCACCGTCAATGTCATCCCCCTCTTAAAATCGTCAGTCGTGTGCATTGTTAGTAGTTATTCTGGTAGTTAGTGGTAACGATTGATAGTTAACGAAATAGCTAGACATTCGCTAGCTACGCCGACTGCAGAATATGTATGTAAACATGTATGTGTGTGTATATTTCCATATATAATAATTTATATTTGAGTATTTCATTACTTAGGCCAATCAACGTCAGGTGCAGCTCAGCAACAAACATATGTGGAAGTAACCTCCATGAGTTAATCGTGCTATCTTTGCGCATTTTCTTGCAAAAGGCGACTTAATACTCTATATATCTACAGAAGATGCAATCATCATATATGTCCCAACGAATATTTCATGCAGTTACCTAGTTGCAAACTCAATTGATCTTTGCAACACATAACCTCACCAAAACATAAATGTGAAAAACGGTCAATAAAATATCCAGAACTTCGGCCATTAAAAGTAGTGAGATAAAAATGTTGACCAAGTTCTTCTGTGCACAATATCTATCGTTACAATCTGCCATTACATGTAATCGTCAGGGTGTCATATCATTTCTAGGCAACCTGCCCCTGAAAAAATTTCCGGGTTTTCATTTCTAGGCAACCTGCCCCTGAAAAAATTTCCGGGTTTTCAGATTTTTTTAGTTAAGCAATAAACAACTTAAATTATAAATAAAACCAAAAATCAATTAAAAATGTAATTGAATATATCTTCGCCAATAGGACTTTAGTACAGAATAAGAGTTCATAAAATCCTTCAAAGAATTTTGATTAATTTTTAAACGAAAATGATTAAATTGACATGGGTGCTGATAAAGTATGTGGCGGTACAGAAAGAATGCCCCGGCAAAAGTTTAGTTAAATTGTTCTTGTATTCTTTAGAAAATCACATTAAATTAATAAAATATTTCGTTTTATAAGTGAGTCGACGAAAATCGGTGTATCCCGATAGTTGGATCTCAGCCTAACGCCAAGTACACATTATGGTTTTTTTGACATGGCAATAGTGTGTACGATCATTTTCGTTGTGTGGAATTGCTTTCCATATAAAAAACATAATCAGAACAGCGTTGAACTCCTTTTGAAAATGACAACACCAGCAATGCGAGATGTGTACTCAGAATTTGTAAATTAAAACTTTAATTAGTTTTCTGAAAAATAAGTTTTTTACGACTCTCTTGCAGCAAAGGTCCGATGTGTACATACATATGCATAAATAATATTTATTATGTACTAAGATATAAATATGTTATATCAAAGTTGATGTACATATACATACATACATATATATATATATATATATATATGCTTGTTCAAGAGTTTAAGAAATCATTTATTTCGAACAGCAACAGGAATAGTATTTCTACATTCCTACATTATCTTATCTCGGCAAAAGTTGAAGGATTTTTTTCTACTGAAATAAAATAAAAGTTAAATTTTCTTTTAGTATCTAAAGAGCTACCGAAACAGAACAGTCTTCAAAAATCTAAAACAAAGAAATTTATAAGATGAGGCGAAATAATATATTGGTATGCAATTAAAAATAATATATTTTTTATTTGCGATTATTAACAATTATTCCTTTAAGACCTTAACTTTGGCTGCTGTTTTTATCATTGGGCCCATCCACATTGACGCACAATGCAATTCATGCACTCAGTACGGTATTTCTTGTATTAATGAAACCTCTTTCAACATTTGCAATGGACCACAACCAAGAATCGGCAAGGTATACACATGTCCCTCGAATAAAGTTTGCAGTGCTACAAGATTAAAATGTGTGGATATAGCATCTGGTGGCAAGCCAGCCTGTGAATCGACTAAAGGTTGTGGTATTTGCGATGGAAATAAAATTTTTGCTTGCACCAGTCGCAGTACATTTGCACAGTGCGACGGAGAAAAATTGACAAACATCACTGGAGATTGTTCGAAAGGTTTAGTTTGTGATTCCCAAAGTGGGGAAATATGTAAGAATTTATGCAATAGACCCGAAGTTCTAGATTGCGATAGAGATATTGCATTGTAAAAATTTTAAATAAAGATGAAAATTTGTATGTGGATAATGCGCAATAGGGATGGATGTTTTTGTACAAATTTATTTATTTTTATTTAGACAGTAAGATAATTCAGTCGTTTAAACATAAATTAATATAATGAAATGAAACACAATCGTTTTTAAAACCAAAACTAAATATGGTATAGCCAGGTTCAACTGTACGCAGTATTTGCGCTGAAAGTAAAAGATACAATCATGCGTGGTCACGCGTAGTTCACATAATTTCTAAAATTTAACCAGCCACAGTGATGAGTATAATCGACCTTCACCCATATTTCGAAAGTAAATACTCGTATGTAATTATGCTAATTTACTTCAAATTAATTTGTTAACAAGCTACGAAATTTTTTAACGAATTTGCTATGATGAACTTTAACAAAAAAGTAACATTACAAAAATT
Organism: Nowickia ferox; assembly: GCA_936439885.1. Lineage (NCBI taxonomy): Eukaryota > Metazoa > Arthropoda > Insecta > Diptera > Tachinidae > Nowickia > Nowickia ferox. The sequence continues at coordinate 85,147,563 of OW387024.1, forward strand.
ATCTATTTTTGTCTATATAAGAACATACTGACATAAATACTATGTTTCATATGCTTACAGCAGCTTATATAAAGTTAAAAATGAAATTGACCAATTTTCATACAAACTTTCTACACCATCGACCGTCTCGATTGTGGAAACAGGGAGTAAAAACCAGCTCTTATACGCACAAAGAGCCGAAATAATGCAGATTGCTGTAATTTGCCTCATAGAGCAGAAAAAAAAACTAAAACAAACTTTCTAACTTAATTTATTTAACGCGTATCAAAATGAAAGCATATTAAAAAAGTTTGTCTTTCTTGACTTAGAGGCGTCAAGATGCATTTCGATTTTCGATTTTTATATAGAAGTAACCTCATGCAATGAATGCTGAATAAGTGTTATCTTCTTTGGGAAAGGAATATTGATAGAGAAGACAGGTGGTGAAGGAAGAGATAGAGGAAAGCTTCATTCTTTTACAAGTCCGCTTTTTGTACGTGCCAATGAGGCGCATTAAATTTTAGCGCTCTGATGTTACATGAGGATTAGTATCCGTTGAAGCCGGTTTAGTTCAGTGACCAGTGCTTGTGCCTTCATCACTTGAACTTTTCTTCAACAACTGACACAAAGAGGCGCTAATGCACATCAGAGAAATGCGTTGTGTTGTTATTTAATGACTTTGGTCATAACCGGGCTCGACCCCAAGACCTTCGGTTTTGTAGTCAACGTGCTAACTATTTCAACCAACGCCACCATCTTTCGATTTTGCAAACTTTTGTGGTGCGTCGGTATTGGAAACCATGTACGCGTAGTGAATGAATTTCATGTATAGCAGATATTCAACACTTTTATGTAAAACTAAAGGGAAAACATTCAACATTTGTGGAGCATTTTAATATTTTATATTAAGCGTGCAAAAGAAATCCTTAAGCGAAAATATAAAGGGTTAAAGTATTTCACAAAAATATTTGCTCTCTCAACAAATCCAAGTTCAAAATCGAACTTAAGCACTAGTCAAAACTTGTATTTCATGCTTAAATTCGTCCGTATTCAAAACAATTTAAAGTTTACATGGTTTTTTATTCCAATTCATCATAAAAATGTGAAAAAGCTTGAGGGCAGAGCTTTCACTCTACAAAAAAGTTTCTCTGTGGGATAGCAGACTACTTTTCTACCTCGGTGGTTCCTTGCTTATCGTAAAAAGCGACTAAATGGGAAGGCGGAGGTTGAGTTTGTCGATGAAAAGTCTGGCATAGACCCAGTGACACCAGCGTTTCAAATTCGGTGCCGCTAGTACCACTGACACAATGAAGGAAAATTATGGAAGTCTAGACATAGTATAGGTATAATGGCATACAACATTGAAGCAGCACATTTGGAACTTAAAATAAGGGCTGGCATATGAGGTATTCTGTAACCAATATGGGGTGGAATGGAACAGACGGTTTTCATGCTAACTCCGTCCCGCTAAAGCTTGGTAAACATTGGGGAATGAAGCAAATAATGTCTTCTACTTCGCTATCGATCTAGCTCTAGAGATATGCGCTCATAAGGACATGACATGGAAGTGGCGTTGCACACATTTTGAAAATGACAACACAAGAAATGCCAGATGTGTGCGCGGCATAAGATAACGACCATTTATACGTATTCAAAATGCGGGAAATTATTTACCAATCATAATAATTATGTAGTGCATCTCACGGAGTCACTCTAATTAAAACCGAGTTTTTTTTAAATGATTTGCCGATGAATTTTCAACAAAAGTGTTTTAGGGTGTAGAATTATATGGTGATTAAAATACAGTTGAAGACTATCGCAAGAAAAAGTTACGGAATCATATTATCATTACCGCAAACGAATAAACATCGGAGTTGCTTACAAGCAGAGTTGCCGAAAAGGAATAGAATACCCGAGCTGAAGGAAATGATGTATCGAGCAAGAAGGTCTACACACCAAGCAATGCGTGACTTACTGGCTTCAATATCGTCACTATAACAACGAGCCGCTAGAGAGAAAGACCCAAAACTGTACGCAAAAAAAATCCAACGGGAGTAAATACCAAGTTCATTTAAGAGGTTAAAAGACGAAGTAGAAAGAGTTAGGAGAACACCGCTCAAGAAGGTCAACACAAATCGTCTTAAGAAACAAAATAACAGACTCTAAAGATCCGAGTTCAAAATTAGAAAAGAAAGCTGATGTTGATACGAATCGTATAACAGAAGTGCCTCTAATTATTTCCAACAGAAAGCAAAGAAGAGCCCACCGATTCGATTCTCAAGACAAATAAGAACAATACGACACATATACTGGATGTGGTGTTCATTCAACGTATCGAGAAACTCTCTTTCGCAGATACACTCAGGAAGTAAGAGGCTGCTAGAGCTCAAATCAGTAGGCGATGATGTTCCTTTTGTGAGCTGGGCACAAAAAGGCGAAATGCTTCTGAAATCGATGTCAACATTGAGTTGCGCCAGGTTAAGATAAAAAGCAAACAATCGTAAGATACGTATGTCAAAACATTTACAGATAAAGTAACTTTTGAACTAAGATACATAAATGGGGTAATTGGGGGTGAAGCGGGTCAATAAATTCGAAGAGGCGGGAAAGTGACCCTAAGAAGATGCTACAAATGCCTAAACTTAGGGCATACTATAGAAACCTGCCAGAGTGACAAAGATTGGTCCAGATACTGCTACAAGTGTGGCAGGCGGAACCACTCTACTAAAACTTGTCAAAATAACCCTCACTGCCTACTATGTAGAAGTGATCCAAGTAGTAAAAGTAACCTTTTAATATGATACAAAAGCTCCGAATGCAGATTTTGTGAATGCTAAAAATACATCTGGCTTTACAAAGCGAATACTGTTGAGCGCTTGACAAACAACGAACATGTTTCCTTTGATTGCTCGCGATATGGGACTCATATAGGGTTGCCATCCGTCCTATTTTCCCCGGACATAGTCCTATTTTTTAGGGCGTCCGGGTGGTCCTATTTCTTTTTTTAGCAATTGTCCGAAGCTGTTATACTTTTTACACGTATGATTTTGAAGCTGCTTAACTGTTTTCAAGGCTTATTTTTCTGCTAAATGACAACTGAGAGGAGTTTTATATAACAACGACTTACAGCACAAGGTTATCTACTTCGTATAAAATGCAAAGTAGAACTTAAAACTGAAGACTACAAAGTTCATTTGCAAGACTACTCGAAAGGGAGCATATATGGAAATTGCAAAAATTAGAGATTTACTTGGTATTGGGTCTAAATGAAAGATTTGATGGTTTGATACTGAAACATTATGTTTATCCTCTAGGTGATATCTAGGCTAAGGTGAAATTCTTCTCAAGAAGGCGTGGAGAAATTATTTTCTGGCACTATGACATCATATAAATAAACTACTGTAGCACTTGTTCAAGCAGATTTATGAAATCGTCTTCCTCCGAAAAATTTGAGAATGTCTTGTTTTTAAGCAAACATTTTATTCATATTGGCGCATAATCATAGTTAAAACAGTGTACTTCAGGAGTTTAAAACAAATATTTTGTATGATAATACTGGCTTTAAATTTTTAAAGTAATCTTTGTTTTGGTCTATGAATTTGCATCATTGATTTTAAGTTCTAATAACTTCTATCCCTGTAATGATATAAAAAAATAGCTCAACTTCTGTTTTTTTTTATTTTACCTTTAATTTAAATTCAGTAAGCGTATCGGTATCGTCGATACTTTTTCTGAGTACAGGAATACTTCCCTAAATTTTTGCATGAATTTTTTTTAATTCTCTATTAAAGTTCCTTAATTTTTAACTCAAATTTCTATTTTCTTCGACAAATTTTTCAAAACAAAGATTTTATGAAAATTTCAAGAAGTTTAAAACTATGGATCTTACAATATTGTCAGATCTGGCAATGTGCTGACAATGTACGGGCAATCAAAAATTGCCAGCAAAAGGTAGAGTGTCTGTCAGTTCACATGTTTGTATCAAATTTGTCAGAATATCTTTCAATTTATTGCCAGACGGTTGTATGACAATAAATTCATCTGACAAAATCGTCAATCGAAAAATTGTCAGTTCACACGGTTGTCATATGCAAAAATTTTCAGATCTGTTGTTATGTGTTATCAGACTCAAAGCATTTCTTAGAAATTGTTAATGACCATAAAAAAGCAATTGCAATGATTTTGTCTGCATATATTTCATTACATATTTTTTCTTTAAAATCAAGCGTGTGCAGTGATGCTCATAGAAAGAATTCTCTTACAATGACTCCATTGTCAGATGCATAAGCTTCGCACATCTGACAATATTAAAATGTCTGACAAATATCTGGCAATAGTTTTACAATGTGTTCACACGATTCTAAGATGTCTGACAATTTGTTGTCAGCTGCTAGTCTTGCAATGGACTGACAATGCTTTTTCTGGCAGCGATGTCTGACAAAAATTGCCAGTTCACACGGTTGTAAGAAATTTTTACCACATTTTACTAACAATATTGTAAGATCTGACAACGGTCTGTACATAGCTTAAGTCATGAAATTTTTCCAACCCCTTGTTTTGAGAGGTGTAGATACTCTTACCAACAAAACAAAATTTAATGCAACTATAGTAATTTCATAAAATATTTCATCGTGAAAAATTGGTCTTAAATCGAAACTTTTGCATTGTTGGAAACACATTATTGTAGTTGTTATTTCAAATGACACAGCATCACTTAATTTGATTGCCAAAATAAATTTATTGTCCTCTTTTTTGGGCCAAATGTCCTCGTTTTTGTGGTTGTCGTCCTCTTTTTCTCAAAATGGAAATGGAAACCCTAGACCCAGAGAAGCAAAGGAAACTTTGAGTTCAGCAGACAACAACTGGAAAATACTAGAGAGCAAGCCTGCCGTATTTGCCGATTTATCAGCGTTTTGCCGTTTTTTGTCTCAAAATTATAAAAGTGCCAATATGTCGATTTTTTCTTTAAAAAATCTGATTAGTATAATATGTCAATATTAGACAACACGACAATACTTGTTATATTAAAAGAAGACAACTGGTAATAAGTCAGCTCTAGTAGAGCTGTATAAAGTAATTTTATAAAAAACGATATTTTATAATATTATTAAATTTATTAAAATATTATCAAATTTATTAAACAATGTCCTTTTCATACATATGAGGTGTGTTCAAAAAGTATCGCGAATTTTGAGTTTTCGCGGGTTTACGTATGTTCGAATTTTGATTTGTAGACGAGCCGAAACACGTGCAAGCAAAGCAGCTGTCAACAATTAACTGAACATTCAAAATGGCCGAGTTTGTCGGCATAAGTGCGAGACATGACTACCAAACATAACGCCACAAAAAAAATTAAAATTCGAATATACGTAACTCGCGAAAATTCAAAATTTGCGATACTTTTTGAACACACCTCGTGTATATGTACCTAGTTAGAGTTAGGGCATTTGGCGCAATTAATTTTAAAGCTATTATTTCTTAGAAGTCAGCATAGCACCATTGAACAAACGCATAGATTGGTTCAATTTATAAGAAAAATATTTGAAGAAAAGAAATATTTTTCTGCTCTGTTTTTTGAACTTTCTCAGGCATTTTAAAATTGAAATCATATCTACTAATACATTTTCTGAAGCTATTATAAAGTTACATTACTGCCGGGAAGTTCACGGTTGTGGAAGGAGACTTCATGACTGTGCCCGAATCAATCTCATACGGTGTGCCACAGGGAAGTATACTGGGGCCAATTTTGTATTTGATTTATACTTGTGATATGCCTGTGAGCAGTAACATCCACACATCTACATTTGCCGATGATACAGCCTGCCTTTGTATGCACGAAAACTCACACGAGGCATCTCGATATCTTTAGGAACATATTACCCAGCTGGAACTATGGCTAAACTTAAAAGTAAACGAACAGAAGTGTGCTCAGGTAACATTTACCCTACGAAGAGATACTTGTTCCCCCATTAGAATAAATAATCAAATTGTTCCTCAACACTCACATGTGAAATACCTCGGTACACACTTTGACCGACGGCTTACATGGAAACACCACATTGACTCAAAGCTAACACAAATGAAACTTAAATTAACTCAGTTACATTGGCTGATTGGTAAAAATTCTACCCTGAGTCTAGCTTGTAAACCTTTGATATACGAGTCGCTTTTGAAACCTATATCGTGCTACGGAATTCAGCTAAAGGGCACTGCTTCAGCTTCCAATATAGAGAAAATCCAACGAAGGCAAAACAAAATTTTACGGTTAATAACATCGGCTGCATGGTATATAAGAAACTCAAATTTACATCGTGACTTAAATATGCCACAAGTGACTGAAGAAACTGCAAAATACAAATAGTTAACAAAACTCGAGTCACACCCTAATCCGCTTGCTCGTAATATCTTGAACTTCACTGGACACATCCGCTTAAAAAGAGGGACACTACGGCTCTAATACTTAACACTCCAGATGAAACTGCTTGAAAATATTCTTTTTTTGCTTTGCACGACTCTTATGTAATAATACATCTAACTACTATCACTAATAATTACATTTAGATTTAAGATTTGAATACTTATTGTTAGTTCATTTAAAAAAAATTATTTTTCATCCTTTTGCAGTTTTTACGAAGGTTTTTTGTGAGAAATGTATTGAAATCGATTAAAATAAAAGATTTTGAAACAAATTCTACATGAGATCAACGATATATAAAAGAGTATCTATTACTAAAAAAATAACAATTTAGCATAAATTGTACAATATTCATTTCATGATCAATGGTCTTCACTCATCTAAAGTTCTTCTGTTGAAAATCTATCTGCTATAGCTAACACCAGCTGGCTAAATTTGCCATTTTCTTTCAATTTATTATTGAAAAAACAAAAAACTGCTGCAAAATATCTTTCCTGCTTAAACTTTTTGTTTATTTTAATTATCTCTTGCAAGGCGTTGCCTAATATTCAAAAAAAGACTAATTCAAAAATATATAAATGTACATATTGATATTAATTTTAAATTTATTCGTATGCAACCCGGTAGTGTCAACACGCTGTGTACTTACGCATTTAGTACATATTAATTTTACAAAAATAATGGTTTTTGTTGTAAAAAATTACATAAAACATTCAAAATAATTATAACTCAAATGAATATTTTAAACGTATAAAAAAATACTTTTACATAATTATTTCTAATGTTAGCAAATATTGCAGCAACATTTTAAAAATTAACTAAATAAATGTCACTACCAATGCTAAAACTTAACTTAACACTTGTCTCGCATGGCTCTTCACTGCCACACTTAAAATCACATTGCATTTATACAAAAAAATAAAATAAAAAATATTATCACATAAAAAGTTTTTATTCAAAAATTTCTAGTTGGAGTGAGAAAACGTCAACGCACTTCACGCATTTAATTGTTTCAATTGCTGGCTTAACTAATTGTTGCAAACATACAATATTGTCGACAAATACAAATCTAAAGAGTCACAACAGTACATGGAAATTATATAAAATTTAATTTGAAACTGTTTTTTAAAACAAAAATATTTTTTTTCCTGTTTTGTTCCATTTTCATTTCATTTGTAATAACGCGGTCATTAAACTGTTTACAATATTTTATTTCATATAAATATATTGTCTAACTGCGCAAGCTGAACAGTTTCTCGCATAAACTAAGCCCGTTAACATTGATCGAAACGGATAAACAGTATAAAACAAAATCGAATCAAAATAATCAGCATGAATGTCCTTTATAGGATGTCTCTATCAGCATTAAAATGTGACGTTACTTTAAAATACATTGTGGTGCTAATAGCCACCGTTGTGGCATCAAAAGTGGAAAATAGTTCTTGGAAGGATTTTTTATTTGGCTCTAAGTGGAAAATGCCATCAGTGCCGGTGTCAGCCCGTGACAGTCGATGTATGTTCATAAAAATAATTAAAGAGTAGAAAAAAGTGAAGTTGAACTAAAGTACACAATATATGTGCACTGTTGCATACAAATCATTATTTAATAAAAACAAAAACTCAATTGAATATAATAGACTTTTATAAGGAGACAGTGGACACTTTACTACGGCCCTACTAAATAAATTTAAATTAATAAAATATCGTAATAATAAATTATTTATTTTATGATCTTATCAAATAGAATTATGTATATTGATGATAAAATTTACCGTATGTACATATGTATGTATTTATTCCCTTCTATTTCGTTGTGGTCGTGTTCTACTTTATTTTCTTTATAAAGATTTTTAAATTCATGGTAACGGAGCGGATAAGTTTTTTGTAATGTTTCGACAAATTACAATACGCGACACTGAAAACTACACTGGCTCTTTATTACAGCCATATACGATTGGCAATAATAAACAATATAAAACTGGATCATTAGAATTTTCACACCACGTGACAATTATGTAAATAAGTTACAAAGTGACCTTTTTTATTTTTAGGTTAAATATGAACTCTTTTGCTATTTCCTTTTATATATTTCGAATTTCAATATCTAAATGATCAAATATTTTCACATTGTTATAATATGCACAAAATTTCCTGTCATTTGAGTTCTAATATGGTTATAGTTTAAGCCAGGGTAGTTGAGTTTCACTGCAAAGGAAGTTAGAAATGTCCTTTTTGAGTTCTCTTAGTTTTCACCTCATAAATTTAATATTCGTTGAAAACTTTTCCAATTGTTATACAACACAAAATCAAGACATAAACTCTCACAAAACTTCTCTCATTTACCCAATTTTCGAGTACGGGAACGCTTATCGTGCAAATTGGGATCCCGTGGGATACCAATGTAGAGTTGGGCAAAAGTTACTTAAATTTTTTTCCATGATATACAATAAAAAATAACACAAACAGTCTAAAACTGCATGATTAGAACTTTTATTTTAAAAGAAAGTAAACGATAATACGTCAGTTAAATTACACTATTTTTAAGCTGAAGAAAGTAAGATTTTTATGTAATAAATGTCTACTCAGCAAAAATATCCCTCTACCTGGTAGCAGGTTGGTCAGGGAGAGAGAGACCAACTTTGCTGCCTCTGACCATACGAATTTTTTATTTGTGGGATAAATTCAGACTATTTTACTGCGCGTTAAATTAAATTATAATAAAAGTCGATGTGTGTAGATGTGTATTAGTAAATACAACTGACTTTTTTAGTAGCTCTTTTCAGACTTTATAATATTGTTTCTTCAAAATTATATCCTAAATCACTAAAACTATTTAATACAGAATCAGAATTGCTTTCCAAGTAATCGAAATCCTTAGTTTTTATTTTATTTGTCAAACTTTGTAACAACTTACATACAGGGGAGTTCTGCAAACCGCGCGATTTGAAATCGCGAAAAACAGTGATCGGCTGATCGGACGACTTAGCGCATTCGCAGGTCAGTTCGTATAAAATATCTTAAACATCTAAAATATTAAAACCAATTAAAAAGCTGCAACAAGTCACCTTTTAATTAAGTTCTTTTCTGGAAATTAGGCGATTTCAAAACGTGCGGTTTACAGAACACCCCTGATATACTCGTATAAATTGTCGAATAGTTTTGCGATTCAAATGCTTTTTGTACTTCAGCTAGAATAGATGCTTAATAAGTTATATAATTTTTTTTGGTTACGAGTTGTGAAATTTCAAAATATTTTCCATTTACAGTATTAAAATGCGTTTTTAATTTTAACCACAGTCAAGGGAATTTTATTTGTGACAGCTGAATCATTAACCAATTAAAAAATTTTTATGAGTTTTAACTACTAGAAAATTGTTAAATTTATGCAAAAAAAGTAAAAAAAAAATATTGAACTTTGTTCAAAACGCGCTAATTTAGCGCTTTTTTAGCAAACGCGCTAAAACGAAAAATTGGCATCGCTGCTTTCTCAGCTATGTCTATTGTTTGTCATAACTACAAGTCAGTGTTGCCAGAAAATGGCGATGAGAGAATTCTAAATCGGTGAAAAAATTTTGCTAAAATGTTCTACAGAAGAAAAGTATAATGCCAGATTTAAATGTAGAAAAAAATATTAAAATAGCTTTGAATTTCATGTTTAAACAAACTTATTAGTATTTACAGGTATTTTTATAGCAACTTAAAATAGTTAATAATTGGTGGTTTTTTCGAAATGTCACAATTACGCTTAAAATATTTTTAACGCACTAACAATCCCAAATTATTATTTGACTTATTCACTAAAATATTTTTTTTATTAAAAATGCATTGAAATTGATTGTTAAGGTGTTAGCTGGATCATATGCGTATTAATTTCACTGTTGCTAGTTCAGATCCTGCAATACATGTACATTTATGAGAAAAACCCTCTATACAGAAGAATTTTTTTAACACATTAAAATTTTTTATTTTCAACAAATTCTGCCAGAAAGCATTTAGCAGAATTTTTTGAAAGTTTAATGCTTTTTAACTGATGAAAATGCCAGATCTAGTAGTGAAAATGCTAAAATGGCAACAATGGTGCATGTAGAAATGCGTGAGAGTTTACCAAAGGAATTGAGAGAGAGAGAGAGAGAGAGAGAAGGAGAGAGAGAGAGAGAGTAAGCAATATACAAAGGTGCTAAACAGCGTTACAGTTGGTGCTACTAAAGTAGCAATTTGCCTCTTTTTCGACTGCTTGGATACTATTGTGCTACATTTACAAAATGCACCCAAATTTGATACTTTTTCTAATTTTTGCCACTTTTTGATACTTTTTACTGAATGAAGATATACCTTTTTTGTACTTTCGGTTTTATTAATATAAAAGTTGTGCTGTTTTAATATATCAATATGTAAGCAAGCTTATACGAAATCTTTTTTTTGTCATGCGTGGTCAGCTTTTGCATATCTTTCGAATAATTAATACGCCCACGCATGCGTATATTCCTATACCTCTGTCTGTAGGGATATGTAAATATAAATATGTACATACATATTTTTGTATGTATGTGCTATGTACATTGCACACAATGCATTTATTTAGATCCGGTATTTGTTAAATCAATTGAGTACACTAACTAATCGCTCTATTAATTAATCAAGGTTCTAGCTTAATCGGTTAATTTCGGTATTAACCGGTTAACAGATTAAAAGAGTTTTTTCATAAATCAAGTAATTTAAACAAATAAAAGTGCATAAATTATTTATTAATTTGAGTTTATTAGTAAAACAAACAAAAAACACACCTAAGAATTATTTAACTAAATCAAGCAAAAAAATCATAAATATATTAGTACTTCAATAGTTTAAAGAGATCTTCTAACACAATCTTTCGGAAAAATAATTTGGTGTAAGTGCTTAGGATTTAAGTGAATTAGTTTTGATAAAACCTGACTTGGAAAAATCCTTTAACTAATCGTAGATGTTGAGGAAATTGAAAGTAATCTATAATACAGTTCATTTAGTTTCTTAGTTTTTTCCTGGATTTCTCTAAGCATATAAAAATTTTCATTATGGCATTATATTCCTGTTTTATTTATTTATTTTTTTTTTTTTAATAATTAATTTTGTTAAAACATTTCTTGTATTATTATCGATAGTTCCTTCTGTTGGCGGGTCATAATCTGACCCATACTGGTAGAGGTCAACGAAGAACATTCTGCAAAAACGTTTATTTCTGAATTTCTTAGTTTACGTTTTTGTACTTTAAAATACTGTTGCTTGAAGAAAATATTTCAGAGTGCAGCTATAAAATAATTTAATTCGTCTTTCATTAAATCTAATCCTTAAAACTTAACAATTCTCTCTAGTTTAACTAGAGTAGCAGAGTCTTTAATAAACTATTTATAGCCACGTCCAAAGATTTTGAAGTTTTACTTAGGTGAGAATCACTGAACATACTTCTTTGTTTGTATGAAAAATTTATATTTGAGACGAAACAAGTACTTAAACACACACAAAATACGCTATAATACTACAAAATATTTAAAAATTTTTTATTTCGGTTAATCGGTGAGTAAGTAATTTTTTATTATATGAATTATTTTTACATTTTGTGATTTTATTGTATCATAAAAATAGTATATTTTAGTCTCTAAACATGCAAAACCTAATTTTTATTCTTGATGTTTTTAAAAATAAGCAGATTTGTTTTAATTTTTCTTATTTTTAAGGCTGCCACTTTTTTTCTTAAAATCCCCTTTTTGTGCCACTTTTTTTTAAATCCCCTTTTTGAGCCACTTTTTGAAATTTTACAACGGTAACACTGGTGCTAAAGCCAAAGTACAAATAAGTACAATATTTATAAAGGTAGAGGTCCATATCTCGCTTTTTGCGCGTTATGCTTTACACGTGTTTCATCCTCTTGTTTCATTCTATACTTTGTTCGCGTTGAGTTACATGCACTGCTTTTCATGTGCCATTTTATTTTTGTTTTGATCAGCTGTGTGCGTTTGTTTATAAATACTTATAAAGAAAAAATGGAGAGTGAAATCGAGTTTTAAAAGAATTTGTGGAGTTAGTCGTAAAAGTAATCGATAACTAATATGTAAAATTTTGTTACTGAGAAAAGTGTGGTGATAAGTTAATTAAAATACATCGCATTAATAAAAATATTCACATATTTTATTAAACAAGTTTTTTTACTAAGAATTTTTTTTTATTGAAAAAAAAAGAAAAAAATTATCCACGGCAAAATAATATTTATCGATAACGTAAGAAATAAAGTATTATTTAACATCTTTAGCATTAAAGAACAGCTGACTTTCTTTCATGGTGCTTGTAACGCGTACAAAAGTAGAAAGTATACCTTTACTTTTTGCTTTGAACGCGCCTATGCGTTCTGCGCTTTTTGCAATGTAACTTGTCACATACTATTACATTGATTCTACTTTTTTGACAGATGCATAGCTAAATTGACCTAAGAAAAATGCTAAAAAATAATTAAATAATTAATATAAATATATATTTAATAAAAATATTAATCAAATAAATTATTTTTTCTAAGCAATCACTTAATTGAAAATAATTCAACAATAATTTTTTCTGTGCAGGGTTGAAATATTTAAAATTGTTTTGGTATATAAATTAAATATATTTTATGTTTTAGAAAGAAATAGTTGGGTATAAAAAATAAAAAAATAAGAAATAAAAGTTACTAAATAAAACAAATTGTTATCTTTGTTAATTAACAAATTTTATATGGAAAAAATTTTAATTAATAACAAAAACAAAATACATACAAAATTCATCAACGCTAAAGGCGGTGTCAGATACAACTTCAACGCTTTGCGTGACGTTTCTAGCGTTGGCAGTTAAGCGTGAAGAAAAATGTGTATGACACAATAAAAACTTTGACAACACTCACTTTTTGTCTTACTTTTTTTTTAATGCATAAAATATAGAACAATTCTATTACTCTGATGCCACTTACCCGTTTTTTATATAAATTTACCAAAAGTTTAATAAAATTTCATATTTACATGCGAGTTTGGCCAAACAAATTAATATAATTATACCAACTGATTTGCGTTAAAAGTACTTTATGTGACATGGCCTTAAGCGTTGCATTTTACAAAACAAGGCTCTAAATATATTCTATTTTAGTATTAAAAATCATAAAAATCAAAAATAAGGTTTCATAGTTGGCAACTTAATTTTTTTTGTATATAAAATTTACTAAATAAAAATATATTTTTTTATTTTCTCAAAATAAATATGTATTCGTATGTATATACTTATGTTTGTATAAACGTAAATCGGTGAAGGGTATACCCTCGGCTATATCACTCATACTTGTTAAATTTCAGATGGCTCATAGATGCCTCATAGAGCCATGTCAGTCGTTGTAATATTTTAGTTAGAACTGTATTTATATCATCATCATCATTAAATTATTAAACTACGGTTTGGCATTTGGTATGACAACAAAACCATGTACATATGTATGTATGGGATATACAAATATCGTATCTTGTAAAGTATGTATAAAGTTTCCTGCGAAAATTTTGAAAAATAGTACGTCAGGAACTGTCACTTTACTCTCACTTTTTGTGTTCTCATTTGCTGTATTTTGGGGTAACCGAACGCAATTTAGTAAAATGCAGTAAAGTTCAGTGAACATTTTTATAAACTTTTTTTTTTTTATTTAAATTTTTTATTAAATCCATAAGATAAATTTAAGCTGGATTGTCATGATATTAAAATTATTCGACTTTCAAATTTATTTTAAAGTTCTACATATTTTTAATATAATTCCGGTGGGTGCAGCTCAATGTGCTGCGCCCTCAGGAGAAGTGGGAAATTGTTTGCCAAATAAGGACTGTCGAATACGAGGCGGTTTACCGGCAGGCCAATGTGGAGGTGGCTACGGAATATGTTGTGTGTGTAAGAAATTCGGCAAATTAATATTATGTTCTATTAAAATATATTATTTTTATATACAGTTTTGCAAACATGTGGTGGTATGGTGAGAGAGAATAATACGTATTTTGTAAATCCGAATCATCCAGATATATATGATGGCACTGGAAGTTGTCAAGTAACGGTACACAAAATTCATCCAGACATTTGCCAATTGAGGTAAATTTAATGACTCATTATCAGGGAGATCGAATGGTTTTTATTCTAAAGATGCTAACTAGCCTTTAAAATATGCTGAGGCCGGATTAGTAGTTAATTTACATTTTTCGAACCAACTGGTTATTTTCGTGCAAATAACCGGTTACTTTTTAAATATGTTATTTCAAATTATACATAAGTAATAATATATGTACATGTAATTTCACAGTAATTGCAAGCGTTATGTACACAAGTATTATTAAAGTTTGGAAGAACCAAAAAATTACTTAACACCTGGCATTCTATGTATAAGTCCAACTACTTCACCAAGTGAATTGTCGTTTTCAACTTCAAGTTTAAAAAAAGATGGATATACTTGAATTAGGGTCACACTTGGCAAACCTTTGCCCAAAAGAGCGTAACCACTAAATGCTAATAAAAAACGCTTTATTTCAGACACGTGTTTATTAAGTTTACCAGTTTCAAACATAACTAACGGATAATGTCATAGAATACAACAATATTGGAAACTGTTTAACTTAACAAACTCGTGTCTGAATCAAAAGGTTTTTCTATATTTGTAATTTGATCAGGCTAAATTTCGTATCGCTTTTTAAGCCAAATTACTTGTGATAATTATTAATGAACAAATAACACCATAGTTATAAATATTCGGACAAACACGTAGTAGAACGGAACAACCGACTGATTTCGAAGGCCACTAACCTTCCTCATCAGCGTTCTTTGTGTTTGGTCCACTGTGTGTGGTGCCAGTTGATGTAGATTTCTGCTTATTATACTCAGTAGTTATTGCAAATGGAATATGTGAATTGTTTTGATTCATCGTATTACAATTTGCTGAAAGCTTTTTTGTAATGAAAGCTCATTTTTACCATCTCTAAATTTACAACAGTATTGCCATTGTCGTTTGTTGTTTAATAATTATGCATATGTTTTTCATTAGTATTTATTGGTTACGCTTTTTTGTATAAATTTAGCGTACCTTCACAAATGTCTCACCCGGAGCCTACTTTTAAAAATGTACTGTAAAAAATGTAACTGAGAAGATAAATTTATTTATTAGTTATTATTATTATTATTTGCAAGTTGTTTTGGCTGAATATAATTTTAAACTTAATTCCACATAACAGACAGTCAGATCAGCTAGAAAATATGTAAAGTAATCACCAAAAAAAAAAACGTGTGGCACTCGGGGACTGCCACGGTAAAGCTATTGCTTAGCATTTTTTTTTATCAACTTATGCAATTATAATTATTTATTTATTTTTTTATTTATGCAGTATATTTTTTTCTTTGATATTAATTCAAATTTTTTTCTTTGATATTAATTCAAGTTACACTTTTCGAGCGTGACGACCGATAAGAAAACTAATTTTTTTTTCTTTCATTGAATAAATGAGAAGTTAATATCGTTTCAAATATTTTTATTATCGTACAATACATGTAGGTTATTCAGGAATTTTCATCATTGAAACTATAGTTTTATGGTAACTGAAATAAAAAACATAAGTTTGAGACTTAATATCCTCTAAATATCTGGAAAATGATAGCTTAAAAACCTACGAATTGTCTGTTTGTTTGTGTATATCATTTTTTGTCAACCACGATTGCTCTTAAGTACGCCACATTGTGTTTTTCTACATGTAAAAATCTGTTCTGGCAATACTGTATGTTTATGAAATCAATAGCATACTTTAGGGGTTAACATACACGAGCGATTGAAATAGAAATAGTCTTATGTTTTTTATTTTCGTTACGGAATTTCTTGATTCGGTCGCCGCGCTCAAAGCTCGCGATAAAAGCTATGCAATAGCTTAAAAACTTGTGTTGTGATATACAATTTCTAGATACACCATATATAATCGATTTCACTAGTTATAATCAACGTTGATTAATGTTCATGGATGATTTTGAACTATATTGTAGACTGGACTTAGAAATGTTTTCTATAGCCGCACCCGAACCAGCAAATCATCTGTGCAATCAAGATCAATTGCTTATTTCTGGCAGCAGTCCAGTACCCAACATATGTGGAGCTTCCTCGGGAGATCACAGTAAGTTCAGAAATCAACAAACAAGAATGTTTGTATTTGTACTTTATAGCAAAAATAACACAGTGCAACATTTTTCAGCTCATTGATTTGAGACTCAATTCTGATAATTGCACGTGGCTACATTAATAACACAGGTCAAAAGCAAAAATATGCTTGAATAACCACTTTAAAGATTTGATGCATCTATGGAAAATTTTTTTTTAATATTTTTTAAGTAAAATTGTCAATATTTTGAGACATGTTATGTTGTCACAACTCAAAAACTACTAGTCCGATTTTGTTAAACTAAATTTATAAAAATTACTATTTATATAGCCTTTACTCCGTTTATGTATTTTATTTCAATCGGCTCAGTAGTTTCGAAGTTATAACAAAAAAATTTGGCCAAAAATTTATATAAAATCATGACAAATCAAAAACGGCCAAAATTAAATTAAAATAAAATAAATAAATAAATTTTCGATTTTTTAATACGCTTAAACTCACCCAATTCAAATGTGTTTCCGAAGAATAGAATCAGTATTCTAGGTAGTGCTTCGCCAAAAAATACACGAATCTTACTATCTAATGCATTTTCGATGTGAAAATTTGTACATGGCATGGAAAAAATGTTTTCAAAATTCAATCAACCGAAAGAAGAACAATAACCACTCAATTGTATGTACATATATCAAACAAAAAACTAAAATTTTGTGAAAATGAGTGAATGCACTGAATTGCTAATAAATTCGAAAAGACTCAAGCGATTTTTATGATCGATATTTCATTTTATTTTTATTACATGTGGCTTTGCGATAAAGCAATAAATTTTAAAAATTTTTGCCGTTTTCGATTTTTCATAATTTTTTTTTAAACAAAAAAATTTGCTATTTATTTTCACGTAAAATATATATTTTTGGCAATATACAAACGTAAAGTAAAGGTTATATAAAAAGTAAATTTTGTAAATTTAGTTTAACAAAATGGGACTATTTTTCTTTTTTGAGTAATGACGACATAAGTGGAGACATGTCTCAAAATATTGACAATTTTACTTAAAAATTTAAAAAAAAAACCCCCTCCATAGAATTTAAAATTTGGAAAATTTTTGTACTACTGGAACCACAATACATCAAAATTATATAGTGGTTTTAAAATTATTTAAAATTTTTTAAGTTATTATTTTGCTTATTAAGTAAAATATTTTTTATCAAAAATACATTGAAATTATTATTATTGAAGGGCTTAGCTGCATCCAATGCGCATTTCACTGTTGCTAATGCAGATCATCAGGGAACCTTTGCCCAAAAATTTCTTAGAACAACTAGAGTTAATATGTTAAACTTTCATTTAAACAAATGAGAAGCTCAACAAATAACAAAGTTGAAACAAGAACTCAATAATCAATATGTTTTTTATTTTCTTACTTTACCATTGCTATATTGGCCGATTTTTTTTAGCTTGCGAACTTTTCAGACAAAGCCCTATAACTCGGTAATCAAAGGACTGTTTAGCTTAAAAATGCAAAGGAGTAAAAAATAACATTTAGAGCAACAAGCGCAAACAAGTTTACACTAAAAGCTAAAGCAACAGCATGAGAGTTTTCATATTTCAATGAACATCTTCACCCACTTTGAGCAAAAAAATTCATATGGCCATTGGGTTATACAGGTCAACAAAATGAAATTTTCATAGGCAATTTGTATACACTTGGTACTGAGTATTAATGCCTATAAATTTTACTTTTTTACTTCACTCTGTATCTCGAGATTTTCCGTTATAAAGAAAAAAGAGGATGTTGTATTTATAATAATTCACATTTACTCGCGAACCAGTTCTTCGATTAAATATGCTTAATTGTGATACCTTCATATGTTACAAATAAAATGAGCCAAATTTAATAAAATCATTCCATTAATTCTGAATTTATTCACAATTGAGTGGTAGCACATATTTTATTTTACAGATTTTTTCAACATTTATTTATTTTAAATTGATTTGCAAAAAATAATGTGCAGTTTCTACAAGTCAGGCAGGCGACTCATCTGGAAAATTTGTATGAAAACCACTCAAAAACATGAGTAAATCACTTAAAGCATATAAATTTTATACTCAAGTCGGTCGCTGGTTTGTAGCAAAAAGGGGGTTAAGAAAGTTGTTAATAAAATTGTTTTGAAAAAATTTTTTTTCGTTTTTTTATGGAAAGGGTTTTTGATTTAATGGGCCTTCCGGTATACCAACTATCATACTGGCGACTTTTTATTGATACAAGGTGGGCCAAAAGAAATCACCCTATTGGAAGATGCTCTCATTTTTGCAAATGGTGGCCAATGTCAAATCTGTTTTGACATTTGTGAACTAATACTTGGAGCGATACACTTCCCAAGAACGCGGAATAGTCGTGTCGTGGCGTTCCCGGGTCGCCTCATTTCTCGTTTTGGTGATTTACACTGGCCTGCAAGATCGCCCGATTTAACCGTTCCAGACTTATTTTTTTTTGGCTTTTTTTAAGTCCCGTGCTTACGTGTATAAGCACGAGACCCCGGAAGGCCTCAAAGACAAAATTTTAAAAGAGTGCGAGAATCTGTTGCCCGAAGTTCTCGCCGAAGTGATGAAAAATGCCATAAAATGAGCAATTAATTGTGACGGCGCCCATTTGGCCGATTTCATCTTCTCGACTTGAACAATAAGATTCTAAAGGTTCAAATAAACGTAATCCAAAAACAGATTCGAAGTTTTTCATTTACATAAAAAAAAATGAAAGCCAACTAACATCGGATGACTTCTTTTGGCCCACCTTGTAGTTCCAAAAGACATTTAAAATGCGTTTTACTAAATAATGGAAATAATTGGCTTCGAGGCCAATTGGCCAATAACGCAACTTAAAGAAGAATATGAAAATATAAAAAATATTTTAGACAAAATTTTATTCAACCAACACTAGTGGTCAGTGTGTGTAGATTTAAAAATGGTGAACTTTTTATTGGGTCAAGAACATGGATATACTAAATATCCCTGATTTCTTTGTCCATGGGATAGCCGTGAGAAAAACGAACACTGGAATAGAAAAGAGTGGTCGTTAAGAACAAATATGACTGTAGGGAAAGGAAACAACATTGTTCATGAGCCGCTGATAATTCGAGAAAAAATTATCCTTCCACCACTACATATTAAACTTGAACTTATGAAACAGTTTGTGAAAGCTTTATATACGAACGGAAATTGCTTCAAATATATCTGCAAATTTTTCTCTGGTGTCAGTATAGAAACGTTGAAAGGAGGCATTTTCGATGGACCACAAATTCGTAAACTTATAAACAACGCAGAATTCACAAAGCATATGAATCAATTGGAACTTCAAGCATGGACAAGCTTTGTATCAGTTGGAAGGAATTTTCTGGGAAATAGCAAAGCAAAGGAATATCGTGAAATAGTAGGGAAAATGCTTAAAAATTTCCAACAACTAGGAACAAATATGAGCGTCAAATCTCATTATTTGCACAGACATTTAGATAAATTTCCTGAGGATCTAGTGATTATAGTGAGGAACAAGGTGAACGATTCCATCAAGATATCAAAACCATCTAGGAGAGATATTGAGGCCAATGGGATCGCCATATGATGGCAGACTATTGCTGGAGCTTACAAAGAGATTGCCCAGAATTAAAATATAATAGGAAATCCAATGCAAAACGATTTCCTTAAAATAAATAAACATTAAAAATATCTGTAAAATAAAATATGTGATACCACTCAATTGTGCATAAATTCAGAATTAATGGAATGATTTTATTAAATTGGGCTCATTTTATTTGTAACATATGAAGGTATCACAAGTAGGAATACAATTTGTAATTTTCTTTAGTTTAAAATTTTTATGAGCCTTTAAAGACACGACTTTTGTAATTTTTTGAAAAAATGATTTTTTTTTATAAAACTTTCTGAATATCTCTGAAATAATAAGACGGTTAAAAAATTAACAGGACGTAATTTAAAGGTCAATTTGTTTCCTATCCTTCGGTGTGTTTTTTTTATATAATCGAAGAACTGGTGCGCGAGTAAATGCGAATTATGTTCTGCAGCATCCGCTTTTTTCTTTAAAACGGAAAATCTCGAGATACAGAGTCAATTAAAAAAAACTATGCAATTTAAAGGCATTGGAGCTCAGTATTATATGCACGTATATTGACTATCAAATTGAGGGCCTTAGAAATCGATTTGATCTGTGTTATTAATGCAGCCAACTTGACAAAACGAATTATGCAGAAGTTCTTATTTTTGGGGTTACTTTCACGTGAAATTCTCAGAGTTGAGTACCAAAATCATGTGTTGTACTGTATAATTAATTATTCCAGTGTATATTGATGCTGGCTTGGGTCAGAGCAATCCGATTGTTATTTCGGTTATAACTAGCAACGCATTTCCTCGCATTTGGCGCATACGAATCTCTCAAATACATTGTGGCAGCATAAGCCGTGCGGATCAGGGCTGCCTGCAGTACTATACTGGTATAAGTGGTCGAGTGCGTAGTTTTAATTTCAATACAGTGTCGGGTAGACAATTATCAAATCAGGACTACAGTATTTGCATACGTACGGAAAGAAATTTCTGTGGCATTCAGTATAATGCATGTCCGGATTTAGGTGACTAAATAATGCGACCATAATATATATAAGTTTTGAATTAAAGTTAGTTTTCTTTGCAGAAAATAATCGTTCCAGATCATTCAGCATATCGGGAAATACAAATAATCCTGTCGGATCTATGGTGGGCGGTGGCACACAAGTCACACAAAATACTTGTATTCAAGACTGGCTTTTAATTGGTTGCATGCGTTCAGCTGATCGTATACCACCACTGAGTGCTTGCGAAGACCGTGTTTGTGGCGGCACTTTCAGCGCTGAGGTTGGAATGACACAAAAGACAGTACAAAGTAGGTATTTTGAGAGCTTAAAGCCATAAGCACAACATAAAATCTAGTAAAAAATATAATTTTTTCTATGATAAAGCAAACCATTTTCTAGCAATAACATCATTTTAAACTCGGTTCTAAATCATTGTCCTTGTCTTGCTCCAAAAAAGAACTAAAATTAAAAAAAAAATCTGCTTTATAAATAGTCATTAATCAGATTTATATTTCTCATTTACTTAATAACGCCATTATTATTAATGACAGGTTCACAGATTTTAATAGAATTTTTTAGAAAGTCTCTTCTTACTATGTACAATCAGGGCCACCACTTTAAGCTCAGACTACCCATATGTGCCGGTTGTGTAGTCGCACGTTACTAGACAACAAGGGGTTGTTTTTAAATTAGTTTCATTTCAAAGTTTTCCATTTTTAGAGCTTGAAATATCAAATCTGAAATTTTTGAACACGAGAAATTTACTCGAATTAGTATTTACAAGTATGAAATCAGATTTATAAATTTTACTAATTTTCAGGAAAAATTTTACTTTTTTCAGTACGATTGAGCCAAATTCTTTAGTTTAATAATTTTATTAATTAACTAAAAAGGCACTTTGAAGTTCAATTGTTATAATACATATTATTAATTATTTATTGATTTATTTGTTTATTTATTATATACAATGAATTCTTAAGCCTATAAGGCCAATTAAATCCAGAATAATACATGGCAACAGAGCTTGAAAAATGTCAAAACTATGTAATACTAAAATAATACTTAGAAAGAACCCCCATTTTTATGAACAACTAATGGAACCTATTTAATAGATTTCATTAAGGCGTCTGACAAATTGCCTACTAGTAACGTAAATCTTTTTGAATTGCATAATAGTTTTATTGAAATTACGAAATTCGTATGGAATCGAAATATTCCAAATTCTAGCAACTCTCACAACAAAAGATTGGTTCAAAACAAGAGTAGTGTGAATTGGGCATATTAATATATTTGATCTCAAAGAGCGTCCAAAGTGAAATCTTTGGCAGATATTACTATTAATTAATATTATTCTTTAATGTCAGAACGTACAAAAAAGGCTATTAGTTGCTGAGATCTGAATATAAAAGTAACATTTAGGATATACTTTTCCATTCTTTCTTTTGATACAATTCTCTCTTTCGTAAGGAAATGCATTTTCCACATTTGCAGATGAATTTGGAATAGATAAGATTCCTGCAAAATATGGGATTTGAAATATCGGAAAACATCGCTTCATTCACTTAATTTTTAATTTGTAATACCTTCGAGCAAAAGGTACATACATATCAGAGAACAGAATGAAACCATTCGCAATTGCTAACAATTCATAAATTCATTGCTTTTTCCATGCATTCATTCGACAACAATAACAAATGTAATTGTTATTTATTGATTGCTCATGCGCACTCTGTTATTACAATTGCATTACAATACAAGCAGCGAAATGAAATGATGCAGCATGAAAGAATGGATTTCTCATTCATTCTCTCAGTATTCGCTGATCTTTTGTATATCACGTTCAAAAAATAAGTTTATTTTAAGTGATTTTAATGGTTATATATAAAAATATGCAGCGTGAGAAAGGAAATTTTTGAAAAATATATGCCCACATTTACGGTGTTAGAAAAAATTTAAATACAAAAAATAAAATTTGGATAATGTAAAATAGATCCGAAATATATTTCAAATAACTGTTTCATATAAAATTGTACATAAAATACATTTCAAATCTAAATATATCGTGTTTTATGAATACTAATATAAGAGTATACGTTTTATAAATACAAGATTACGTTGTGTTCAATCTAGTGATGAGCTATTTTTCGAAACCTGTTACTTTTACACAGCGATTGAAAAATCACTAATCACAACTGTGACTGAATTTATCAAGTAACAGGTTTTGCAAATGTAGTTCTTTCATAAAAACTGTGAATGCTCTTGCATGCTTACTTTAAAAAATCGTCTAATCGTGTCAAATCGTCTTTTCTGGCAACTTTGTATAGCTCTCACATTTTTGCATTTGCAATTTTACAATTATCAATATTTGGTTGGGGTTGATGCTAATTGTTTGTTCTTGTCGCTCGTCTTATTAGCATTTATCAAAATATAGGGTGTTTTTTATTGAGGTATAGAACTTTAACTTGGCATCACTTTTTTAACTGGCGGCCATTTTGTCAGCTGTCAAGTGATTAATATTTAGTTTGGTTTGCCATTTCATCATGAACAGGTTGACAAAAGAACAACGCTTGCAAATCGTGCAAATTTATTTCGAAAATAATGGTTCAGTTCGCGAAGTTTACCGCAAGCTCCGTCCATTTTATGGTCGACAGAGCAATTAATTCGGTTAACCATGGATCGTTTTCGCACTACGTTTACTCTATGTGATAATACGCATCCGCAGAGACATCGAACAGTGCGCACCGAAGAAACAATTGCCGCTGTAGAGCAAAGTGTTGAAGAGGACCCGAATGAATCGATTCGCCACCGTGCACAGCAATTGGAGCTTTGTCCATCAACTTTATGGAAGATTTTGCGCAAAGATCTTGGCTTGCGACCTTACAAGATCCAGCTTGTGCAAGAATTAAAGCCGCGAGACCATGCAATGCGTCGTGATTTTGGTGTATGGGCCGAAAATGAGATTGATCTCGATGCTGATTTTCATCGCAAAATTTTGTTCAGTGATGAGGCTCATTTTTGGTTGAATGGCTACGTCAACAAGCAAAATTGCCGCATTTGGAGTGAAGAGAATCCACATGAGACCCTTGAGACGCCATTACATCCACAAAAACTGACTGTTTGGTGTGCTCTATGGGCTGGTGGAGTCATTGGGCCATACTTCTTCCGAAATAATGCTGGAGAGTCAGTTACCGTTAATGGAGACCGGTATAGAGCCATGATAACCGACTATTTTGTTCCCGAATTGGATGGCATGAATGTGGATGAGTTGTGGTTCCAACAAGACGGCGCTACATGCCACACAGCGCACGTCACAATCGATTTATTGAAGGAAACATTCGATGAGCGCATAATTTCGCGGAATGGACCTGTCAATTGGCCACCAAGATCGTGTGATTTGACACCATTGGATTATTTTCTTTGGGGATATGTGAAGTCGCTCGTCTACGCCAACAAACCAGAAACGTTAGGGGACTTGGAAGCCAACATTCGTGGCGTTATTGCCAACATACGGCCCCATATGCTCGAAAAAGTGGTTGAAAATTGCACCTGTAGAATTGGCTTTATTCGAGCCAGCCGCGGCGGCCACATGCCCGAAATCATATTTAAACGTTAATGGCATAAAATTATCCTTCCAATAAAGCCAAATTGATGGACATTAAAACGATTTTCTTGTGTTTTATTTCAATTCGAAGTTCTATACCTCTAAAAAACACCCTATACCAATACTAATACATACTTTTAAAGCAGAAGAGCTGCTCTTCTTATTAGATTTTGTCAAAATAACAGTTTAAAAGAACAGCGATTTAGAAATCAAGGAGCAACATTATTAAAAAAAACACAGTTTCGCTCAACACTGTTCTATCACAGTAAAAAGTATTCGCACCATTCACTGAGTATTCGTTGCTTTTGACAAGACCAGTGAACATTTATACAAAACAAGCAATGCACGCAATAAAATTCTCGGCACTCATCTCTTTGAATTGTGTCATGCGTTTTTCAAGTGCTGTGGATTGACAACAACATGCAGGTTTTTTTGTGATTGCATTTAAAATAACAACATAAGGCATTCAATCTGTTCTCTGATACATATCTGTCGTTTCTTAAGGACTTAATAACTTCTATATACATCAACCAGCGCTTGAAACTGATTACTTATAGATTCAATATTTTTAATCCTATTTGTGGCATGTAATATAATAGAAAAAAATTCAATAGTGCTAAAATGGTCATTGGGGGTGCTACGGTACTTTTGACATTCAAATAGTGCTAAAAATGGTACAATTGTACCAACTTTTTAATCCTTAGGATGGATCACTGCTTTAGAAAAAGCAGGAAGCCCAAAAATGTTTTGCAGCTGTATTAGTGAGAGAATTTTAAATGCACTGATACGAAAAAGTAAGCATAAATATTTTAATTAAAACTTAATAACAAAAAATTGTTTTGGTTTTAAAAAAAAGACAAAAGAATGCAGTTCACACAGAAGTTGATATTTGTTAACTTGGTAGAAAGCGAACGTTTTCAATACATCTTCCTGTTTTGAAATTTAGCTTTTTAAAAAAAGTAAACAAAAAGCAAATTCCTTAATAAAGACTTTTGGTAAACGGACTACTTCAGAGTTCGTATTTGCACATAAGTGTGCAGCTCATGAGCCAATATTCGTGCACACGCACATGTGCAAACAAAATTAGCACACTCCTACTCACTCACTAGCATCCACATTAAATACAGTGTTGCCAGAAGTGCGCAAAACGTTGACGAGTATTATATGGAAAAATATAAATGGCAAAATTAAAAATATATAAAAAGTAATACGAAAATTAATATCATTAATTATTAAATGATATACTCGTCAATATGTAGGTACATACATATGTACATATTAAATATTTTTAAATATGAACTTTTCTTTAAATGAGAGGTATTTTCTTTGACTATAATTTTTATATTGCACTGTATGAAGATGCTTGCTTTTTTTACTTATGTCGTTCCTTTACATAGGGTCTACACCTAACATAATATGTAAAATGAGGTCGTCAAATTCAATCGCAGAGCGAGTTATGTTACGTGTAGACTTCATATTAGTGTTATCTCAATCTTATAAGATTTTTTATGAGAGAGTTGTTATAAGAAATCCCATAACAACAATCTTATGAGATGAATTGTCAAAAAACACACGTACATGAAAATAAATTCGTATGCATGTGTGAGTGTTTCTTAAAATAAATGAAAAACAATGTTTTGGACAATATTTCTGGGATTTTATATGTTCAAATGTGTTAAATTTAATTTGTGAATTAAAGTTTGTGCGAAAAAGTGAAAACAAAATATATAATTATACAAAAATAACACATGTTAACTCGATGAGAATTTGCATAAAATGAAATGTTATAAGAAAAGTAGAATTACGTTGTCCTGTTGTATGAGATGAAGAGAAATATCGGCATTTTATTTTTGTTATTCTGCCGACGTTCTCTCACATATTATGTCAGAGTTAATCGCAGTTGTAGACGCTATGTTATGATCGTAAATAATCGATTTTCGTCGTTGTCGCTTAAGCTTTTTTGGCAGTTGTGGTTCGATATGCACAAATATGTTACATGAATTTATAATTCAAAATTCAATATTTATTTATCAAACAGTTCAATAAAAACAATATTAACAAAACATTCAATAAAAAAAATCAATATAAACAATAAAAGAATAGAAACAAAAAATGTAACAAAAAATTTATACTCAGATCGTATTTATTGTGTATACATATCAAAATATCTATTCTAAAAATATGTATACTTTTGGACAAAACCACTTAAAAAAAATTGTGCGGACAAAAATTTTGCCTGACGTTTTATATTTTTTGCGTTCAAAAATTAAATCAGTCAATGCTGTCAGTAGATTTTTAGTTAGAATCCCTATGCAATTAATCATTTTAATTTAGAGAAACAGAAACTAGAAACATTGAGTTCATTCAGATTTAAGTTATATACCTAGTAGTCTTAAAACAGATTTGCATAAATAATTGTGTTTATTAAGCCTTTAGAAAGCCTTAATTATTTTTAAATATAAGTAAAGGGGCCCATAGACACATACTGCTTACAGCTACTGCCGATGAACACTTAGTATACGTGTGAGATTGATATTTTACTACAAACTTACCATTTTAACATTTAAAATTTATAAAATAAACATGCGTTTGAGAACAAAAAAGTTATTGCTAGAATTCAAGAAATTAAGAAAAACCGTATTTTCTTTACACATCTTTTTTCAAAATTTATTTTTGGTTTGTTTTATTTGCTTTTTTCAGTAAAGCGTCAAATTTAAAAAAAAAATACATATCAGAAAAATTAATAAATTAATTTTTTGTTCATTTGAAAG
The DNA here is from genome assembly GCA_936439885.1 of Nowickia ferox. Taxonomy (NCBI): domain Eukaryota; kingdom Metazoa; phylum Arthropoda; class Insecta; order Diptera; family Tachinidae; genus Nowickia; species Nowickia ferox. Next base: position 85,175,105 of record OW387024.1, read on the forward strand.
ACTGTCAGCAGTATCAGTTCATTTCAAAATCAAAACTATTTTGTTTGAATTTTAAATTATTTTGGCCAATATTGTTTATGTTTGTGTTCCAATTGTTTGATCTAATAAGGCCTAAGTTATTTATAATGTTAATAAAACGACTTTATTACATTTTTTCCCAACGTTTCGTCAATTGTTTGTTGAATTCTTCACGCGATTTTCTTCGTCTATTTAAATATTGGATAAAACATTGCATTTGTTATAAATTTTTAAATATTAAATAAAATAAAAACTTACAATAATTGTTTATTTTTTATATATATTAAATTTTTTTCGTTTAAAAAACCAATTTACTTAAAACCTGTAAACGACAAAAACATTACTATTTTGATTTTTCATACTGCATTGTCTGTGTGACGAATACATTAACAAAAATTTTAAATTTACCAACACATGCTTATTGCATGAGCATGAGCAGCAGTATGTGTCTATGGGCTCCTTAAGGCTGTTAATCATTGTTTAATGAATGCCTTCACTTCACACTTCAAAGTTCATCGTTGCGGAATAGAGAAATGTCCACTGGGCATCCATTAAATAATGATTTAATATTTAAGGAAATCGCGAACAACTATCTAACTTAAATACTAATGAACTCCATGAATCTCGAATGCACAAGTAGTCACTTTAAGAAATTTAATACAAAAGAACTACATATTTTAAGTTATACGTAACCTACTGTACCTCCTTAAGGCTTCACTAGTCTTTACTTTCTGTTGCTGTTCTGTACTGTAGTACCGTTCTGTTTCTAAATTTAAATAATTACTTTTTCTTTAATAAATTTTATCAGCTGTTTCTGACCAGAACGGTCACAGTTTTCCACTAAAGCGATGAGTTTTGCATCGTCCATTCTTATGTTTCAATATAGTTTTATGTTTTTTTGGTAAAAATAAATTTTTTAAATTCTTAAAGCATAATCACATTTTATTTCGAAATGTTTTTATTTTATTTACTTTTAATTACTTAAATTTTTTTTTATTTTCACAGGTTGAACAGAAACCGAACAGAACGAAACAGAAAAGCTAACTACTTGTACTATAAGATTTCTATAAACAAAAAAGAGTCAGTTGATTCGTAACAGAACAGAAAGTAAAAACTTATTTTGCCTTTAGGCTTATACCCACACACAGCAAGTTTGACATGCAGCTTAGTTAAGAAATAAAATTCACCGGGCTTAGTGGGGTCACCTTATAGATGCGACTTGGATGTTATTATGAAATTTCTCTTTTTTTCGCATCACTGCTACAGTACAGTACAGTACAGTTGAAAAATGTCTAAAATTTATAGAGATCTTAAAAATATCGCAACCCGATGCTCGTAAATAAAAATCGATGTATCGAGAAATCGGTTTTTGAAATATCGGTGACATACGAGTATATCGATACTCAAATATCGATATTTCGATATATTGATATTTTTTGCCCATCTCTACTTCGTACCCATTCATATGCAAAAAATCTTATTACAAGTTCCATTCGATTTCCGATAATAATTTCAATTCATATTATGAGCATCGGAAGTTTCGTTGAGCAACGAATTTTCTATCGAACAGAATTTAACTTTCGATGAAGTATTTTAGTATAAAAAATTGTTTGTTTCGATTGTTTTTTATATTTAGGTAAAGTTGTTGCAAAGTTTAAAAATCACTTTGAGTGATATTCACAATGAGGAAATTTTTTTGTCGAATGCTCGTCATAATACCAAATGAAAATTCGTTCGATGAGTATTTTCGACTACGGTTGCATGAACAATCGCCCAAAGAACAATCGCCCATAACACCAAAATGAACCATCGCCCAATGTTTTTGGGCTTTTCTTTACAATAAACAAAGATATAAAAAAAGTGCAAATCGCCAAAAATTTTGTGAAAAATCACCCAAATGCAAAAATGAACGACCGCCCATTAATTTGGGTCATTATTCATTATGTCAAATCACCAAAATGGCTGAATGAACAATCGTCCATGAAAAAATCGCACAAGCCTCATAAATGAACAATCGCCCAAAAAAAATAAAAAAAAATTTGTCGATTGTTCATTAATTTGGGTGTTTCGACATTATTGAAATATTTGGGTGATTCTCCCTTATGAACGATCATCTAAGCTTCAAAGATGCCAAAAGACCCAAATTTGTTTTTTGTGCGATTGTTAATTTATCTTATTTTTATAAAAACATAAAATTTTTATTGCTATCTAATTGTTTATCTTGATTTTTTATTACATATAATCAAGAATGTAGTAAATGTAGTACAATGAAACATTATCAAGCAGGAAAACTTTGCAAGGCAGAAAATCTTCATTAGGCTGTGCCGCTTCGGGAAATACTGTGGTAGAGAAAATGTTTAAGCACGTTATTATGGATAAAAGTAGACAGACACTCAAACCAACAATATTTAAATGCTTTCCTAATACTTTTCGTCTTATTTCGCCGAGTTCTGTAAGGAACCATAATCAGAATGCGATACCGTAGAATCAGTAGAACAGATAAAGCACTTAATTCTTTTTGAACGATTATTCATAAAAACTTTGTGTGATTTAACATAAAGTGCGCTCGAGAACTCAAAAGTTTTTAAAAATATTTACTGTTTTTTACTGGATTGCGTTCACATACACAAACTCTAGTAATTGAGAGAGAAAAATGACAGTTCATTTACTTAGTAAATGCAAATTTTTGCTGGACAAATTTTTGCCAATAAACGATATAAACAAACAAAAGGAAACGGAAACAAATATGTTTAGTTCTTGATGAAATTTTTAAGATAATAAAAAACAAATATATTTCATTATAAACATTATAACATTTATTAAAGTTTGATGCCACAAAAATGTGAGGGCTATGTTATGTATTCCACGTGAAGTTAAAACGTGTGGAATTTTCATAGAATTGTTGGATATATATACATACATACATATTTGTAACAACAATGCTATGGCAATTCTGAACGATTTAATTTCACGTGGATTGCAGAACATAACCGATTGGTTTTAAACGTGAATAAAGTTAATGGATTATTATAGTGAATTTTTTGTTTATAGGTACATGTCATCGGGTGATAACTGGTTTGCTGCATGGAACATTAAAAAAAATTAAATTATTGGTCGATTTTATATGGATATGTGTCCTTTTTTCAGTTTTTCGATATTTTGCGCGTATATTTATTATATAAAGTTCTTTTTTCCTTTTATACATCCCTTAATAAACTTACTTGAAGGGAAGTTTACAACATTGTTGTTATGATTGGTATATGCGGCAACAAACCTTTTTGTCTTTTTTTTTGTAAATCCTAATAACTTTTCACGTTGAGAAAAAAGCTTAGAAACTTTAACGGCTTGGCACATGCGGCTAACCAGTAACATGCATACATACATATGTACATATGTGTAGTTTTATGTATTTTTTTTTTTTTTTTTTGCATATATGCATAATTTTTTTAGCGCCACAATTGCCAATCAGCTGTTGTATATATTTTACTGGATTTTACAACCTTCCGATCGCGTACTTTTATAATTTTTTTGTGTACATGTATTTATTTATTGTATCTTCAAATATGAACTAACAATAAGTGTTCAAAACTTAAATCTAAATATAATTAATAGGCCCGACCAATGTCCGACATAAACTTAGTGATAGTAAATGAGTCGTGCTAAGCGAAAGAAAAGAAAAGCATTAAAGTATATTCAAGGAGCTACACCTGGAGTGTTGAGTATTAGAGCCGTAGTGTCCCTCTTTTTTAAACGGATGTGTCCAGTAAAATTCAAGATGTTACGAGCAAGGGGATTATAATGGGATTCGGGTTTTATTAAGTACTTGCCTGCGTATTTTGCAATTTCTTCAGTCACTAGTGGCATATTTAAGTCACGATGTAAATTTGAATTTTTTATGTACCATAGAGCCGATGTTATCAAACGTAAAATTTTGTTTTGTCTTCGTTGGATTCTCTCTATATTGGAAGCTGAAGCAGTGCCCCATAGCTGTATTCCGTAGCACCATATTGGTTTCAAAAGCGACTTGTATATCAAAAGTTTGCAGTCTAGGCTAAGTGTTGAATTTCTGCCAATCAACCAATGTTTCCATGTAAGCCTTCGATCAAGGTGCATACAAAGATATTTCACTTGAGAATGTTGAAGAATATTTTGATTGTTAATTCGAATGGAGGAACAAGTATCTCTTCTTAAGGTAAATGTTATATGGACACACTTTTGCTCATTTACTTTAATTCTCCATAAGTTCAACCATTTTTCCAGCTGGGTAATATGTTCCTAGATATTTCTGGATGCCTCATAAGGGTTTTCATGCATAATCATACAGGCTGTATCATCAGCGAATGTAGAGATATGGATATTATTGCTCACAGGTATATCACAAGTATATATTAAACATAAGACTGGCCCCAAAATACTACCCTGTGGGACACAGTGAACTTCCTATCAGTAATTTATCTTTCCAAAAGTGTTTAGATGTTTATTGGCAGATATGTTTTCAATTTTAAAACTAGGCCTTCGTGCCATACTTTGTCAAATGCCTGAGAAACATTAATGAAGAGGGCAGAACAATACTTCTTTTCTTCCAATGTCTTCCTTATAAATTGAACAAATCTATGCGTTTGCTCAATTGTGCTATGCTGACTTCTAAAACCAAATTGATGATCAGGGATGCACCCTTTGAGATTGTTGATAGTAAGCTTATAGGCCTATATGACTCAGTCTTGGTAGGATCTTTGCCGGGCTTTGGAATCATTTTGATCTTCGCAAGTTTCCATTTATGTGGAAAATACTGCATTTGTAAAATGGCATTAAAAATAAATAGCAGGATTCTTATTGCAATTAGAGGCAAATTCATCAGCATCTTGTTACTAATTCCATCAATACCTGGAGCCTTCTTCGGATTGAGTTCAGAAATTATTTTTTGTACTTCACGCAGCTCACACCTTAAGGGAAAAGGTGGTAGGGAAACTACACTCGGCAAATCAATAGCACCCGTAAATGAATAGGGAGTGAATACAGATTTTAAATGCTCAGCAAATAAGTTACCTTTCTCACTATCGCTTCTTGCCCATACTCTTTTCAGATTTCTAGCGGCGCGCCATAACGATGCTGACGTGACATCGAGACCTTCTAGATATTTTTCCAGTGATGCAGTTTTTTCCGACGATAGCAACTCTTTTAGTCGCTTAGTACATTCTTTGAGTCTGATTTTCTTTAGGGGTGATCTGTGTTGTTGCCATTCTCTTCTAGCTCTCCTTTTTTCACATACAAGACGTTCAATATCCGTAGAATAAATTCTGTTAAAGCCAGTCTGAGGTTGGGAGGTAGTGGCATGTTCAGAAGCCTGTTTAATAATTACGTTAAGATTGGCAACGATAAATTCAATATCTTCAGATGTTCTTAGTTTAATATTTTCCGTACAATGACTACTGAGATATTTTTTGAACCCCAGCCAATTAACAAGATTGATCATCTTCTCATATGCGTGAGGTAAGGCACTTCTTAGTGAGCTACAAATTGTAACGATTGTGGGAGAGTGATCGGAGGAAAGATCTAGGGAAGCTTCAACATTAATTAAATCCCTAGAGATATTTTTCATGATATCCGTAGGCCAGTAAGTGGGCTTCCCACTCGAAATAACATTCAAGCCCATTTTTGAAATTGTGTTGAACAACGCCCGTACTTTTATATGCAAACTTTTTTACTGGAAAAATACTCAAACGGACCTATAAAGAATAATGATCCAAAGAGATGGTCGATTGTTCACTTTGTGATTTGGTGGGTTATTCAGAAAATTTTTTGGGCGATTTGCACTTTGGGGCTTTTTTCATTATGAACAATAGCCCAAAAACATTGGGTGATTGTTCATTTAATTGATTTGAGATTTTCCTCCACAGAACTATTCGAAAAGCTTAATATTCGTTCTTATATGATCGTTCATAATGTAATTATGTCAAAACACCCAAGACGAATGAGCAAACGCCCAAATTTACAAAAACAAATTTTTGGGTGATTGTTCATTGGGCGATTGCTCTTTGAGCGATTATTCGTGCAACCCTTATGAATACTAATTTTATAAAGCACATCCATCTATCATTTGAAGATTGATTTTGTGAGCCAAACATAACTACAGCTTTATTGTGTTTTTTAATCCAAATTCAGTATTCACTGTTGCTCCATTGGCTGTACAGGCCAAAATATCCGAACCCAATCAAATGTCGAACTTATGCCCTAATTCTGTTGGAAGATTGTATCGTCTTGTCTATGGACGAAAAAAAGCCGCAGTTTTGATTCTTTAAAACAATTATTATTTATTGTCCATGCTAGAAGGTTCGTGTATTCGCTTTATGATTTTATCTAAGCATTATATCCAACACATATTTTTCAAGTATTTTTCAAACTATTGTATATACTTAAATTTTATTTTTATGTTTTAAAAACATAGTAATAATTTTAACTATATTTATTTGACCTTTTTAGTTTATTTAATTATGTTTATTAAGCTCGAGGTCGTTTTTGTTTAATTGTAATCAATTTTTTTTTGATATTTCGTTAACAGTTTGTTCACATCGTCAGGAAATAAGCAATTGAAATTGATATTTTATAAATTATAAAAAAGGTTTTGAAACATTTTTATAAAATTTTTCGAAAATTGACTTTTAAATTAAAAAACTATAGTAGTAATATAGGCGCATATAAATATAATTCATTCAAACATACATTTACATATATGTATATATGTTACACACATGCATACCCATGTACATACAGACACACATATATACTTATATGTATGTATATGTATATCAATACATATACATCCACATATACACACATATATACATACAAACATACCACCCTCATGTACACATACATATATATACACATAAATATGGAGATTTACAAACATAAATACATAAAAATTTAAAATTTTTAAATTATTGTATAAATACAGTAATTTGTTATAAATATACAAACATATATAAACATTTAAAATTTTGTGCGATAATAATGTACATTGGTGATTTTTAACAATTTTAAATATACATACATTAATAAGAATCTTATATTATTAAATGGTTAAAAATATTTGAAAAACGTGCATATGAAAATGAATTAAAATTTTTTTTTTGGTTTTGTGTTTTTTTATAACAATAAGAACTTTAACGAATAACAATTAACTTATAACAATTAACATTATGTAGATTTTAAATTTTTACTAACTAAATATCTATAATTCTGTGTTAAATTACCTGTGTCTGCTTTAAAATTAATTCTGTGTGATAATGGTGTGTTAATTATTTCTAACATTTCTAACATTAAGCGCCGTTTATAGTTATTTTCTGTTTTTAATATTGAAACATTTTCAAAATCCGGAAAGTGATTTAACTCAAAACAATGGGAAGATAAAGCTGTTTTTTGCGAATTTATATGTCTATATTTTTGATTTGATTTGTGACCTGCTATCCTAGTCTTCAGTTTATTTTTCGTCGTTCCAGTGTATGTTTTATTACAATTGTAAACCATTTCATTTCATTTGCTTATTTCCTGACGATGTTAACAAACTGTTAACGAAATATCAAAAAAAATTTATTACAATTAAACAAAAACGACCTCGAGCTTAATAAACATAATTAAACATGGTAATAATATTTCTATTTTTCATTATCAAAGACAACAACTATTTTCGAAGTAAATAATTTATAGAATTCAAAAACAAGAACTCAGAAGTATTTTCAAACAAAAACGTCCTAAATCTTCTTACTGAATTAGTGCATTAGTTAATTTTTGCCGTACAAGGTCTTGAGTTTTTCGGACTTGTTGTTTTTTTGAACCTGTTCTAAAAACTCCATTTGTCATTTGAAATGAGCTAATTGACATTTATACTTACGAGGTGTTTTCAAAAAGTATCGCGAGCCAAACACGTGCAATCAAAGCAGCTGTCAGAAATTAACTGAACGTTCAAAATGGCCGAAATTTTCGGCATAAGTGAGAGACATGAGTACCAACAAAACGCCACAAGAAAATCAAAATTCGAATATACGTAACACACGAAAATTAGAAATTCGCGATACTTTTTGAACACATCTCGTATATTTCATACCCCTAGTGCTATTCCAATCATTAATTATTTAACTGTATTTCTGGTCATTCGATTCTCCATACATAACTGAGACATGTTATAATTTGTTTTTTGCTTTCCAAGTCGTTTAGTGTTATTCATTACTAGGGAAAGGATTTTCATGCATTTAAAATCGTGTTTTATGTACATAAAATATACATTAAAAATATAAAAATATGTATTTAAAAGTAATAAAATATGAATTTATTAACTCTTTTTTTTTAACATTTATTGCTTTCTTAACAAACATTTGTATTCCATATACAAAATACAGTTGAGAAGAACTTTGATTTACTTAAACGAATAAGCGTTTTTGTAAATCGTCAAAGGTAAATCTTTGACGATTTTTTCTGAAAAAACATTTTTATTGTAAAAATTTACATTCGACGCCAGCAAAAGTTATTGGTGCATATTTAAATGCTGCAAGTTAGTTTGCGGAATATTCAGTTTCTAAATTTTAGCTGTTTGAAATAAAAATATTGATGCAATTTGTTGCATTTTCTAAATCCATAATTTTTTTTATAACTTTATTTTACCTCATCTTCAATTAATTTAACTTGAGCTGTTAAAGAATCAAAACCATCTAATTGCGCTGTAGTATCAACACTACATTCTCTGGGTGCAAAAATATCAATTCAGTGCTGAAGTTTTTTTTTAATTTTAAATTTCTTTAACTTTGTTAATATAAATACATATAGTATTATTAGACAGTTACTATAGGCTGTGGGGGAATTCGCATCCCTAAATATTTTTCTTTAAAGGCTGCAACACGCAAAGGAGCTTTTAAAAACACTTTCTATCCAAAAAAAAAAAATTACACAAACATTTTTGGGCTTAAAAAGGCTTTTATCTCCTGCTTTTGTATATTTTTTTGTTGTGAATTTTTCAAATGAATTGAGTTTTCATCCCAGTTGAAATTGTTTTCGTTTTCCTCGTTTTTGTTCTTACACAGTCGTAAGAATTGCAAAAATTCTTTGCAACTAATCAAAAAATAACAAAATTTGCCTTATAGCATTAAAACAATTAAAAAATGTTTTAAAAATATACATTTATAATGAAATATGCCAAAATATGTGTTTATTTTAAAGTATGCAAAAATATGCACTAACAAATCGATGCCATTTTGTCGCAAATTTGTTGATTCGCAAAGATATTTTATTTACGACTGAAAACATGTATTTACATGAAAATCCTTTCCCTATTCATTACAATTGAATATCTAATAAATTGAGATCAAAGAAAGCATTGCCTTAATTTTGGCCACCTTGTAAATATATTTGAACAATTTGCTAATGAGCTTTGCCCTTTTAAGCGCCAATACTATGTACCGCTCTCAATGATTTTTCTAATGATCGACAAAAATAAAAAAACTAATGAAATAACATGCAGTTAAAAATTTAAAATCGACGGTTAGCTTTCGATTTCAAATATTTGGCCTACAAAACCGCGGTTTCGCGGTTAAAACCGAACATATTTATGTATATATACACGCAAGTATTTACTTAAGTGATTAAGCATATATGTATATACGGTTTTTTCTTAATTTCATACAAAAACTTATAAAACTTTGTTAACCACTATTTTTGAAACATTTTTTCATACATTTGTCCATACTTTAGTTTTTAGGAAAATTTAATTTTTCTTTGTTATTGTTTATATTTCAAACAGCTGATTGATTTTCTGTGCGCCCAAACTAACACGTGCACTCAAGAAAAACTCCAAACATCTGACAATGGCTGTATGCATATGCATATGTATGCATTTATAGAAGCAGTTGCATTTTAGTCTAGAGCTGTTTAGTACTAAATGGTTGAGGAATTAGCTAAGTATATTCGGCGAAAGTACAAATGATTTGTGTCAAGAATATTTATTAATGCGGCGAATAATCATGGTTTATTGTAGTGTTGAGCGATACTGTGATTTTGGTAATAATGCTGCTCCTTGTGATTTCTAAATCGCTGTTAAACTGTTAAACTGTGACTGTGATAACAGTTTAGCAATATTTTGTTTGTAGCAGTTCCTTTATTTTGACTAAATCTAATAAGAAGAGCAGCAGTGAAATTAAACAGTGATGTGATCACGGTTTAACACATTTCAGCTCTTTCTGCTTTAAAAGTATTTATTAGTATTGGTATTTTGATAAATACTAATAAGAAGTGCGACAAGAACAAACAATTAACAATCAACCCCATCCAAATATTGAGAATTGTCGTATAAGAGGCAGAGAGACAGTAAAATTTGCAAATACAAAAATGTGAGAGCTTTACATAGTTGACAGAAAAGACGATTTGACACGATTCGAGGATTTTTTCTCGACAAACGGTGGAGGTATAAAAAAATTTATGTGGTAGCTTTATTTACTGTAAAGTAAACATACAAGAACATTCACAGTTTGTCAGCCCAATCATGAATATTCCCTCGGAATTTATTTCTCACGGAAAATAATTTTCTCGAGAAAATATTCCTCCAATCATAAATTCCTTGGCAAAATAAAGAGTAATACGTTGACATTTAGTTTCTCCCTTTTTTTTTGAGTGAGAGAGTAATCAAAATTATTAAAATTTACCAACTTGAAAAAATATTATAAATTATTTATTTGGGCATTATTTGTACTTTTCCAAATAAAAGAACAATAAAACACAAGTTTATGTATATAAATTTTGTTTTAATTGAGTATTAACCATGTTTTTATGTAAACTCCCTTCTGTTTTGGAAAAGAAAGATTTTCAGTAAAAAAGCAAGTTCAACAGCGTTCATAATATCTACTTTCTTCCCGGGGGGTTTTTTTATTCCCGCATTTGGTGAAAAAAGGGAAAAAACAAATTCATGATAAGAGAAAATGGAAAAGTGAGATAACTCGTGCGGAATTTTTGTTTATGATTGGGCCGTGTATGAAAGAACTATAAAACCTGTTACTTGATAAATTCAGTAACAGTTGTGATTAGTGATTTTTCAATCGCTGTGAAAAAGTAACAGGTTTCGAAAAATCGCTCATCTCTAGTTTATTGCACTTTTTCTTCACAATGGCAGATGATAATAAACTGAATGCTTTTTTGCATTGTGTTACAAGTACATTTTATTATTATTAATTTTCCAAAAAAGCTTTTAATTCCCCTGAATAGTCATTGATTTTGTGCATTCTAATTTAATATAAATGCTGTAATGTTTCTTTTTATTTACAGCCAGTGTGCGACCCTTCCGCTTATATTTCCACACGGATGGTATTGAGGCGCCCACCGACATCGATAATCGAGGCTTTTGCTTAGATTATGTGCAACAGCCATGTACAAATGGGTTTTAAGTCCACTTAAATACAAAAACTATTCCGTTTTTATGGTCTCTCTTTGCATATTTATTTATATAATTGTAAGGTTTCGTTAAATTATTACAAACTTATTATAAAGTATATATAATAAAGTAAGTAGTATTTTATATTGTATGTAATTTAAGATTTTTTAAATATTTTCATAACATATGAAGTATAAATAATTGCTTTCTTTTATAAATAAGTTTAAATTTTTTCTTTAAATTTTTGGTTTAAAAAATGAAAATAAAATTACAAAATTAAAATCAACAATATTAATTAATTAAATTAACAATAAAATTTTATAACTATTTTTAAGTTATTAATTTTTTAACAAACTTTCTAGCCTAGTAATAAAAGAAAAACTTAAATAATTTAAAAAGCATTGAAATTACAAATAAAATAAAATTTAAGCCAATAAACAAAATTCAATTTTAAAATCTCATTAGGAATACTTTGTTCTAACAAAAATATACATACATATGTCTGTACGTATATTGAAAAGTAGTTTGTTTTATCGTTTCAATAGTTTGAAAATTTTATTTCAATTTTGAAAAATATTGTAGGTTCTCTTTTAATAAAAATCGTTGTATATGATTTTATGTATTAATATTTTTTTATTAACTAAACAATTTTTCTAGAATTATTTACCAAATGGTTATTGTTTGACTTTGTTTTAGAATTTCCTCTGGGTCTTAGTTTATATATTTTTTAAATCCTCTTGCTTGAGATCCGTCTTTAATGTTGCGGTTGATTTTCTTTCCATTTTAAATTTAGCATCATTTAACATATTTAACAAAATCGCATTAATCAATCTGAAATTTTGTAAATTCGAATTCTTAATAGGTTTTTATTAAAGCTGCTACTTGTAGTTTTTCCTCTTCGGTCAAACCATTCTTAAGGGTACGACGTACTATAACAAATAAACGAAACCAATGGCAAACAATCAATTATCTAAGATTATATTATAATTCTTTAAACATTAAATTGAATAAATTGAATTTATTTATAATTCTTCAAGACATGAAAAAGAAAACTAGTTGAAATGCTTATTTTTGATTATTTGTGCAAAATTTTGGTGGTTACAAATTAGAATATATGATTTAGTAATAGGACGAGTGTAAGTCATAATGATAAGGTAAAATTTTGTTCCGTTAGTGCAAAATTCATAAATAAATTTAAATTATCTTAAAATAAACTTTTCATATACAATTGTACTGTATTTTTTCGTGTTTAGTGGACACCAAAAAACTCTAAACTATTCTTCTTTTATAGAGGATTGGAGAAAAGAGAGGGATTAGGGCCAATCTTTTTCTTTGAGAACAGTAAATTTTAACCACTCCAAAGGTGGTTATAATTTTAGGGATTTTATTGGGAGAAAAAAGGTAAAATGAGATGATTAATCTTCTCCTCAGTTAGGGTGATGGGTAAGGAATTCTTCGATAGCTCACCTTCCTTTTTAGGGCAACCAAGTAGATAAATTTAGCTTAAGTTTTTCTTCACAAGATTTCTTTAATTTATAATTTTAGATTAATTTATAATATATATATATATATGAGTTAAAGAACCTTCTTGGTTAGTGATCAAATTTTAAGTAAGTAATTTTCTTCAAATACAGTTTTACGAAACGTCGGTTTTAAGAACCGAAGTTGTGGATAATGTTAGACATTTTGTACTAAAAAACAATGTAGTCAACTTATCAAAGGTAAATATATAATTAATTCACAATAGCAAATAAGAATTCAGTAAATTTTAGTGAAGATTCAGTATAAATTTTTATTGTTCAAACATGTAGTTTTAACATGTACAAATGAATGTATTTGTTTTATAAAAATAATTTCTGGCATACCTCAAAGAAGAAAAAATTGTGTGTTTTTGGACAAAATAAATTTACCGTATCATTTCCACTCACACTTTTCATTTTATTATATTTATGTAGGATTATTATTAAAACAAAAAAATTTAAGCTTATGAGAATTTTAGAAAAAATAATCATATTAATACTTAAAAGCCGAAGGATTAACATGCAATTTTTTTCACAAAATCCATTAAAACATGCTGGTGCACAAAATAACAGAAAATTTTTACAAAAAAAGTCAAAAACAAAAAAATTAAAAATAAAAAACTGCAGCAAAAAAATTTATAAAAAACAAAATCCACTAACCATTAAAAAAACTAAAAACAAATCGTTTTATAAATAATAGACACGTAAATCTATGGCGATGGAACTCTTTCAACTGTAAATCCTTCGCGGGTACGTGAACGCTTCACTTCATTGAAAGGAATATTCCGATTGGTTTTTATTTATCAAACACACACAGTTCAGGTATTCAAGGATTGTTAAGGTTCAATGAATATGAGTTTATGTTGATTACGATGAGTGAATATGTAATTTTCAAAAATAAAAAAATAATGCATAGAAGAATAGTGGTGATAAATTAGAGAGGGAAGAAAGGAAGTGACAAGAGTTACACACATAGATTAATTATACCAATAGATATTGATACCAATGGATATTGAAGCCAATGATGACAAATGAAAAGGAAATAAAGAAAAAAAGAAAATAAAATTAATGTTTTCTTATTAATAAAGTCGTTAAATAAACTAATACTTAATTAGAAATTAAAAAAGACACCAATTTGATGATTAATCAAAGAAAATAAGTCAATCACTGCAGAAAATTTTTTTGTTCCTAAATTAATTCATTAATTATTCAAGTTTTCCTGGTTTCTTGTCACAGATATTTCAAATAAGAGTACGTATTCTAGATTTTCCGTTTTAACATTAAAGTTTTTTTGTTTCAAAATTTAAAGCATAATTACCAAAATTAGAATATACAATTTAATAAGCATTTATGTTGTTGAAAAAAAAATGCAAAATGTAATTTTTTTTTGATATGGCAAGAGCTCATATTCGATAACATGCTTAACCCTTTATATCGCGGGGTTACAGATATAATTAAGTTTTTAATTTTTATGGAATTTTAATTAATTGGCCAAATTCAGTGTTTTATAACTAAAAATGGCCGTCAAAGAATTGTTTCACAGTCGTGTGCAAATGGTCTAGCATTGTAGCATGTGCAAAATGCTATAGCATATTGAATCTCACCACTAAGAATTGTTAAGTGGTGAGTATTCATATATTGTACCATTTTTGCTTTTTTCTGTAAATCCTAAAATCTTTTCACGTGGAGTGTAAAAAGTTTAGCAACTTTAAGTTTGAAGAAAAACCATATGTACCTATTACTTTTCTTATTAAACACAAAATTATATCAGCAAAATTCACAATCTTGTGCAAATGGTCTTGCATCGTAGCATTTGCAAAACGGTATAGTATATTGTTATTTACCATTTATCACTTCAGTTTTCCTCCCCAGGCCCAGGAAGCGTGTCAATCTGTCAACATTATTGTTGGATTAATTGAAGAACTTGATATTTAAGCAGTAAATTTTTTTTACTAAAATAATGATTTTGTTCTAAGAGAATTTTTTTCTGCCGTGATTGTTTACGTATACTTATGTATGTAGAACACAACAAAAATTACTTTTTAGATAAATTTTTTGGGTGGAAAAATTTTGATTTGCTTTGAGATATTAAAACATCAATTATTTTTGTTTTCCGAACAACTAATCCTCAGAGTGTAGTGTATTAAAAAAATTAAAACCTAAAATGTAATAAAATAAGAATAAAAATGTGTAAATATTATTAAGAACCCAAACCAAAATTAAAAAATTTCTAAAACTAGAAACTAATGAAGTAGACAAAAAGTAGAAGAAAAAACAAGACCTACATGATTTTCTATCGGCATGACGGGTACGTTTACGCTCTCGGGGCGTAGTTCTAGAGCCAGGGGCTTTAGTAGCGGTCTTGACTAGAGATTCTAGTATTTCATCATCACCATCGGTGAAGTTCTCCTCACTTTGACGTAAAACAGGTGAACGTAAATTTTCGGCACGACGACGTCGCCAAGTTAGAGTACCATCCGGAGTATCGGCCGTGGGCGTACCCAAAAGGGATCTACAAGCGAATGATTGAAAAATTTTAAAGTGAAGGCGTTAGGCAGTGGGTGGTAATTTATGCAACATACTTTAGTTCAGCATCTTGTTTGTCTTCTTTGGTTTTGAATTTGGCAATATCTACAATTAATTTGCCTCTAGTCTTATTTCGTTCGCGATGATTGGCCTTCTTTTCGATTTGCTGTTGCACTCTTTCTCTAGTGGTGCGATATTCCAAAGCAAATTCAGACACAATACGGCAGAATTCATTGGGCCGTGATTCGGCCACACTGTGTTGCGGCACACCCAGCCACAATAGAAATTTGCGGTATCTGTCGAAATTAAACATTAACTATAAAATTTTATTACAATTTATTTTTGGTTACCTGTTTATTACTCTTCGGTGCACTATTTGCAAAATAATAATTCGTTCGGCACAATCGGCCAAGAAGTCCACCAGTTTTTGTTTCAATTGTGGAGGACAGTCATGTTTTGCTATTAGCTTTAAGCGATCCCAGGACGATTTGCACTCATGTTCCAATTGGGCCAGATTATGGGCCAAATCGTTAAAGTCGGCCTTTGAGGCTCTGGTAATTGGGCCAATTTCGGAATATAAATCGGTAGTTTCGGTACCACACTCCATGACCATGTGACACAGATGGTGCAATAAAGAATGTTTGTGTACTGTATCCTTGACCTCGGGTACCTGAAAAATAATGCATACCATGTTAGATGTGGTACGTATTTGTGTATATATTTGTATATAAATATATATACCTTAGCTAAATATTCAATTTGGAATCCTTTAACGGGAGCACCATTTAGAAAAATTCCCACCGACAACAAGGTGGACAAAATACATTTAAATGTACGATTGTGTTTTAAGATTTCAATTCCTTGTTTTAGGTCCATTAGAGGTTCAGCAATTTCTTTCTGAAAAAGACAAGTAAAAATTAAAGAAAATAAGAAATCTTCATGCAAATTAGTTGCGTGGATTTTTTATTGTCGCGGAAGCAAATAATCTTAACAAATTTGTCAAAAATACTGTAGGGTTTAATTAAAAATACGATTCTAAGATTCACTCTTCTCTTATACTCATATTGGAAAATAGAAAGGTTTCATGTGAGAAATTCCATAGAGAAAATATATTATAATGACTAGAGCAAAATGGCCTATCAAAATAGATTTCTTTCGGCCAAGAAACACACCTAATGAATCAACATGAAGAAGGACTCATTTGAACACGATATCAAAATGACGAGTTTCGCGTATATTTATATTTGAAACCTATCTATTTGGGATTCAAATAAAAGAGCTTGGTTAATACCTATAACAAGGTAGTGGGCAATATGATAGTAAAAAATAAAAGTGTAATAATGCAAGAGGCTTTATGAATTAAACAATTATATTTTGTATGTTCCTGAATTGTTTATACATATGTTTAACGAGTAACGAATTAAAATCACTTAAAACTTATTCGATTGCTCGATTGATTGCATATTTTTAAACAAAAATATTTTGATTCAATTAAACAATTTTTTCAAGCTTAAGGTCTGTTCGTATTTTTATTTTTTAGTTGGTTCGGTTAACTTTTTCAGGTTACCGAAATATCGTCTAAAAAATAGAAATATAAACAAGCCTACAACTTGGAAAAATAGTTCAATTGATCACATAAAACTAGTTTAAAAATATTTTGAACATTATGTATTGTTTTTTTTTTAGCAATAAAAGCTCAGTCCTGCCTTGTTTTATTCAAATAAATTTTATAAATCGTACTAAAATGAAATTTTTTAACTCTTAGTTGAATAATTTCAATTATGTTAGACCTGAAATTTATTCAAAGATTTTAATATATATTTTGATATATTCGTGCAAGATATTTTATCCGTTTGTAATCTTACCTCACTAAAATCAAAATCTAAACGGAATGCCCATAATCTTAATCTAGCCGCCAGCTCGGATATGGAGGCCAACGTTAGCAAAAATTGTTCAGCACTACCTAAAGGTAATTCAGGATGTGCCATCTAAAAATCATGCAAAGAATTAACAAATTGAAATCTTCGAACACACTTTCATTTAATTTTTTATAAATAAACTTACTTGAGCTTCTTGTATTTTACCCTTCTCCTCGTCAGTCGGCAACATATTGAGTAATTTGTCAATGCCCTCTCTTGTCACCACGGTGGCATCCATTTTTAGAATAGCCGCCTTAATGGCTCTTGGTGGCGGTAGTTTTGTCATTGCAATGTTAATGGCATTCGATCTTTTGTGATCGAGCACAATTACTTCTTTGCTCTTATTCATTTCCTGTTGTTTCTGTCAAATAGAATATTTTGATGATTTTTTAATTTTTATATTAATGATTTTGTATGAATTAAAATGTATAAAAAGCAGCTGGTAAGAAAAAATAACATGTGATTGGAAAACTCAAAAATGTCGACAATGTTTGAAAAATATTGTTCTACTGTAGTTCGAAAATAATAGTATAATTTGAAAATAGAATAGAAAAAATGGGCTGGCTATAGAGAAAATAATTTGTACTGCGATTTACATACTACATTAAACCTTCACCATGAATCTACCCAAAATAACGATGTAGATTTGAAAAAACGGCTACAGGTGCTCAAAAAAAAAAAAGGAAGTATTAGAAAAAGAGATCAAAAGCAAAACGAAATTAAAACTATTTGCAATACATAGTATTTCCTTAAAACTCCATTAAATGGCCGATCACGTTAAAACTTCACATTGCAATTTTTGAGTATAAAAGTTGTGTATTTAGATTAAATTTTAGGAGAATTATTCTACGTTGTTATAATAAAAAAAAAATTGGCTCGACAAGACATACAGCCCAATCATGAATATTCCCTCGGAGTTTATTTCTCACGGCAAATAATTTTCTGGAGAAAACATTACTCCAATCATAAGTTCCTTGGGAACAAAAAAGAGTAATACGTGGCATCTCCACATAACGAAGCTCGATGTTTTGCTTGTATGTTGACATTTAGTTTCTCCCTTTTCAAATTGAAAAAGTATGTAAAAATAAGTTTGTAAATGCTTTATTTGGGCATTATTTATGTTTTTCCACGTACAAGAACTATAAAATACAAGTTTATGTATATAAATTTTGTTTTAATGGAGTATTAAATATGATTTTATGTAAACCCCTTCTGTTTTGCAAAGGAAAGATTTTTAGTGAAAACAAAAAGTTCAACTGTGTTCATAATACCTATTTTTTGACGGGGAGTTTTTATCCCCTCTTTAACAATAAAAAGAAAAAAAAACTAATTCTTAATAGGATAAAAGGGAAAAATGAAAAAACTAGCGCGGAATTTTTGGTCATGATTGGGCTGCTAGTGTAACTTACGTTTTTATAATTATTTAATCACTTTTTTTTTGCATTTTATATCCCTTCGCTTTGTTATTAATTTTTAATGCTTTTGCGCTTTAAGTTAAACACATTCACCAAACACATTCATATGAGAATCACTATTTTGACGAAAACAAGGCAACATTGCGTCGAAAATCTTTATGCCAGTTAGCACAAGATCAGACGGTAACAGCGACCCTGATTTATGAACACTCGTATGTCGCGGCATTTGCCCATATTATAATAAAAATTACGAATTGGATACATATCAACAATATGCCCCCAGAAAAAATTTCGAGTTTAAGGAACATTTTCACATAATCTTTTTTTTTAAATATTTGATTATGAAAAATTAGTGAGTGTTTGTATGTATTTAGCGATTAGAAAGTGAGTAATGCGTTTTAAAACTATAATGCAATAATTAACTTCAATTGTTTTACATACATATACACAGATTTATTTACAATACAGAAAATGAAAATTTTTAATTTTGTAAAATAAAAAATTAGATTCAAATCATAATCAAATGTTTGATATTGCTGGGAAAGTGCAAAATGTATTTGTGGGTGCAAATGAAAAGAAGAAAACAAATCCAACACCAGAAAAACAAAAATTAATTAATTAAAAATTTAACACATGTACTATATAAAATGAATTTGTAATATCTTTTTTTTTAATTTGAAAATACACTCACCTCCTAAAGGAGTTTTTTTGTTTAACATTTATCAGAGGATTTTAGAAAATTGTTTTCAGTTCGACGATTGAGTTTTATATATAAAATTTATAAGAAAAACAAAAACATAAAAACATTCCGTTGGTAGGCACAAATATAAATAAATTTATGTATGTATATGTAAATATAATAATATACGTATATAAAAATAGAAAAAAGAGAGAATATTATTATTTTTATTTTTAAATTTATTGTAAATGAAATTACAATAAACTAAACTTAAAAAAAAACAAAGCACTTGCAACTACTGACTATCGGCTTAAAGAGAGAAAATTTTAATTCTTTTGAAATAAAATTTAAGCAAATTTTAATAAAAATTCACCAGCAAAATTTTATGTTTAATATTTCTTTTGTTTTAATTTTTTTTATCTATTTGATGAATTCAGAAGAGTTATTAAAGTTTAATAATACGAGTAATAATAACAATAATTTTAATAATTAAACATACTTATGTTTAGAATCGAATGGACATGTTTTCGATTTGTATTGTTATTAAAGCGGTATTTCTACACATCATATTGAGGCGTCAAATTCTGCTTTTCTTTGATAGTGTTAGTTAAAAAAAACTTCCACGTATGGTTTGATGTGAGTTTCACGAAAATCAAAGCAATTTAGATTTTCACTACCATCGCGGCAGAAATTTGAAGCTAATATGATCTGTGTGCGCGTAATTACTTCAAATGTCATTTTTGTTTAATTTTCGCAGCGACAACACTATCGTTTTTGGGTGACGCATTGTGAAATAGAAAAGGATGAAAAAATTTCATTTTGAATTTAGTGAAACTTGTTGCAGTTAATCTAAACAATATAGTATATAATAGAACAGAAAAATGCGCAGTACGACATTTTATATACTTGAAAAACATCATAATGCGGAAAAAAGATGTTGCAAAAAAATCGTTCGTTCCTTTTTAATACAAACTTGAAATGAAATTTGACGGTATAGGTAGATGTCCATAGCTCGCTTTTTGCGCGTTACGCTTTCTATGCATCTGTCAAAAAAGTAGAATCAATGTAATAGTATGTGACAAGTTACATTGCAAAAAGCGCAGAACGCGTAGGCGCGTTCAAAGCAAAAAGTAGGTCTACTTTCTACTTTTGTACACGTTACAAGCACCATGAAAGAAAGTCAGCTGTTCTTGAATGCTAAAGATGTTAAATAATACTTTATTTCTTACGTTATCGATAAATATTATTATGCCGTGGATAATTTTTTTTTACTTTTTTTCAATAAAAAAATTTTTTAGTAAAAAAAACTTGTTTAATAAAATATGTGAATATTTTCATTAATGCGATGTATTTTAATTAACTTTTCACCACACTTTTCTCAGTAACAAATTTTGCATATTAGTTATCGATTACTTTTACGTACTGAGTGTCATCTCCGCTAAATCTGTATTAAATAGCTGCTTAGAAAAGTTATTGCTTAAGCCAATAATGTGCATACATTTATATTTAATTTTCAATTTACTTACATTAAAGTCAACAACAGCCGACAATCTGCTGGAATAGCCCTGGTCGAGTTCTTCTCAAGACTATCTTTTAAAATGCTGAATAAATAGTCAAAGACATCTGCAGACATTCTTGTCGCGGTTCGAAATTGCTCAGGGTCAGAATTTTTAATTTTTTTAAATGTGGTTTCAAAAAACCCACTTAAAGTCCGTTCTAAATACAACGGCCGTACCCAAAAGCTTTTCTTTTTCTGAAATTGTTCATAGGCATTTTTTGCACATAAAATTAAATATACAAACTCGACTAACTCCACAAATTCTTTTAAAAACTCGATTTCACTCTCCATTTTGTCTTTATAAGTATTTATAAACAAACGCACACAGCTAAAATGGCGCATGAAAAGCAGTGCATGTAACTCAACGCGAACAAAGTATAGAATGAAACAAGAGGATGAAACGCGTGTAAAGCATAACGCGCAAAAAGCGAGCTATAGACCTCTACCTTATGAATTTAACGTGTTGCTGTGATAGGCAAAACAGAATTTTACCAACACATACACAAATTTGACGCGTCAGTTTGATGCCATGCCGCTTAACACGCAAATTTTAAAATTTTTGTTTTCGTATCGAATTACATAATAATAAAAGCGATTTAATTTCTTTTGGTTCATCTTTATAGTAGCCGATTTAATTTTTATACCCTTTACCAAAAATGGTAATATAGGTTTGTCATTCCGTGCGTACTTTCCACAACATTCATATGGGACCCATTATATTTATTTATATATATTTATTCGGGGCCCTTATCAATAGGGAAGACGAATAAGCGATATCCGTCTGTACGTCCGTTTGGTGTACGTGAAAGCGGTTTTCCGAAGCTTCCAGAAGAGCTAGAGACTTCGGTCTTGGACTGATCTGTCAGAAATTTTTTTTATTTAATTTTTTTTTTAATACGTATATTTATTTATTGTATTTTCAAAAATGAACTAACAATAAGTATTCAAATCTTAAATCTAAATATGTATATTAGACCCGACCAGTGTCAGACATAAACTAGTGATAGTAGTTAATAATACATAAGAGTCGTGCAAAGCAAAAAAAAATATATTTCCAAGCAGTTTCATTTGGAGTGTTAAGTATTAGAGCTTGTGTCTCTCTCTCTCTCTCTTTTTTAAGCGGATGGGTCCAGTGAAGTTCAAAATATTACGAGCAAGCGGATTAGAGTGCGACTTGGATGATATTTTTGCTGTATTTTATGAATTTTAAAAACATCAGTTTTATTAGAAAGAGGGCTTAGCGATATGTATGTATGGCGATAACGATATGGCAAACTTCTGTAAAATTTCGGTTATTTATCTTAAAAATCTTC
The DNA here is from genome assembly GCA_936439885.1 of Nowickia ferox. NCBI lineage: Eukaryota > Metazoa > Arthropoda > Insecta > Diptera > Tachinidae > Nowickia > Nowickia ferox. The sequence goes on from OW387024.1 coordinate 85,197,463, forward strand.
ATAGCTATCAATTCTTTCTCTCTTTTATGTTGTCCAAGTCCTTGATTTAAACATAAAATTTTGCTGGATATTTAACTTTAGGCCAAAGTTGTTAACCAAAATCTAATCAACCATTTTCTGCCCCCAAAAAGGGCTGAGCGTTGCTAGTTATTAATAATTAGTTAAACATTACTTCAATGGTTTAACGGTTTTCGCAACATAGTCAAGACAAATAATAAAAGCCTTAAAAACAAAATAAAAACAGTTTAAATTCTTGTAAAGCTGTAACTGTAAATTCTACGTGAGTAACTTAAGTCACAGTCACATAGAATCTGTCATGCGTTAAACTTTATTTGACAGCTTAGTTGAAATGCATGGTTTCTTATGAGGTCTGTAAAGTACAAAAATTAGGCACCTTTTAACTTTTTGAGTACGTTGAGTAGTTTGACACATATTGGTTCGTTTTTTTGATATGTATGTTTTAATTTCGGTTTTTGTGTTTTGTGGCAGCAAAAATAAAATAAAACAAAAGAAATTAACGAAATAAATAAAAAAAAAATTAATTAAATAAATAAAATGGAGAAGCAACCTATTGAAGCCGTTCAAATGCTTATGCGTTGTTGCGTTAATGTCAGTTGAAAAAAGCGAAGTTTAACGTATGCCGGATTCTATGTGTCTGTTTCTTTAAGCCATTAAAGCCGTTCGTACATTTGGCCAAATTCCGATTTCTTAAAAAAATTTTATTGTACATATATATTGAAATAAATTCTCTTTACCTAATTAAGATATTTAAAGATGTAATAACAATAATTGTTTTTAAGCATCTTTCGCACAGCATTTGTGTTTACTATTTTTGCCAAACTTACCTTTGACATTAAATCTTTGGCTCTGGACTCGAACAAATGTTCCAATTTTTGCGTATCAACATTAGCGGCTGGTAATTCATCCCATATTGTTTTGCCCACTGTCATGGGTATAAGATCCTCTCTAACCTCCTTCCAAAAAAGTTTTACCTAAAATTATAGTCGCCAATTGAAATGAAATTCTTTGACTCTAAACTTCAAACAAACCCACCGTTTTCTTATTTTTCTTAATCGTATTCATGCTGCTCATATCACTATTCATGGAACCGTTCATTGAACTATTGATGCTATTCGTTAGGCTGGCATTTCCGTATCCACTGTAACTAAACATGGGCGGTGGAATGAGAGCTGCACTACCATTGCTGGTATTTGACATGGACATGGGATGGTTCATGGGTGGTGGACATACTAAATGTGTGGGCATCATGGGTGGTGGTAATGCTGCGCCGCCTATAGGCGGTGGCGGTGGTGGTATGCCGTGGCCGAGCCCTCTTGGTGCTAGTATGTCTTTTTCATCTTCCGAATTAAGGTCGGTAAAGTCTAGATCACACAAATTCAGAGGTCGTGTCATGTTGCGTACCAGCTCTTCCCATTGCAATTCATTTTCGGACTTTTTGGGTTCCGATTTCTTGATCTCCTGATCGACACTGGAGGATCTGAAAGAGAATGAGAAGACAGTTCAGAATTTTTAATACAGTATTATCACATCACATATCAAAAAAATTAGATACATATCGTTGAGTTTCTTCTTAAACCACGTAAGCGCCGTTTTTTTTAAATTGAATTTTTTGGTTTTGCATTCTCATATTGACATTTTTGTATGAAAAAACCAAAATTAAAACCATTTCCAAAACCTCGTAAGCTTCATACCAAAAATACATACGAAAACGAAAAAGAGCATGAAAAAATTGTCTCTATGTCTTTTTATAGATATGAAATAACAGGAAAGCTAATAAAATCAAGAAGATTTCCTTAGTAAAAAAACTAAGAAGATGATTTACACATAATCATATAGGAACCTAATGAAAGTAATAAGGCATACCTTTTTGAAAAAATCAATAAGGCAACCTAATGAAATCAATAAAAAATCCCTATATTATGCAATTTAGAAGAAAACCTAATAGAACCAAAAAGTTTTTCTCTATGGATTGTTATTTTTTTGTGCCAAAAATAACGGAAATTGAGTAAAAAAATTGTGAATAACAAGTTTTCTTTTTGATTTTATGTGGTTTCTTCTTGATAAAATTAAAAAGATTTACCACATAACAATAATAAGGAATCTCTATGAAAAAATCTTCGCTTCTTTCTTCCGAGGGGGGGGGGGGGGAGGGGGTATCCCAGCCTAAAAATTTTTCATAGAGAAAATCTTCTTGATTCTATGAGGCAGTTTTTTCTCTGTGCAAGCTGATGTTTTCGATCTGATAAAAAAAAAAGATGTTTTGCAAGTGGATTTTTTTTATTCAAGACCTTTAAAAACAATTCTGCTACATTTATGGGTTTTGGCTTACAGTTTAGGAAAGCAAATTATAATTGTCTATAGCACAAGGTATTTTATGGGGAATAATTAGACAGTAGTACTGGTGATAGAGTCAAAAGCGAGTCAGTCCATTTTCACTATCTACATTTCCTTCAGGGCAGTACTAATACTTTACTGCATTTTTTTCACATGAAGTTTTTTGCTGAATGCCCTCCGCAGAGACAAGAACATTAGCAACTGGTTTATGACTGATACATTATAAAATGTAGTCAGTTATACTTACACATATAGAATACATACACACATACATATGTACGTATGATAAGATTTTGATTAGATTAAGTGGGGTGAGTTGAGTAACAAAACTCTATTAATTATATAAAGCAAAAAAGAAGAATACCAGAAAATTACGGCATTCAACATCGACCTAAATTTCCATATAAACACAATTAAAATTGTATAAAAATTTGTTAGATATCTGTGTTTATATATATATATATATATAGATATGTAGCTGTCTTTTGACCAACTAATAAGGCTAGAAAATATTATCAAAACGAAATACATGCCAAAAAAGAAGTAAAACATAAAAGTTCAAAAACTTAGGGCTGAATCCTATAAAATATTTTACCAAGTGAAAATTAGAAAGGAAAACTAAATTTCTAAAATTCCAAGAATCTCTTTTTTCATAAAGTGAGTTGCATGCAATATTTTAACCGACTTAAAAAAAGGAGAAGGTTCTAAATGCCATCGTATTTTTTTCGTCATTTGTAGACCGAACTTAACTTTTCTCTGAGAAGGTATAGCTTCCATTTGGTGACATTGCCATAAAATTATGTGGGACCACACCAATTTTTTAATTTTCTATTGAATTTATGTACTTCTATTTATCGGATTGCTACGAAACTTGACACACACTTTTAGCTCTAGTGATGACACACTCGCATACTTATAAAAGTGGTTGGTGCCATGTCCATTGAAACAAAATATTACATTTGACGTGCTTCTAACTAAACGATTCCTACAAAACTTGGCACACATCCTGAGCTCAAAAAATTAATCGATCTTGAACGTAAAAAAATTCGCGTGGCTCCACCGACGGAAATTTAGCTTATATGTGCTTATACACGTCAGACAACCATGAAGCTTGGCAAACACCCTGAACTATTGGAATGACATAGACTTGTGTCTAATAAAGTAGGCGTAGCAAATTCCATTAAAACTAGGAATTATATTTCACGTGCATCTGCTTAAGATAATGTTACGAAACTTGGCAGCTCTGAAAGTGACATTATTACATGTATCAACAAATTAACACAACACTTCGCTTTTGTAATGATACAATCTGGTGTTTACAAATGTGGGCGGGACCATGAAAATTAAAATGGAATATTGGTACTAAAGGCCTAAAAATAAAATTTGAAAAAGTAAACTGGCCAAGCACTAAAAATAAAATAATTCTGCCAAAAAAATAAACGACTTGCATTGACAAAGATCTCATGAACATTTTCGAAAAAAATTTATGGGATATACAAATAAATATTAATGGGCGTGGGTTAAAAATAAGTAAGATTCAGTTAAATAAATCATTTTAATATGTACGTTATTTTAACATGAATGAGACGATGGCATGAAGCTGCTTACGAGTCTTCATAGTAAGTATAAGGGCATTAATCACAAAAACCTTTTTAATTTATAAAAGGCTTTTGAAAAAAGTTTTCCATACAAAATTAGTTTTATAAATCCAATATAAAACAAAATTATTTCTTGTGAATAAGGTTTTAAGTTTACTAATTTCTGTTGAACTGAAAGTTGTTTGTTGGGTTACCTGTGAATATAAACTGAAATCTGAGCATCGTTTATTTATTTTTAATTTACTAACTATGTACGATATTTATATGTATTGTTACGTAAAAATATTCGAACAGAGCTAATGTAAATGTTTTCATAAATAAAAAGAACTATCTAGAAAACTAAACGTACACACGTATACATAAAAGTGCAAACACATGGTAATAACTCTGTATTACCAGCAACACACGGTATTACCAACATAAAAGTCGTTGCACACTGTTCGGAAATTCAAAATAACGGCCAATAGAATTATCTACAAACACCTAGAAAAAGCAACATGAATTTTCCAGATTATGTTAGCAGGCTGTTTGATCATTTGGCTACCAATAGTAAACGACAGCACATACGGTAACTTGTGCATAGCAGCAACATCTGTATGCAGTAATACAGATTCTTCCATTTGACTTTACAATTTCATTACGCCATCGACAAGAACATTCTAGATCCGCTTCCTGTAGTATAAAACGAGGCACCCTGTGGAACAATCAGTCAGTGTAAATCAGAAAGTAGTAGAGCCAACATCGTTGAAAGTAAAGACATCGTGCGATGGATAATAAAGTTAGTTCTAATTTACACTATGCAAGTCTTATTGCTAAGCTGATTAGTTTGTTAGGAAAGAGGGACGAGGGGAAGAGAAACGTTACTGTTCCCATCGTCTCTCTCTCCATCAAACTAATCAGTTTAGCAATACGACTTGCATAGTGTAAATATGGACTTAAGAATTAATTAAGTAAAGACAGTGAGTCTTTAGTGTTGTATGTATAAACAGTGAGCATTCGCAGAATAAGTCTTGTGTGTGAAAAACAGATGACAGGGAGTTTTGCTGCAAAATCAGTGCAGTCAGTTGAGTAAGACCTGTGCATAAAACAGCGAGGAAGACGTTTTGGTAACCAGTTGCGGTATATTTAAGTAATCTATGTGTGTTTATTTAAGCTCTTGAATTACATTAGTATAAGTGCATTTATTTGTAAATAAAGTGTCATTCTTAACCCTTATTAGTACACTGGGGTCTTTTATTCATTTGCAAATCTTCGAGTCCACGGAAAAGCGTTTTTAAAGAATAAAAACGTAACAGTATGTATATTAGCATAACTCAAGAATAGTTTGTGCTACTTAGTTAAGCAAGAAATTTGAAAGTCCGCAGGGCTTTTTAGTTGCCTCGGAGATGTTGGTCTGATTTTGAAGAAGGTAATATATATAAAAACAATCGGAACCATAAGGAATCGCAAAAACATTTTGAACATACTTTTAGGAGCGACAAATAAATATTTAGGGCCTCTCCCAACGTCAACGACAACATTCGACTTGTCGCACACTTACATTCAAAACAAAAACAAATTTTAAGGGCCTGTCCCACAATGTCACCAACGCGTTTTTAAAAACATAAGAAATCGTAGCATAGTTTCAGGGCTAATTAATATTATTTACATGTAAAATTTTTCGTATGAAATAATCAATGTTGCTCAACATTTTTCACAAATTTGAACAGAGTACTATGCTATAAGCCCCATGTGTTTGTTGTAAATTTCACACGAAATAACTGCCACCTATCTTTTTTCGCAGGAAAACTTAAAATGTTGAAGATACATTTCATACGTTTTTCCCAAGATAAACAGAGTACTATTTCGGCAACATTTTTCAAACAATTGAACAATTCATGCCAATATTTTTTATATGTATTTTGACAGCATTTCACGTGAAATGTTGAACACAGTATCAGGCTTATGACTATAAATATCCAACAACTTTATTTATACACATTTTTTAAATAACGCAGCACAAACGACAGCAACAAAAATTTATAGGCTGTGTTTGCTCAATCACACGAACGAATATAAAAATATTCGGAATACTAAATCGACTGCACATGCATACATACAGAGTTATTTTACTTACACACACAAACAAAAAGCAGCTTTTCAAACAGCCACACACGCACAGCTACACATTTTCCATGCCATTTTGTGTACACAAATGATTGTATACGGTGGCGAATGATGAATAAATATTTCGAGTATAGCTATTTTTTTTTTACTGATTAAACATTCATAGCCTTTGTATAAACATACTCAGACTGAAAGTATGAGAGCGAGTCAATTAGTTTGATACGCATGTGCCTTTTTATTTTTAGTTGTAGCGTATTTTAGTTTTTTGAATAAACGAAGTAGAGATGCTTTTGTGTTGAAAGAAAATATGTGATCGTACAAATAGCTTTTGCGCTACAATTAAGATTATGCGCATTTGCTTAAATTAAGACTATTTACTTATGTATATTTTTTTTAAGTACTAATTTTAATTCTCTGATTCGTACACCCCCAATGCAAAACCCCTAGTGATTAGATTCCTTAAATGATTTATTTCTTGCAAGATTTTGTTTATAGAGGTTGTAATTACCCTGCAAGAAATAGAACTGACACAAGACTAATCACGTGATCGGTCCAAAAATGATAGGGACCAGTCCGAGTTCTAACACGTCCTATGAAGCGGAGCAGTCACTGTTACATAGGGATGGCCTAGGATGGGGCCAATTGATACTTTGTATGCAGCTTGTGCCTTGTCACTGAACTATCTTATAGGGACCCATTCGGTCTAGAATAATATAAATTATATATGTATGTAAGTATGTATGTATAAATGTCATTGCGACATTTAACTGTAACAATGACAACTTATTCAATTAAACTAATTTTTTGAGCTTTAGCTCAATGTTTATTATTATTTTAGTACTTCGATATTTCGTTAACCTTTGGTTAACTTCTTCAGGATATTTTTATATTTGAAATTAAATTTTTCTTTTTTTCTTTTTTCTCCTTTCAATTACAAAAAAAAAATTAATTTCAAATATAAAAATATCCTGAAGAAGTTAACCAAAGGTTAACGAAATATCGAAGTAATAAAATAATAATAAACATTGGCCTTAAGCTCAAAAAATTAGTTTAATTGAATATATTGAAAAAGGTCGAAAAATTATATAAAAGAATTTAATGACAACTTATAAATTGTTTTATTGTTACCAATGTAATGGTAGTTTATTTCTAATCAGAGATATTTTTGAGATTCGGACTGATAGCCTCCGTCTTGCACACTACCCACTCGAACACAGGGAACTCATATTTCAAAAGTACACAGAAAAAAATGATTTTGATATTTGAATACGAAAATCCCTGATTCAGTAAAAAACTATTTTGAATTTTCTGTGATGACGCTTTTTTATTATTGAGATTGTATGCACGCTTATTGAAAATATTTTTTTTTAGTCAATAAAGAAATTTAATGAATCAAAGAAAAAAGTTATTGACTGAAATTTTATTTTCACTGATAATTGTTATTGTATGTGTGAATGAATGCCACGTTTTTCAACCACTTTTTCTTTCTATATATAGTTTAATGCTTGATTGCAATTGTTTGAATCAAATACATAATTTTGTTGAATTATTTTTCTATATTCAACAATAAAGGTTTTTGAAAATATTTTTGAAATATTTTTTTTTCAGTGTATGACCACCAGTTAAGCTTAGGTTAATATCCAACTTTAGTTACGGGGCTGGTTTCAGAGTGGCTTGACGGTATTATTGGAGGGAACAATTAACATTATTTTTATACTATTTGATAGGTTCTGGATCCAACCACATCGAACTGGCTCAGTACCGTTTACTATACTAGACCGATTCCCAATTAAATTGACAAAATATCAAGACGATACATCATGACAATGGTGAATATGTAACCATTTACAGGATATTTCTGTTTTCACCAAACACTACTGCGTACCACCAAATTTTCTGCAGTCTATTAGACATTTAACATTTAAATAAAAATTATTAAAATTTTTAAACAGAATATCAGAATTGGCTAATTTTATAAACAAAATTTATTTTCGTAAACATATTACGAAAGGAAAACTTAGGATTTTTATACCCTTTACCACAAATGCCATTCTGTGTATAATTTCCACAATATTAATATGCGACACATGAAGAATATATATTCTTGGTCGTTATGAATAGGAGAGACGAATAAGCGATGTCCGACTGTCCGTCCGTCTGTCTGTATGTACGTCAAAACGGGTTTCCGAAGCTCCCAGAAAAACTAGAGATTTCGGTCTTAGACTGGTGTGCACCGTTGCCAGAAATGCAGATTTATCTGCATTTTGCACATTTGTGGAATGTGGAAAGAATTTTCAGCCAAGTGAACTTGAATAAAGCAAAACTTCGAAGTCCTTCGAATATTGATGCAACAGATTAAATGACTTTTTGTATAATATTTCAAATATCCGATTTCTTTTCCCTTTTTATTTTATATTATTTGCACATAACTATGAGGAATCTTTATTTTTTTGTTGGTTATATGTAATTCGTTTCTCCTTAAGAAAGACGGTTCCCTTACGCAAAGTTTACTTTGCAAAGTCTTGAGTTTGTAGGAGAGAAGGGAAAAGAGATCTTATTCTATATTCTTTTCTCTTCAACAATCTCAAGAAGCCGGCAAACTCAACAGTAGACTTCAACCAAACTGGCAGCTAATTATAAAAAGGTAATGAGAAACGAAAAATTTATTTAAAATGGAAGGTGTTAGCTTGTAAAGATTTTTGCTTGAAGCTTTTAAGCTTATTCTACCGTATTCACAAAAAATAATTTTAGACTACAAAACGTTTACAAAACAAATTTTGTATGGAAATTTGTTTGTTAAACATTTTGAACCCAATAACCCACGCTTGTGTACGCAATTCTTAATAACATATTGATAGTCGTTCTACAAGCATATGAAGTTTTTGGCCTTATTTCAAGCATTTTTTGGTTGAAGTCTACTGATGAAACGAAATGCACATTCCTCATGCATTAAAGGCTTGAAAGTAATTTTAAGAAAATGTTTTCTAAAAAATTTAAGTAAAATACGTTTTAAACCGAGTTTAAATTTTATGAATATGGCTTAATGAAAAAATATTTGTGTTACACATGTAAATTTTTTGAATAAAATATAAAAAAATTTGTTTTAAAAATTGCTTTGAAGATTTTAAAAATAAAATGCACATTTTGCAGATTTTTTCGTGAGAAATTGTTAAATTTTCCAGATTTTATACTTAGAAATTCTGGCAACACTGCTAGTGTGTCAGAAATGGTCCGAAATAGATTGGTATTGAAAGTCAGCTAAATCGAAAAAACGGTTGCAGAGCTGGAAAATTTAAATTGTTTTTGCTATATGAAATTATCTAACTAAAAAATATATTTTTTTGTTTTTTTTTTGTAAATATGATTTTATATTTCAGTAAGAATTGAATTAGTAGTAAATTAAAAAAAAAAAAACAAATCAAAAAGATGATTCCATGGTTGGGAAATTGGAACTTTTTTTGGTATATAAATTATATATAATTTATCTCTAAGAAAGAAAAAGTTTGGTAAAAAAAATCAGAAAAATACAAAACACAGCTCCAGAGGTGGAAAATTTAAACTTTTTTGATATATTAAAGTTACTAAATGAAACAAATCTTTTTCTTTGTGAGTTAAATATACTTTATATTAGTATTAAAAATCAGAAAATCAAAAATATGGTTTCAGGGTTGAACAATAATTTTTATTTTTTTTTTGGTATATAAATATAACTAAATAAAAATATTTGTTTTTATTTTCACAAAACTAATATGTATGTATGTACATATGTTTTTATATATACATATGTGTAAATATGTGTATATTCCGTTAACGTATGTCGGTGAAGGCTTAAAAAGATTCGGCACAGCCGAATATGACACTCTTGCTTGTTTTATATTAAAACTAGTTTTTAAAATAATTTTTTAGGATTATTTAGTGTACGGATGTAAACTTTGTTCTTTAAGGATATGTAGTGATTGCCGCTTTATTCTATTAAATTATTGATCGAAATGTATTATTGCTATTTATTTAATTACAAAAGTTTTTTTTTAAGTTGAGCGTATACGAATTTGAACTTTGTATAATATACATATACTCACTCAATGTAGTAAAAGAAGCTTAGAAACTTTTACATTCCATCAACCGATACAATGCCAACAGTAACAACTTCATATACATATGTATAAATTATAATTCTGCATTTTGCATGAAACAAAATTTACCAAAATTAAAAGCAAAAAGCATATTAAAAGCTTATCATTTAAAAGATTATAAATACTCGTATGCATGTTATAATCATACAGAAATAAACGTTTTCTTTGATAAGCGAAATATATAAATGAGTAATTTTAGTAAAATTTAAAGCAGTTGCTTGTTCATACGTGGACTATCGGTAAGTGGAATTTTTGTGCAAAAAAAACTTGAAATATTTTATTTTAATATTCTTGTTCATTTGTGCCTGCACTGACAGAAAAGGCCTCTTTAGCTTTGGAAAAAATGGATGTAAGTTTTATGAACCAAATACAATTTATAAGCACATTTGTGTATATGCACTTTGTTATTATTTTAAATTTTTCATACAGTTCGCTACCGCTTCCGAAAAAGCCAAGTCTTTTACCAAAACCCCACCAGATAATGTTTTCTTGGAATTCTATGGTCTTTATAAGCAAGCCACTGTTGGCGACTGCAATATTGAAAAGCCTGGAGTTTTGAATTTAAAGGACAAGGCTAAGTGGGAAGCCTGGAACTATCACAAGGGCATGAGTCAAGATGCGGCCAAATCTGCTTACATTGCTGCCTACGAAAAGTATGCTCCTCAATATGCTTAATATAATTTAATTGGGTTAAGATACTCGTATATGTATAATTATGTGAATACTAATAAAATGTAGTGTATTGTAGTTAAACTCACCTTGACATTTCGCCTTTGCTTTTGCTTTTTGCCAAGCCCTCTTTAGCTTTCGATATTAGGCCCGACATATCGCCGACAATACGATTTTGCAATTTATCATCTTGTGTAGGACTTGTGGGTAAGTTGTACAGTTTTTGGGTTAAATCTTTCACAGTGTGATCACGTTTTAGTTGCAATAATAGTTTCTTGTCCTCATTATCGGATTCTGATCGTGAAAAGCGAGACAATAAAAAATACATATCAATTATTATTATATGTATTAGCTTGTTGAGAAAGAGAATAACTTTTAAGTAGGAGAAAATAATATTTTACAAACATTTATTATTAAGTGCATTAAAAAGCCGCAATTCAATACAAAACACATGAATATGAATGAATAAACTTTTCACAATTGCAATGAGAAAGCTTTATATATTATCTGAGAAAAAAAGTATTATATTACATTAGTGTTATTGCATTGAATTCCTTTTTTATTATTATAAAATAGGGGCTTGTGAATATACATACATATATATTTTTTTTAGATATTGTTCCTGTTAATCGAGAAAATAAGGGAAATTCCTTGAATATCGGGCTATGTTCGCGAATCGCGAATGTTATCAATAATTATAATTTTGTAACTAGGTTAAAGTTCAATATTTTCTTCAGCTGACTTTTTAGAAATAAAGTTTTGTTGTTACAAATTAATGGAAAATAAAATTAAAGCGGTTATGCAATTTTTTGCCACCACGCCATTCGTCAGCACCCATGTCTATTTAGGGGCCGTTCACATATTACGTAACGTTATATTTCCTCGATATTCTTTAACAAATCCTTAAAACTAGAGAGGTACACGACCTAGATTCCATGCGCATTTCACTGTTCTATTCTAAACATATTTTCTTAAGTTCAGTTATATAAAAAATTAAATTAATATCCTTATGAAACTTAGACCTGCTTTATATAAAAATTTCATTAATACATATATCTCTAAGAACTTATATATACTTTGTAGACTCAAGTTGACAACGAAAAATTTTAAAACTTAATAATTTGATATTGTAATCAATTAAATTTTTAATTGAAAACATTCATTGGTGAATACTTTTTTCTGTAATCAATTTTAATCCAGTTTATAAATAAAAGAAATCACATGTATTTTTATGCGAAATTAGTTATCTTTCTGTTACGTAACAGTTTCAAAAACCTCCTACCCCTACCATAACAAAACTAGAACCCCCCCTGGAGCAATAAGTAATATGTGAACGGTTCCTTACTTGAGTAGAGATTGGTTATGAACATCAGCCCTTCAAGAAATGGATTACGAGAAACCGCTTTTGAGTTACCGTCGGTAAATTCAGCAACTTAGTACAAATCAATACATTGTATGTACCGATGAAGAAGAATGCTTGAGAATAATTTGTAAGCGCCAACCTGAACATAAATAATGAATAATAATCCTCGCATTTTCCTTCTATGAAGATTTTCCCAAGCATTTTTTAAAAAAATTGAATAGCGCTACTTTACCTGAAAAATTTTACTAAATGAACTAGGGTTTTTAATTTCACGGACTTTTTCCATTCCCGGGAAATGGGAAATAAAATTTTTTAATCCCGGGATTACCGTGAATTTTGGAAAATTAGTGACAGAAATCAAACAAGATCAAGACAAAAATACAAGTTTTTTTTTAACCAAAATACAAAGAATAAAAGCAATTTTATTCATTCTAAAAGTAAAGGCATACATTCATATATTTAAAAACTATATAAATATTATTAAATTCATATATGTATCGAAGTGTGTTCCTTTTTTAAATTATATAAATTATATACATCACTAGCATGTAGTTTTTTATTGTAACCCTTGTGTAATAAAGCCTTATAGGCTTTATTATTACTGAATTGTTAATAAATAAATGTGAAAATAAATAAATAAAGTGTAATTTATGGGAACAAAAACACAATTTAAAAAGTGTTATCCCTCAAATGCCCCTGAATTGTGTACCAACTTTAAGTTACATATTTAATAATGTACAGGCACATCACAGCTTTATTGAAACGTAGTTACATGTGTATATCTCAAAAGAATCAAACTTGACGTACATATGACCGATATTAGCTTTTTCGTATTAAGATATCGAGCCTTATTTTAGATTTAATCGTAAGCGAGATTATTAAGTTTTTGAGGAGAACGTTTTTTATATATTCAAATATGGTTTTGTACGTAAATTGTCGCTTAAGGCCGTGATACATACACTATCATACAAAGTCGTGCGATCTACGAAAAAGTACAACCCTGGTGTGATGAAATGTTATTGTCTTTTGAAAATTTTCATAAACTCCATCATATCAGGGTTGTATTTTTTCGTAGATCGCACGACTTTGTATGATAGTGTATCACGGCCTTTAAGATAAAATTTTAGAGACCGTATCTTAAAAATTTCAAAAATTTTGACATTTTGATACATAATTCTAAATTATGAGTAGGCCCATAACATTTTAATTTCAATAAAAAAGTATATTTTCGATAACATGTCACTTACGATAAAATCGAAAAAAAGGCTCGATATGTTTCTGAAATTTTCTAAGTCCCATTAAGGAATACTTTTTATTCAGGTATACTACGTTGCTATAAATGATTACAGGCCTTGTGCCCTGTAATCTTCGGTTTTAACATACTGTTAACATTGTATGTATCTAACATAAGAATTTTTATTAATAAGAAAAAAAAAAAAAAAAAAGAACAGCAATGTGACAAACAATAAAATCAAAAAAAGTGAAATTGAATTTTTTCGAAAATTTCAGGATGAAATCACCCGGGATTTAATAATTAGTGTTTTTTGTGGGAATTGTTACAATTTAAGTTTAAATTTTTTTAACACACTAGTAATCCCAAATTATTATTTTATTTATTAAGTAAAATATTTTTTTAATAAAAATATATTGAAATTGATTATTGAGGGGTTTAGCTGGATCCTATGCGCATTTCACTGTTGCTAATGCAGATCATTAGCTCAAAAATTTCTTAGAACAACTAGAGTTAATATGTTAAACTTTCATTTAAGCAAATGAGAAGCTCAACAAATAACAAAGTTAAAACAAGAACTCAATAATCAACATGTTTTTTATTTTCTTACTTTGTCATTACTACATTGGCCGACTTTTTTTCAGCTTCAAATTGTAGTTGTAAGAGTATGTAAAGAAAATAAATGTAAATAACAACAACAGCTATTCAAGAATAGAGTGTTGCCACACAAGTATTTTTTTGACCGGGTGCTGTCAAGTCAATAATTAGTGTTTTTTGATTTATTGAAAAAATATTCCCGGTCTATCCCGGGAATTTTTTCTCGCGTAGAAACTCTAAGATGAACACTTAAATTCTCTCTGGGATTTTTAAATCGTTGCTCAGCCTAAAATTTCTTTTGAGAAATTCTATCGGTGCTCAGAGACAACAATTTCTATAGGAAATTAACTTTGTCGCTTCAGGTCGAAATTTAATTTGGGAAATTCTATCATTGCAAGGCTACAAGTTTCTTTTGCAAATTCTATGGATACTTACAATTTTATATGCAAAATTCTATTCGAGGAAATTCAAAAGAAAAATGTATGGGATATTTCATCACTATGGTAAATTTTACTGTTTCCAGCACAAATTTTGCTTTGGGTTCGGTTCGGTTCGGTTTCCCTATAAAAAATTTTACCGCTGACGAATTAAAAATTCTTTATAAATTTGGTACACATAGTCGTGCATATTTGCACTGTATCTTTTGTCTGCATTGTTGCCAGAAAATGATGATGAGAGAATGCTAGATCGGTCAAAAAATTCTGCTAAAATGTTCTACAGAAGAAAAGTATAATGCCAGATTTAAATGTACAAGAAATTGTTGAAATGGCTTTGAATTTCATGTTTATACAAACTTATTAGTGTTTGCAGGTATTTTTAGATCACATACAAATATAAAATAGTTAATAATTGGTGTTTTTTGGAAATGTTACAATTACGTTTAAAATTTTTTACGCACTATAATAGTTCCAAAATATTATTTTACTTATTCAGTAAAATATTTTTTTTATTATAAATACATTGAAATTTATAATTGAGGGGTTAGCTGAATCCTATGCGCATTTCACTGTTTCTAGTGCAGATCATCAGGGAACTTTTATCCTGCAATACATGTACATTTATGAGAAAAATCCTCTATACAGAAGAATTTTTTTTAACAAATTACAATTTTTTATTTTCAACAAATTCTGCCAGAAAGCATCTAGCAGAATTTTTTGAAAGTTGAATGCTTTTTAACTAATGAAAATGCCAGATCTGGCAGTGAAAATGCCAAAATGGCAAGAATGTTTGTCTGTGTCTTTTTCACAGAAATTTAAGAGAGAAGAGAAGAAAAGAGAATTCTCACTATTTCCTCTGAAAAAAATTATATGTGGCTGTTTTTCTATTCCGCAAGACTCTCTATACAGTTTGAAAGCAAACTTAAAAAAACATATGTACTTTCTCAGTGATGGGGAAAAGTCGTAATGTAAATTGTGTGTAAGTCAATATCTTAATTTTATGTGTTTTCAAAATTATCGGAATTTTGTAAGCCCGCTTTCAGTATCTTATCTTTGCAATTCTAATTTTTTTCTAGCTCCGAAAATGATTTTCGGTCTTATGGAAGTGAAGTTGTGGGAAAACTTACCATTAATTTGCAATAGATCAACAGGATCATTGTTTCTGTTAAGATTGCTGTTAGTATTTAGCGCGTTATTGGCTTGATTGGAATTTGGATAGTTATTAGTAGTATTTTGATTGAAACACATGTTGTTGTCGCTGCTATTGTTGTTGTAATAATAAGGCGGGGGAGGTGGTGGTGGAGGCATACGTATGCCCCATAAATCCGGTGGTGGTGGTGGGGGAGGTGGAGGCGGTGGTGCCACCGATGTATAATTATTTACAGGATATGAAACGCTTGGCGACATTACACGTTGTGGTGTTGCAGGTGTGCTACATGATGCTGTTGTAATATCCTCCATTAGCGTTGATCGTTTAGCGGCCATTTTGACAGGCGAGTCGTTGGGTGTAGAGGTTTGTGGTATAAATTCGAAACCTGCAGCTATAGACGGATTGGCTGATGTCACTGGGGATGTAGTAACATTAAAGGGTTTCTTTGGAATTGAATTTATAGAGGACGTATTGTGTTTTATTGGCGATGTGGTGGGTGACTGTAGTGATTGTTGGTGCGGCTGTTGTTGTTGTTGTTGTTGTTGAATCTTTGGTGTACTGTTGTTGATTTGATTGTAGTAAGTGTTCAGGCGATTGGCATCGTTTTCAAATTTCTTATAATTCACCACATTATCACAATTATTTTGATGCAAAATTCCGCCATTCACACTGCCCTCGAGGTGATGAAGTTCTCCCGAGACATTGTGACGTTGTATATTTTTCTTAAGGCCACTTATGACCGTTGCATTACGTTCCATAAATAGATTTTTCTTATTGTAGAACTCAGCCGCTGGTGAGGCAGCTGTAGAACCATTAACATGATGGTGGTGTTGGTGATGGGGATGGTGGTGTTGTAATTTGTTTATATTGGATTTATCGAAGGAATTGTTGATAATTGAGATGGTATTGATGCCCAATAATTGCTTCGTAGGACTCAATAGATTTATGTGGTTGTTGTTTTGTATGGTTGTATTAGAATTGGTTATGGTGTTGTTGTGGTTATTGGTTGCAAGAGCATTGTTATTGTTAGTAGCAATCGCATTGGCGGTTGTTGCATTGACAATGACATTGAAATTTGCATTAGCATTAGAATGATTGATACTATTATTGATTTGATAAGAATGTTTAAAATTATTATTATTTTGGTTGTGATTGTTGTTGGTGGTATTGGTGGCATGATTATTGTTATTGTAGTTGCAGTTATTCTCGTTTATGATATTTAATGATTCTGGAGGACTATCGCCATTTTTCAAGGTCACTGGTATGGCAGTAACAAGTTGCCCTTTAGACGTGGGAGTTTTATGTTTTATTTTAGCATTCACATGACATTTCCGACATACGAGCCAATGTACAATATTTGTGAAATGATTTTAAAAATAGGAAAACAAGAAACATAGCGGAAACGAAAACAAGAACAAAAAAGAAATAAAAATGAACAGTAATTACTATGGATGATATGACGGTAGGAAAAAAGGGTTAATAAATGTCGATTTTTTGTTTTTTGTCTCAACAAACAAAACTAAAATGATTAGTAATATAAGAAAAACTCAACAAACATTTAGAACAATAAAACTGATCGGTTTAGGTAAGTATAACATACCCATATCTTCTCTCTTATTGGCTGTACTCATATAACCATTGGCAGCCGCAGCGGCCACTTCTTGTTGCTCTTTAAGGAAACTTCTGTGTCTTTCGGCTCGTTCACGACGACGTCTCAAACCTGGTGTAACACCAGCACCATCGCGAGCTTAAAATTTTAAAGAAATATTAACATATTTATATTATAGAAATTTCTATTGCATCTTCTTTACTAACGTTTCTTTTCACCAAAAACTCCTCCGCTAAATTCCGTAGAATTTGTTGAACTTGAACTGTCCTCATCCAAGGCTGGCTGGGTGGGTGTTAAACGCAAATGGGTGGGTAAAACTTTATTTATGTTACCCGGACTAGTACCCGTGCTATGACGTCTAGATTTTCTTCGTTCGGCCGTATCGGTAGAACTACGAAAACGTTGAGTCTTACGTAAAGTGTTGTCGGGCAGTCGTGTAGCATCAGATTCTCCATCTTCAAATCTGTATTTTTTTTATGTAAGAAGTTTCCATGAATAAAATTTCTAAGCTACCGAAAAATTTAACCTACTTCAATGCTGCTTCATAGAGTTGCAATTGATTTAATAAGTCCATATCTGTCCCAGGCTTGGACATATAATGTTGTATCACAGATTCCATGCCTTGTTGTTCCAGCAAATCACTTTCATCGTAAAAACTATCTTGATCATTTAGACCCTCCAGAGTTTTGTTGATTAAGGAAGCAGCATAAATTACCAGTTCAGCATCGGCGTTATCGTAGTCTTTTAAAATTCTGAAATAAGAAATTCAAATATTTTCCATAATTTTGTTAACAAAATAAGCTAAAGATAGGACAAAAAATCTTTGCGATTATTATACGAAAAACGATCAAAAGCAAGAGATACTTAGGTGAATTTACTCATTTACCCAACTTTTATTAGAACCAAAAAATTTTTTTATCTACAAATAGTTTGGCAATTTTTTTTACAAGTGGAAAAAACTCCGCACAAAAAATAATTTCCAGATAAAAATTTTATTTGTTCCAAATTGTTCAATTCATCTTCAGTCATTATAAAGTAGATTCCCAGCTAAAAAAAATATGTATGGTGCATATATTTTTAATATATGAAAATATCTTCCCTGTAGGAAACATCACTACTTTGTCGGCAGTACTACTAACTAATTATATCCCACACAATGCTTTTTCCGATAGTCATTTAACATGTGCGTGTCATCAGCAACTGCTGACATTGGTACTACTGATTACATAGTTCTTTTGGGACCATATGAAGACATTGGAAACAGATAGTCACTAGTACAGTTTAGTAATTCTAGTACACACTTTTGATAATGAAATTACATATTTTGTTCACATTTTGGTATTTTATTAAACAAATTTATAAAAAATGGAACTTTTGCATAAAAACCCTACAATAACAGGAACTACATAATTCATTCATTCGTTCAGCATAATACCAGCAAGTATGGATTTTGTTAGTAATTTCTATTAAATAAATATATGCAAATCAAAAATTATATGTTTCCCTGCATTAGTAAAGGCTAACACTTACGTATGGATCTGAAAGTGTGACAAATCTTTAATGGCACAAAATGTTCCACAGGGTCAAACAAAAGTTTCCATAATTGGCACCTTTCACTTAAAATTGCATTATTTTCACGTTTTCTATTTTTATGCAATATGGATTATTATTTAATTTGTTTTTTTTTTTAATTTCTTTTTGTGTATGTTTTTTAATTATTGTTCAATACATTTATATGAACCTTTTAATTTGATTCCTTAAACTTATTTTTATAAACACTTAAATTTTGCTTGACGTTACTTTTATTTTCGACAAACCAATAAAACAAAAATAATCATAATTGTATACATCTGAAAAAATGTTTTCTACGCATTAAAAACAATATTAATAGACACTACGTTGACAATGCCACCGAAATAGTCGACAAAAGTGGTGACTTGGGGACTTTTTAACAACACGTTTCCTTCAGGGTTATTTGTTTTAGAAAAACAAATACAAACAAATGTGTTGTTCTCATTTCCTCATTGCCCAACCATACAATAATTGCTTAAAAAATCAAAATTATGAACTAGTACACAGAAAAAAAAAGATTTGTAAATATAATTAATTTATTTGTAAATATAATTAAAATATTATTTAAAAAGGTACTAGAACGATTTTTGTAAATACAAACACACATTTCACTCAACTCAATTATTTCCAATTAAAATGATTGTGTTATTCACAATTGAGTTGTTAATAGAAAACAAAAATTTTTAGTGAATTTGTTTTTCAAATTCTAATGTGTGTTTCTTTTATTTTTTTTTTTTTAATTCTTATTTAGAATTTGGTTTTTTGTTAAAATTTTGAAGTTATTTATTTTTCCACACAACCTTCGAAACTAAACGTGTTTGGGATGAGTAGAACCGGCAATCTAATGTCTACTAGACTAATGTGCTTAAAGCTCAGCGAAAGAGGAAATCGTTTTGATTACGCAAATAATCAACACACGCAAACATGATTTCTATGTTTCTTCTACATGTGCGCTTTGCGTTGATATAATTTAAAAATAACTTTGTTGAGTAAAAAAAACAAGCCACGACGTTTTCCGGCTTCTTATCGGAATTCACACGTGTATAACGCGAGCAATCAAAATATACAACAACAATAGCAGATCACCGCGTTAGGTCAATCAACAAGCAAGATAAACACCAACACAAACAAATTAAATTAAAAAATATTATTTATTAATTAAATTAATGACAAATACTATTGAAATTAAAATACTTTTTCAATAACATGGTTTTGTTGAACATAATTCTTGTCTATTTTTTTCTGTGTAACAGAAACGCCAATACACACGCAAAGCTAATGAAAACAGGTATATCTGTGCAGGCCTATACTTCATACCTTTGTTGTAGGATTTTGTACAGGGAGGTTTAGTTTAAAGAAATATTGGTGACGGCCTTCGAAATCTGCATGTTTTTTCATTATACTAGTCTTTGTCATAATCAGGGCGAACTACTGAAAAAGTATACATGGCACGTAAAATGGCAAAACTGGATCTAACAATCCTAGCTGTAATTGCCGATTTGAGCGTGTTATTTTAATTTTTTTATTTTCACCAACTAGCTTAAAAATAAGTAAACGGCCTGTCCAACGTTCGAGCAACAACTCGGAGACCCAATTGGGTCCATTGTGATCGTTTTCAATATAACCGAGCAAAAAAAATTGGAACTAGTGCCAAAAGCTTACCGTTTTCATTGCATACCAATCACTACAGGTGCTAAATTTAATATTCTAACCCACATATGTTAAAACAAAATTTTCATACAGAAACCGGTTTTAACGTGCACTTGAAGCACACGTAATTTTTTTTTCATATGGGGGTAAGGCTGTTGTTTATGTCAAAAATTCTTCTAGACAACCTTTTAAGTGCATTCAGTTATTTTGATCACTTCCGTGCTATGACAACCAGGTGTTATATTCATTGAGGTATCACTAGAATAGAACTATCAATGCTGCAACTAATAATTTGTACGAGTATGTTAATTTTTTTGCTGGGAAGTAATCTATCGCACTTTTTCTGTCGAAACCTTCTATATAATTAATAGGCAAACACGTTTTTGTAATCCCTTTTACGTCGGTACTACTGCACCGATTTTGAAAAAAGTTATATGGTTGTAAATATGGTGTACTTACACAGGTGACTGCGAAAGGATTTGTTATACAAAAATACGGCAACCATAGCGGTGTAAAGAACTGTAGAATTTCAAAAGCTCAAAAAGAATTGTACTAAAACCAAAACAAAATCGAAGTTTTTGACATTATTCAACTAAAAAGCACATGGAGCAAAAGATCATCAGCTGAAGTAGCGCTGCCACCTGGTTAAATACACCTTGGTTGTAAAGGTTATTCTGTACAGATTAAAATTGAGAATACTGCCTAAAAATATGCTCTTGATTTTTATATTTACAAAATCACAACAAAAGATTTATTTTTCATCAATAACAACAGTTGACAAGTTTTAAATTTGTTTCCCTTACCACAAAAATAGTTGGAATTTGTCATATTCGTGTTTAAAGTGTCTTTACATGGTAATACAATGTATTACGACATGTCAAAACATGCTGTAGATAATACAAAATCTTATCATGTAAAAGCAAAATGCATTGAGTAGGAGAAATTACGGATAGAAAATTTGACAAGCGGTCAGTAAATGTTTATTTAATAAACCATTTTAGAAACTTAAGTATTCTCATCACACCAGAGGTGTGTTTCAAAGTAAACATTGGCAGCACTAATGGTAATAATTGAAGGTGTTGACACTTTTACAAAAACAACCAAAATCACCTCTGGTAATTTTCATGTTGTTTTTGTAAATATTTTACGACTGCAACCATCAGCTACTCAACTGGTATAGCAAAATCCAATTAACAATAAATAAACTTAGCATAAAATTATATTTTGTAGTAAAATTACATTGAAATTATAAAATGTTTTCTCCAATATTTAGTTTTATTAGTACACATCTTTTTTTTTTTTTTTTTTTTTTGCAATTTTCCAATTTTTTTTATTAACTCAGCAGCTTAATATCTTTGCTTGCATTTTACTTCATTTTACTTATAGTATCAGTGTATTAGCATGTAAAGACACCTTTAGCGACCCCAAACTAACTTAAAAATCACCATTATTTTTGAGGTTAATTTTTTTACACTAGTGAAATAAAAGAAATAATTAATAACATGTTTAATAAATATTTCAATTTAATTTCTCATTCAGATCGTTAAATACCAAAATATTTTTTAGGTTTCGCCGACACATATAATTCACAGTTGCAAATATTAATCAAAATGATAATGCAACAAAATTAGCGAAATTCGTTAAACATTCAAAAAATATAAATGGAATAAATAGACAGATACACACCTCATAAGATTTGACCATGGCAGTGTACCTTGTTGTTTGTCCACCGCATGTATGGCACTAACCAAGACATGGCAATTGGATTCAGCATATTCAACAAATACCAACAACAATTTCAATGCAGTCTTAACCACTGAACGATAATTGGAGGCGATTAATGAGTAGAGCCACTGCATTGTGGGCTCATGTTTCATAACGCCATTCATACCATCCACATAAAGCATCACCTGCAAGTTTATGAAATTTAATAGTATTTTTCTTTTGCATTACAAGTTTAATAAATTATGAAAATATTATGGAAAATAAATGAATGAATGAAATTAAATGAAATAACTATAATTATTGTATATTGCGAATTTTGTTTTTTTTTGTTAATCGTTTCTTTTTTTAATTTAACATTTAACATCTTATTAATTATAATGATGAATTTATGTCTGACAATGTTGTGTGAAAAAGATTGAATGGCTTGAAATAAATCCAAAATTAAATGAAATTTTAAAGGTACTGCAGTCGAGAGAGAAGTGCAGAAAAGCTGTTGTCGAATAGAGCCTTTCAATGTTTGTTTCATATTGTGATTAAACAACACGCAATTGTTTCATGGATTTTTCTTTTCAAATAAACTAGAAAAAGAAATACTACGCAAACGATTGCAATTGTACTTACCTGGCCCAATGCACGCAATATATAATTTTGATAGTTTTGATCAGCACCATTACCAACACGCACCAAACAGTTGAGGCCTCCTAATGCCACAAAGGCATGCACAAGATCTTTATCCTCTTGAAAGACTTGTTTAAGTGAGAATAAGGCACGTCTTAGGTCACTTCCCTCAGCAGAAAGAAGTTTTTCTAAAAAAAAAATTGCCAAAGTAAAACAATGATCAAAAGCTGAATGGAAATAATTGAAAATAAAAAAATTCTACACGAAATTCAAATGATTAACTGTGTTTCAATTTTCGACTTATTTCTACCAAAGAAAATGTGGAAAAATACAGTTTGCTTCTCACAACATTGAAAGATTGTTTGAAATTTTTACACAATATGAATATACCCCATAAGCAATTTTGCTTGAAATCAAGAGCAAAACAATTGTTATTCAAGTCACACATTCAATTGTCAGGGATTGAATAGTGCTTGATTTACACTTTAATTCAATAGCATTCTCCAGTTAAAAGGCAACGTGAATTCAATTCAAACAATTCAATTTTATTACAGTTCAATTCAAGCTTTGAATTATACTGCAATTCAGCCTTGTATTGCAATTGAATTCAAGTACATTTCAAGCTTCAAAAACAATGTTTTTGAAGTAGAAAGAGAAATGCAATTTATTTGTTTTCTAATAGTTTTGATAAAAAAGGTGTTTAAGATCGTGAAAGCAATAGTGAAGGTAGATATGCAGGATATTATTATAATTGGTGTTTGATTTTTATAGTGCCTTGCGCATTGAATGACTTCTAAGTATTGACATTAGCCTCCAATGACATCTCAATGTTGCAATAATGAGTTAAATCATTAAAGTAGATCCAGTTTAAGTAAGAAGTATGCCATTCATATGCTTATTAGCAATGTCGCTCATTACTCTCCCATAAAATTTGTTGCTGGGTTACTATTCCGGTTCTGTATATAAAAGTTTTTTAGACTTCCAGAACCTTAAATTAAAATTAAGCACAGACGGTATTTCCAGGTTTTCAGTTGCCTCTAGTTTATCGGAAAATAACATCGGTGACCCATTAACAGAGCCATTACGTAAACCTATTCGTCTATTAACAACAGTTTACTTGATTAAATTAATTTTAGCGTGCGCTGTGTTTCATGTGGCTAATTCAAACTATTAATAATTTTTCTATGCCGTTCACTCCAGACAGTAACCCTCATCAACGTTTTTGAAGAATTATGGACAATGTTTCGGTGGGCCCATAAAGCGCATCAAACATTCTGTGGATGTAACAGTTTTTGGACAAAAGCTTATGGATTATCTTCACTCCAAATGCCAAAAGTTTGCTTATTTATGAAGCCATTCAACCAAAAATGCACTTTATCGTACTTTTTTTTGGAAAAAATTAAAATCGATAGTCCATTAGCCGAACCGTAAGCGTAATAGCCGTTTTGCGCTAATTCTTACAAAAATTGAAGCTTAAAAGCTCGTGAACCCAGATATTGGGCCTAAAAGTGTCGTATTCTGGTGTCGTATTTCGGCTACAACTACGACGATTTTGTAATAGTCTAAAGAACGTTGTAACACTTCTTCTTTAATCTACTACAAAATCGTCGTAGCCGTAATACGACACTTGTAATCAGGCCCATTATCGTATCGTTTTCAACCATAATAGTGATTTCAAATTGATTGAAAGTTGCAAAAAATGTCAAGCTCATTTGAATTAAGTTTTTAGACGATTATATTAATAAAATGAAGGGAAACAAATGAATATTCGATTCTAGATATACATACATCCTTGTTCATTCGAAAGTGTATTTATTTTTATTAATGGGCTCTTCAGAAAACAAAGCACTTCTTTGAAATGCCACTCACTTTTAATATTAAATGACAATGACTTTGATAATGAAATTGATAATGACTTTTTGTCAGCTACTTTGCATTAAAATTATTAAACATTCTTGCTTTTAGGACACTAAGGGCCCACGATTTGGTGTAAAAACAATTAATTATTATTTATTATTACACTTTTAGGAGCGGCTAATTAATATTTCCTCCATGACATTTACGTTTTAATAAATCTTTAACTTTAACACTATGCGTGTTAAAAATCGCTTAAAGAATTGGGTTAAAGTGATTTTCAGTTCTATCAATATCACTACCTATAGACACACTTTCCACTCCAGTACATGTCAGTGAAGCACACAATATGGTTTTATTTTAAAAATTCCCAGAACTCTCATATGTATTAGTACATTTGTAAGAATTTCCAAATACATCATCATCGAATTTGAATTGAAATTAAATTAATCACTTAATTTCAAAAGTGAGAAAAAGAGGAAAGTAATGATTGGCAGAGAACAAAATAAATAAATAAATAAATAAACTATTAAATCACTCTAGAAAATTAATTTGAATGACATCATTCACGCTTTTGAAAAAAGGTATATCGTTTATTTATAGCTATAAAACTCGCAACATAAAAAAAACCGTTTTAATTATCGCAAAATTATTTTGTTCAACTCTAAACAAAAGGTGTATTATTCTTAAAATAAATACAATTGGTTTATACATTTTTAATAATTAGTTTAATTAAAACAAGCAAGAGTGCTATATTCAGCTGTGCCGAATCTTATATACCCTTCACGGAAGCGTCGCGACGTACGTTTATAGAATACATATGTAAGAGGTGTGTTCAAGTGTGTGAAGTATCGCGAATTTAGAATTTTCGCGGGTTACGTATATTCGAACTTTGATTTTTTTGGCATTATGTTGGTACTCATGTCTCTCACTTATGCCGACAATTTCGGCCATTTTGAATGTTCAGTTAATTGTTGACAGCTGCTTTGCTTGAACGTATTTTGGCTCGTCTTCGATTTTTACCTATTAAAAAAAATGGAACAAAGAATCTTTATAAAATTTTGTGTGAAAAACGAAATTAAGTGCGCGGATGCATTCGGAATGTTGTCTGTGGCATGCGGAGAAGCTACCTTGGACCGAAGCAACGTTTATCGGTGGTACAAAATGTTCTCAGAAGGCCGAGAAGATGTGAACGACAAAGAGCGTGGCGGAAGCCCGAGCACTTCAACAACAGACGAAAAAATTGATGAAGTAAAGAAAATGGTATTGGCCAATCGTCGAATCACCATTAGAGAAGTTGCTGAGGACCTAGACATATCGATTGGCTCATGCCATTCGATTTTTATCAATGATTTGGGCATGAGACGGGTCGCCGCGAAATTCGTACCAAAATTGCTCAATTTCGACCAAAAAGCATCGCATGAACATTGCTAATGAGCTGTTGGACTATGTCCGCGACGACCCAAATCTCCTCCAGAGGGTCATAACTGGTGACGAATCGTGGGTTTATGGTTATGACATGGAAAGAAAAGCTCAATCATCTCAATGGAAGCTGCCTCACGAACCAGGATCGGAAAAAGCTAGCCAAGTTCGGTCGAATGTGAAAGTTTTGCTTACAGTTTTCTTCGATTGCAGGGGCGTGGTGCATCATGAGTTCTTGCAACAGGGTAGAACAGTCAATAAGGAATATTACCTGCAAGTTATGCGTAATTTGCGCGATGCAATCCGGCAGAAACGCCCGGATTTGTGCTTGTACGCGACTTTTTGGCCAAAAACAAAGATTGGAAAAAACGTTGGCGTAAGTGCATTATATCTGAGGGGCATTACTTTGAAGGGGACAAAATAGATATTTATGAATAAATAAATAATTAAAAAAAACACAAAATTCGCGATGCTTTTTGAACACACCTCGTATATGTATATGTACAAGCAGAAGTACATACATACATGCATATTTGTTTTGTGAAAATGAAAGTAAATATTTTTATTTAGTTACTTTTATATACAAAAAAAAAAAATAAACAAAATTCCAACTCTGAAACCATATTTTTGATTTCTCCGATTTTTAATACTAATATCAAATATATTTTATTAACAAAGAAGAAAAAATTGTTTTATTTAGTTAGCAACTTTTATTTAACAAAAAAGTTTAAATTTTCCACTTTTGTAGGTGTAGTTTGTGTTTTCTTGATTTTTTATACCAAAACATTTCTTTCTAAAATATAAAATATATTTCATTTATATAAAAAAAAAATTTTAAATTTTCCAGCCCTGGAATTATCCTCTTATATTTTTCCAATTTACAAGTGTATTTTCCATGTTATTTTCTATTTTTAAGCCGAAGTTCTTCATTAGAATGTATTTGTTGCGTTTTACTTCAGCCTCAGATGATACAATATTTTGAACAATCACAGAAGTCAAATTCATGAATTCAACAACAGCGACATTCTTCGTCGAATGCCCGTCTTAAAACCAAATAAAAATTCGTTCCGTTAGAAAGTGGCTCATAATAAGGGCCGAAAATTGAAATATGTTTGTGCTGTTTGTAATAAAAATTATTGGATAACTGGCCGCTTATTTAGTTTTTATCTTTCTTCATTTAGTTCCTGGTTTCATTAATTTAATTATGAAATAAAGTCCCGTAAAGTTCTGAGAGTACCGCCAATATATTGAAAGTGTTTTTTTATTCTTAATACTTTAGAATCGATATACATATTCATATTTGTGTTTCAAACTAATGAAAATTATCGTTAGAGACACAAACGACAGTTTGACAAGACTTATTCCTGCACAGCATACGAGTAAATTCAGGCCTTTTGTAACGCTTAATACTACACGAGGCAAAAGGGAACTAAACAATTAAATTTAATTAGTACAAGATGTACTAAAAGAAAATATATGTACATATGTATATTTATTAGGTAAAGCGAATCCATATCAGGAGCTGACCATTTGCGTCGTTTGTAATTTGAATATCTCGACACACATGGTCTGGCCCACGATGTCGACAAGAAAATTTCCATCGACAACTTGTATTGAAAGTAACAATAAAATAAGAAAATTTGTTTTTGTTTTCAATATACATAAGTAAGTGATAGAAAGTTTCTTGTCGACATCGTAGACCAGGCCGACAATTTTTAGTACATTTTTTGACATCCCAGGTATGAATTTCTCAAAGCGAATCGAGGTGAGCCTACTTTATATGAGCGTTTTCCGGCGTCGTATCACGTATTGTTCGTGTGAGAGTCTTAGAAAAACCGTAATTCGGCGACGAAAGCGCGTTGAAGATTCTGCAACGTTAGAGGTTCGTACCAAGCATACATACATTTCAATCAATTGCACAACTTCGCGCAAACAATATTGTCAACACCGATAGAAAGTATGTAAAGTATTAATCAGTTTGCCAAAGAATCGATTTCCTTGGCACTTTAAAAAAAATATCAGTCACAAATTGGCATACATCACGGAGCCTGTCAGCCGTGCCATCATAGGAAATTTTACTGCTCGATTAACTCAGTGGCATTAACGCCAAGGCTTATGTTTCTACGATATTATTTTTAAGAATATTTATTAATATTCAGTGCCTTAAAGCAAAAAAGATTTTGTAATATTAGATATGGGAAAACTTTTGTAACACCTTAGAGAAGGAAAAATCATACCGAGTTGAAGAATTAAAAAAAAATCTTCAAAACTTTTTATAGAAATCAATGCAAACCCATTTTTAATAAAAGAAAATTTTGAACGAACTTTTTAAAAGAATTATTTGTAATAAGTTATAGATGAATGAATTTCAGCAATGAAATTAAAAAAAAAAACAAATAAAGATTTTAAACAAACAACAATACAAAATTACTGCGAGCGCTACGTTTTCATGTTATTTTTTTTCATTTAGGAAGATGAAAACGTAAGAAGTATTTAAAGAAAAAAAAACAAACAATAAATCAAATTAAATTTGAAACACAATTTAATAATATTTACATGAATAATACTCTTTTATTTTGATAATTTTGGCTTTTGTTCTCAAACAGCAATTACTTACCAATAATCGCATGTACTCTGACACTCAACTGGGTGCGTACAACCAAAGAATTTTTGCGACTGGAATGAAATAAAAAGAAATGCAAAGAATTAAATTCAAATTTAAAAAATATATATTCATGGCTGCACTGTAAATCACAAAAACAAAAATAAAAAACAGTATGTGGGCATATTACAGTGGGTCTGGTCTAGAGATGAGCGCGTGTCGTGTTTTTTTTTCGTGACACGAACACGCACGGCTCAACACGAAGTGTTCGTGACAGAAAATCTGTTTTCGTGCATGTTCGTGTCGTATCGTGTTGAGCAAAATTGACACGTTAAACACGAAACGATTTTTTGTGTTAAAATATGTATGCATGAATTTCCAGTAAAGAAA
Source organism: Nowickia ferox (assembly GCA_936439885.1). Lineage (NCBI taxonomy): Eukaryota > Metazoa > Arthropoda > Insecta > Diptera > Tachinidae > Nowickia > Nowickia ferox. The sequence continues at coordinate 85,226,544 of OW387024.1, forward strand.
AAATTTAATATTTTGTATCGTCAAACACATAAAGCCATTAAATTTGGCCTCTTAAGTTTAAAGTTCTGAAATTAAACAAAAAAAAAATGCTTTTTTGCTTTTCAATTTGATTTCGTGCGTGTTGTGCAGTTTCGTGTTTTAAAAAAATTTCGCGTGCGTGTTTCGTACGTGTTGGACATCTTGGCTTTCGTGTTCGTGTCTTGTCGTGTTGGAAAAATTTAGCACGCGCCCATCTCTAGTCGGGTCGCTCTATATAAAAAGATACATATTTTGAGCCCGTCAACTTCTAGAATCAAGAACAAAATGCAATATTTGTAAAACCAGTCCAATTTAGTTGACTTTCTAAAAAAATTAGATTAATTGATAACAAACAAAGTTAAGTTACTTAAAAAGAAAACTTAATTGAAGAAAATACGGAACTTGCACTTAACTGTTGGAGCATTCCACTGTAAAGAACAGACAAATTCAACTATTTCTAGTGCTTTAAATTACATATAGTTCTTAAATGATAACACAGTTGCATAATTTTTTTCTGTTTTTTTTAATAGACTGCATACTAGTTAACTTTTACATATAAAATAACAAACAAAAATTAGCAATAATTTCTTCAGCGGGCTTAAGTTCAGTATTTTCATGTTCTTATGGATACACAATATGATCATTTCTCATATTCCATTTCTTTAAAAATTTGCGTGAAAGAGCTGATGTTAACAACAATCTTTACCCAAGTATATAGACATGCGTGATGATGATGTGCATGGGGGGGCGGGCGGTCATTACAACTGGTGATTTTCATGAGTAATATTAAAACTGATAATTACAGGCAATTTTTAATAGTTATATGGGGAGAGGCCAGAAGCAATTCTTCAGAATAGCCTTTAGCCTTTCTAATCCTATGTTAATCCTTCAGGCTTTTAACTCACTTTCCAAAACATTTTCGCTTCTTCGCTTTCATATTATTTCAGTTTGATTACTTGTGATGTTCAGATCTTCTTCCTTACGCTATTCGCGAAATTTATGCAAACGGATAAAGCTGGTTGAAGGTTGTTCGCTACTCATATTTGTGTCATTTAAAATTGGTAAGAAGTAATCAGTTTACTGCAATAAAATCGAAAGATGTCACATTTCTTATTTCTCGGCGTCACGTACAGACATTTTTTAATCACCAAGGAGCAACTACTTTTGAACTGTTTATATACAAAGTTTTTTTTCATTAATTTTTAGACCACTAAAAGTTAGCAATAGAAAACGAAAATCAATTTGTATAGTTCGCCCAGAGCTGCTTTACGACTGATAAAATATTTTAATTTTATTTTTATTTAATTAATTGAAAGCCCACTAACAAAGGAAATTAACGAAATCGCACATTTTTTTAGTGATATCCTGAATTTGTCCAAATTATTTTTTTATATTTTTTATTAGGTCAAGTATTTATGGGGTCGCTTGCTTGCATTGTGAAAACTACACGTAATTTCTGCCATTTCTTAGCTAATTTACTAAAATTAACATTGAAACAATGTTTTCAATTTGATTTCGTATGTGTAAAAAAGAAACAAGCTGCGAAAATGAGAAACTCTTTATTATTTTCCAAAATGAAAATTTCAGTGTAGCACACCAAAATGGAAAATTTTCTTAACTTCTTGCAATGACAAGCCTGTCTGAAAATCATTGGATATGATACAAGTCTGCACTACTTTCGGATCGTAAATTCCACATTTTTATGAGTGCTTGGGAATTTCTCTTGGAACTGGGATGTTTTACATCCGCACCACTGTGCCACCTTGGAAATTTTGCCAAAAAATTATTTTTCATGTATTTCAATAGGTCGGTTAAAAGTTTAATTCAAATTATATCTCCATGAAATATAAATGTGTTATTATAATTTTGTATAAACTTTAAAGGGGCTTTCCATTTAAACTCTTTAAATTTTTTCCTTGTAAAAGTATGATGTTGCGTTCAATACTACTTTTACGATCGCCTTTGTACTATTAATTTTTTTTTTTTGCGAAAAAAAATTAAATTCTTACATTGTTGTTGCTATTCAGTTACAATAATTGTATTGTTATAAGAGCAACAAAAACAGACAACAATAAATAATGAGAAAAAAGCTGCAAATGGAACGTGATGTCTTGGACAATATTCCAACTTTAACTAGACAACAAAATACGAGAAGGATAAGAGACAAGTTTGGTATTTCACTGATGGGAGCTGCAACATCCATTTTTTAAATAATTTAAAACTACACTACGAAAAAAAATCAAACATTTAACTAACATTAAATTCTGCATTGCATACTAAAAAAAAAATAATTGTCCACCTGAAAACGAGTTATAAGCTCAAAGCGTTTAGTAGTGAACCACTTTTAAATAACCTGGAGGTTTCTTTATATTTACATTACATTTATATTTAAGTATATATAATTTAATCACAGTTATCTATGTATTTATTCTGAGTGAGTGCACAACAAGCCTATACTGGCTTATGTGTATATCTTTCGACATGAGCGTAATGGCTCTGCTCGGCCACTTTACGAGACCTTACTAGCCTTGAGCTTCAAATGTCGGACATCGCAAATGGCTAATGCAGACTGCTCATGTCCATACTCTGACATCGATGCCCGACCATATGCCTGAGCAACAATGTTCGCCAATGTTACAATAGAGAAAAAAGGGACAGAACAAAATTGGTAGAGCCGTAGAGCTGCAAAACTATGGATAGTCGCCCCATTTTATAGTTTCGATAGTTTTATATATCGAATGGTTTTATAAATGTTGCTACATAAACGACATATGGAATAGTTAATATCTTTCATTGGCTCGAAAAAAGAACAGAGTCCTCAACATTTTCATTAGTATATAAAATTATATGTAAGTAAATATATACTCGTAAGTATAATTAAAAAAATATGTGTACTGGAGATTTTTCAAAATAAATCCGAGACGATTGGCGGCCGTCGCGATGTCAGTACCACTGAAATTTATCTTTATGTCGAAGACGTCGAATTTATGAAGATACGTTTGGCTGATATTCATCGAATAATACTAGGAACACAGTTGGGACGAACGACGAATTCGCTGCGTAAATTCGTCGTGTGAAGCACTCATAATTGATAAAGTTGGTTATTGTTTGTGCAAAGAGAGAGAAATTTGTTTTTTCGTCGTTCGTTGGCGAAAAATAGAAATAAATCTATCTTAGAGCTCGTCACGCAAGACTAATTTCGTTCTGCGGCGGTGTTGTGTTCATTTTCATATGCACATATGTACTCGTATGTGTTTTATTTTTTATGACGAAAGTTCGCAACGAAAAGTTTTTCGTTCATCTCAGTTGTGTTCCCAGCATAACACTTTGAGTTATAAATTCATTTATGTATATTTAAGTATGTGTATTTAAGTATGTATGTAAATACATATTCATAAGGCGTAAAACAGCTGCGGATAATTTTCTTCAAAGGTGTCGTCGGCTACTGTTCACCGACTTTGATTTTTAGTCTTCTAATTACTTGTTTTTTGGTCGATAATACCGATAGTAAAAAAAACTTTCGATATTTCATTTAAAACAAAACTATGGATAGTAGTTACTATCGATACGTTTGCAGCTCTACTCTGCCGGCATCATGTTCATGTCAAGTCGATGGCTCCTGAAGACGTAGGGTAACCTATCTATTTATTCGACTGGTATAAGTAAATTTTTTAGCGGACGTGCATATAAGTAATATAGTTATACGGGTTATCTATTTAGTGGTTTCGAAACCGCAGGTTTGGCAAGGTTGTCAGCTGTTAAATATCTGTCAATTCATGTGTCGTTTATTTAGTAAAATATTCGTCATTTACGAATATGGATTGCATAGCAACCTAAAAACGTGTAAAAATAGTTAAAACTTACTACAAAAGTGATGCCCATTTTTCGAGCATAAGGGGGTGATTATGGTTGTCAAAATCGACCCAATGTATCAGGCATCGGCAAGAGTATAAAGAAATTTGAAGAAAAAAGTAAAGAAGTAGTACCAGTATGGCGGATAATCCGAAGAGTCGTTATTCTGAGCGCTGTAGCCATATGATTACAGACTTTTCTTGGCCTGCAATGGAAGATTATAAACTGGACAATATTTGGTTTCAACAAGACGGTGCCACGACCCAGAGAACCTGAACAAATTTGTGCTTTATTGCACGAACAGTTTCCATAACACATAGTTTTGTAGTTTTACGTTTTGGCGACGTCAATGGGCACCAAGATTATGCGATTTGACGCCATTAGACTATATAATTTCCTAATGTTGGCGCCCTTGAAAAGTAACATTCATCAAGTTAAATCCGATATACCGCTCGAAATGTGCATAAGAGTGGTCGAAAACTATCTCAAAAGGATCGACTGCTGCAACCAATCTAGGCACGGTAATTTAAATGACATTGTATTTCATGCGTAATGGCAAGGTCCCAGCATTATACTGAAATAAAAGTTTCACCGAAATTATAGCTTTGTGTGACTTTTATTTAACTTTTCTTTTAAAACCGAAAAATTGATAATCCTATATATTTGCTTTAATTTGTTGAACTAAGTCTAATCGGGATTAAACACATTTTAAGCGGCATAATTGACAGCAAATTAGTGTTTCTAGCGTACCGTAATATAAAACTCATGCATTCTCATATCCCTGTCGGACACGCAACACGAACGCTGGCTTTTTTAGTGTATTTAATATAGTAATTTAGTGGTCGCAACTTAAAATAAGAGTAAAATTTTGGATCGAATAAACAAATTTTTCAGTGATGTGATTTGGAGCTAACGAAAAAGATTAAAGTTTTTTTGATATATAAAAAATAACATTAAAGTTTTCTAACAGTATGTACCTGAGAATGACAAAAGTATAGTTTCAAGCACTCTTTGAATATTGGTCCTTAAACAACTATAAATGGGTACAGTTAAAAATAAAAACCATATTGATACAAAAACACACTCAACATCATTCAACTATGCCTCTACAGACCTTTTAAATCACGTAGCACAAACGACTTAGTAAAATGTATGCACTGTATTACCTACAATTAAGCATATACATACATAAATATGCTGAGTATTTATTCGGCTATACGTATAAAAATATATGTGGTGTTCATGAATAAAAGCGTATGTTCCCAAATCAAATTTTTCAGGAGAGCCAAAACGAGGCTACGGTCTCAGCATCAAAATTTTGCAACTTTTTTTCACACAATCATGTAAATATAGGTTATGACTATATTCCAACTAATTTTTAGGAAATATTGTCTTAAGAGTCAGATCCTAGAGAAATTAAAAAAAAAAATATATATATATATTATAAGCATCGAAAAATGTGTTCTGACAAAACCAGTTATGTTAATGTAAGTGATTGCTGCTGAAGAAAAATGATGCCCGTGAAACCCCGCAAGTAGAAACAAATTGTTTTTGTCAGAAAAAAAAATTCTAAAATTTAAAATTTTTGCCTTTTATTTGATTCATGTTTTCCATTCCATTTCATACACACAAACTCATACGGAGTCGTATGAAGACTAAACACTTGGAGTATCATGCGTATATTAATTTTATCCGAATATATGTATATCAATACTCTGAGTATAATCATACTCAATACGCACAATACGTATGTGCCTTTCTATTTATAGTTTATGACTAAAAGTTTAACTAGATTTTTGAGTTGGTCTTAAATATTTTTCAAACTTGGCAACATAATTTTAATTACATTGTGCAACAGTGAAAAATCCCCACGGTGCTGATAGTATAGGTTCGATAGTACTACTAAAAGGTAGTAGTAAAACCCTATACCCAATTTGGCAATTTTGGTGACCAATTTTTTTAAATTTATTTTATTTTATTTATAATGGTGTCCCAACAGCTAATTCATAGTGATAGCGCTTAGCTATATATAGCAATAATGTGACTAAGACTCTACCGAACAAATCTTGCCAACGTTTTATGCCAAAAAAAAATATTTCTTCGTGCACTTTTTTCAGCAGAAATATTTTTTTCTCCTTTTTCAGAATAACTGACAAAGTTGTAGCTGCGGTAAAGCTCAACAACTTTTATGACCAATGAGCAGCAGAAGTATATGAAAGGGTAGCATAAAAAAGAACAATTAATTGAAAAACGTATCAATAGTTAATTGTATTATCAATAGAAAAATTAATTGTATTGACTAGCGAAATCACTGACGAAGGGTTATGCAGATGGGGGCAATAGACTACAGTCAATGTCATCCTCATGTTAAAATCGTCAGTCGTGTACATTGCTAGTAGTTAGTCTGGCAGATAGTGGTAACAGTTGGTAGTTAACGAAATAGCTAGACATTCGCTAGCTTCGCCGACTGCAGGGTTTCTATAATTTTTTCTTCCCAACATTTATGTTATCCACAAGAATACAAAAATCGCTACAGAAATGAAGAATGTATTTTATAATTTGCAGATGGTCAACATAAAGCAGATTAAATGCAAATTAAATAACTTTATGCGAATGTAAAACATGATTTCAATATGTAAACGAATGCCATTATTTTATTATTTCACATTACAAGTCCAACACGAAGCAATAAGCCAATATCGCAGTATTGAATTTTATGCAATAAATAAAAAGCATAAACATTGATATTGAACATTTTACTTCAGTGTCAGTTTTAATAAATACATACAAATGTACATTCATGCATACGTACAATATCGCCACCCAAAATCTAAAAGGTCATAGCTAATAAAATGTTCAAAATCGGTTTTTGATTGACTATGACACAGTTAAGCAAAGTATATGCTCTAAATTATGTCTTAATAATATTGATTTTATTAATAAAAGTCGAAAAAGCTACTAAGATTTAAAAAAAATTCTAACTGTCTGGGGTTTTCATTAATAACAACGTGTGTTATATATTTCTCATTTCAAGTTTGTGATATCAAATTGTTATATGTATTTTAAATGCTTTTTAGTAAGTTCTAGGAAAATTTTGAAAAATATGGACACATGTACATTATATTTTGCCAAAACAACTACACAAAATCTACCTTTGCTTAATAAGCTTGAAAAAGAACTTTTTCTAGCTCTACTGAAGAAATTTCATTTTTGAACATACGCTGTTATTAATGAAAACCACAGATTTGTTATGATTTTCTTTTTTTTGGAAACAAGTGCACTTACCCCTTTTTGATTGTCGGTAACGATATTTATGTATATGTTTGTGTGTGCATACGTACATATGTACATACATATGTATATACAGGGTGGGCCAAAGGTTACCTTGGGGTTTAAAAGTTTAATAACTTTTTCGTTTATTAATTTTTTTTTATTTTTTTCTCAGATTATATAATATATAAAATGGAAATTTTTTTACACTAAGTATGAAAAATAATGCCTCTTAAATGACCATCGTTTTCAGCTGCGCACTGATGGGCTCGTTTTCTCGGTATCTTCCAAAATTTCTGCAACAATGTTTGCCTTGAGTTCAAGGATTGTGTCTGGCTTGTTCACATACACTCGCTACTTCAAATAACCCCAAAGAAAATAGTCGGGTGCTGTCAAAACTGGCGATCGCGCTGGGCCAAATTATTTCCGAATTTCTGAAAATTATTCGCTCTCCAAAAATTTGACTTAAAAGTGCCATTGTGTCTCGGGCAGTGCGGGCAGTGGCTCCGTCCTGCTGAAACCACATACCAAGAGCAAGACGTAAAAAATTTTCTATCATAAACCGATACCGCTCTCCATTTACGGTTACAGCACTTCCATCTTCATTCTCGAAGAAGTAAGGCCCAATGATATTTTCAGATGTGATCCCACACCATATTGTACACCTAATGGGGTGCAATTGGAGTTTATGAATGGCTCTTGGATTTTCAGAACCCCAGAACTGAATGACGAAGAGCACAAAAAGAAGCTTTCAAAAATACAGGAAAAAATAAAACAATCATTAAATGTTGATCATAAAAACCTGGCTATTCTTTTTTTATTTAATTGAAATTCAATAAACAAATTGACTTAAATCAGCCCAGTGGGAAAAGGTAATGAATAGTAAAGGAGAAGGTAATGCACAGCATTCCAGAAATTCATTTAATACGTCCGAAGAATGAATTCTATAATTCATAACACTCGTCACAAGCAAAAACTATACATTCTTCTTCTGTAGATGTGGTAATGCACGTGGTAATCAATGTGTAATTATCGTGTTTGATTAAATTACCCTCCCGCGTCTGGAATGCATTGTCTTGCTTTGGAAAATAATACATTATTCGCCCATTATTTATGTAATTAATGCCTACTTTTCCAAGTGGGAGTGTTCATAAACACATACACACGTATGCAAATATGTGAGCATACACAAATGTACATGCTACACCTGAGCACAAGATGTTTGCTTGCTTAATCTTCATGGTGTATATTATTGAATTGTTCTCTGCTCTTGATTTTATAAGAACACTGAAACTAGTGCTCAATTTTATCAAAAGCATGCAACAGCATTTGTTTATATGCCAAGCGAGGGCATTAGTTATTGTAGTGTCGAAGCATATTTCACTAGTGCACACCGAATGACAATTGTAAAATGAAAACACAAGTGTAAAAATATGTGTATGTTTAAAAGAAAAAACAAACAACGTAGATTGTTTGAGCGTGTTAGTTTGCATGCGATACTGTTCTAAGTTTTATAATTTATTGATTAAGACTAAAAAATAAAATATCTATAAAAATAATATCTTTCACAATGGATATAAAAGTAAAAAGTTTTATTATCACTTAATATTTTATGAAATTTTGAGTTTGTGAAATGAAGTATGGTGCACTATGAAGTGTTCAATAAAAATATTGCACACGTGACACAACCGTCTATTCAACTGTTGTACAATGGTTTTGTGTGTGTTTTTGTTACCTTGTTCTCTATTTTTGCTTCCCACTCAATTACGATCACCACTACAAACAATATTCGCTCTTGAAAAAAATACAATGCACTTTTTCATAGCTTGCGCACACTTCTAGTACATACATATATATATGTACTATGTATGTACATATATATACATATTTACTTACAATCATTCCTCCATCCAGTTGTCCGTCTTGAATTTCCTTTTCATCCGACTTGTAACATAATCATCGTTCGTTAATAAATTATCAAGTGAAAGGCATTTTGCAACTTGTTATTTTCAACGTTCGTTTAATTTTGTTTCTCTTTTTATTATTAATATATTTTTGAATGATCGTAACAAGTCTCTTTCTCTCATGGCTGGGATGCAGCGAAATTGACTCCCACATATTAAATACAAAATAAAAGTTGAAACTACACACTCACAGATGTCATAAAAGCAAAAATCCCGCGATAAATTTAAACTTGCACCAGTCCAGTTAATAAAACTGGCATCAAGTAGGAAACATAACCAAACATGATTTCGTGAAAAAGAGAAACAAGGAGAATGTGAAAAAATTTTTTTTTTTATTTTGTGCTACAGATGGGATGATGTTTGGTTTTGTTGCTGTTGTTTTGTTTATTTCTGGTGGCCCAGAAACCCAGTCAAATATCATGCCCACATCAATTGTCAACCCACAAAATTTATGCACCAATTCAAAAATGTACACAAGCATACTGTCTTGTTCACTGTTTAGATTTGAAGGAACCAAGATAAACCAATGAATTTCTTTTGGCGGGCCCATATGCATACATACATATATGTAGTATATACCAAAGCTGTCCATCGAGAGAAACAAGAGAGAAATGTATTCGCTTATGTGGATTCATTTGTATAAGAAGCCGATTGATGTTCGGCACTCTGGTGCTACTTTGGGCAGTTATGGTATATACTTATATGTTTCCTTTGGATCTCTATAAGGCCATACAGACAATTTATTAAAAAGGCACTTGTAATTTAATTTAAAATCTTTTTATTTCACACTATTTACACTTAAACTGAGAATACGCTTCCATACTCAACTATGGAAACATACTCGTAGCAACATTATAGCGTTTTATCTTAAAACTAGCTTTTACCCGCGGGTCCGCTCGCGTTGATCTGATATTTTGGAAACTATACTTACAATTTAGGAATGTTTTGTTACTCACTGATAATGTTAAACAAGTAGTAATTAAAAAAATCACAAAACCCCACTGGGACCAACTTTGAACCGTTAAATGTCCTCAATGGTCATTCGAAATGAAAAATCAGAACAGAAACCTAAAGATGATTTTAAAATACCTGTCGAATGATATCCATTTTGATATATTTCGCCGACTTTTTATTTTTTTCGTACAAAATGGCGTCTGATGGCCGCCATATTGAGTTTTGACTAGTCCACAACAAGACAAATCGATTGATGTAAGAATCATCAAAATCGGTCCACACGTTCGGTTTATATTGTGCCGCAAAGGAACACACATACCCACATAAATATATACATACATACATACATACATAAGCTGATAAACACTATACGCTTCTTACCCGCAGTTTTTAACTTAATATTTAAGTTTTATTTAAATAGGGTTTCAGTTTTTCAGTGTGAAAATGTATTTGGTATTTAATTGTGATAAAAGTATGGTAGCACTATTAAATTGTGTATATATTTGTAATAAAAGTACGGTACCACTATTAAATGTCAAAAAATATAAACAACTTTTTCACTTAACAGCTGCAAAATGAAAATGGTTTGGTCTACTTCTTATTGTACGTGGACGCCGCAAAATTTGTCTTCTTAATCTTGCACAGAATGCTGCATCATTCATATCTTCTTCATCTGAATACATTGTTTTAGTTGATATTAATAATAACACAATCACAATCACGAGTTTATTTATTGTACATTTTTATAAAATAATGAAAAAGTTCAATGTGCAATTTTCATAATTTGCAGAACTGTCAAAATCATATGGTAGTATGAAAAACTTAAGTTTCACTTAAATGGATGGGGTCGGCGATTTAAGTCATATTTAAATAGGATCTGTAAAAATGAATTTTTTACTTAAATTGAACTTAAGTTTAAAACCCGTTTAATTTTTAAGTTAAAAATTGCCCATTAGTGTCGCGCAGTCGGGTAAAAACGATAAAAATCGAAAAAAAAAGAGAATAAAAATCGGGTTTTAAAACTGCTTAAACAATCAAACCCGAAATGAAAATTGCTAGCTTCCTATTTGTGAAAAAATGTTCAAAATCGGTTTAGCGGTTTGAAAATCCGTGCCAAATATAAAACGAAGAGAGGTGTCTTAGGACACCCGGTTATAGCTATGCTACTTAGCAGTATAAAACAAACTGAATGTCTTAAATAACAATGCATTAAAATTATATTATATCATGATGTCAAATTCGTTTATTTCCGTACTCTGGTTTTAAGTACAAAGAAATCAAAACAAAAATAAATTTATAGCTGGAATAGTGTCGACACGGATAAAAAATATCCGATGTTTGTATGTAGCTTTCTATTGGTGAAAACACTTTGAAAATCGGCTTACTAGTTTGTGCCTGAAAGCATAGCAAACCAACAAACAAACCCGCTTTCATATTTATAATATTAGTAAGGATAATTCAATTTTGTTTGGTTGTCTTTTCTAACTACGCATCAGGCTTACAATTTTAGCACATTTATTGCTAGATTTTGCACTCTTTTTCTTCGTTTAGCACTGAAGATTTTGAAAATAATGCTAAGTTCTAGTTTTGCACTTTCTTAAAACATTTTTTGCACTTTTTTGTTTCATTAAATTTACAAATTTTCGGTAGATAATTCCTTAAGACAAAGTGCGAGCCTTTTAATATTACATGTTTATTAAACTTGTTTATCTTCATGAAGTGTCTAGTATAACAGGAGTCATATAACTGAAGCGCTCTGAGATACAAATATGGGTACGAATATACTAAAGTACACCATTTGAAATACTAAATTAACAAAACTTGTTTTAAGTTTTATTCTTATTATTAGCTTTGTGTTAATAAGGTTATTGATCAGCTTAACAAAAAGCACCGACAAAGCTAAAGTGAGCCCAAGACTTTAGTTGTCGGTTACACGATTATGTTTCAGTAAAACTATACTCGTACAACGTGTGCAAGTGATATATCTGTTAATTAAATCGGTTCATCTTATTTATCTATGTAGAAGATAAATATATTTTTATTTATCTACTCTATTTAACGCTCTTAAAGATTTTTTCTTTCTTAGGGCCATTATTATAACTTGTCGTTAGTTAAAGGTAAGATTTTATTGGATGGATAAACACTTTTTCATTATTACTACTTCACTTGAACCAAAAGTGAGCGATAAGTTAAAGGCAAGTTCATTTAACCTTTAACTTTTATCGTGAAGCTTAGTCATTGGAAGTTGCCACGTTTTCATACGTTGCCACACTTTCTATATTACACTCAAATTTTATTTGAACAAAATGTGACACAAAACAAAAATAATATAATACAAACATATATTAATACAAAAAAATTAAAGCATTGACAAAAATGGTTTAATTTTGTTTGTAATTTGGCAAATAAACAAAAGCAAGTTGCCACTAAGTACTTTTAACAATCAATATCCACAAGATCCACAGAAATGTTGCCACCAAACAAAAACTGTATTATTTATTTTATCGGACAGTTGTAATAATGGAAAATTTTAAAGGTCACTTTATAGTTCACTTTTGCTGAACTTATGATTAACTATTCGGAAGTTTATCGTGAAGTCGTAATAATGGCCCTTAGTATTCCATTCGCATTTGGTTTCAATATTTATAAATTATATATTTCAAGCGTCATATATTTACAATATTATTAACATGTTATTATTCACATCTTTGGAGTTGCGTAAAAAGGTAAAATTTCGCACAATTTACTATGAAATTATTGGTAGAAATCTTACAAAAAATATGGCGAAATTTTTCTCACAGTAAAAAACTTGACATAATACCATATAATTGTTGCAAGTGTATTGGCCACTTAAGAAATAAGAGAAACTAAAAATTTTAACTGATTTTAGCACTTTTTTGTGTGTGGTGTAGAACATTTTAGCAATTTTTTCTGCAATCTAGCACTTTTCCTCTTAAATAAAGTAACATTTGTGTTCATGTGAAAAAGCAAGACAAACCTAAATAACTGGCACAATCGTTCACATTATTATGATTTTCCTCACCGAAGAACAAAATCGTCATCTTTTATGCACTCACAATGAACGCAGAAGCTCAAGATAAAACTTACTTTTAATACAGAAAATATCTTTTTTGGGCCAAAGTAAGTACAACTAGGCAAAAACAAAAGAAAAGGATTGACACAAAGAAATTGTTCTCTGCTACCAAAATCTGATTTGACATTAAATGTCTTAAGTAAGAAAGAAAGCTTCTTGCTTCCAGTTGCAACTCGATAAACTAGTAAACGATCATGTGATCGTGATCGTGATCGTGACCGAAAGAGGCACAGATGATCAAAAATCATATGTACATATTAAATATTTTGGCATATGAAAAGAAAATTTATGTTGCAAAAATTGAGAGACAAAAAAAACATATGTAACTTTAAAGTTTAAACGCAATTACCGAAAGAAATTCAAAGCAATTCCATATCAACTTTACTTCTTTGACCGGCAACATTATTGAGGCAATTTAATATTGTTACTTTTGTGCGAAGCAGATTTGAGTTTAATGGTTGCTGCGAAAAGATGTTCTGTCTGTCTTTGTATGTCTGCTTTTGGTTGTAATAAATAATTCAAGGTAAATTACATCAAGCTTTAAAAAAAATTTGTCAGCCACAAAACAAAAAAGTGAAACTTATACCTAAAAGAAATACAAATAAATTAAAAACTACTTTTAAAATCATCTAAATTGACGTGAAATTCTGATATTTTGCCATTTTTTTATGTGGTGAACGTTTTAAAAGGGAAATGTAATTAAAAGAAATCCGATTGTATAAGGGATATAATATGAGCAATTGAGTTTTACTCACCTTGAATTAAGACCTTCAATTTCTTCGGATTGTTCGGCGAGCGATGATTCTAAATCCAAGTATGGCCCATAATCACCATCTTTATAAACTTGAATGGCAGCATCATCGATCTGCAAAAGGTGTACAAAATGGAACGTTAAATATAAAATATCAAAAATCAATATTAATTATTAAGAAAAGGAAATTACATATTGAGTTATAAAAGCAGAGTTTTTCGGAAATTTATGAAAAGAAACACCCAATATAAAGGGGAAAAAAAACTTAATTTAAAAAGGCCAATGAAACCAAACTCAAGATGAAATAAAACCCAAAAAAACAAATGAATGAAAAAAATGGAAATTCCTTAATTTTATTGGGACTTATTTCATTTTATTATTTGGGCGTTATTTCCTTGGAACTTATTTCATAGCGCCATATTTTTTACACTATTTATTTTCGAAATATTAAATATAGAAATGTAATTCGAGCACAATTTAATTTTTTCGGATGCAAGTACCTAATTTACATTAAGCATTTTGTGCATGAAATTAGTTGCATTAAAATTTTTCATGTCAATAAAAGGTCTGTAGGAGCAACTCATAACAAAAAAGGTGCCAAAAAAGCATTAGAAATTCATTCTAGATCCTTTTTTATATAACATTCTCTTTTCTAGCGCTGCAATTAGCAAATAGACATACTTTTCTACAGTTTTTCAGAAGTTATCTTATAAAATACAAATTTAACATACAGTTAGTTGTATGGATAAATTTATCTCCTTTCCCGATATCAATATCAATTTGGGGTTTCTCCACTCATGGAGTTCATTAAGATTTAAGTTAGTTGTTAGCGATTTCTCTAAGTATTATTAAATGGATGGATACTCGTAAATAAGAATGGATGTATCGATTTATTGTATGTTATATATATTATAAGTATGTTTTTTTCTTAAATATCGATATTTTTTGCCCATCTCTAGACACAAGTCTACATGTGGTGTAATGCAATTTTTCATTGGAATAATCAATTACATTTGTTTCATTCAACGAATCAATGGAATTCTTTCATTCGAATAAAACAAATTTTAATCGAATAATCCAATATAAGCTCTCATTGGGATAATGGAATGAAATTTCTAATTGGAGTTATCGATAAAAAATATTCCATTCAAAGAATCGATCACAGCTCCTCATTTAAACAATACAAAAATTTACTATAATTCTTGAATTGAATGAAATGAAATTTTTAATTCAATTATTCTATTAAATAGAATAGGAATTAAAAATTTTTTTCATTAAATACCATTTCTCATTCGAATAATTGAATGAAATTTATCACTTGAATAATGAAATATTTTTTCTATATTTTAATGATTAATATTTCAACTATGTGTTGTCAGAATATTTACAACTAACTTTGATGTTATTTGTTCATTAATAATTATCACATGTAATTTGGCTTAAAAGGCGATACGAACATTAGCCTGTTCAATTCATTAAAATATAGAAACAAATGCCCTGCTGGTAAGCAGGGTTGGGCAGTATTTGAAATATATACATGTATTTATCTTCGGTATTCATGGTTAAAAAGGAATTAGAATTTTAAATAAATGTTATTTTAATTTCAGATAAATACAAATTCGTTGGAATGTAAGAGTTGTGTATTGTCTTTTAGTCGCTTTAAGGGAGCACATACATATGACAAGATTGCTGAAATGTTATTTGAAATTCAGTCATCGTATAAGTTAAAAAACAAACAAGTAATATCTACTACTACTGATAATAGGTCAAACTTCGTAAAGGCCTTCCAGGAATTCGGTTTTACGGATTACTTGCCTAATTTTTCTGCTGATGCTGCTGAAGGTAAAAAGTATATTGATTGTCTCAAGTAAAAAGGCCCTAACTCGTATTTTCACGATTCCAATACATTTCACACAAATAGACCTCGTCACAAAAATTTATTGCAATAATGTAAGAGATAACACTTTTTCAAGCAGTTTTACAAAGCAGTTGTGCTGTTTCTTGTTATGTTTTTAGCTTCTCCTGTAAAATTACAATTTTATATTTGAGTTAGAGCCTTTCTTCTTGTAAATACAGCCAAGTATATATATATATGAACATACATGTCGTTGGTCACAAGTAGAAAGGATCTAAATCAAATAATTGTAAATTTACAGGAGAAGCTAAAAACATAACAATAAACAGCACAATGTATTGGAATCACTGAAAAACTCAATTTCGTGAAAATACGAGCTTGGGCCTTTCTACTTGTGACCATCGATATGTAAGTATAAAAAATATTTCATGTAAATTAATTAAATATATATTTTAGATAATCTTGACGCTACGACGGAGACAACATTTTCTTCTGGTACTTTATATGAAGATGTATTGTTACCAGCTAATACATCAGATGATGAAATTAGCGAGACATATTTGCCCAGACACGTCAGATGTGCCAGTCACACATTAACTGCTTTATTCATAAAAAATAATTCAGGTTTATTAAGCGCTTATTTGACATACATATTTCTATGGGAAATTTGCCAAATAAACCTAAAATATTTTTTATGAATTAGACCGTAAGTCTTTTGGCCACTACAGATATGAATAATCAAATAAAAAACTCACACGTTAGTAGAATTCATTATTCAGCAATTGGTAAGTGTACTTTATTATGGAATATGTCCAGAAGACCCAAATCGGCAGAAATCATAAAAGATTGCCTCGGCCATAAATTAATATATCCTTGCTCCACAAGATGGAACTATCTTTATGATTCTATAGTACAACTTATGACAAGTAAATCCAAATTAAATGAATTATTTGGTAAGCTAAGTAAGATGAGCACTTTCGCGGCTATAGAACTGGACTATTTAGAGGAATTGATTGTAGTTTTGAAACCTATTGGCACAGCTTTAGATTACCTTCAGGGCAACAATTGTTATTATGGAAAACTTTTGCCGACTTTAATGTCTTTTAGAACAAGATTAAATCGGTTGAATGAAAACAATTTAAGACATTTAAGTCCTGTTATACCACTTCTAAAAGAAAGCTTAGAAAAAAGATTCGGTAAATTTTTTAAGCTTTCACCGGAAATAAATAGAGCTATTTTGGCTTCATGTTATCACCCTAGTTACAAGATACGTTGGCTGCCAGAAAACATCACCACAGAAGAAAGACAAAGAATCGAAAATCTTGCCATTCATACCCTGGAAGAAAATTACAAAAAACTTAAAATGAAACATGGAAATATCAGGAGCAGAATCACCAGTATAGAAGACGATGATTTTGTTGTTTTCGTGGATAGGGATGATTATGAATCTAGGACATTAAATTTGGAGTTGGAATTTGTCAGCTTCCTCAGTGACAAAAGCAAAGGCATTATCACTCTTGAGAGTATTGATAGAATTTAATACTAGTTTGTGCTTATCAGGACCTGTTGAAAGATTATTTTCTTCAGCAGGTTTTATTTATTCCCCAACCAGAAGCTGTTTGTTTGACGCTACATTCAAAAATTTGATATTTATGAAACGAAATGTTTTGTGGATTAGTTTTTTTCTTATGTATTTTGTGTTTTGAATAAAAAATGTTGTACATATTTTGTACCCGATTAACTGATCGATTAATTTAAAATTTCTATTTGCGATTAATAATTGAGCCGGTTAATTTCGCTCGACTAACCGTTTAAATAAAATTTAATATTTTTTGTTCTAATATCGCTGGCTTAACATGCAAAGCAGGGGAGACAAAGAACAATCAAACTACTAACAAGTTGACATTAAAAAAAATGAAGCGCACATTAATTATAAATTAGTCAGTCGATTTTTTAATATATGAGATTTAACAATTTTTTTTCTTTATAATCAATATATTTTTACTTATTGTACATTACTATATACATTAAAATCTCAATTCCTAATAAAAGTGGACTTAGAGCCTTTGCATGTTAAATCAGTGATATATTTTTTATGAAGCAAATAATTTGTTCTGCTCATAAACAAAAGGCATATGTTGTGAAATTGATGTTCATGCAAACAGAGAAGTATTTTCAGTGAGCTTCATTTTATTTAACAAGTCAACAGTCTTTTCTTCCATTTAATTTTATAATAAAGTGAAAAAAAGAACCAAAAAATATTTTGTTTTATACGACAACGATTAGTGAAAGGATTTTTTCTAAGTCAAGTTTTATTAAAACTAAAGAAAAAATCTTTTAAGACCTAAACATTTGAACTAAATAGTATTTATAAAAGATTATTTTATAAGGTCTCTTTAATCTATTAAACAATTTTAAAAATTCACTTATGTACTTTTTTTATTTTTATTATATATATTTTTATTAATACATATATGTATATAAATTTTTCCTCGTCTGATTTAGTTCAAAAATTGTCATTTTTGTTATGTTATCCTTTTTTCATTAATAAAATTTCAAAACAATGAAAAATTTATGTATTTTTATTTTTTTAATAATTAATAAAACCTCGATTAATTAATCAAGTGAATAACCTATTAAAACAAAAACCAGATTAATTTAATACCCTATTAAATAAATATATACATGATGTGGAAGTATTTTGTATTTTAAATACGCACAAAAAATTAAAGTATTTTGTATTTTTAATACATGACGTGGAAGTATTTTGTATTTTGTATTTCAAATACATGACCAGCAAGTATTTTGTACTTTGTATTTTAAATACCGCAAACCATGTATTTTGCCCAACTCTGCTGGTAAGGAAGGGTGAAATTTTGAGTCCAGCTCACTTGGGTCCAAATACAATGATCCCTTTGTGCTACCTGTTAGTTGAGGAGAAGATAGTGGGAGAGGGTGATAGGGAAGGGATTGTGATGGAGAAGACAGGTGCTGAAGGAAGAGATGGAGGAAAGCTTCATTCTTTTACAACTCTGCTTTTTTGCACCCTTTTTGATAATGCAATGTTGCAGTAAATTCTGGTGTCAAATGAGTACTATTAAATTTTGAAGTGTTTATTTTGCTTCGCCGATGATTCTGCTACACAACGAAGGAGGGCGCTCAGATGTTACATTAGGATTAGTATCTAATGAAGTCGGGATAGTTTTTAGTTTAGTGACCAGTGCCTTATGCCTGCATCACTAGAAATTTTCCCACGACAACTGATGCAAAGGACACTAATGCACATCAGAAAAATGCGTGGTGTTGTTATTTTAATGACTGTCGGAGACCGGGCTCGAACCCAGGACCCTTCAGTTTGTAGTCAACGTGCTAACTACTTCAGCCAACGCCACCCCTTTTCGTTTACTAATAATACAAAGTTTTTAGCTGAGTTTTCCTGTATTCAAGTACAATTTCTCAGTCGAATAATTAAAAAAAAATTTTAATTCGAATAATCACTGAGATTACCATTTTTTATAATCGAATAAAATTAGTTAATCAAATAATCGAAACAAATGAACATTTTCATTGAGTAATCGAAAATTGTTTTTAATTTTAAATACACACGTATGTTCTACTCGGTTTTTTAATTCGACTAATGATTCCATTTTTTTCTTTGTAATACCTGATTTTTAATTTTACTATGCAAATAAAAATTTTCGTTTCGATTTTCATTAAATAAAATTAAAAGTGTATTCGATTCTATATACAAATAAAATTTTTCCAACTTTCACTCGAATAATTTTGTACTACGATAATTGACAACTTCAGTCAAATTAGATGGTCCAGCATTTGTAAAATAATACATTAATCTCCTTTTAGTAATTAAACAAAAAATCAAATACTAAAATGTATACTCTTGCTTTTTTGTACAAAAAAAAATTAAATTAAAAACTTGAAGGTTTAGAAAGTGTAACTTTCTGCCTTACAAATAAAAAAATAAATGGATTTTTTGATGTAAAAATTTTTGAATCATTTTGAACTTTCCAGTTTTATACATTCCTATAAAAATGCTTTGCTCGTTTATCGACTTTTGAGTTTCTTTTTTAGAAAATGTGTTAAAATACTTTTGCTTACAAAGGCATTTTTACGGTCATTTAGCTTTCGCTTATAATCTCATCAACGCGCAACATATTTTCTAAATACTGGCAATTATTATTCTTACAGAAAGCAAAACAACAACCATCCGAAATAAATACATACTTACATTCATATGTAACTATTTATCGAAAGTCTAGAAGGCATGAAATAAGCCAGAAACTATAAACAAAATCACCATCTTTCTTTTCTACCCGGATTACATGCAACAGAGATAGAAAGATATGAAAACAACAAACACAATTACTGAGAAATGAAAGAAAGAACAAATGTTGACTTCACATGTTAACAACAACGACAATTACGACAGCGACAGCAAAAACAACACCAATTCTAAATACACACATGCCACTTGTTGTAATAAGCTAAAGATGTTTGCAACAAAAGTGCAATTTTCAGGTTTTAATTTTTATATTTCAAAACGATAAAAGCGTTTCTATTTCTGTTTTTGTCTTTTTGCTTTTGAGTATTTTTATAAACGAAAATTTTCAAAGAAGAAGAGTTAATGTTTTACACACATAAAATGATTGAGTGAAATCTGTCTTCATTTTAACAATCTTTAAGTAGAATTTTCAAACAATAAAACTAAATGACGACAGTCATAATTGCACAACTGGCATTTTACTATCAACACCATAAAGAATAGAAATTAAAACAACGTTTCATTACTGCCACATTAATTTGCAGCAGCAACAAATAAATACTATAATTACATTCATTTATTGTTGATTGGTGCATGATGCTGCACTTAGTGTTCAAGTTATCGTTCAACAGAAGAAACTGAATAAAATGGAATATAAGCAAATAAAATAAGAAAATTTAAATATAATATTTCTAAGAATGAGTTAATTAAATAGTAAATTAAATATACTCGTATAACCCCAAGTTTTTAACTTAAGAATTAAGTACGTAATTAGCTGATTTTTATTTAAAGTTAAGTTGTAATTAAATACGATTTCATTTTTTCAGTGGTTAATTAAAGTTCTTATTAAATTACGTTGAAAGTACGGTAGCACTGCAAAATTTCCCAGTATTATGGAAGGCTTTTCAAACAACAGCTGTTTAATATAAATAAGAAAGTTAGGTTATCAAAATGCAGAAAATTAAAATTGGATAAAAACACATTTTATGAAACCAAAAGAACATCAGAATGCATTTTTCTATTTATTTATTCCATGATATAAAACTACGAATTGTAAATATATGTTATATATTTTTGAAAATTAAAGGAAATTCTTTCTATGTAGTACGACCACATGATGTTTTCAATACGACAACATGATGTTCATGTGTATGTTTTCAATAAACACATACACGCATAAAAACATATGGTGCGGTCGTAAAACTTAAATAACACTTAAGGCCCAACTATAATATGCATAAGCTGGCTTAAGCTAATGCCAGAATTTAACGATAAGCCTGTCAAATGCTTAAGCAATTTAGATGTGACTTTCAGGTGGCTACAATATAGTTACATGAACTTAAGCATTCTTTAGCCATAGATGAACATATATGTAGGTATTGTTTATAATTTTGCAGTAATTTTGTTTCTTTTCATAACTTCTAAATTAATGCAATTCACTCTAATTAACTTGTTGGAATGTTCTTATCTGTTAAAAATTCACAAATAATTACAACTGTGAATGTACATAAATAAACACATATGTATGTGTGTATATGTATATTGTAAAACAATAAGCAAAAATAAAAGTTTTTCTTTATTTAATGAGTTTAAAATTAAAAAATAATAATAAAATATTTAAAAGCAATGAATATTTTCTGCTGCTGTTTATTTGACTTAAAAAATATACAAACAGTTATTTCCGTACGGAATGTGCGTTCAGTTTGGCACTTTGCTTAAGCAAATGACATTTGACGAAACTTGACGAAAAGTTTGCTTAAGTATTTACATTATAGTTGCACACATACGTATTGTATGTAATCGCACAGTTGCTTAAGTTTGCTTATTCATATTATACATAGTTGGGCCTTTAATTAAACAAGTTTGGGCATTTAATTATTATTTACGGCCTGGCCCACGATGTCGAGAAGAAAGTTTCTTTCGCTTATTTATATTGAAAACAAAAACAAAACAAGAGAATTTGTTTTTGTTGTCAATGTAAGTAAGCGAAAGAAACTTTCTTGTCGACATCGTGGGCCAGGCCGTTAATTATGCACTCAAAAACACAATTTCGCATAAGTATTCTTAGCACTAACAATACATGTCACAAGAAATTTATAGCTCTTGATTTTTCAACAGTACGCAGCAGAATGCTTGAATAAAAATTTTCACTCGAATACAATGTTTTATTCGAAATATATTTTTCATTGGAATGATAAAATAAAATTTTACACGTGAATAAAATTATATACCAGAACATTCGTATTAAGCCTTACGTAAATACATATGTATGTATGTATTTCGCCAATAACTAAGCAAATGATGCCGTCCAAATATTTGTTAAAATGGTAAAACTTAAGGTAGAGGTCCATAGCTCGCTTTTTGCGCGTTATGCTTTACACGCGTTTCATCCTCTTGTTTCGTTCTATACTTTGTTCGCGGCGAGTTACATGCACTGCTTTTCATGCGCCGTTTTATTTTTGTTTTGATCAGCTGTGTGCGTTTGTTTATAAGAACTTATAAAGAAAAAATGGAGAGTGAAATCGAGTTTTTAAAAGAATTTGTGGAGTTAGTCGTAAAAGTAATCGATAACTAACATGCAAAATTTTTTACTGAAAAAAGTGTGGGGAAAAGTTAATTAAAATACATCGCATTAACGAAAATATTCACATATTTTATTAAACAAGTTTTTTTTTACTAAGAAATTTTTTTATTGAAAAAAAAGAAAAAAATTATCTACGGCAAAATAAATTTATCGATAACGTAAGAAATAAAGTATTATTTAACATCTTTAGCATTCAAGAACAGCTGACTTTCTTTCATGGTGCTTGTAACGCGTACAAAAGTAGAAAGTAGACCTACTTTTTGCTTTGAACGCGCCTACGCGTTCTGCGCTTTTTGCAATGTAACTTGTCACATACTATTACATTGATTCTACTTTTTTGACAGATGCATAGAAAGCGTAACGCGCAAAAAGCGAGCTATGGACCTCTACCTTTAAGCTAAGCGCAAAATAACAGTAATCTGTAAAATCGGTTATCAAACAAAACAGTGTTGCCAACTTAGATATGTGAAGATATAAAAAACATCCAATTATGGCTGTGACACAATTCCAAAAATTTTGCTCCAAAATGCATCATTGTGGTCATATGTACGTAGTTTTTACTATAAAAATCATTAAATTCCTTACTTTACTAAAAAAAAATTAAATACATAAATAATGTCAAACGTGACCGTCGGTCACGATGATTTGAAAAATGTTCAATAAAAAACGGAGTTTTATTTCGACACTAAATGTAACTTATAGTTCTAAATAAGCTCTTTAAGTGGTGCTAAGTTTGATTTTGAAGAATGTATCAAAAAATCAAGCTTTCGCAGCATGTGACAAAAAAAGACCTGGTTTTTGTGGCCAAAATGCTTTATAAAAAAAATTTTTAAATTAAATTTTAATCACTTTTAATTCTTTCCATCATGACATCGCACACTAAACATAAGCAGTTACAACTCAAAATTATCAAAATGATTTTGTTATTTTTGGGGCTTCAAAAAAAGGAGGAGGTTATCAATTCGTCTCTATTTTTTTTTTTTTGCAGTGCAACTTCATAGCTCTGTTCATACGAGACTCTGATTGTAAAATTTGTTTTATTTTCTGAGATGGTATAGCTTCCCATTGGTACCATTGCAAACAAAATTGGGAGGGGGCACGCCCACAAATTTTTTTATTTGATTTTATGATATTCTACTTATTTGATTGCTGCGAAACCTAGCAAACTCCATTAATTCCTGTAACTACATAATTTTAAAGTTGGGAAAATGGGTGGAGTTACGCCCATTAAATTTTTTTTTATATTTAACGTGGTTCTACTTAACTATTTTTACGAAATTTAGCACACACCTTGAGCTCAAAAATAGACATAATCTTCCATTTGGAAAAATGGGCGGAGTCACTCCCATTTAAATTTAATATTTTATTTTAGGTGGTTCAACCTTACTGATTTTTACAAAATTTAACACACACCCTGAGCTCTGAAAAACACAAAATCTTGCACTTGAAAAATGGGCGGAGGCATGCCCATTAAAATTAAATTTTATATTCCATAAAGTTTTTTCGAAAATGTTTCATCAGAATTCGGTTTTTTTTTGGCAGAATTATTACTAATTTTAAACCAGTTCACTGAACAAATCTCTAATGTTTCACGTATCTTGGCAACACATTTTTACAGCTTTTGCAAACGTTAGCTGGCATTTGTAAGGCTGGTTTGGTGCTTGTTCGGCATTTCGCAGCTCTCTTTATTTTCTTGCTGCTTTCGCTCATCTAAATTTAAATAATTAAAAATTTAGTACATTTTTTTACTAAAACTTATTTATTTATTTATTTATTTATTTAAGAAATACTTTACAAAGTAAATTTGCAAAGTATTGTTGCACAAATATGGACGGGGTAGCTAAAAGTAGTCATAAAGCAGCTCTGGGCGAGTCAACATCAAGCGTCGTTGGCAATTATCTCTTAAGTGCAACCAGGCCACTGTTGTTTATTGGCCTTCGAGAGTTTTGCGTCTCACTCGCACTGGTTTACTGATCTGCCACGGATAACCGTATATTCTTGCGGTTCTTTTGTGGAATTTCTTTAACAACAACGTTGCTACTTCCTATGTGAAGGCATAGGTCGAGTACAGTCAGTCACAAAGCCTTTTTAAAAAACTGTTAATAACATCTTGGGCATATGGTCTAGCTAATAAAATTTATATTTTATTTTTTATTTTACACTTACGGTGTCTCACATGACCAACTTTATATAGATACCACGATTACATATTTTAACATTTGATAGATTTTTCTTATTTCAATTGTATTAAAAATCACTCCTTGTACTGAATATTTGATAATTTTTTTGCACGTAAATACTTCCGACGCATAAGTTACAACTGTGTTTTTTCAATGCCGCACATAAAATTGAAAAATATGCAACTTTGCCAAGCAAAAATTTGCAGTTATTTGCATTCGCACAGTTTCTTATACATTCCTTGTACCCAGTGTTGTCAGATTTATTTTCAGCTTCCTCGCCAAATTACTTGTCTAATATCGCCAAATATCGCCAATGTAATAAAACATAAAATTTTAGCTACAAAAAATATTTTTATTTTGTAATTACGTTACAAATATTGTTAAATTTTAAATTCAGTAGGTAACGTCTATCGTAAAATATAAAAACTATATTATTTAAGAAAAATTGAGAAGTGGTTACATTAACATATAAATAATGGCGTATAAATAAATTGGATAAATTGAACTTAAACACCAAAATCAACATTAATATTTAAATCTTCTGATAAAACTGAAGTGGTAAGTACCAGGAGCATCGTCGTAAGCATGCATTTTAGGCGAGAACTCGTGCAAGCTTTTTGGAGCTTCATTATCACAACTTTGGTTCCAATTTATAAAAGGATATTTTCCCCACTGTGCTTCATAAACACCAACTAAGATTTTGTGGTCTACAAATTTTGTTTAAAACTTCTTCAATTTCAGAAAATTTTGTTTGACATAAAGAGTTACAACATTTATAATCTTTTGCACGAAATATTTTATATTGAAGAGAAAATTCCTTATCTAAAAATTTTCATGTTTTTAACATTATTCTATTTCATTGAAATCGTAAAAATATAGCCAAAAATATCGCCAAGGATTTCAAATATCGCCAATCGCCATTTAAAATTTTTCATCGCCAAAAACAAATTTTTGTCGCCACGTTTGGCGAGATATCGCCATATCTGACAACACTGCTTGTACCTTCAGAAAAATTTGAGAGAGCCAAAGTCAATGGCTAATGCCTCTCTTTAGGATCTTTAATTTTTTTTACCTTAGTCCAATATAATTCTCTAAGCTAATATGACAAAACAAAGTGTTTTCAAGAACTTCTGATTTTTTGGTGTCGATGGACCTTTCAGTGGAGATGCCCATATATATACATGATGAACTATTGCAGCATTTTTGTAAATTAGTAATGGTAAGTCCATATTTACACTATGCAAGTCTTATTGCTAAGCTGATTAGTTTGATGGAGCGAGAGACTTGACATATTGTCATAATTTAATTTTAATTTTAAATGAAAATGTAAAATAAACTTCTTTTAAAAATCTTACAACAAATTGTGATGCAATGAATTAAAAACAATTCACGTATTCTATTTATTTGCATTGAAAAATTCTTATAAATGGCTAAAGTTTTCTTCAGTAACTGACACAAAACACATTGTACCAAACTCGTTTAAGCTGGTGTTTTTTCATTCTGTTCTTGGTATAATGGGCTTATTACGAATAATCACGTGTAATCTGGCTTACTCAAAGGACGAAATTTATCTTATTTTGACATAATCTTTTCTATTTATGTATGTACTAAAATCACAAATATATTTGAAGTTAAAGTTGTTATATGCCATTTAATTGAAGCCTTATGAACAATGTGTTTTTGCGATACTTCTTCTTTATATTTTACTAAAACTATTGAAATTCTTTATGAATTGAGACGGTTAGTGCAATAACTCTGTAAGCCACATGCAATCAAAAAATGATTTTATGTGCTCAATCTATTGCTAGGTACCGTAGCTTGAATCGTATATGCTGAAAAGATTTTAAGTAAATTCGATTATTTTGGTGGTATTATTATAAAATCAACTTCTTCCAAAATTATATATTTTTTTATTTTGTTTCTGTAAGCCACACTAACTTTACTTGTCCTTTTTTTCATCGATGGATTTTGATGAAACTGGAAGCGTGTTTTCAAATTCTTCTGATATTTCTGTTAAATCAATAGGTATTAAAGGACTCTTCAAAAGACACATGCAATTTATATCAGAAACTATCGATATGATTTTTTTAAGTCTTTGTGGCATACGCAGTTGTTGCACAAAATATATAATTAAATTTGTCGATGTGGCTTACAGAGTTGCTGCTGTTTTTCAAAATTAATTAAAATCAATTTAAAATTAATTAATTAAACACTCCATTGATGAAGAGTACCAGGAAATAAACACTACAAAAAAAGGAAAACAAGCAAATAACACATTAAGTGGACTTACAAAAAAGTACACTGAATATATTAAAATAGCGGCTAATAAGATGATTAATATAAATTTTATGATTTTATATTATAAAATCATAGCTGCCACACATTCCACCAGTTAATCATAATTTCTACAATAATTCCGAAAGTGAAATAGATGTTGAAGAAATTATTTTGATATTGTTATCATTATTAGCATCTGCTTTTTGGTATAATTTTTAAAATCTTGGCATTAAAAAGTTTTATAAATATTCTAAAATAAAAATATAAAGAATATTTTATTGCAATAACTTTGTAAGCCATTTGGAATAATAGTATTTATTTGAAATAATTTTAAAGTTATTCTAATATTTTTTTTGAAAGCAACATTTAATTTCGCAATTGCTGCTACAGTTTATTCGAAAACGCTGAAAAATTGTATTATCCACGGTTTTTGCCGCAGTTGTTTTTAATTTACACATCTGTCAATCTTTTGCTTTTATTTGGCATATAAAGTCATGATTTTTCTATCCCGAGAAAATCTTTCAGGCAACAAAAATAACAGCAAGCAACTAAGACTGACGTCAAATCACGAATCTGAATGCATGTATATCATTTACACTGTCTACTAAAATAATAGTGTTTAAATACTTCTGTAAGTAAAATAAATAACATATGCATACTATATATAATACCGAGTTATATAATCAACCAAATATTTCAAAAGTTTTCAGTATCAAAATAAAGCGTAATTACCCAGCTAGCCTTTGGATGATAATTTTTGGTCAAAATCTTTTATATGATTCTCCTCAGATCACTTTTGATGATTAATAACTGATTTATCACTTGGGTGATTGAAAAAGGCTTCTTTTAGGATTCATCTGTATGATTAATCGATTTCTTGGAAATAGAAGAACAAAATGCAGAGAAACCGCAAAAAGAAACCCAATGAATTGAATACTATCAGAAAATTTATCAAAGTTAATCAGCAAATCGTATCACAAATGATTCTCTGGGATGATTTATCTGTAGAATACCATCTTCTCACAACGGAAGTATCATTTATGATCGAAAAAAGTGGTCATATTCATGATTCGGAAAAGATTCGATTATGATACAAAATGCTAGCTGGGCATATGTGTGTATGTACATCTGTATATATAATTGTGAACAGCGTTACCGTTGTGCGACTAAAGTCGCATTTTGCCCCTTTTTCGACTGCCTTGCCACTTTTTATGCCCCTTAGTTTTAAATCCCCTCTTTGTATCATTTGTATTATTTTGTGCCCCTTTTTGTTGAAAGTCATCTTTCATTTTTATTTTGACAATAAATATACACAGATTCGTACAGATTCTACCCCATTCGACAACAAGATTTTATTTCCTATGTGTCAAACTTCATATGAAAACATAAAAAAATATTTTTTTTTTTTGGGGAAAATGACAGTATGGCGCAAAATTAATTTTTTCTGTGGGAATTAAAAGTCCTTGGTATGAATATTTTCATTCGTGTAAGCTTTTTAAATATTAAATTACATACTCGTACACTCATACCTTTGTAATTGTATCTAATAAAAGTACATAATTTTAAAATGTAAGAAAATTTATGACAACGGAAATAATATTGTATGAAAAATAAATAATATGGACAAGTAAGTAATGAAATTTAAGGATGTTTTTATTTAAAGGTGTACATGCTTATTTATATTGTTCTTATTGTATCCCTAGGTTTGTCTTTAAGGGAAATAACACACTGAATTGCAATCATTAAGTAATGCTTTTGATTTAAGTTTCGATGAAATTAGTTAATCAGGTGAGCCTATTATCTCGGAAAAACCATTAAAAAAAGTAACGAAAGCATTCCAAAGATTAGAAGAGACCGCATAAGTGGGTTAAGATTGATGCAGATACCAAAAAATCCATTTGTGTTTTCTGCAATCAGTTGCTCATCTACGAAATGAATCATTTGGAACGCCATGCTTAAACAGTCAAACACGTGACCAATTGCCAAAAACAAATGATTTAAAAATATGCGAGTTTTTACCACAAAAATAGCGATTTTCGGGGGAAAGTGGCTATTGCGGAAATGAAGCTTTTTTAAAGGATGATAAGTTGAAACCACTCGTTTAAGTCAATGGACAAATTGGATTGAAAGTAGACACTTGTTAGTCCAAGCTGTCTGCTTTAAATTATTTCAAAACGATTTGAAAGAATAGATTCTAAGAATAGGCATAATAACTATGCATAATGCCTATATATATGTATATACTCTTCAGAATCGAATTTTCAAATTTTTATCAAAACATTAAATGGTTAAGTAAATTTTTTGAATTATGCTGGTTTTTAAGTAAATATGAACCATATCCCAAAAAATGCCAAAAAATTTATTTATCAATTCTTAAATTTATTGTAAATCTTAAGAACTTGGGCAAACGATTATGGCATACGATATCGAACAAAATTTCCATTTACTTTCTATTGGAATTTCGATAAATTCAAATGCCGCAATTTTATGTTTTTTTGTACTTAGTAGCTATCTATGCTACGTTTATAGTTGTCTTATTTGCAAATAAAAACTGTATTTGCAAATAGTTAACCAGCTGTTTAAATGGCCGGTATTATAGAAATATATTCATATATGACTATAGTCGTCAAATAAAAAATTATAAACCTAAAAATTTAGTTTTCTGTATACATACTCGTACATCTCATCCCCAATAATCAGTAATTGTTTTCGTGGGTTATTAAGTTAGAATTTTTACTTGCAAATAACACGTGCGTATAAACGTAGTATATGAGTTCTCATAAAATTAATGTTTTTGTACTTCTTATACATGAGAAAATTGTATTTATTGTTTGTTTTTAATATGAAAAGCTTAATAAATATGCTTGTTTCTTTAATTTTTCTGGAGATTGCAGTTGCTCTTTTTTTCTTCTTAGAAATCCCTTTTTTGTGGCACTTTTTTTTAATCCCCTTTTTATGACCCTTTTTGAAATTTGTCAACGGTAACGCTGATTCTGAATGCTGTTTCAGCGCCGGTTAATCATTTCAACTGTTAAATAATCGCACTTGTTTTGTCCGACAGTGTATGTTCAACATCAGTCATGCTGCGATTTTATGCATATGCAAAGAAGAGAAAGAATTATTTTAATGAGTTTATGTAATTCTTTAATTTTTTCTTCAACATTCAGAAATGAAGTACAAACAACATGTTGGTAACAGTTTAATTAACAATTTGACAAGCTGTTGACTAAATCTAATGCAATATAATAAACTGTTGTACATATCTTACTAAATGCTGGTATACATACATAAATATGGTTATACACAGAAAAAAAAGATTTTCAAATACAATTAATTTTTTTTTGTGATATCAATTAAACCATTCGTGAAATATTAACGCAATAATAAAAAAGTGGTGTAAATTATGCAAATACTAAATATCACTATATATTTACAACAAGCGCTGATAGGGAAAAACTAATGACGCCATCGTAATCAGGAGATAAAAATACCTAAGGATCGGCCATTTTTATTTAAACATCATAAAAAAAACCTCTATTTTTTATGCAGTGTAATTAATTGATTTTTGTAAATACAACGATTTTTGTAAATACAATTAACGAAATTCAAAATTAAAAGAAAATATTAAAAATATTTTCAATTAAATATATATCAACAAATAGTTTGTTGAAATTTACTTTCTTTCAACATTTATTTTTGTTAGATTTCAAAGTTATTTCAATTGAAGTTATTGTTATACTTAATTAATGTGAATTGTTGAACTTCCGTACAAATTTTGTCGGAGAAAAACATTAAATTTCTTGGGGCAGACTCGAACCGGCAACCTCTGGACTAATAAACTAAATTAATTACCTCTCAGCTAAAGAGCAACACTTTAGATGATTTTTTATGTTTCTTTTACAAGTGCGTATTTCGTTATGATATAATTTAACAAATAGTTTTGGTAAGTAATTTAATTGACTAAAAAAATTTAAATTTGTTAAATCAACAATGGTTAATTTAATTAATTAATTAATTTTTAAATTAAATATTAAATTTTTTTTTGTTGGTTACATTTCGATGATATTTTTTTCCGTGTTGGTAATGTTGATTGTATTAACAGATTTTCAACTCAATTTCGTTATGTAATACTGTTTTCACACCGAAAGTTAAAACCTGATTTTAACATTAAAACCATAAACAGCTGATTTTGCGTTCACACTGCAAGTATGATAAATTCAGGTTTTAAACAACAGGCTGTCTTATACAATTTGTTGTCTTAAATAAAATTTGTCCAAAATAAAATAAATGTACTGTAGAGATGCGTGTATTTGTTGCTGTATTTTTTCAGCTTTTTATAATATTTATCTGACAGCCTGTACGGTTGTTTTTGTTTGCATGAAAAACTCACAAATTTTACGATGCACCCTAAAATAGAAATTATTTTATAACTTTTTTAACTATTTATACAACGTGAAGAAGTGCTTGGAAATCATATTACGAGTATTATATAAAAAAAATTACAAATATATTATAAGATGTCTGTTATGTCGTCAGTGAAAATATTTTCGTTGTTTTCCTTCCAAAGGATACTTTTTTCACATTTTTTTAAATAATTATTGCCGCTGCATCTATTTTTAAGTTGAAAATGTATCAATTGGTATCTATTCTTTTTCACCGGCTTAAACATTATCAGCTGCTTCCGGTAATTTTAACTTGGCAGCACTGAATTTAGCACAGCGAAAACAAGGTTGCATTTCATAAAACCAACTTAAAACCAATTCAAAAATGGTTTTAAGTTGGTTTTAACAAAAAGAATTTGTATGGTAAAACCAGGTTTTAACAGTTGGTTTTAACGTTAAAACAAACTTTTATTAAAACCATGTCAGTGTGAAAACACTATAAGACAAGCAAAATAAAGATCAAAGCAGTACATGCACAATCAAGCTAGAGTTGGTTTACATTCTATACATTATTAGAAGAGCTTTATGAGAGAAATTTGAAGAAACTTTTAATTATGATTAGCACTTTTTAAATACGTCCCTTGTCGAATATTTTGAAATCGATAAATTGTATGCAGGAACTATAATTTTTTTTTTTTAATTGTGGACTTAGCATATCAATACCTGTGATCAATTTACGGCACTCGATATCGAAAAAATTTCCATACAATTTTTATTGTGCTTCTATGAATTCAGTATCTTTTATTACGATAATCGTAGCACCTTATTAAATATAACGAAAACTTATTAACTTTGCAATTCAGTAACATATTTTAACGAGATTCGCTGTCGGTTGAAGTAAAAAATTAAAATCGCCATATCAAATTCGTTTCGTTTTTTTTATTCTTTTTTGATTTTCACGATTCGTATGTAGAGATACCACACGACAAGGAATTAAATGGTGAGAAAAACACAACTGTACACTATCGTAATAAAGAGATTACAGAATGACATTATCGTTACTGCAAACGAATGGATACATATATCGATGAATATTACGATTTTCGGTTCGCAAAAAGTTATTGAATCGCGGTACAGGGGATTATATAATAATAAAAATATGGTGCGTAAATATTTAAACACACATATACATATATATATAAACATTTTTGCAGTTACATTTTCTACAATAAAACTTTCTTTGTAAAATATTATTTTATTGCAAATTTTTATATAAAGTTTTTGTTATCAAAGAATTTCTTTATAGAAAAACTTGTCATGAAAATATTTCAAAAACCTTTCTATACTAAACCTTAGTTATCGATACAGATATTTTCTGTAGGAAATGTTCGTTATTGCAAAATTTTATTTTCCAAAAATATTCCACGTTTCCTTTGTTATCATGAATATTTTGTATACCAAAGGTTTGCTTTAGCAAATTTTAATTATTTAACACTTTTCAATATAAAATGTTTTTTTATCAAAAATTCGCGGTATTAAAATTTTGTAACCGAAACGTGTTGTATAAAAAAAATTATCGAAACATATTGCATATAAAACTTTTATTGTCTCGAAAATTTTGTATACAAAAAAAATTTTGTTATCGAAAACTTTTGATACAAAATTTTTGTTATTAAAAAAAATTCTGAAAAATTTTTTTTGTTGATAAAATTCCTTCATTAAACGTTTGTTATGTAAAAATTTTTAATTTTTGCATACAAAAATGTATAAACCTTAAATCGTTACAACGTACATTTTTATGCAAAACTTTCGTTTGTTATTCGAAGGGACTTTTTTAAATTTTCTTTATAAAACAGTTTTTCGATTTCGATAATTTTGCAGAAAAAATTTATATTAAAACAAATTTTTATTATTGATAGCCTCTAATAGTAAATAAGAAAAGTTTTTTATATTTTGTTTATATGGTAGTGATATTACGTATGAATTAAGTAACTAAAAGTTAAGTATGTGATTAATTTATTTAAATCACATTTTCTGATAAATAGAACTCATACCTGCTGCACATAGATATTATTCCCTCGAATTTAGCCATAATAAATTAATACATTTTCAAATAATTGGATTTCATTTGACTTTCCCTGAGAACCTGTAATAGAAGATCTCCAAGTCATGGTATTTATTTTATGCTTTAAGCCATAGCAAAGACAAGTCACTTGTAAGTTTTAATGATTTTTTTCATTTCTAACAGTCACACCTACAAAATTAGAAAAAAACTTTATCTGTTTTGGCATGTTCTTCCACTTTTAGTCTTCTCGCCAGTAATTTTAAACCCTTTCAAGCTAAAAATAAAATCACCGTATTTCATAAGAAAATATATATAAATAAATAACACAAACAACTTTACACAAAATCTTATTTAAATCGTCACACCTTCACGTCTTCACGTTGGATGGTGACGTTAAATGTAGATAGTAAAAACATCGCGTGTGGTGTGTCAGTTATTGATGCTTCTCTGACATGTAATGGAATACTTTAAATTAGTTAGGAAACTATCAGAGAATGGCACATTAAACTAGCTGCGAAGAGGGGGAGCAAAGACGCAAATACTTATTTTTAAATAATACTTTATTCAAATTGATTTTATGGAAAAGCGTTCAGCCAAAATGTCTGCCGCTTACTTGCATATGACAAATTTATTTTAGATGAAATACTCAAGTTGTTGATCTACATAGTTGTAACTATTGTTTGTTAAAATTATGCTAAGATTAGCATAATTTTCCGTATAAAATGTTTGTTATTGAAAAATTTTCTTTACAAAATACTGGTTATTTTCTACATAAAATTCTTGTTATCGAAAAATTTTTAATATAAAATTTTTATTATCAACAAAGTTTCTTTATAAAATTTTTGTTGCCGAAAAATTTTGGAAAAAAAATTTTTATTATCGCCCAATTGCCCTTATATAATTATTATTATCGACAAATTTTCTTTATAAAATTTTTGTTATCGAAAAATTTTCTTTATCAAATTTTAAAAATTGTGTTCAGAAATAATTTCTTATTCGTTCTTAAGTTCAGTAATTTCAATTCTTATTGAATGAAATATTTTTTATTAATTAATGTGAGTTTCTAAAGAAGGGAAGAAAAATCAAATTTGACTATAAGCTGGGGGAAATACCGATATTTTTCTGTGCAGCAACGCAAGTCTATCTACTGGGGTAGAGATTGTTATTAACATCAGCTATTTAACGCAAATTTTTAATGAAATGGAATATGAGAAATATTGTGTATACAATTATTGATTTACCTTTGGTAAACACATTTGTAAGTATCACTATTCATTTCCTGTTTATCCGTTTTTTTTTTTCATTTTTCTATTCAGGTTAGCACGAAGTTATGTCACTCTACCTAAGTATGTTTAACTATTCTTGCTTATCTTTTACGATCATCACATTAATTATTTTTACTTATTCGAGGTATAAAATTTTAAGTTGGCAACACTTTTTTAACTGGCGGCAATTTTGTCAGCTGTCAAGTGATTTATGTTTGGCATTTCAACATGAATAGAATGACGCCTGAACAACGCTACCGAATTCTGCAAATTATGGTTCTATTCGTCGTACAGAAGAAGTCATGGATGCTGCACGCAAAGAAAAAATATGGTTGAGGTAACCATAATCAAACAGCAACATACTATGATTGAATTATATGGTTGCAGTCAAATCATATTATTGTCAATATAAAAGCAAAGTTTTAGTAATATTATTATCTGAGTTAATAATAATGTATCTACAATAACAATTAACTTTGTTAAACCTAATCTCAGTATTTTGTTATTGAAAATTTTTCGGAATGAAATTTTTGTTATCGACAAATTTCCTTTGTAAAATTTTTGTTATCGAGAAATTTTCTTTATAAAATTTTTGTTATCGAAAAATTTTCTTTATGAAATTTTTATTATCGAAAAATTTTTTAAATAAAATTTTTGTTATTGAAAAATTTTCTATATAAAATTTTTGTTATCGATAAATTTTCTAAATAAAATTTTAGTTATCGAAAAATTTTCTTTATATTATTTTCTTTTTTTTTTATCGATAAATTTTCTAAATAAGATTTTTATAATCCATTTTTTTTTAATTTTTTTTTCGATATATTTTGTATATAAGAATTTTGTAATCTAAAAATTTTTATATTAAATTTTTACTATCGAAAAATTTTCTAAGTACATGCAATTTTTGTTAAAATTTTTTATAGTGAAACTAGCTGAGCCCGGCAAATGTTGTTTACCCTAATTATTTCTTTCAACTACAAACTACTCCACACAGTCGTCAGTTTTTGGGTCAAAAACAAAGCGAAAACTTATCCACAGATCTTATAGTTCCAGAGATCATGCGTTACGAACAAAAACACACTACGATTTTATAAAGATAAAGTAATAAAATCGATTTTTTTTTATAAAAAGATTTTCTATACTTCATAAAGCTTTTTTATAAAAATGTTTGTCTATATAAAATTGCATTGCCGACTAAAGAGATTGGTCGGTTTTATTTGACTTGTTTTGTAGTATTGCTAATGCTGATTTCTTATCTATTTTTCTTTAATAATAAATTTAAAAAAATCGGGATACAATCTTCGATATTAGTTATGTTCTTAAGTAAAAAACGGTTAAGCAGTTTACTGGTTATTTTGAATTACTAACGAAATTTTTTTTTTAAGTTCGGGAAGCCCAAAAAATCGTTCTTATAAAAAAAGTCGAATAATTACTCTCCCTATTCCCCAAAAATTTAGAACATAGAAGTCTTGAATTTACCAAAAAATTA
The DNA here is from genome assembly GCA_936439885.1 of Nowickia ferox. NCBI lineage: Eukaryota > Metazoa > Arthropoda > Insecta > Diptera > Tachinidae > Nowickia > Nowickia ferox. The sequence goes on from OW387024.1 coordinate 85,262,823, forward strand.
ATTTTCTATAATTGCTTTACAAATTGCTCTCGTAGAAGTTAGTATTTCAAATGGTCGAAATCGAGTCCTTGCCCAACATATCCATACATATATTTTTTATTATAAAAAATTTAAAGCAAATAAATTTGTGCCGAAATTAAAAATATATGTATGTATAAATTCAATACGAAGTATTCCAATTTGGGTATTATTCCACTCATACATTTTTGTCGTAGGTCCAGGTTTATTTTGTTCTTATTGAATGGCTTTTTATTGCTTTTTTTTTACTTTTTTTGTGTTAAAAATCTTGTCGGATTTTGTATAACAATAGAGAGGCTGGTTCAATGGGGATTTTTTTTCAATATTTTAAAATACCAGAAATGTTTAAGAGACAATAAATGTGTATTTGTTGTTGTTAGCAAAAACTTTAAAACTTCTAAAGAAACAACGGAATAAATAACAAAAGAGATGCACTGAAATAATTTTTATCAGTTAAATTTGAGGCAGTGAACTTTTTTTAAGTTTAATATGTAGATGATTTATTTAAATTATATTATAAACAGAGATAAAAGCTTTTCAAATACACAGCGATACTTATATAAGGTGTTTTTTATTGAGGTATAGAACTTTAAGTTGGCATCACTTTTTTAACTGGCGGCCATTTTGTCAGCTGTCAAGTGATTAATATTTAGTTTGGTTTGCCATTTCATCATGAACAGGTTGAAAAAGAACAACGCTTGCAAATCGTGCAAATTTATTTCGAAAATAATGGTTCAGTTCGCGAAGTTTACCGCAAGCTCCGTCCATTTTATGGTCGACAGAGCAATTAATTCGGTTAACCATGGATCGTTTTCGCACTACGTTTACTCTATGTGATAATACGCATCCGCTGAAGTCGCTCGTCTACGCCAACAAACCAGAAACGTTAGGGGACTTGGAAGCCAACATTCGTGGCGTTATTGCCAACATACGGCCCCATATGCTCGAAAAAGTGGTTGAAAATTGGACCTGTAGAATTGGCTTTATTCGAGCCAGCCGCGGCGGCCACATGTCCGAAATCATATTTAAACGTTAATGGCATAAAATTATCCTTCCAATAAAGCCAAATTGATGGACATTAAAACGATTTTCTTGTGTTTTATTTCAATTCGAAGTTCTATACCTCTAAAAAAACACCCTATATATGTTTGTACATACACATATGCATAAGTATAGTCGATTAAGGTAAAAGTGTTTTATATTCATAAGAATTATGAAAGTGGTCTAATGTTGGAAAGCAATGCCACACAACGAAAAATATCGGTTACGACAAACGTTGCCACCATTATATACTATTGCGATGTCACAAAGTGCCATAGTGTATACTCGAAATTCACTTCCCAGTCGGCACTCTTAATGAGAAAGTTATTCTATTCATTTCGTTTTATATTTTATTTTTAGTTCGTGGGTGCAATTGTCAAGCTTCTAGCGAGCATTTAATGCCCCTAAAACAATTCTTGAAGCATTTTCTCTTTCTTAAGTAGGGCCTTTTCAGTTCGTTCAGTTCTTTGGAAAAAAGCTTTTCCTTACGGTGATGGTGCCAGCTGAAGGCAACCATAAGCTAGATCTAGAATAACTTAAATTGTTGCTGCAGAAAAAGCAGGTTTTTCTATAATTTTTTTCTATTTTATTGTTATTTATTCAACGAAAATTCTAATTTATCTATGAACTGTATCTATTAAGAGAAACATTTTGCTGTATTCTTTTTTGTATCTTTTTGTTCATTCGGCTCGATTGTGTGTAGTAAATTAAGATTTTTTCTACTGCCTCAAAATATTTGTTTGTGCTTTGGGGCAGGCAAAATTTGCTTCATGTATGGGAGCAATGCATTTTTTTCCTTTTGTTTTATTTCTGCAGGTTTACTTTTATTGGAAATTTTTCTTAGGACTTTATTTAAAGAATGATGATGATGGTGGTGTTGGTTGTTAAACTACGAGTATATACATATTTGTGCAATGTTGACTAATTTGCAACCAAACTGAAAAAACAACATGGCAAAACATCTATCAGTATGTTGCAGCAAGAAAGGAGAAACCTTTAGGGAAATATTTTCTATTTTTTCTATATTATTTTTTGTTGAAATAGGTGCCAAGGCCGACCGATTCGTGACTTTTATAGTCAAACCAAATGTGTAAGACAATACACAATATTTTTTCTGTGATATCTTCATTTGTCGCCGCTTGTATTTTGCTAATCTGACTTATGAAATATAATTGTTTTCATTTTTTGTTAAAAACAAATTGTTGAATCTTTATTCCGGATAGAAAAAGTTGCAGACTTTAACCGTACTATTGAATCTTTCGGACTGCAGTTATAGAAAAAGTCTTGAAATTCAAAGCACATGTAGCTATAATATTTCGGTCCATTCACAAGGTGTTCTAAAGGGTCCGCCAGATAACTTTTTTTTTTGAAAACAGGTCGCAAAACATCGAGTGTAGCTTCGGCTGTGTGGCACGTAGCGCCGTCCTGTTGAAACCAAATGTTGCCAATATCCTCCTCTTCAATTTTTGTGAACAAAAATTCATTCAACATGGCCCGATAACGATCGCCATTGACTGTAACGGCCACTCCTTGCTCATTTTCGAAAAATGGCCCAATTATGCCTCTGGACCAAAATCCGCACCATACAGTGACTCGTTTTGGGTGCGTCGGCTTTTTAATGTATGCGTGCGGGTTTTCTGTGCCCCAAATGCGACAATTTTGCTTGTTTACATACCCGCCAAGATCAAAATGAGGTTCATCTGAAAAGATGATTTTTTTGGCAAAATCGGCATCTTCTGTAAGTCGATCGCAGGCAATATTTCCCAGCATTGTTCAAGCGTATACACAACCATATTCGTTCAGCGGAAGGATAAAACTAATTATCTGCCAAATCAGACATGAACTAAGTGTTACCATTCACTAAATAAGCACTAGTTGAAAAAAAACGTTGGATGACGGACCCTTTATTTTATAAAATAATTATAATGTTTAAATTATTTAAATATAATTTTTTTATGTTTCTAAGTAAAAATTTTAGCATATTATGCCAATACGCCATTATATATATATTTATATATCAACAAATTCAGTTGAAAACAAAAAGAAATAGAAAGACTGATGAGAAGTTTTCATTGTTTTTGTTTCAATGCAAATAATTTACTGAGCTCGGCTTTCTTGTCTGGTCTACTTTGAGCTTTTTTTAAATATAAAGTTTTCTTTTACATAACTTCCATTTGTTCGACCTGTAAAGTACATCTTGTTTTTTTCACCTGAGAATTTGCTTTCAACATTCTCAAATTCCCTATTGTTTTCAATTGTAGCTAAAATTATGTTTTGTTTATGTCTCAACTTCATAAAAATCTAAAAGGTTATATATACTTGCCTAAATTGTAGTCCCATTTCAGGGTTAATGTCGGTAATAATAAATGATTATTATAGTTCATGTTGGTTTAATATAATAATTTTGTGTAACAAAACCGGTTTATCCAATACTTTAACTTTAACGATCGTTTATGAATACCGGCGATAGACAGTAAAAATTTATATTCGCGTATGTTCTGGCTTCCACATCGTTTTCCCATGTTTTCTTGTGAGTTCGGATGTTAACACATATGCTACACCTGTCTAAGTTGAAATTTTGGAAAAAAAAACAAATTAATGATATGTGTTCTAGCACCCGAATTTAGAAGAAAACAATTTGGAAATTGACGATTTCAAACTTTTAAATTTTTTCGTTTTCACTTTTGAGCAAAAGAACTCGCTTGTTAACAGTCTTGTCAATATTGCTCGTACAGAAGTATAGTATCTAGCGAAGAAAAACTGCCATCAGAACTTTAAAGGTGAACTTTTTAAGCTGTCAAAGACATTGAATTGTCCAAATTACTAGGAAGTGCGGATCATAGAGGTGGTATTGTTATGAGTAGAAACATTTAGAACGAATCGGCCAAAATAAATTTGTCTCAGTTGTTTTTATCAACTAGAGTTGACAACCCCATTCACTTGACATATTGCTCATTTACTAAAACAACGTAATAACTCCATAAATAAATTAGTTTTCTTTTTCATTAAGTTGTGTGTAAATTGAAAACCTTAAACTCGTTTTCTGGCAAACAAGTTATTGTAGCTATGCTATTTATGGGGCCATACAGGAGTCAGGACGTGATTTTCGTTTTGAGTTTGTTTTATTTAGTTATTTGAAGTGAGAGAAACAAAAACAATGAGAACGATTGCTCAATTTATTTTTGTTTTGTTTTTGCACATGAGCTCAAACCAGAGAATACAGCCGATCGGCTGTAAACTGGCAAACAGCCGCCGCCGGCCACAAACAATACATAATTTTAATCGTACGCCGCTAGAAAAGAAAATAATGGGAAATAAATGGAAACGTTTTGAAATATTAGCAGATAATTTGATATCATCATATAATATAATATTATTGCATTGTTATTTAACACATTAAGCAGCATAGCTACAACCAGGTGTCCTAAGACACCTCTTATATTCTTTTTTAGTTATGTAGTTATTTTAGTAAATGAGCGATATGTATGTATATGAATTGCAAGTATATTATTATTCTTTCTACTCCTGGAATTTAAAATTTTCCTTGAAAAAAATTGTAATTTATTTTGCACAAAAGATAAACACTATGGCCTTATTTTTGAATAAATTTATTAATTTCGTACAAAAACTCTTGAATATTTTTAGATCCGATGAGTAATAAAATGTGGTCAGAATTCAATTTGGAATATATTCCTCCACTATTTGCAAGTCTGTTATTATGCTAACAGACCTCTGTTAGTGCAGTTGGTTTGATTCTTGGATTATAAATTTCGAAATTTATCTTTACACACGTATAAATAAATACATTAAAAACTTCATGCCACTAATGTCTGAAAATGCACTGGAATATTTATTGCACGTTTCGGAAGTAAAATTTACCCAACAACTGCAATTTGGGTAACAAATATTCACAATTTGCGAAAATTGCTCTGGCGCTAATCTATTTCACAACTTTATAATATTTTGACTCTTGTTGGAAAATGGAACATAAAAAAAACATATCAAATTTCTTTGTTAATATTCTACTCAAACTCCAAGTTGTTTATAATTTTTTTTATCGATTTCGTTTGGCATTTGTAACATTTTCAAAATGTTGCAGTTACCAGACCTTCATAAAGAGCTCAAATTTAACAATAATATCAATCGTTGATTTGAAGACAGAAAAGCATTATGAATGTTCAAAAGCCTTTTGCTTTATTACATAGAAAATATATTTATTTTTTTCTTATTTCCTGGTTTAAAGATGCACCATTCCCTCATCTGGACTAAGTGCATGTGTTGCAGACAATCAATTGTAAATTTCAAATTTTGCTCGAAAGAAGAAGAACAAGAAGAAGACAGTTGTATTGAAAGTAGAATTGTATTTGAAAGACAAATGGATGCCTTAAAGGATGCGTAAATCTTTATAAAGTTGCCATAAATTTTAAATGAATCGTGATTATTTGCATTAGATACATGCAAATAAATGTGTACAAAAGCAGATGCAACACTCCTGCTTTTCTGCAACCAACATTAAATAGTTTGAAAATAAAAAAAAATCATACAGGAAATTGTTAAGCAGCTGAAAAATCATTTAGAAAAAAAATTTACATACAATATGGAAATAAGGATTTCAAAAAGAACTTTAATATAAAAAAATACTGAAAAATAAATACAATAAAAAATGCATAGGGGCAATTAGTCGGCAAGTGATTTATGAGAAATTGTGCCGACAATTTAGAAATATTAAGTTGCTGACTAATTGCTTGGAGAAAATTCAAGTTATTGATATAATTTCTATGGAACATTGAAGCTGCTTTACTGAAAGTTGCAATTGTACAGTACAATAAAGTTAATATGCTGCCAAAAGCCTAAAATTCTACCAAATGGTTTTCAAAAAAAAAAAAAAAAAATATATATATATTTATCTAGACTAGAGTTGTGTCCAACAGTTCTTTTTGAACTAGTTTGAGAGTGTTTGAATAAAAAGTTGTTTCAAACCCATTTAATTTACATTGATTTTTTTGACCGGACTTGTGTCGAACAGAACGAACTATTTAGTTCTAAGAGAGCTGTTGGACAGAAGTCTAATCTAGACGTTTTTGACTATGTTGCACATTGTTATTTTAAATCGGCATACATGTACATGTATAGCCTGTTTCTAGAATATTAATATATGCATACGTTTAAAAAAAAAAAAAACGAAAATATTTCCATGTTTTTGTAACATTGAACATTCTGAAGTGGGTGACAAAAAAGATCTTTAGGTTTTTCTACATATGTACTTTTGGTTAAACGAAAAAGCTCGTTTTATGTGAAAATGCAGTAGACGAAAGCTTAAGAATATTTTATAAAAAGCAGTTTTTAAATGTTATTATTTACTAGAATTTTCTCGCGACTTCGTTCGCATCCAGAAAGAAACTGAGTAGACTTTAGACTCAATTTACGAATATACCAACCAACCTCATCAAAAACAGAAAAAATTCCAACAGCACAAATTTTTTTCGTTTTATCCTGTTCCGCGCAACTTTCTCAAATTTTTTATTTCATATTCTTCTCCAGAGAATAGCAAACAAAACAAAAAAGGAATGGAGAGTACCAAAAAAAATTGGACTAATTTTTATATATACGAGTATAGAAAACCGAATGATAAGTGAAAAAGGCTTATTTGTTCGAAAAGCCGGCTGATCAACAAAATTTGGCTCGTTGATGCTTTTTGTTAAAAAATTTTAGCTATTTGATTGATATATTTATTAAAAAAATCAAACTATCTCTTCAAATCACAAACGCAAGTTTCCAGGGCCGTATGGAAAAAGCTAAAACACCAACGAAGAACAATGCGAAAATTTGTCAAAGTAAACTAAACACTCAAAAAGAGTTTAAAAGAAACTTGAAAAGAGCTTTGAGAGTTTAAAAGGGACTAATATCAAAAAATATATGTATGTACATAAAAATAATGTGTAGTTTCGATAATAGAAACAAACGACTTGTCTAGGAAAAAAATATATGAAAAACGCCAAAATTTTCCTTTAAAAATTTCATAGCCAAGTCGCTTGCTTGTATTGCGATAATAACTACACATTAGTTTTATGTATAATTTATATTTAATTTAATTTAATTTAATTTTGTCCGTTACAAAAGCGTCGCACTTTTCGTCGTTGTTACGTTCCAAAAAATGCGACGCAAATTGAAACGACACAAAGTGAATTATGATTTTCTATAGCAAACCATGTAAAGATCGAAGATAGATGCCAGGGTTACGAAAATACTACTTCTTCAAAAGAAAATTTAATGAAGTAAATATTTAAAAAACAAAAACAATATAAAATTTTATTACATACATACATAAAACAAATTCAATTAAAACTAAATAAAAATTTCAATTAATTTATAAAAACAAAATAAAAATTAATCACTGTCTAATGAGTCCATAGTGGCTGTTGTCGTAAGTCGGCTTTCCTTCATATAAAATTGGTCCAATGTTTGCTGAAACTCCTTCCGCTGTCAGGATCGTTTTTTAAAAAAATCTCCTTAGCTTCGTCAATCAAACACAACGCTATGGAAATAGATATTTACAAAAGCGAATTTTTAAATGAAAAAAAGAAAGAAAATTTAAAAAAAAATCAAAGACTCGAACCCAAAACAACGCAACTTCGAAAATCTAACAACGCACAGTGAAAATTAGTACTAATTCAGCAGCGACGTAACTTCGAAAAAACGCAAACGAAACTACGCAAAGCGAGGTATTGGTGTATATTAAAACTCTTAATTTTCTTGAATAATTATTTAGAAATAGTTTGCCAAAACTGTTTATTTGTTTGAAACATTTTGAGCGCTTGTAGCAGAAATACATATCGTTGGTCACAACTGCTTTACTGAGCACCCATTTAACAGCTTATAGTTGCGTTTTGTTTCATTATGAATCGACTTCCACCAGAGCAACGCTTGCAAATTGTTGAAATTTTTAATCAAAATAATTGTTCTATTCGGCAAACTCATCGTGCGTCGTTCCGACGAAGCCCATTTCTGGGTAAAATTATATGTAAATAAGCAGAATTGTCGCATTTGGAGTAAGGAGAATCCACAAGCTTTTGTCGAAATACCATTACATCCACAGAAAATTACTGTTTGGTGTGCCTTATGGGCTGGAGGAGTCACTGGCCCATTTGTCTTCAAAAACGATGATGGTCAGAATGTTACTGTCAATGGTGAGCGGTATAGGAACATGTTTCGAAGTTTTTTCGTACCTCAATTTCGTGGTATTAATCTTGCCGATATATGGTTCCAAAAGGACGGAGCCACATGCCACACAGCTGCCGCTACAATTGATTTACTCAAATAAACTTTTGATGAAAAAATAATTTCACGTAATGGACCAATTAATGCTCCCTTTGGATTATTTTCTTTGGGTGTATGTTAAGTCACTTGTCTACGTCGATAAACCACAAATAATTGAACACCTGGAAATCAACATTCGAAGGGTTATGGGCGAAATACGGCCGCAAATGCTAAATGATATCATATTTAAACATTATTTTCAGAAAATTTCCTTTCCATTAAAGCCTGTTTCATTGATATTAAAAATATATTTCCTGGTTTTATTATGATTTAAACTTGTGCCACTCTATAAAAAACACCCTTTACAACTTCATTAAGAATTCGACATATAAACTAAATTATTTCGTATATTTATTTGTTTTAGCAAAACGCGTGTTTGAAATTATGAGATTAAAATTCTAAGCGTGATTTCATATAAATTGTTTTGAAAAACAAAAGAAAATTATCTACAAAAACTCTGAAATTATAATGTACCGTTAAATTGAAAAAAAAATTAGGTGAATGTCTCATCAGCAATTTTGTATTTTTAGAGATCGTATATTTTATTTACTTCTATACTTACAAGTTAATTACCACAAATTGATTTTGAAAATAAGAGAAATGATTACCAATAAATTACGTGTACTCGTATTGCAATTTTAATATTGCACATAAAGTTTAAACATATTTTTAATAGACCACAAAAATGCAATTGATTGCAAAAGAAATTTAATATATATTTTCATTAACATTTCAAATGGAAAAATTAATTTGCGACGAATATAAGCAAGTGGTATTAATTACTTTTGAAATCGATTTTTTTGCTATTGCCGGGATTTAAATAAGAATGTTTCGAAGAAAAACGCTTTCAACTGTCAACTCTATTAGTCTAAAAGGGAAAATTATTCGGTTAACCGAATAAGTTTTAAGCTTTTATGTTTTAAAGCTTTTCCATATAAGTTAATAAAAAATCTTTATTTTCATTCTTCTATTCGAGTAATCTAAAATAATGCAATTATGCGCAAATAAAAACTCAGGGTTCGTTTCCGATTGGTGAAACATTTGACAAAATGCGTCAAATATTTGATCGCCGTAGTGTGACCACAAAATATTTTAGGTTGGCAAACAACAAATCAAATGGTTAAAAAACCAAAATTATTTGCTTTCATTTGTGATGAACATTTTGCGTCAAACATTTTGAGCAAAGAAATATTTGATCTTACAAAATTTTCATAAGAAGAAATAGTGGGAAATAAGAGCTGTTGCGTTTGAAATTAAATAAAAAACATCTGAACTAAAATCGCTTCATGCCTTATAAATAATTTATAACGAAATATATAATTATATACATACATACGTGTATAAGAAGGCTGACCCTCCATAACCATAAATAGCCAAATTAAAACAAAGAACGAAAGAATATTATGAGCAACACTGTATTTGATTAGAAGTGACTTGCTACAACATCTTAGCCGTAACCATATAAACCTATTGAATTTTGCGTAATAAAAACTGCGCAAAATATTTAGATCAGTAAAAAATACATTCAGCAAAGTGCGACTGTGACTTGCACACAAAGGGTTCCATACGGACACTACATACGTATGTAATACTATACGAACTTTAGCGTACGTAATGTAGACATTAATAAAATTAAGTACTCGGAAATTTTTTTTCAGTATTTGGCAATTTTTTATAGTTTTGGCGATTTTTCGGTTTTCTTTCGTTCTTTTTAGGCTTGGCGTTTTTTTGCGATTTTTTCGATTTTTGGCGATTTATTTTAGTCTTGGAGATATTTTTGGTTTTGGCGCTTTTTTCCGTTTTTGGGATTTTTTGTTTGTTTTAGCGTTTTTAAAAATTTCAATTTTGCCTCTTACGATTTCCAAGATACAGCAAGTTGTCAAAACTACATTAACTGATAGAATGCCCTTTAATTTTGATATTTTTAGATTTTAGTGTTAATTGTTGTAGTCTTTATAAAGATGCAATAAATTTGCAAAATTCAAGTGTCTATACTCATATATGTATCTGTGGCAAAAAGAAAAAAGTGCTTAAGTCATAATTCACTGTTTTGCAGGAGAGCAGTTTTAAACTTTAAGTAGATTTTCAGAAATTTAGATCCTTTGCAGATGAATTTGACAATTCGGTATTAACTTGATTATTTTTTTTTATAAAAACATCGTTTCACATACTATAAATAAAGTGAAATTTATTTGCTGCTGGTTAAGCGATGTCTGTATGTATTTCACTGTTGCTTTAAAAAATCGTCAGTAGACTTCAACCACACATTTTGAACAGTTAAGTCCGTGTGTTTGTTCACCGTTGTACAGTATAATTAATTGGTTGAGATTTACTTTTGAAAAGCTTGAGATATTAAAACATTTCATATACAAGGTCTGATCAAAAAAAACCCCGTTATTTAAAATTTTTTCAAAAAGTATTTATATATTCATCAATAACTATCTTGTCCCCTTCAAAAAAAACCCCCTCAGATATAATACACTTATGCCAGCGTTTTTTCCAATCCTCGAAACACTTCTGAAACGCGCTTTTTGGTTTCGCCAACAGCTCCTGTTTCGATTTTTCTTTTATCTCCTCAATCGTAGCAAAACGCTTTCTTTTCATCGGTGTCTTCAGTTTTGGGAAGAGGAAACAGTCAGCGGGGGCCAAGTCCGGTGAATACGGTGGTTGAGGAATGATAACGGTTTTGTTTTTGGCCAAAACCCCACGCACAAGCATCGATGTGTGAGCTGGTGCGTTATCATGGTGCAAAATCCATGATTGTTTTTTCCACAATTCTGTGCGTTTCTGACGAATTGCTTCGCGCAAACGGCGCATAACTTCAAGGTAAAATTCCTTATTGGCAAGAATTCAGTCGAAGAAAACAGTGAGCAAAACCTTCACATTTGACCGAACTTGACGCGCTTTTTTCGGTCTTGGCTCCTCTGGACGCTTCCATTGGGATGATTGGGCTTTGGTTTCAATGTCATAGCCATACACCCATGATTCGTCACCAGTTGTGACCTTTTTGAGGAAATCTGGATCGTCGTTGACGATGTTCAACAGCTCCTGAGCGATCTCCATGCGACGTTGTTTTTGCTCAAAATTTAGTAAAAACAATCGAAGAGCACACCAAAACACGACTAACCTTTTTATCTGTCAAAAACAAACTGACAATCCAAAATAGCTGATATTGCCTACATATATAACAGACATGTGTACCAACATAACAGAAAAAAAATGCGAAAATCGAACATACGTAACTCACGAAATTTGAAAATAACGGTTATTTTTTTATCAGACCTCGTATGTATGCATGTATGTTTGTGTGTGTTTTATGTCATGTGTTATTTATTAGGGTTCCGTACACCAAAGGTGAAAAAGAACAGTATTGTTTTCGCTTCGCTGTCCGTCTGTCCGTCACAGGCTGTTTTCTCGAGAACCGCAAGAGCTACGGAAATTTTGACAGAATGTGTAGAACTTGGCAGCTGCAATAAGAAATAAGACAGTTAAAAATTAAAGGGTGTTCTAAGATGAGCAATGAAAAATATTAAAATCCCATGTAGTATATATACAATTATATCTGTGGCAAAAAAAAAAGGAAAAAGTACCTAAGTCCAGATAAGAACATTTTGAGTTAGTGTCACCTATATAATTTCCATATTTAAAAGTACCTCCGACAAACATTTATATTATTTTTTGAAATTTTTCAGGCAGTTATTGGGCAATAAATTGCGCAATATGCTTATGCTTAATGCTTATCTTTTTTCGACTCATAATCTCATACTGAATAAAAGTTTAATTTAGCTTATATTTTTATATTATTTCAAATTGAATATTCAAGAAGTTTATTATTCGACATATTGTCATAATTATATTATAACTGAAATTTATTTGCTGGTGGTTAAGTGATGTCTATAAAGTCGGTTTATAGATTTTCGGGTATGAATGCAATTTTCGAAATCAAATTGTTATATTAAAAATTTAAACCGCCGAAATTATAGTGGCCAACAATTTTTATTCTTGTATTTTTTCAGCATTTTAGCGATCGAATTTAGCTTTAGCCTTAGCAAAATATAGAATAAGGTGTCTATTCACCAAGTCTGAACTAGCTGTTTGCAAAGAACTGATGACATCATTATTTTAGGGGCCACTGATTATCGAAACCCTTCTTGGCCCATTTTACCTACAGACATATGAAGATATATGTAAGTGTGTAACTACTTGTGCATATGATTTTGATTTAGTAAAAATTCCAATAATTTTTTTTTTGGTAAATAAATGGTGAAATAGGCTTAACAAGAAATAAATTAAAAATTTTCTCTATTATTAGATTCGATATAGAAGCTTACCGCAATCAATACCATTATTTACACCAGTTTTAAATTATCCACTTAATCTTACAGACTAGAACATAAAATATTATTTACAATAGCGTTTTGGCTTTTAACGGTTCATTTGGATCCAAATATAAAATGAATTTATTGCATCTGTGTATTTTCATTCCAAAATAAACATGAAAATAAAAGTTATGATCACCTAAATCAGATGAATCTTATAACACAACCAACCAACCTCAAGAAATCTTAGTACAGCTTTGGATTCGATAATAAAATTAAATATGATTGTTTAACCGCATTTTTATTGTGAATAATTTTTGCATTAAGCCAAATGTACGAGTAGATAAAAATAATCGTAAAAATAAAAATGTCTACGTTTTCTTTATTTTGTGAGAATAGAGAAAAGTGAATAAAAGACGAATTTGGTAAACACTGCAATAGATAATTTGGTCATTTTTATTGTGCGAGTAGAAGCCACTTTAAACACTCGTAATTTCAATTAAGGTCTTGTGCGATCTCTTAATGATCTTTGACCGTAAGTGCAAGTGGCCATTCAACATTTGAGTTTTTATATTAAACTTAAACTGTTATAGACGTAGTGTGCTTGTTGGTAAAAAATTACTTTAGAAAACTTAAGTGCCTTTTTTCTATCCCTCTTCTGTCTGTTCGTCCGTCCATCTGCTTATAGTTTGTGGTTTCGTGATTTAAGTAAAATTTATGTTACAAGTGGAAATTCAAGTTTTCGAGGTTTTGTTTTTTTGTTATACTTTGTCAGAAAATTAAAAAAAAAGTTATAAATCAATATTCAAAATATTTGCATTTTTAACAAAAACAAAGTGCAATAAAAATAAAAACAAAATTATAATAAATATTTTACTATAATGTTTAAGGACATTTTTGATATTTTAAGATTTCATGACTTTGTTGCATGAATGAATGAATGCAGGCTAAAAGTTTTGCACTAGAAGAGTAAGGCAGTATTTTAAGTCATGTTTTCAGTTTGAAACTTGTTACGGTGAAATACGAAGATAGTTATACCGCTAGAATCGACATACGAGTACATGAGACGATGCTTATAAATGAACACCTAACAAATATTTTGTTGAGGACCTAGACCTATGATAATAATGCAATCGCCCGAAGATATTGCAAGGGCACTGCTAATTGTATTCGGCATATCCGTAAGCAATTCGAATATCAGTTTACACTAAGCAAAATGAGGATTCACCCCACCCGTGAAGAGGTAAAAAACTTTAACTGGCGGCCATTTTGTTTAGTTTGAAAATCTGGGTTCTGTTCGAAATACGTATCGTGCACTACGTCCATTTGACGGTCAACATAATCGGTCATAAGAGCAATTAATTCGATTGATTAATTATGGAACGTTTTCGGACCACGTTTACTCTAAGTCATAACACTGTTCTGCAAAAAAATTTGATTTCAAGAAAAATATGTGTCTTATATGGACACTCGTGCCCTAAATTCAAATCCGTTTTAAGGTTTTGTCTATGACGTACAGATCTTTTTTAATGGGCGTGGCCAGTATTAACCCATAAACATGGCGGTCACCCCAAGATATTTCAATGCAACTCGATAACGGTTTATTCGATTTTAATAAGTTAAATACCTAAAGATGCAAAATAAAATTATCTTTAAATTAAATTTATATAATTTGAAGATTTGGCTTGTTTTTATGGTTTAGCATTTCGTTCCTGCTTTTGGAACTCATCAGTAGACTTCAACCCAAAAAATTTTTGAATTTTTAAATTTTCAACGATTTCGTAGTCAATCAGAAATTAGTGGCGAAAAAAAATATTTTTAATGCAAACATTTTTTTAAATTTTTTTTTTTCAATATTTATAAAAAATTAAAACAACAAAGAATAGTTTACATTTTTGTTACTTTTCCAAAAGTTAGGTAGGTACGCAGGGAATAAAAAATGCTATAAGTTAAGAAAGTCTGTACAAACATGTTGATTTTATATACATTTAAAGCAGATATCCCACTTTGACAAACATTGTGTTATATTGGGCGCATTCATAAGACGTTGACTTTGTTGAGCTCAACTGTTGTGCAACTGTTGGACCCAACAGTTACTTCTTAGAAACGGCTTCATGGATGTACTGCAAAGTGAACAGCTGATGAAGGTAAACAATTGAAAAGGAGTAAAAGAGGAACAAAGAAAATAATTAAAATTGGCTAAATTAATTAGTTGAGCTTAAAAGTATGCACATTAAAAAATTTTTAATGATTTCAGCAGCCCAGGAATCTTCAATTTTTACATTAAAATTTGCTCCACAAAATAAATATTCTGTGTTTTCACAACACTGCAATAAAATGAGAGACCTGCGCCTGTAGTACTTATATTTTAACACTAAGCCGCCACTTGCTCAGAAAATATTTAAATGCAATAGTGAATTAAATATGTAATATATAATATAAATAGACAGCATAATAAACATACATATATTTGATAAAATTAGTTATTTAATTTAATTTTTTTATTTCCTTACTTTATCGCATTTGAAATGTAAAATTTAAGAAATATTTGCAGCCGCCACCTAACAAAGCGGCGTTGCATTATAGTATACACGGCATAAGTATATTCGACCAGCTGTTCAGGATGAGCACAACATGTTGATTAGAGCATGATACAATTATACTACAAGGTACTTGCACAAGCCCAGCCTGTTTATGTACACAATGCATATAGTTGTCAAACTTTGTTTACAAGCCGCAAAAATGTTAGTGTATGTGTGTGAATAAAATGATTACAGTGTTGCCAATGAATTTGCATATGGCTGTGTCTCCAATTACACATTGAAGAAAATTACACTACACATCCTTTGTGTAGGTTATAATTAAAACAAAATTAAACAAAAATAGAAGTCAAAGTAGAATTAAACACAGATTATATATGAATCTAATTATAGTCCTACACATGTGAGTAGAAATTACGCACTCTGTGTATTACACACATATTGGCAACACTGAATGACTATAATCATTCATGAATGCCGCGTCTGCAATTGTATTTTAGTTACCCTGTGATAGCTGTTTTTATAAACAAAAGACATCTGCTTCTGACAATTATAGGTATGTTTCTACCAACAAAATACGTGTTTTTCTTGGTGTTGCAATTGTGCGTTTCTAAGACAAACACTCAACGGTTGCGCAACAGTTACGTCTTATGAATGCGACCATTATAAATTAAAAAATATAGTAATAATAGGATAAATGTATCCAATGGCTCAGGAAGTAGTGTTGCTACATACATATGTATGTGAAAATCAATATCCGGCCGTACCATTAGAGTAGATATCATTACGATTGCTATTTGTGAAATATGTGTGCCGCTTTAAAAGAAATGGATCACATGCGATTTCGAGAAGCAAGAACATTACAAATGGGTCTTTAGTTGATAGGCAAAAATATTTTTGTCAGCATTGTGCATAAATTAGGATTAATAAACGATTTGGTATAAGCTATGAACAGAGATGGAAAGGCATTCAGACACGTGAAAAGTACATATATTATATATGAGACCAATTAGAAGGAAGGCGTAGTTGTGGGTCCCCAGATTTTATAAATCTTTAAAGAACTCCTCAAATCTAAGTTGGTCAATAAAGAGAAAGGTGAATTTGTGGGTTTCGAAAATGTGTGTCACAATTTTATTGAAAATAGAAGAGAAAGGCGATGAAGTGGTACAAGAACTTTTTCTTTCATATCAACAACTCAGATGCAACGAGCCATTAAAAAAAACTTCCTGCATTCGCATTTAGATTTTTTTCGTTTTGTCATATCTGGTTAGCATGGTGAAAGATTCCAACGAGATATTGCGTACATGGAAAAAAGGTATAGCGGCAAGTGGTCCCCAAAAATATGAACTGATTTCTGCTAGGAAACCAATCGTGAAGCAGCAGATAAAATTTATAAAAGAAAGCGATCTACTAATTAGTAGTTGATTGTTTATGTTCTACTAGTGTTTAATTTCATTTAAGATCATAGAAGCCATTTATGTGTACGATTTCTTACTTTTATCATAGTAAATACGTATTTCATATTCCAATATCAGTATTTTATTTAAATGAAAATAGCTCAAAAACCAGACGTGATGGAAACAATCTGAGAACAGATTTAGATTCAGCAAACAAAATTGCATTAAAATCAGATAACGAACTACTTGCTCCCGACTTTTTTTTTATTTTTTATTGCACAATAATGTAATAAGCATCCACAGAGACGTCGTAAAGTAAGTACAGAAGAAGTCATTGCTGCTATAGAGCGTAGCGTAGTGGGAGACCCGAATCAGTCTGACTTATTCGTTCATCAATTGAACAACGATGATGTGCAGGAGCTTTGGTTCCAACAAGACAGCCCAACATGTCACACAGCTCTTGCCACAATTAATTTACTGAATAAAACGTTTGGTAACCGCATATTTTTACGTTTCTGCCCCGTGAATTGGCCACCAAGATCATGGGATATAACGCCGCTAGACTATTGTCTGTGGGGATATGCCAAGTCGCTAGTCTACGCCAATAAGCCCGAAATGATTGATCCCTTGGAGCACAACATTTGCCGCGTTATTGCCAATACACGGCCACAAATGTTGGAAATAGTCATACAAAATTGGACCTCCAGATTAGACTACGTTTGGGCCAGCCGTGGCTGTCATATGCCAGAAGAAGAGATGGGTACGTGTCGAATTTTTCCAACATCACACGAAACGAACACGAATACAAAGACGCTCAACACGTACGAAACACGCACGCGAAAAATTTTGTCAACACGATACTGCACAACACGCACGAAATATTATTGGTATAGTATTGAAGATATAAGAAAATTTAATTTATTTTTTTTTTGTCAAGAGTCGCTTTTCAAAATATGGCACCGAGTTGGCACTGCCAGCTGATACACTAAGCCACCACAGTTGATACTATCTGTTTGCGTATAGAACTTTAAGCTCTAGAGGCACGTACAATATCTACAAATATGCTGGTGTTGTGTGTTTGACAACACAAAATATTAAATTTTTTCTCTACTGGAAATTCATTCATACATATTTTACATCTAAAATCGTTTAGTGTTTTTCGTGTCAATTTAGCTCGACGCGAACACGCACGAAATCAGATTTCTTGTCACGAACACTTCATGTTGAGTCGTGCGTGTTCGTGTCACGAAAAAAAACATGACACGCGCCCATCTCTAGCCAGAAGTCATATTTAAATTATAATGACAAAATATTATCTTTCGAATAAAGAAAATTTCAGGTGAATTTAAAAAATTCATCTTTGTTTTAGTCCAGTTCAAAGGTCTATACCTCTGAAAAAAGATAACCTTCATAAGAGTGATTTGCAACTTGCCGCCCGCACGCTATACAAATCGTATTAATTATGATAGGTGTAGAGTACTCACTAAATATAAACATAGAATGCAAATAAAATACCAGTTTATTTCATTGTAGTATTTTAAACAATGATACACACACCGGAATAAATTTTAATTTGATGTAGTTTAGTGTTATCTAAGTTTGCTGTATGTGAAAAATTTTGCTCTCAAGGAAAAAAGTTTGACGATCACTGTTGTACAAATTTTGTACTGTGTAATGATCAAGGCGAATATATGTTTGTTAAATTGTACTTTCATCATACTGAAATCTTAAATACCTTGAAAACCCATCAATACTCGTAGAACACAAAACACATTATAAGGGTAGTTTTTTTACAAAAGGTCTTCCAATAAAACGTGCGTTTTACTTAAAACCAATTAAGTTTTATAAATAAAGTTATAGATAGTATGGTTTTTGAAATTATGTAGATAAAGCGAAATATCCACTTCTTTAAAAGGGGTGTCTTCGAAAGGATAAAATAAAATTTTTTTAAATAAAGTAAAGTAAGCTAAAATTAAATCAATTTTAATAAAATATAGTAAAGTAAAATAAAATCAAGTGAAGTTGTGTGTACATTTTGGTCAAGCTTAACATTTTTTAAATAAAATATATTAAATTTTAATTAAATTAACTAGTAAATAAAAAATAAAAGAAAACAAAACAAAATAATATCAAATATAATATAACAGAATAAGTGATGAAACTAACGGAGTCTGTGTAGGGATATTATTGACAGATGAAACTGCCAGTTATGCTAAAAAATTTATTCCAAGAAAACTCTTCTGTGTCATTCTTTTAGTGGAATTCACTTGCTGTAGCCTATATAAAAAATTTATAAAGACAAAAAAAAATTTTATCCCTCACGTTATATTATCTATAATTCTGAAAATTTATTTTACTTGTAATATTGCATGAGGCAAAATAAAAAACTATAGACAAAAGATGTTAATTTGGATCTACTGTTCATTACCTCAGTATAAAAAATAAAAATTAATAAAGCAAAATAGCTTAAAGCGAATTATTCGCTTTTTTATATTCTTTAAGCATGTGAGAACAACCGTGTTAACAAAAAATTTGGTGAAAGCCTAATTGACATAAAAAATAGTTTAAGGGGCCCATACACTACAACAGTATGCATGCGCAACCAAGTGTTTGTGCCAGCGGTTTTGTCGTGTATGGGCAGTTTGTGTGATTGTACATTTTGCTGTAGCGATGTCAAATAGAGTTTGATATTTTGTTGATGGTACCAGCTAGCTGGTATTGTGTATGGTGAAATTAGCTCAGTTGAGTAAAGTTGTCAAGGAGTAAATATGCATTTAAAATTCATAGCATGATACAATTATACAAGGTACTTGCACGACTACAACAAAATTGCAACACCAAGAAACACACGTATTTTGTTGGTAGAAACATACCTATAATTGTCAGAAGCAGATGTCTTTTGTTTTTAAAAATAACAATCACAGGGTAACTAAAGTGCAATTGCAGAGGAGGCATTCATGCATGATTATAGTCATTCAGTGTTGCCAATATGTGTGTAATACACAGTGTGTAATTTTTACTCTCATCTGTAGACCATGTAATGAGATTCATGTATAATATGTGTGTAATTCTACTTTGGGTTCTATTTTTATTTAATTTTGTTTTAATTTTAATCTACACAAAGCATGTGTAGTGTAATTTTCTTCAATGTACAAATTCATTGGCAACACTGTAATCATTTTAATCACACACATACACTAACATTTTTGCAGCTTGTAAACAAAGTTTGACAACTTTCTGCATTGTATACATTAACAGGCTGGGCTTGTGCAAGTACCTTGTATAATTGTATCATGAGTCATAGTTTGTTGAAACATAATTTGTTTCAATGGAAAATGCAGCAAAAACTATGTCACTATTCATAACCACCCTTCTTAAATTTGTTTTAAAAGTGAATATTGTATATACCAGTTTGCTGGTATGTTATGTGGTTCGAGCGTCATTGCTCAATAGCTTGATTGCACGTACATGCGGTTGTAGTGTATGGGCCGCTTTACAACATGTGTCTGGGCCGCATAAGCACAACCAGAAAATATCTTAATACAGGGTTACAAAATGATCACATTCAAGTTATACACTAATGCTTTCAATTCAACATCGGAGGCGTGAACGATTTGTATACATTCCTTAACAATTTGTAAGCGAACGAGTAGTAACTAAAAAAATCAGAAAACCCGACTGGGACCAACTTTGAACCGTTAAATATCCTAAATGGTCATTCCAAATGAAAAATCATAAGAGAAACCTAAAGATGATTTTAAAATACCTGTGGAATCATACCTATTTTGATATACATAGTTCGCCGACTTTTTATTTCTTTCGAGTTTACAAAACGGCGAATGTTGGCAGCCATATTGAGTTTTGACTACTGTTCTAACACTCCCGAGATTAAGACAAAGTCAAATCGAATGATGTAAGAATCATGAAAATCGGTCCGCGCGTTCGGTTTACATAGTGCCACAAAGGAACACACATACATACATACGTACATGCATACATACATGCGTCGCGCAGACGGATAAAAAGTGACAACGTCGCGTTGTCATAGAGTGAAGACAGCCATCGTAACATTATTTTTCCCTCAGTGTATTATGTAAAATTTTTATTATTAATCAGGAATAATTAACGTCACTATTTTCAGTTCCTATACAATGAAATATTTTTATTAATTAATGTGATTTTATAAAGAAGAAAATATAAATTAAACCAAACTTTTTAGCTGGGGGAAGTACCGATATTTTTCTGTGCAGCCACGCACTTTAGCAGCACCCATGTCTAATTACTTGGGCAGACATTGCTTGTTAACATCAGCTATTTAACATGCATTTTTAATGAAATGGAATATGAGAAATTATTAAATTGGGTATAATTTTTAATATTTTCAACAAGCTCTCAGTTTGAAGTTTCAAGTAAAATTGGTGTATTGATACTAAATAGCGTGTGGCTAGGAGTTTTGAGTTAGAAATAATAGAAGTTTCTGTTTTCGGCAAATTCAGTTAAGACATAATATAAGTTTGTATTGCCATGTTACATAAATCAGTTTATCTTAAATATGTCGTGTATGCTGTTAATTTCGTAATTACCAATTAGTTTGGGTCCCTCCAAACGAAATTATAAACACTTAGTTTTAAGTCTAAACAAATAGACTTACCTGAGAAAGTAATAGAAATTAATAATCGATTAGTTAATGTCAGCATAATAAAAAATAAGTTGACCTCGATCTTAAACAAGCTTTCTTATTTTTAATATTCCAAATTAAGAAAAAATTAAACAAACATTTTAAAATTCAGAAAGCAATCTTATTCCTCAGCGAAGAGTTAAGTACATACAAGTCAACTTTTTTTTAAATTAATTTCCTTATTTGAATTATTATTCAGCAGAAAAACAAGAATTTAATTACTGATACTCATTTATCGCCGGGTACCACCTCTCAAGATACTAATTATTCAAATTAACGACACAATCATCATTATCATCCGAAATCGCTGACAATCAAACAAAAAATCGGTACAATCGCAAAAATACAAGACAATTAAATTTAATTTTAAACTTCACTAAATTATATGAAATTTTAATATATTCAGAATAATTTACTTAGAGTAAGATTTGTTGGTCAAAATAAATAACGAACCATACTCAGCAGCTGCACGATGCCTGGCGGTAAAATGTCTTTAGTGTTCTTCTTTGATTTCTTTTTAATTTGCTACTATTAAAAAAATAAAGTATGATTTTAAACGAAATAAAATATTTTAAATCACTTTAAATTTACATACAAAATATAAATTCAAAAGATGTTAAATTCATAATTAAATAAGGCAGGTTTGTCTTTTTTTTTAAACATTTAAACATCAGTGAAGAGTTATAAATTCTTAAAATTTTTTCTTGAAAAATAGAGGTGTGTTTAAATTTACGACAGCAAAAGGCACATGCCTTTTGCAAAACAAATGGTAAAACGTATTTATAAGATGCTCGTACTGTTTGATCCAAAAAAAATTATTAATCGGCCATTAACTACGTTTATACGCGCACAATTTGTTATATTTACAAAAAAAAACTTGGTAGCACTACTATAGAAAAGTTATTTATGTTACCAAAAAAATTGTGTAAATGTATAAAGTAATCAATAATAATTTATTTTTATTGTCATCAACCTTTTTTTGTGCAATATTTGTCAATTTATCGTTTTTTACTAGCAAACATTTGTAAGTAAGGCAACCTCAAGCATTTTATTTGCAAATAGTGTGCTAATCGTGAATTGTTTTCTGAGTTAGTAAGTCGCAATAAAACAATTTACAGTTTTATTTGCGAACAAGCCATAAGTATAAACGTGGTAATTAATAAGTGTTTTATATAAAGTTTCAGAATCTTCTCAATGGCCAATTTGAACTTATATTTTAAGTCTGATTCTGAATTCTATCTGAATTTCCCGTTCGTTTTGAGATTTTGCATTTTTCAAAGTGGATCTTTTCCAAAATACATTTATTAAAGTACATTTGCAGCTACTCGAAAACTTTTTAAAACAAATATATTTTTTCAAACAGTACACTCACAAAAATACCTTTTACAAAAGTATGTTTTTCAAGAAATGACTTTTCTGAAGAACCTTTAGTAAAAGGTTCTTTTTCTTAAAGCACCTCTAGCAAAAAGTACCTTAGAAAAAAATACCTTTAAAGAACATAGCTTTTGCAAACAAACCCTTTTTCCAAACATACCTCTCACAAATAATACTTCTTACAAAAAGTAACTTCGTATGAGGACTTATCCTACTGCGACAATGGAAGTCCTTGAACTCACATCTCTGCTTATTGTGATAGAAACTGCAGCCAAAAAAAAGTCATCTAATTAGTCAATCATCCCTGGCAATACAATTATCTCTACTTGCTCAACCTTCTGATGTGATGAACAAAGCGTATGACATTGATTAGAGATTTTATACTGTTCTGGCCAGAAGAGAAAGGGGAGATATCACCACGATACACTCTTAGACATGGCACCATCACTTGGTATATGGTTCAAGAACGCTGGAAGGTTCTGGTGCGGTAGTTGTAGGACCAAGGATAAACTTTTCTGAGTTTTTTGGAAAAATTCCTACCATCTTTGAATCTTAAAGCAGTAGTCAGTCAAACCGAAAACTGTACGAACATGTCCACAGCTGAAGCTCGTCGTTGTGTACATACTCGTATATGTATTCGTTTATTGTGTTAACTTCGACTACGAGCAACAGGTTGTGATTGGGCAGTCAAAAAAATAAAAAGTCGATGAAAGTCGATGCAGTTTTTTAACACTGAATTTAAATAAAAAAATTTCGCTTATATCAATTTTAGTTTCACTAAATGCTTACGCTGCTTGCTGCAAATATTTGGCTAGTCTGAACATGCCAGATTTAATGTGTTCACATTAGTGATGAGCTATTTTTCGAAACCTGTTACTTTTTCACAGCGATTGAAAAATCACTAATCACAACTGTGACTGAATTTATCAAGTAACAGGTTTTCCAAATGTAGTTCTTTCATTCAAACTGTGAATGCTCTTGCATGCTTACTTTACAGTAAATAAAGCTACCACATGAATTTATTTGTATACGTTCACCGTATATCGAGAAAAAATCTTCTAGTCGTGTCAATTTTACTGTCTCTCTGACTCTCATACGACAATTATCAATATTTGGTTGGGATTGATGCTAATTGTTTGTTCTTGTCGCTCTTCTTATTAGCAATTATCAAAATACCAAAACTAATACATACTTTTAAAGCAGAAGAGCTGAAATGTGTTAAACCGTGATCACAGTCCCTGTTCAATTTCACAACTCTTCTTATTAGATTTTGTCAAAATAACAGAACTGCTACAAACAAAATACTGCTAAACTGTGATCACAATCACAGTTTAAAAGAACACCGATTTAGAAATCACGTTCACAAGGAGCAACATTATTAAAAAATCACAGTTTCACTCAACACTAGTTCACATATTCACTGGAATTATCAAAACGCAATTTAACTTAAGTATTTCCTAGAGCTGAGCAAAAGATGTTTGCTTGCTTAACCTTCATGGTGTACATTATTGAATTGTTCTCTCTTTTTAGTGCTCTTTATATATATTATGAGAACACTGAAACTGGTGCTCAATTTTATCAAAAGCATGCAACAGCATTTGTTTATACGCCAAGCGAGGGCATTAGTTATTGTAGTGTCGAAGCATATTTCACTAGTGCACACCGAATGACAATTGTAAAATGAGAACACAAGTGTAAAAATATGTGTATGTTTAAAAGAAAAAACAAACAACGTAGATTGTTTGAGCGTGTTAGTTTGCATGCGATACTGTTCTAAGTTTTATAATTTATTGATTAAGACTAAAAAATAAAATATCTATAAAAATAATATCTTTCAAAATGGATATAAAAGTAAAAAGTTTTATTAACACTTAATATTTTATGAAATTTTGAGTTTGTGAAATGAAGTATGGTGCACTATGAAGTGTACAATAAAAATATTACATACTTGACACAAATGTCTATTCAACTGTTGTACAATGGTTTTGTGTGGTTTCTGTTTCCTTGTTGTCTATTTTTGCTTCACACTCAATTACGATCACCACTACAAACAATATTCGCTCTTGAAAAAAATACAATACTGTGCACTTTTTCATAGCTTGCGCACACTTCTACTATTTACTAAAAGTAACCTTAAAAGTATCTAAATAGTTAATTTTAAACTTATATTTATAGATGTAAATATGTATCTGTTAAAATCTCCTTACCATCACCAAAACAAATAAATAAATAAAAAAGTTTTCATTTAATCTTACCCTTTGAGGTGCATTCAATAAACGCAGAATCGTGCCCAGTTGTGTGGCCAATGGCAGCGTGGCGGCAAAGGCATACGTTGGTGCCCGTGTTGGTATGGGATACATTGATGTACAATCGAGTGGATCAGTATCGACAAGATACTGCACCCGAAACGTAATCAATTCATCGGGATCCATTTTAACAATCATATTGTTAAGGAAAAGACAAAAAAACTCATATACACACACTCATTTACACTTGAATACTTTTTAAGTGATTTTCTTATGTTAAATAAATTCTCTAGATTATTTCTTGTATTTCTCTTGCCTTGTCTTTAAATTACAACGATTTAAGAATTGAGATAAATAACTAAATTATTTTAGAGTCGTTGCTTTTCTTTCCTTGTGATTTTATGGAATTATTTTCAAGATTAGCACACACACAAATTATTACATGGTTAGATTTGTTTATCGGAGCCGTAGAATTGTTGTTTGTTATTTTATGGTTTGATTATTTTAAAATATATTTACTTGTAATAAATGAGACACTGTAAAATAAAAGATAAAAATGATAAATTAAAAGAATTCTTCATTGAATTTGAAAACTTTAAGTTGTTACCACAGTTTGTTAAAAAAAGGACTGTATGCTATATATAGAAACAATAAAAACAATAATCAATCCAATTTGAATCTCCACGCCCCCCTTGCCATAAGTAGAAAAAGTTTTATGCGAACAGTTTCTTCATGAAATCAATTAATTACATTAAATAAGTTTAAAATTAGACACCTTATTGAATTTGAAATTCCGTTTCACAAATTTTGTTATAAATTTCATTAGTTTTTCCTTGTTTAAAATACCCCTATTACACTCGTAAGCACTCATAACGTTTAATCTGTAATTTTAATTCGTTTAAGGTTTGCCTTAAAGGTTGTTAACTAAATATTACTGCGTTTAATCGTTAAATCTTAATTGAGTCTAAATCTAAAAACAATGCAGCAAAGAGAAACATATTACAAACAACTCCTCCCTGGCCATAAAATAGATAATAAATAAAGTGACCACCCCTTTTGCAACAACAGATGAACAAATGGGTTGGTTAACTATTTGTTCGTATAAGAAAAACCAAAACTTACAAGGAGCCTCCAAGACATTCATCTTACCATCACTTCAAGTATATATTTATGATAATCAAAACAAATTGCATTTATTTGTTTTTATTTTATTTATTAATTTAAAAATTTAGGTTTTTGCTTACATTTAATGTCAATACCCTACACGACCACGGGACATTAATGAACAGGAGAAACATTTTATTCTATATTAAATCTTCCAGATTATCCTTCAACTTATATTTTCTGCTTCTTACGAAGTCATTGCAATGATTCTAGCGTGTTTGCACTAGAGAGCTGCACAAGTTTAAGTTCAATGACTTACGATTTCCATCAATGAGTGCGTCTCTTTTGCTTTTCAAAAAATTCATTGAAAAAATTATCTGTCGTACGAATAAAATAATGGAACAACATGTGTCAAGGTAAGTAAAAGAAAATGTAAGTAAACAAGGAAAAGTATTCATGCTAAGCAATATATTGACATTTCTACAGGAATGTCAACTTTTCGCAGCGTGCGACACCAAACAAGAAAAATAAACTTTTTTTACTTCCTTATATATTTGTGCAGGCCGTCAGTAGCTCTACATTAGGTAAAGTTTTAACAAAAAAAGTCACATTGTTTGAAAATTTAAGCTTAATTGACAAAAAAGTAAACTTTCTCGTAGAAATTCCCATATTCAATTAAGAATTTAATGGATTCATTTAAATTTTGATGGTAAAGTAATAATATGAATTGCTAATAAACATATGAATAACACTTTACTTTACACTTAATTCTACTCTAACGTTTTAACTCATTATTTTAGCATGGCGATGTCATTGGAGGCAAGTACATACAACCTTGAATTGCAAGTAATAACTTCGCAATGTCAATACTTAAAAGTCATGCCAAACACAAAACGCAATACAAATCAAATTTCAGCTGAAGGTATTGAATTCGTGCTTGATGTTTGAGGTCAGGCGTTTTACTCACTGGTATATCGCACACTTTTACCTTATTACGCGCTAAAAGCTTGTAAGGTAGAGGTCCATAGCTCGCTTTTTGCGCGTTACGCTTTCTATGCATCTGTCAAAAAAGTAGAATCAATGTAATAGTATGTGACAAGTTACATTGCAAAAAG
This sequence comes from Nowickia ferox, assembly GCA_936439885.1. Taxonomy (NCBI): domain Eukaryota; kingdom Metazoa; phylum Arthropoda; class Insecta; order Diptera; family Tachinidae; genus Nowickia; species Nowickia ferox. The sequence continues at coordinate 85,289,972 of OW387024.1, forward strand.
CGCAAAACGCGTAGGCGCGTTCAAAGCAAAAAGTAGATCTACTTTCTACTTTTGTACGCGTTACAAGCACCATGAAAGAAAGTCAGCTGTTCTTGAATGCTAAAGATGTTAAATAATACTTTATTTCTTACGTTATCGATAAATATTATTTTGCCGTGGATAATTTTTTTTTTTTTTTTTTAATAAAAAAAATTTCTTAGTAAAAAAAAACTTGTTTAATAAAATATGTGAATATTTTCATTAATGCGATGTATTTTAATTAACTTTTCACCACACTTTTCTCAGTAACAAAATTTTGCATATTAGTTATCGATTACTTTTACGACTAACTCCACAAATTCTTTTAAAGACTCGATTTCACTCTCCATTTTTTCTTTATAAGTATTTATAAACAAACGCACACAGCTGATTAAAACAAAAATAAAATGGTGCATGAAAAGCAGTTCATGTAACTCAACGCGAACAAAGTATAGAATGAAACAAGAGGATGAAACGCGTGTAAAGCATAACGCGCAAAAAGCGAGCTATGGACCTCTACCTGTACAAATTGAAAAAATTCACTTGATTTCGGCAAGGTGTGAACATTGAACTATAGACATGATAAGCAGAGAATAAATTATTTTGTTTATTTACCTTGCAGTTGTTGTATACAATATTGCTGTAAAGTAATGTGGACGGTATGTAGTTCTTGAAGAAAGCTAAGTTGTGCTTAATGTAAGTCATTACACATTATTAACTGGAAAGTTGACTAAAAAGAAATTGAAGTATAGAGTGCTTAATCCAAAACTATACTACTCCCAATGGCTGAACTTGATTTTAAACAAAAACTTTGGCTTCAAAGGAAGTTAACTTTATGTCAAAGAAAATATCCTAAAAGCGATAAATTGTATAATTGTATTGGCCTATTGATTCAATCAACTCTTTCAAGAAATAAACACCTTGCAAAATAGTTCCTTTAATAAGTCGATTGCTTGGCATATGCCTGTCGTAAGATCGCATGCAATCAATTACAGAGATTCTGCTTTGCGATATGGTGCCGTACTACTGGAAGAAAATACTCGTATTTTTGCAAATCACATGATCCATGTTTCAAATCAGAGACACTTAGACAATTGTAATAGTTTCCATTATTATTAACAAAAAATATAATAACTACTCTCGCATATGCTGAAGGGGATCACAAAGTCGAACCGGCCCTACCACTTGAAAATTTTGTACTTCATTTTGTATTTAAAGGTTAACTTCACTTGGCATTGAACTGAAAGTTATTCAATCTTATGAATTCAAAGATTATATACTTCTATTTATTATAAATGGCAGCAATTTATGCTTTGTTTCGTACTCTTGCAGACGATAATGATAATAAAAACAATAAATGTGAAAAAGTACATACTCGTACATATGTTTATATTTACAATAGTTTTAAACAATTTTTAAGCAAAAACAAAATCAAAATAAAATCACCGGCGAACTCATGCAATGAATTGTAATTATGTCGTTCAACTGGGCGTGTATTGAGTATCGCTTTAATTGCATTGTAATCCCCATAAAAACTTTTTACGATTTTCTATAAATTTTTATAAAACGGTTAACGCCGTTAGTTTTCAAACAGTCCATTTATATTTCAAACACATTTATGTATGTAAATGAATTGTTTATATATATAATCTTTAATGTTTAATGACCAATAAGGCAACAACTACAAATATTATATAATTTGAATTGGAAAAGAAACCAAAAACGGTCTGAATAAAACTTTGTGATAACATTTTACATTTGGAAAGTGTAAGATATTCGTCACAATTTATTGAACTGCTGCATATTGTCCAACCCAGTAGTATTTATTTATAAGTAGCCCAGCTTTTGAATTAATATTATAGCACAGCCTCAGCTGTTTTAATTGGATGAAAATCTAAATTCTCTAGGGACATCTTTTTCATACATTTGCCATGAATATAATTTTTTGAAGAGTACAAAAAAAATTAAGCAATTGTAGTATAAAAGAGTTCAAAATTAATTAAAGCTATAAATTTTTAAATCCCCTTTTTGTGTTCAAGACCTCCCACTGTGCGCTATTTTAATTTCGTCTTAAGAATCATAAAATTATTTATTTGAAAACAAAACACAAAAAAAAAAAAAGGAAATAGGCCGCAAGAAACAAACCTTCAAAACTATTAAAATTAAACCGCAAAAAAATAATAAAAACGAAAATAGTGCAAATTATACTCGCATGATCCACATTATGGCAACAGGGGAATTAAAAAGGAAAAAAATTATAACGAACTTTAACTTCAAAACAATTTAAACTAAATTTAAAAGACAAACTGTGCATTTCTACGGAATCGTTACAATACAACAATAAAATACCAGAATACAAAAATAAAAAATATATACTAAATACATAAATGTTCAAAATTTATTATTGTTTAATCACCGACGACAACAAACAAGTTAAAGAGCAGGCAAAAAATAACTTTAATTGCAATAAATTATATCGTTAGCTAAAATGTAAAAAGACGTAACTAACAAAAATATAATTTTAAAAGAGAAGCAAAAAACTAAACAAACTTATAGTTAAGAAACCTTTTTTTGATCGCAGAAGTGTTAAATGTTGTCAAGACATGTAGTTTAATGGCATTCAGAATAATCAATCAAATACTCTTTCCGCCTTTTTGCATTTTAGCTAACCATATACTTCATTCGTAGTTATGATTTCTTGTTCTTTCCTGCTAAAATTGCCAAAATGGTGTACAAATTAAAAATTATAATAAAAAGACACAAGCACACAAACACAGTCAGCAACTAAGAAACAGTTGTTGCAAAACGAAAAAAAAATAAATTTGGACAAAAAAAATTCTTTTGAGTCTTTTCAGGTCTTTTTATTTTCAACTCTTTTTCTTATTAAGTTCGGCTTCATTTATGAAATGCGTGGGAATGTTTTAATAGTTGTAAAACGAAGAGGGAGAGACATCAAAAGAGAGGAGAAATGAGAAAAAGTTTAGGAGCACAAACAAAAAATGGAGTGGTCAAAAGGATAGACAGACGGACAAAGGAAGTCCAATTTAGCCACAATAAAGTTGAAGTATTTTTTTTACTTAAATACTTGCATTCCTTTAATATAGGGTGTTTTTTATTGAGGTATAGAACTTTAAGTTGGCATCACTTTTTTAACTGGCGGCCATTTTGTCAGCTGTCAAGTGATTAATATTTAGTTTGGTTTGCCATTTCATCATGAACAGGTTGACAAAAGAACAACGCTTGCAAATCGTGCAAATTTATTTCGAAAATAATGGTTCAGTTCGCGAAGTTTACCGCAAGCTCCGTCCATTTTATGGTCGACATAATCGTCCATCAGAGCAATTAATTCGGTTAACCTGTCAATTGGCCACCAAGATCGTGTGATTTGACACCATTGGATTATTTTCTTTGGGGATATGTGAAGTCGCTCGTCTACGCCAACAAACCAGAAACGTTAGGGGACTTGGAAGCCAACATTCGTGGCGTTATTGCCAACATACGGCCCCATATGCTCGAAAAAGTGGTTGAAAATTGGACCTGTAGAATTGGCTTTATTCGAGCCAGCCGCGGCGGCCACATGCCCGAAATCATATTTAAACGTTAATGGCATAAAATTATCCTTCCAATAAAGCCAAATTGATGGACATTAAAACGATTTTCTTGTGTTTTATTTCAATTCTAAGTTCTATACCTCTGAAAAAACACCCTGTATTTAAGAAGTAGCTGTTATTGTTGTTGTAAAAGCCAACAGAAACTACAAGAAATGTTGGAATATAAAAGAAACTACATTCACATTGCGCCACTGACACTAATGCTGACTACACATCTGGCATTCGTTGTCTTGTCATTTTCAAAATGTGTGCAACGTCGTTCACATTATGTTTTTTGTATGGAAAACAATGCCACACAACGAAAAATATTGGAAATCACAAACGTTGCCACAAGTGCACACCATTGCGATGTCACAAAATGCCATAATGTGTACTCGGCATAAGGATAAAAAGAAGCATAAAAGAATGAAATAACAAGTTCTTACTCTGTTAGGAGTTGAGGCCAAAAAGTTGACGAAATTCTTACAAAAAATTTCAGTAAAGTGTGAATGTGACTCGCACAGAAAGGATTCCATACGGCCACTACATATGTATGAAATTCTACACATACTTTGGCTTATATAATCGAATATCTTACCTGATGTAGACATTTTAAAAAAAGCTTTTTTTGGTTTTTGGCGATTTTTCAAGCTTTGGCGGTTTTTCTTATTTTTGGCGCTTTTTTCGTTTTTGGGATTTTTTTCAGTTTTTACCTTTTTTAAAGTTTTTGGCGTTTTTTTTTAATTTGGGCTACTTTTTCGTTTTTTGCTATTTATTTTAGTTGTAGAGATTTTTTTAGTTTTGCGCTTTTTTCGTTTTCATGATTTTTTTCGGTTTTCAAGAGTTTGGCTTTTACGGTTTCCAAGATAGAGCAAGTTATCAAAATTACATAATCAAAATTACATTAACTGATAGAATACCCTTTTATTTTGAGTTTTTTTTTTTAATTTTGGTCTTAATTGTTATAGTCTGCCAAATTCCCCAACTCTATTTAAATATCAATTCATATTGTCGATTTTCATTAATTTTCGTATGGAGAAATTACGTTTAAATCTGAATTTCTATTTAAATAAGTTGGGGAAATATGCTCTAACTTTGCAAACTTCAAGTGTCTAAATATAATTTTATCTATGTATGTTACATGGGATTTTAAACATTTTCGTTGCTCGTTTTGAAACAGCCTTAAATTTTTAACTGCCATATATAACGTTCTACATATTCTGTCAATATTTTAGGTCCGTAGTTCTTACAGTTCTCGAGAATACAGCCTGTGAGCGAAATCAATAGGGTTCCTTTTTACAAGACTGTGCGACGCCTGTGCAGATAAGGAATAAACTATTTGTACACCCATAATTTTCGAGGTTTGAGGCAAAATGACAGAAATTTAAAAAATAAGTTATGCCAATATTTAGAGTGCTAATAAATATGTTTATACAAAAAATAAAAAAGGAATTTATAATTAACATAACAACAATAATAACAAAAATATTAAAAAGTCATTGTACATGAAAAAATACGTACAAAATGCTTGGGGTCGTCAACTTTTTTGATTTGCGGTACCAAGCTGTCAACAAATGGCATTCGTATGTGGTGTTATATGTTCTCAAAATAGTAATAGTTCACATTAACTGCCAAAGAATTCAAAACATTTACCACGAGAGGCGCCACTGCCCATTAAACCTTTATATTGCTATCACCATGCATTACTCGAGGTAAAACTAAGTAATTAATCAGCCCAATCATGAATATTCCCTCGAAATTTATTTCTCACGGAAAATAATTTTCTCGAGAAAACATTCCTCCAATCATAAATTCCTTGAGAAGAAAAAAAGAGTTATACGTGGCATCACCGCATTATGAAGCTCGTTGTTTTGTTTGTTTGTTGACATTTTGTTTCTCCCTTTTTTGAGTGGGAGAGTAAACAAAAGTATTAAAATTCACCAACTTAAAAAAATATGTATGTAAAAAAAAGTTTATAAATGATTTATTTGGGCATTATTTGTGTTTTTCCAAATAAAAGAACTATAAAATACAAGTTTATGTATATAAATTTTGTTTTAATCGAGTATTAACCATGTTTTTATGTAAACTCCCTTCTTGCAAGAGAAAGATTTTTAGTGAAAAAAGTAAGTTCAACAGCGTTCATAATACCAACTTTTTTCCCGGGGAGTTTTTTTGTACCCGCATTTGGTAAAAAAAGGGAAAAAACAAATTCATGATTGGAGAAAAGGTAAAAGTGAGAAAACTCGTGCGGAATTTGTGTTTATGATTGGGCTGATTATACATGACGAGGAATTGATTCAATAGTGTAATATGTGGAGATTGTTTTAGATCATTTCGTAGTTAATGTGAACTACTATTATTTTAGGAACATTGACGGCTTGGTACCGCAAATCAGTAAATTTTCACACAAGTGAAATACCCCAAGCATTTTGCACGTATTTTTTCGATGTATTTTGTGCCTGTACAAATACTTTTGTCCAATGACTTTTTAATATTTTTGTTATTATTGTTGTTATGTTAATTATAAATTACCTGTTTTATTTTTTTTATAAACATATTTATTAGCACTGTAAATATTGGCATAATTTATTTTAAAAATTTCTTCTCAATTTGCCTCAAACCCCGATAATTATGGGTGTACAAATAGTTTCGTCCTTATCTGTATGTATGTACGCATGTATGTATGTATGTGTGTCCTTTTGCAACACTATATAAACCGAACGCGTGGACCGATTTTGATGATTCTTACATCAATCGATTTGTCTTAATCCTGGGAGTGTCATTAAAGACAGCAGTAAAAATTCAATATGGCGGCCATTTGGTAAATACGAAAAAAATAAAAAGTGGGCGAACTATATCAAAATGGGCAAATAAATAAATACGATAAGAAAAATGAATAAATAAATATCAAAATGGGTATTATGCGACAGGTATTTTGAAATGATCTTTAGGTTTCTCTTATGATTTTTCATTTCGAATGACCGTTTAGGATATTTAACGGTTCAAAGTTGGTCGCAGTCGGGTTTTTTGATTTTTTTAATTACTATTTACTTGTTGGTGCACGTACTCAAAAAAAAAATGTTTTTAGGTCGATTATGGATGCCGCCAAAGTATATCAATATGTATAAGATATATGCGAGAAATCAGTTGATAGACTTTATTATCGTGTAGTTTTCGTGTCTAGCTGCCAAAGCTGTTTACAACTTCAGTACGCCATTTTATTTTGTTTTGCTTTGTTATACATAATCCTACAAATTGCGTATGGTGGCAACGTGCTGAAAACGCCTGTTGTTTTTGTGTTTTCTTAGTTGTTGTAGAGTCACATATACTTTATAAATATAAATATTTATTTTAATATTTTATTTTTATTTAACATGTATCCACCGTGGCCATCGAGAGAAATGTATTCATGTATGTGTATTCATTTGTATAGGAAGCCGATTGAAGTTCGACACTCTGGTGCCACTTTGGACGGCTATCGTCAAAAGGTATACGAATTAAAAAAATATATATATTTGTTATTGACATGCATCTAATCGTGCTGAGCTAATAACAAATAAAATGTTTGAATTTTTTAAATAAATATATATTGGATGAAGGTAAGCTTCGATTGTGTTGCCAGATGCTAAAACTAATAGTTGTAGCTGTAGACTAGTCAAATAGTAAACAGATAAACAAATAAGTTAGAGCAAAATAACTAAAACCTAACTAAAATTAAATATACATATGTACTTCAAAGTAGCAAACCAAAAAAGTGTGCCTTAAGCAGAACAAAAATAAGCAAATTAATAGACATATGAATGACTAGTAAGGAAAAAAAACACAACGGCAAGACTGTTGTAAATTGGTGATGTTAAACTTAAGCTTTAATTACATAAAAAGTTTGTCAACATTTTGGAGTACGATGAGTCAAAACAATTCTCATATTCCATTTTCATTGAAAACTATTTTGTAGAGCTGAAGTTTACATTAATTGACACCACACACACAGTCAACCAAACTCAAAAACGCTTATGATGAAGGTGTGGCGGTCTTCGAAATCAATATGTTGTTCCGTTCTTCCAGTGTTTGTGATAAAAATTTACCATTGCCCTTAGTTCAAGTTGTTCCTTAAAAATTATCGCATATGTATAATTTGTCTTTATTTTCACAACAGACTGTGTAATTTTTGGTGTTTTTAACCATTACTATACTCTCTCTCCCTCTCTCTGTTATTGTAATAGTTTTGGTAAAGGAAATGGAATTTGAATTCAAATTTTATAAAATATGATTTTGTAATGAGTGTATCTCCGAACATGTTTCTTAATGTCAAATGGTGTTATTTCAAAGGTCCAATATGTTTACAATATTTAGTAGGATTCGATTAGGTGGAAGTATATGAAATATAAATATATACATTTTTAATTTTAATTTGTATACTTTCACCCACTTTTCTTACCTCGATATTGTCTCATTGTTTGTACGAAATTTTTTGTAGAAATCGATTCTTTTAGAAATACATAGAATTTAAAATCAAACTAAAATAGATGTGGATCCACCCACTTCTGTTACTGCGAGATTGTGCTAATGCAAGAGCTAAATACTCGAAAAAAGTCTCGTTTACATGAATTTATTTTAATGGACGTGACCCAGCTCTTAAAGTTTTGTGCAATGCCATTTGAATCTGAACTATGCTGTAAATTGCTAGTCGCTACATCACCAGGAAGGTGAAATTCATTCAAACAAACAAGGCCAAAGTGAGTTAATAAAAAAGACGTGCTAAAATACTCACTGTTTGATAAAATAAAAACCAAGCGGACATTCCCCTCAATCTTTGAGAATAAAAACAATTACCGGTTAAACTGATTTGTAAAAATGTATGGATTAGTTTAAGGAGCTGCAATAAGTTTTAAAGGAATTAAGCCAAATAGAAAGACAAAATTAAAAGAACAAACTTCTCATTCTTTGAAAAAGGAAGCCAGGTATAAAAGTTAAAAGAGCAGGTGTTGATTTTTTATATTTTCAGTTAAGCAGTTGGAAGATTGGAAACAGAAAATAATAAAATATAAAAAACTTTCTGCAAAAATAAAGTACACACCGCTCATTTACTCAAAAAACGTCATAACTCAAAAAAAAACAAGTTTGCCGGAAAACGAGTTTAAAGTTATAATTTACACACAACTTAATGGCAAAAGAAAATTTTATTTTGCTTTCAAGAGTTCTTTGGGTAAAGCAGCGATATGTATAATCAAAAGTTTAAGGGCAGCATACATTTTATTTCTTTTGAAGTTACAAGTTCCTTAAAACACTCTTGTTGAAATACCAGTATAATGTATCTCTTGTACAAGAACCACTGGAATATCCTCTTTAAACACTTGCAAAATTTCTTCAAACAAACCCATGGAAGTAATTTCATTCAGTTGTCCATCTTGCAAAGGAAGTAAAATGAATGAAAAATAAGAAGAAAAAACTATAAAGTTTATTTAAAATTTTTAATGTTTGAGTACGTGTTTAAATTTCATAAAAAGAAAATTTAATGAAGCTCCAGTCTTCTTTATAGAAAATACTTACTTTCACGCATACAAATTAATAAATTCCATTCACTAAAAACCAATACCAAACCCGGAATATTTTACCAAAAACTAAACAAATTTAATTACAAATAAAAACTGTTTGGTTAAAGCCAAGAAACAACCTTTTAAAATGTAGAAACTAATTACTGAAACAAACAGTCAAACTATCAAACTATTAATTTCAATTAAAAATCAAACATGACTCAAACTTTGAAATCAACAAAGCAAGTAGCGAAAGAAGCAACAAATTATTATACTAACACCAAAATGTATGGCTGTTAAGACATGTTTAAAATGCTTAAATAAAATTAAAAAAAAAACTACAAAACTTCATTTTCTTACAGGGGAATTGAGGAAGAAAATCTCGAATCTTTTTATGTTGAAAACAAATGAAAATATTTTTAATGTTACATTTTCTTTTTCCTTTTTTAATTAAATGAAAACTTTCCAAAATTTCTTCAGAAGAACAAGTATTTTCTTTACATCAGCATTAATGATTGGCAGTTGATGAAATGAAATTTATGGACTTAATACATCTTAATTGGAACTACGGTTTGTGCGAATGACACAATTTTGTGATCAGGAAATTTAAGTTACGACACTAATGCTTTTCAATTGGCGAGACAATGTCACATATAATGCAGCTTATGTTGTAAAGCATGTGAAGAGAAAATACAATTTTAAATGAATTTTTTGGAATTGTGTCACGTTTATATATTCATCTTGTAGTAATCGAGATATAACTGATCGCCATTTCACGTTTAGAGTTACGTGTTGCAATATAGACATCCGTGTTCGCACATTAATGTAAATTTCAGCTTTGTACATATATACGAGTATACTTAAAATCTTTCAAATAAAATACGAGAATTGTTTTGATTCAGCGTATCACAAGTTTAAACAAAGTTCGAATTTCTAACGTGCCGTTACAAAACTTCCCATATGTAACATATTGGGGGCATACCAACTCAATTAATGGAGGGTACAACATTATTGTGTTACTCGTATTTATAGTGTTTGTTGACGTTGAGCCTTGGAATTCTCGTTCAGTTATTAAGTGAAACTTTATAATGCTTCTAGTCTTGAAATCAATCGGGCAGCAATATACGATAACGTACGAGAGTTTCTTGTTCCCAAGTAGTTAAAGTATGCTTGATTGTAACTTTTAACATAGTATGTAAAGGGTCCGCCATCTAACGTTTTTTTTCAACTAGTGCTTATTTCGTGAATGGTAACATAACATAATAATTAGTTTTATCCTTCCGCTGAACGAATATGGTTGTGTATACGCTTGAACAACGCCGGGAAATATTGCGACATTACCTTGAAAATCATGGTAATGTTGCTCCGTATGTTCGTTATCTCGTGAAAAAAGTGAAAGAAACTGGCTTCCTCATCGATAAACCAAAGTGTGAAAAGCCAAAAACAGTGCGTACACCCGAGAATATTGCTGCTGTGGCAGAAAGTGTGCGTGAAGCGCCATCAACATCAATTCACCGTCGTTCTCAACAATTGAACATTTCGGAGACATCATTGAGACGAATTTTGCATAAAGACCTTGGTATGACGCCATTAAAAGTCCAATTGGTACAGGAGTTGTAGCCAACTGACCATCCTATGAGTTTTCGCTTCGCTAAGTGGGCCTGCGATCGACTTACAGAAGATGCGATTTTGCCAAAAAAAAAATCATCTTTTCAGATGAAGCTCATTTTGATCTTGGCGGGTATGTAAATAAGCAAAATTGTCGCATTTGGGGCACAGAAAACCCGCACGCATACATTGAAAAGCCGACGCACCCAAAACGAGTCACTGTTTGGTGCGGATTTTGGTCCAGAGGCATAATAGGGCCATTTTTCGAAAATGAGCAAGGAGTGGCCGTTACAGTCAATGGTGATCGTTATCGGGCCATGTTGAACGAATTTTTGTTCACAAAAATTGAAGAGATATTGGCAACATTTGGTTTCAACAGGACGGCGCTACGTGCCACACAGCCGAAGCTACACTCGATGTTTTGCGCCCTGTTTTTGAAGATCGCATTATCAGCCGCAGAGCTGATGTCGTTTGGCCACCTCGGAGGTGCGATTTGACACCGTTGGACTATTATTTGTAGGGTGCCGTCAAAGATAAGTGTTACGCCGACAAGCCAGAGACAATTGAGGCTTTAAAGGACAATATTCGTGAAGCCATTGGTAAAATACAGCTGCACACAATCGCTAATGTGCTTAAAAATTGGACCGATCGTGTGGGCTACTGCATGGCCAGCCGAGCAGCCATTTGAATGAAATTATTTTTCATTATTAATCGGAAGAATTGTACTTTCAAATAAAAAAAGAAATTTGAGAAAATAGTCAGTACTTTTTTTATAGCATTTTCAAAAAAAAAAAAGTTATCTGGCGGACCCTTTAGTTATCCGATTGTATTTACGTTCCCCCGCATTTTTCGTGCATACATAATCATAATTATCCGGACATCCGATCCTCCGTTTTGTCATGTGTTCGTTGTAATTAACATACTACTAGCCGACGAGGATCGTACATCCTAATATTTCGTGCATTCGTTGTAATAGTTAACCGATATTAGATATTTATAGCAACCCGGCCGACGTCAACGTAAAGCAATGAGGAGGCTTATCCTTGTATGCAGACAGCAAAAAAAAATCTGAATGAGAAATTCGGCGAATTCTCTGTAATTTTAGCTTAAAATATATATTTGGCACAAAATAGTTAAAGTTTCATAAATAAAATCTTCGTTTGGTAGGATCCTGGACAGCAGATGCCTACTTCAGCTGGGAAATGAAACTACGGTGTAAATGAGCAACTTATAAAAGAAGCAAAATAATTAAAAACCCATACATAGAAGAGATAGAGGTTTATAATTTATTATTTATAAAAATTGTGCCTCGTAAGTTTGTTTTTCATTATGCTAAATTTTCTTATTTTTAAGAAGCAAATTTACAACTGTCCGTGATCGTTGTCAATTGCCGTTGTGTTGTTTTTTCTCTTAAGATAGGATCACACGATTGCCGCAATGCACAAATTATTGCTCCATTTTATATGCCAATCGTGTGATTTCACAATTCATTGTCCACAACATTGTGGTAGTTTGCCGCAATCAAATGCAACTCTGGTGCGGCAATCGTGTGAGCGGTTGATAGACAACCATGCCCCAATAAAAATTTTAAAAATACACCAATATTTATTGTGCTCTCGAGCGGCAATCAAAGAAGCCAATACGCGACAATTTCTTAAGTACTGTAAACTTCAACTTACTTTATATGTAATTATAACTTATTTGAAACGTTAACATGGAACTTTGATAACATCTTTAACGCATTATTTAGCATTTATTCGTTTAAAAGAACGAAAATCGCCTCTGCTTTGTGTATTTACTGAGCACAAAATATACAAAGCAGATCGAATTTTATTTCTTTTAAATTTTCACGTACAAAATAAAACGGGAAAAAAAATTATTTCTTTTTAAAAGAAAACTATTTGCATGTAAAACAAAATAAACTAAAAACTACCACGACAGCTGTTTGTTTGTGTTGGCGCAAGTTAGAACAATCGTGTGACTGGGCTGCGGCAATTATTACCACAAATTCATTCTTCGCCAATCTGCGACAATAAAATTTTTATAAAATGGGGCAATCATGTGACTGCAACGTATTTGATTGGAACAAAAATTGGGGCAGATTGGTGTATTTGCGGCAATCGTGTGATCCTACCTTAAGACACACTTATTTGGTTTGATACTTTAATTATATTTGTTTAATATTTGCCAAAAAACCAATAGGTTCAGTTAGTTTAATTATTTTGTTCGAACTTTATTTGTTTCTAAGTTTGATTTTGATCAGGCTAAAGTTCGTATTTTTAGGAAGGGAAATTAACCCATTAAGGCCCCGCGTTGCGTTTTCGCAACGTTCACTTAAGCCCCCCCTCAGGCATTTTGTGATTACATGATATTGTAATAAAGCACAGAGAACTAAAATTTAGCTTAATATCTAATCGACCTCTTTTTGGATTTTTATCACACATAAGTTTTTTTATAAAAAAAATTTATTTAAATTTTTAATTTTTCCTTTTTTTTGGGTACTTTTAGAAATTGTTAAAAAAAATACAGTAATATATAATATACCTATCTCAAACTTTTGACGGAGGTAGTTGACCTACGAATATTATTATTTTTAGTGAAAATCCCAATTATCTTAGGCATTTGCCACTATTTTTATGATTGGATATATCCTTGATGCGAAAACGCAACAGTGGGCGTAAGCGATATACAAATTATATAAAATTATCAAATGAAAACATATTTATGCAAGCATACATACATATGTATGTATATACATATGTTAATAGTTAGTAAGAGAAAACCGCACAAGTAATGCGAAATTATCCTCTCTCAAGGTATTAAAGAAAAAAGAACGTGGAAGTTATGACTACTGTTATGACCCGAAAAATGAGATAAGTGCTATACGTTGGAATGACAATTCTGTAGTCACTATCTTGTCAAATTTTGTTTCTTTAGAGCCACTGAAACAAGTTAAGAGATACGACCGCAAAAATAAAAAAATGATTACGATTTCTATGCCTAACGCCATATATGAATACAATAAAACTATGGGTGGGGTTGATTTATTTGACAACGCGATGAACAACAACCATATTCAAATCAGAGGGGAAAAATGGTACTGGCCACTTTTTACTAATGCTCTAGATGCAGCTTTAGTAAACTCCTGGAAATTACATTGCCTATTACAAAAACGGGGAAAACAAGCTCAAATGCCTCAACTAGAATTCAGAATGTTTATTATTGAATCTCTTTTGCGGACTGAAAATTGTGAGAGGATAATAGCTACCACCAGTAGTGTTACTAATTCAATGATTCGAACTGATCGAGTCGATCATAAAATTATTCGCCACGGAAAACGTTTGAGATGTCGGCAATGTAGCAGCCAAACAATTTACAAATGTGAGAAATGCGACGTAGCAGTGCACCCGAAGTGCTTTGCAGCCTATCATAATTGATTTAAATATTTAATGTATATGTATACTTTTAAGTTTTTTTTTTTTTAAAGACGTGAATAAAATATTTTAATTTAAAATGTTTACAAATGCCTTTAATTTTTATATCGTTTAGGCCCAACGTTGCGTTTTCGCAACGGAGGTTATCTGGGCCCCCACTGATCCGATTTTCCTAAAAATTGTTTTCTTTCTTATTTAGGTACATACAATTAAATTTTAAAAGTTTCATCATTATAGCTCAATGGGATCATGGATCGGGCCTTAATGGGTTAAGTAAAATTTTACATACTCGTAAGTGATAAAGACTTTTAATGCCTTAAATTGAAGGATTTCTGTTTTCGTGATCTTGGTGACCAATGGACGTCGCCAAACGTTCTAGAAACTTCCCATGCAATAGAGCCAAACTCGGTCGCGTTGTGTGGCTCGTTGCACCGTCTTGCTGAAACCAAAAATCAATGGCTTTTCCACAATCACTTCTGGGTTTTCCTTGCCCCAAATGCGACTATTTTGCTTGTTGGCTTAAGCACCGAGTGAGAAATGAGCTTCATCGGTGAAGAAAGTTCAGTGCGAAAAATCAGCACTGCAAGTCTGTTGCTGCAGCACTCAATCAGCCATAGTGAGCCGTGAGACAAGCCAAACGCCGTTTATCGACAACTTCGTATTAGTCCGCACACTTTCACGAACAGATGCGATATATATATATATATACGCTTCCAGTCAATCCCTTTGTGCCAATTCCTTGCACAGTAGGTCCATTATGACTACCCGTAAGATTTTACTATTTTTATGCGCTGTTCGATTGTTAAAAGATCCATATTCGCAAATGGCTCACCTTGCACTTCATATATTATACTTGAGGTGACAGATATATAACAGCTGACGGCCTTATCAGACCGGTGGTTGTGAAACCACTAAATGGATAACCCTGCATTAAATGTTTTGCAATTTTTTAACGATTTCAATAAATAAATAAATTTTTATATTAATCAGCTTGTTTGATTAATCTGTTGCACATCATTCGACTGCCTTAACTGACTCTTATGTATATGAACAAGACTGATTCATGCCAGTCTTTGAATACTAAATTTAAAAATACTTAACGCCAGTGGCAAAGAAAGTAAGAAACGCATGCATTAATTAAACCAGAAGACTTTTGTATTAAAAGCCAAACAATTTATCAATTTCCGTAGGCATTCCATCAAAATTAAAAAGGCCCTAAACAGTTCAAAATGTGGGAACCTCCCCATCTCTCTATTAAATGTTACAAAATTTGTTGCCTTTTAATACTCGTTATATTTCTTTTCTTCCTCTCTTTTTTTTTTTTTTTTGGTATGTGTTGCCATACGATAAAAAAACATGACCATAGTAAGCAAACCTGTTTGAAGAATGTTCAGGAAATTTGTAACCATTAAATGTGAACAAAGAAACCAATTTGATGCATTTTGTTCATGCAAAATAATTTTTTGCATTTGGAATTAAAGCAACAATCAGGAATATGAGTATTTTTGGCTTCAAATTAAACAACGTACAATTATTTTTGGGGGCATTTTTTTGTGTTTTGGTTTGTTTTTGCGTAAACACATAAAAATGGGCATAAGCAGGCAAAACTAAAACAAATTAAAAAAGCATGAGATTGTATAATCTACGAGAGCAAAAACAAAATTTTATTAGTTGTAAATTTTCCCAAAAATATCAAAACAGAAATGAATAGAGGAAGAAAGAAGATGCAGCCGCAGGCAAACAAATAAAACTTTCACTTTTTTGTATGCAAAAGCGGCATTACTCGTAACATCATATTGATGAGGACTTTTTATATGATGCACCCACAACAATACCATTGTGATGTGATTTGAAGTGATGTTACAACATTAAGTACGTGCTTCGCGTTATAATGAGGCACAATTTGTTGCATTTTCATTGCTTCTTTATTTGGTATTATTCGAGTGTGTATGTAGCACATTAATTAGACAAAATATATGCTGCCACAAACTCCACTCCATCTTAACAATGCATGCAGGCTAATTGACAGTTTTGTTGAGGCTTTTGATAGCGTGGGGAAAATCATAATTAAATTTTATGAATGAAAATAATTTTTTTTTATAAAACTTAAACGATTGAAGAGTTTGTATAAACACCGGAAACGATACAAAATTTCACCTAGTTCTGCTTGAGTTTCAGTCTCATGAATGCTTGAATGTTGCACATTAGTACGAGTATTTCCGCTTGCAGGTCATTTTGTATTTAATCGCACTTTCGAATAAATTTACTCTCGTACTTCATACAATTCAGTAAGTAAGTTCTTAAGGCTGGACTTGATTGCTCATTTTAATACCTTTACGTGTGACATGGACATAAAAGAAGTGTCTAGCTAATGAATTGACATTCATTTGAATTGTCACACACATCGTTTCCCTAATGCCAAACTTTTTTTCTCTAACACTCTTCTTATTAATACTGTATTCACATGCTACTACTGACGTCCATAAAAGGCTTTTTCTAGTTTACTGTGTTTATTACATCATGAAGTTGGCATTAAAAGTCTGACAGACTTTGGCGATTTAGTTGTTCAGTATGACGTATAGAACTAATGAACTAAAGCGGAGAATAAATAAATAATGCCGGTTATAAATGCAAGCAAGTGAGTGGAATGGAAGGAAGTTTTCCCAGGCGTTTAGAACAGTTTGAGGGAAAAATGTGCTTAAATGGAAAAAGAAAATGGGTTAGAACTAATTAGTTAAGTGAATTACTCGCACATTCATTTATCCATTTTCTCTCATTTCATTTATGTATTCATTTATTGCAAAATTATCAACCTGAGAATTGTAACAGCCATAAGAATAAAGCAAGCTATAAAAATAAAATAATCACGCATTGCATTTGTGTAGTAAAAATTATTTATGTTTGCAATTACATGTTTTATGAAAAATTATGGATCAAATTATATATTTTATAATTTTTTTTTATGAAAATAGATAAAATCTGTTATGTTCTTAAACTAATTTAAAATATGTGCAAATGTGTGTAGGATAAAAACAATGTTGCCTTTTAATTATTTTCACGTAAAATTCAGCGATTTTGGAAAAAAAAATTTAAGAACTTGTGACCTTGCAAATGTATCTTTTTTATTTGTATACAGATATTTAGTATGGAAAGTGAGTGAAAAACTCCCCATACATTTTAAAATTACTAAATGCGAAAATTCGGTATTCATCCATGGAGTGTATAATGTCCTCTTATAAAAAAAATTAGTAGAAATTCGTTGCTTAAGTTGCTTGTTTTATAATTGTCTGTTCAGTTTGTTCTCTAAAACAAACATATATTTTTATTTGATTTTCTTGAAGTTTACGAGTAAAAACAACTAAAACAATGCAAAATGATTGGCATGCAAGTTCTAAGAGTATTATTTGAAAAAATATACTTTTTAAACTTTATTTTAAGCCTTGTTCTATAACTATTCGTCGACGTAAAGTCAATAATACGAGTATACAAAAAAATTGGTGTTTGTCTACCCTTTGTCGAAAACAACTAACTACAATTGACAGTTATTATATAATATTAATATAATATATAATATTATATGTAGTTGTGTTCATTTACTTTCCTAGCAGAAACTTGCAACGAGAGAGTAAGGCAGACATTTTCAATATTACTCTCCCAGGAAAAATTTATTCATATCAGAACAATGGATGGAAATCATGATACAATTTTACTTTTTTTTATTAAAAAAATTTTTTAAAATCCAAAATATAAAGTACTTTTCATAGTTTCATGTATTATTTACTATATATTTGTATGAATTTTTCATTATTTCTTTATTCTATTCTGTTAACAAATCCAAAAATGCCACTTTCCATCTCTGATCAGATATGATAAACAAACAAAATTGTTTGACCATACAATTTTATTTATGTGGCTTAATCAAAGAATAAAAATAAGTTAAGAAAATATGTTTTCTTTTTACATACATACATACATATGTACTCGCATACATCTTTTTTTAATAAAGAAATGTACATTTTCGAGTTTTCCTTTTTCAGATATTTTTCAAATAATTAATTTGAAACAAAACATAGAACAGCTGTTTGGATAATTCTCACAAGTAAAAATTTTACTAGTAATAATTTGTAAAAATATTTTAGACTCTCTTTTTTTTCACTTTTGACGCTCTCTTGCAAACTTTTTGAGTTAATGAACACTTTCCAGTAACAACCCACGCAGAAAAGTACTTTGCCAACACGCAAATGATAACGTCGATCTACGGTTGGCTGATTGTTTTTCATGTCGATGGGCAAGTATTGCGAAAACTAAAAATTCAGTGCTTTGCCAATATTCACCCTTAACGAGAATAGGAGGTGAAAACTTTGTTCTCGTGAAATATTTCCCATTATCAAAAAATGGTTAAAAATACAAAAAATAATACATTAGGTGTGTTTCTTTACTCTACATTGGGATCCCGCGGGATCCCAATTTGCACGAAAAGCGTTTCCGTACTCGAAAATTGGGTAAATGAGAGAGCTTTTGTGAGAGTAATGGTCTTCTTCTTCTTCTTGCACGAAACACTCCGTAATTTTTTTTCGAGCTAGTTTGGGCACATAGAAAATCAATCAGCTGTTTGAAAAATAGTCAATAACAAAGAAAAATTACATTTTCCTAAAACCTAAAAAAATGGGAAAATGCATGAAAAAAATTTTAAAAACTAGTGGTGAACAAAGTTTTATAAGTTTTTATATGAAATTAAGAAACAAAAACTTTCTATATATGCTGAATCATGTAAGTAAGTACGTACATACATGTGTATATGATGTATACATAAGTATGTATGTATTTAGTTATGTGTATACGCATGTGTATGCATACATGCATTGACGTTTCCTTATTTTATTTATTGGGTAGAAAAAAAATTATATTTACACTAGGTATAATAAACACTAGTTAACAATATCTTTTTATATTTACAAATACACAATGTCTCTAAATCGAGCGCTCTAGTATTTTTAATATAATTCTATTTTATTTTTAGAAAATCTATAATATGTATAACAGTAATAATTGCAATGAAAATATTTAAAAACATTGCTTGAGTACTCGTATATATAAAAAAAGAAAAAAATTTATAATTATTTAGATAACCACCAAAATTTTTTGGAGTTAGTTTTTTGCATTAAACGTAAATCTTTGCCTGATATACTTGTACTGTATCTTATATTCAATTGTTCTAAATTACAGTTAACTGCTTTAATAAATATTAGCGCGTCTATGGTTGTGGTAGAAGACTGGAGTGCCATTTGTAGCTTGAATGATGCTTTTGCTATCCAGGTAAAGAAAAGCTTCAGGAGGAACAAACCCTTTTTCTAAGCATTCAATTATATAGCTGTGGCTTATATACACTCAAAAAAATAATTAACTAAAACTTTGGAAAATGTTCTAAATTTGAGTAAAAAAAGTAGTCGTATGTCGCCAAAGTTTATAGTTCATTAATGAACTAGTTTAAAGTAATTATATTTTTATATTTAAGTAAAATTTTTTCTAAAATTAAGTACAATTTCCCATCACAGTCGGAGCTTCGCAAAAAAATTTATTTTATCTTTGATCTCAAATTTAGTAAATTTTCCAGTTTTTTTTTTCTATGTCCTTAATTCTGGTACATATTTTTATTTAAATTTGTTATTTATTATATCATCATATTATATTCTTAATTAATTCACCATACATACATATTAACTCCTTGAGAGGAGACAAGTATTGAACCCAGTGTTGTCATATATGGCGATATCTCGCCAAACGTGGCGACAAAAATTTGTTTTTGGCGATGAAAATTTTGAAATGGCGATTGGAGATTTACTTGGCGAAATTTTATATACTTGGCGATAGTTTTACGATTTCAATGAAATAGAATAATGTTAAAAAAATGAAATTTTTTTGATAAGGAATTTTTTCTTCAATATAAAATATTTCGTGCAAAAGATTATAAATGTGGTAACTCTTTATTTCAAACAAAATTTTCTGAAATTGAAGAAGTTTTAAACAAAATTATAGACCACAAAATCTTAGTTGGTGTTTATGAAACACAGTGGGGAAAACTTCCTTTTGTAAATTGGAATTTTTATAATGAAGCTCCAAAAAGCCTGCACGATTTCTCGCCTAAAATGCATGATTACGACGATGCTGCTGGTACTGACCACTTCCGTTTTATCAGAAGATTTAAATATTAATGTTGATCTTGGTGTTTAAGTTAAATTTATCCTATTTATATTGATCTTTTGGAATAAGTTATTGTTAAGTATTAAGTATTTAATGTAAACACTTCTCAATTTTTCTTAAACAATATAATTTTTATATCTTACGATAGACGTTACCTACTGAATTTAAAATTTAACAATATTTGTAATGTAATTACAAAATAAAAATATTTTTTGTAGCTAAAATTTAATGCTTTATTACATTGGCGATATTTGGCGATATTAGACAAGTAATTTGGCGAGGAAGCTGAAAATAAATCTGACAACATTGATATTATTGAGTTTTAAAATTTTATTTTATTTACAAAAAATATAAATTTAAAGTTCAAATATTCTTCGAAAATATGAAAAAATTACTTAAGATTTTTTGCTAAATGCAAATAAATAATAAATTCTATAATTCAAAAAAAAAAAAATACTTAAAACTGGTAAATATTTTTCTAAAATTTAGAATACCTTTTTACATATTTTAAGTTAGTCAAATTTCATGAACTAATTAGGAGTAAGTTATTTCCTTAAATTTATTTTTTGATTTAAAACGAAATTAACTAGTTCTTAGGATTCAATTTTCCTAAGCTTAAAACCATTTACTTATTTTTGGTAAATATTTCCTTTAACTCAGTAAACATGTCCTTAAAAGTAAGAAATTTTTTGTGTATTTTTATGAACTATTTTCAAGGATTGAACTATTTAATTTTACTCGTACTAAGTAATTTTTACTAGGTTTTTGTAAAAATTTACTAGGACTCAGAAAAATTTACTTAAATTTAGAAATTTTTTTAAATTAAATTTAGAAAAAAAAATTTTCTTAATAATAGTACATGTCTTTTTTTTTTTTTGGAGTTTAGAAAGGAGCCATTATAAAGCTATTTTCATAACACTGTGAACATCTTAAGATATAATTTCTGATTAGATCAATTATGAAATTACCTATTCGAATGATATTTGCATTCCTATACAACTTCTTATTTGAAATGCGCATTGACGTTTCCTTTCATATTAAAATATTGGTTTTTCGCGTTCCCGTACTTTTGTGCATTTTTGTATATTATTGAGAGATATTATAGTTTGCTCTCATTTTACCGAACTTTACCCAAAAAGTAAAGAAAAATACCTATTAACACAACCAGTGATGCCAACTTTTTTGGTTCTAAAAGCACACCAAAACTTAAAAAAAAGCACTAAAAAGTGTAATTTTGAGATCTAAAAGAGTAAAAAGCACTAACGTGAAAAACGAGTGAATATCCAAACGAGTGAAGTTTAATAATGTTTAATATTTTCTAAGCTATTCTCTATTTCGGCAACATCTTTAATTAAATATATCAGACGAAAAAGGTATGCTTTACACTGAAAAAATAAATACACCAAGTTTATATTAAAGTAGTTTTAAGAAATACACAAATTTCTTAAATGCACTACTTAATGATTTTTATTAGTTTGGCACTAACGCTCAAAATTTGGCGTTTTCAGTCTTCAAAAAGCACCAAGTTGGCATCGCTGAACTTCTGTTCAATCAACACAACAGATTTCTGACCACATCTAAAGTTGATCGTTATTCCTGATAAAGGTGATTATCATTTTGTTTAGTAAGACATTTTCCCATTACTTCACTAATGAAATGCACATGCCTTATCTCAGAATTAATAAATAATTATACAAGAGTTAATTTTAAAGAATTTATTTTCGTATGTTTTATAAGAAACTGTATCAAAACTTTTACAAAATCTACTAAATATACAAAAATGTGCGATTTAATGGGATTTAGCAAACTGGAAAGCTGCACAATTTCGTTTTTCTTGTTATATGCTGTAGCAAATTCCTTAAAAGAGCATACAATCACTTTTAAATTTTACTTACTTGTCGCATTTTGTCGTCAACCAGAAAACATTAAAGATTTGTTAAAATCCTTTGTTGAGCTTATGCCTAGATATTATGGCTCTAAATCGCAAACTATGAATACTCGTATACATAATTTAATGATTAGATTCTAATCCATATGCCAAATAATATGATTAATATAGGACCTTCATTTTCAGAATATTAAAATACTAAAAAGGACAGCAATTTACTAGTAGTTTTAACCGAATCTTGCTATTTTCTAGTCTTTAGAGAACAGTAAAACCAATTGTGGCCTTGTTCTCTAACTCTCACTCAGATTTTAAACTGTAACGTTGGCAAGCTATTTTGCTTTTTTGAGTAAAAGTGCTTTCCCAGTACTAAAATGTTTGTACGGTTGGTAATTTTTGCCTGGGAATTGTTACAAATTCGTAACAATTTTTAGTAAATGAACAGACCTATAATTATGTATAATTTCTTTATTTTTCTATCATTTGAATTTAACGTTTACGCCAATTTTTTATATTGCAACACAGCAGGCCGTTCACAATGGTGCGATTTGGCCTCAAAGACTAATTTATTACTTATCTCTTTAGCAGACTTTGTGAATTGGCTAAATGTATGCAGGTTACAAGAGAACTTCTGAATTCTGGAAAACCCGTTTCCTAATTGACCATCCGGCTAGCAAATGATGAGGAACAGTTCCTAAGTTGCTTAATTTTTTTGTAAAAAAAAAAATAAAGAGAAATTATAATTTCAAAGCTGTAATAGGTACGTATTTAGCCAATGGAATTTTCTTATGAAAATTTTAAAAATTTTTTTATACTCATACATACATACATATGCATATATATATGTATATTTATTAGTTTTTCTATCAATAACATACACGCGAGAGTTTTCAAAGACCACTTTCATTTAAAACTAACTCATCCATCTTCGAAATACACGAAAATGTATTTATCACTAAACAAATCCATATATTTACGAGTATGTACATATGTAGATATGTATGTATGTATATGTATATAAAAAAAATCTGGCACGTAACGAATTAAACAATGTCATTTAACTATGATTATTGAGATAAAAAGGAAAAAAATATCCAACAGATAGAAGCTATTTAAGAGGTCAAACAACTTTGAAAACAAAACTGAATAAACACTTTTGTGTGCGTGTGTTTTCTTTTTTTATTGAAGTTTTCTTCCAAATCAAGAAAATTGTAGAAAACAACTGCTGCAGTGGTAAAAGAATAAAAAATTTGGTGTAAACAAAAACTACAATAATACACATACATAATTGATTTCAAAGGTCTTGATTGCCGGTGAGACAGGCCATCATTAGGGTTTTATAGCGGTTTTATAACGGTCGCTTAACATACTTTCAATATGAGTAACAAATATCTCATACCATTCTTTTGAATAAATGCACCGTTAAGCTGCGCTCGAACGGGGCAGTTATAGAATTTATTACTTTTGGAGAAGTTGTAGCTTGAAAAGCGATCGTAATATAAACGGGGTTTCTCTTTTATTCAACTTAATATTAAACATCATTGATTTACTTGTTAGAGCACAAGAGCATTAATAAATATTCTTTCAGAAATGCATACCACAGAACTATTCCATTGATAAAAAAAAGTTTTACATATGTACATATTTTTGTTGAATACAATTTTTAATTTTTTTTTAATATGAATTTATGTTCATCTGATTTTATTTATTAAACATATAAAAAAATCTTCGGCAGGCCTGGAAAATTAACTACTTATTTGTTAGTAAGAGATTATTTATAAAGAAAAAGTTGTATGGCTTCGAACATTTTATGTAAATTTTAAGTTTTTTTTTTTGTTAATAAAATCTAAAGCAGTTATTTTTTCTTCTATTTCTTTATGTTGACTTGCATTTCAATAATCGATAAAAAAAATTCACTCGAATAATTGAAATAAACTCTTGACCCTCCCTACATTCAAATAAAATTTTCTATTCTATTCTATGAACGTCTGAAGATTTTAATTTGAATAACCGAATAAATTTTACATTCGGTGTCCCATTGAAGACATTTTTCATCCAACTTGACCAACAAAGTTTTTTATTAAAACAATCATAAGGTCGAATAGTAGCATCTCCCAGGCGGAAATTAGCTATCACCCCTCAAACTAGTGTTGAGCGAAACTGTGATTTTATAATAGTGTTGCTCCTTGCGAACGTGATTTCTAAATCGCTGTTCTTTTAAACTCTGTTCTGTTATTTTGACAAAATCTAATAAGTAGAGAAGTTGTGAAATTAAACAGTGACTGTGATCACGGTTTAACACATTTCAGCTCTTCTGCTTTAAAAGTATGTATTAGTATTTGTATTTTGATAAATGCTAATAAGAAGAGCGACAAGAACAAACAATTAGCATCAACCCCAACCAAATATTGATAATTGTCGTATGAGAGTCAGAGAGACAGTAAAATTTAAAATACAAAAATGTGAGAGCTATACATAGTTGCCAGAGAAGACGATTTGACACGATTAGACAATTTTTTCTCGACAAACGGTGAACGTATACAAATAAATTCATGTGGTAGCTTTAGTTACTGTAAAGTAAGCATGCAAGAGCATTCACAGTTTGTATAAAAGAACTACATTTGCAAAACCTGTTACTTTATAAATTCAGTCACAGTTGTGATTAGTGATTTTTCAATCGCTGTGAAAAGTAACAGGTTTTGAACCATGAATGCTCGTGTGAATATATACATATATAGACAGTCAAGCAGCACTTAAGGCAATTTCAGCACACTGCAACTACTCCTCGGATGTGCTCATAAGTAGGAAAGCCCTAAATATGTTATGTGCTGGCAGACAAGTACATACCGTCGGCTTAGAGTGTAAACCTGCGAACTCACTTCCAACAAATTTTACAGGAGAGACAAAATACTGTTAACGGTTTCTATGTAAAGCTTAAGAAATTAGCCTAATACATTAAGTTTCTTCGACATATAGAGCTTCAAATTAAAATATATATTTAAGCAAATCGATGAGGCGTCTTTTTCTCTTTCGAATGGCATTAAAATGTCATATGTTATAAAAAGTGGATTTAGCAGGTTTACACTCTAAGCCGACGAGATTGAGGGAAACGAAATGTCCGATAAACTGGCCAAAACGGTAATCTAATTACCGGTGGGGGAAACGATATATGACCGGAAACCAATTCAACACCTGAAATGGATCATCGACTCTAAGACGAAGGAAGAAGTAGAAGAAAGTTGGCGTGCGACGAAAACTTGAAAAACTTTTTAAATGTGGAGCTCCTGTGATCCTTAATCGACTAAATTCCATTTATCACTAACCAGAAGCAACTGTTGACTTCTAGTGGGGGTATTAACTGGACACTGAAGGACGGCTTTGCATGCCATCAAAATAAGACAATTATTTCCAGGTACCTGCCGGAAAAGTAAGGAAGCCGGGGTAATTGAGATAGTAGAACATCCACTGAACCACTGTCCGGCTCTAAGCCCCACTAGATATAACTGTCTAGGTGATCACACTTTTCGGAGTCTTGAACTTGTATCGGGAATGGAACTGTGTAGATTACTAAGGTTTATTAAATCTGTGTGGAAGTCATTCGATAAAGGCACCACGAACCAGACTGCCATACTTAGAGGTTTCTTGTCATCTGCTGGTATCGCAAAGGATCAATCCTGGTCTATGCGAGGTCCTTGTACACCTAACCTAACCTTTAAGATCGAATAATTTTTTTCACTCAAGCGATAATTTTTTTATTACTCTAATAATGAAATTGCAAAATATGCAGGCAAATATTTTAACAAAACTCGAGTCCCATCCTAATCCCATACTGGACACATCCGC
Organism: Nowickia ferox; assembly: GCA_936439885.1. Lineage (NCBI taxonomy): Eukaryota > Metazoa > Arthropoda > Insecta > Diptera > Tachinidae > Nowickia > Nowickia ferox. The sequence goes on from OW387024.1 coordinate 85,316,088, forward strand.
TTAAAAAAGAGGCTCTACGGCTCTAATACGCAACATTCCAGATGAAACTTCTTGAAAATATATTTGTGCTTCATACGACATTTATATATTATTATTTACTACCAGTAAGTTTATGTACGACACTGGGTGGGCCTAATAATTATAACTAGACTTAAGATTTGAATACTTATTGTAAGTTCTTTTTTTTCAAGTAATCGAGAAAACTGTTTTCAATACGATTTTTCTGTGGCATTTTTAATACAAATAGTAGATAAAATTTTTTGTTTTAGATAATGAAATAAATTGTATCAAGTAATCGAATAAAACCTTTAATTTAAGGAACTTGAAAATAGTGTCGTTCAAGTTATTCGATTAATCGAATAATATTTCTTTGCGAGTTTCAACTCCATTAATTGACACCCTTATCCCATCTCTGCGTTGTAGATGTGCATCTAAGAAAAATATTAAATTAATATGCATAAAGTTAACTTTTTTTATATCGACTCAGTGTTTTTGAAAGGTGAGCGGATTCAACACTTAAAACTCCATTACTGACACGCTTTAAAATCTACTTTACACAAATAACACACAACCATATTACATACATTCATCCATCTTTTAATTCTTCTGGCTCTCCTTCTATGCAGTCAGTCAAACATTTATTTGTTTTTTCAAAGAATTTTCTTTAGACAACAAGCAATCATCACGATACTTTATTCAACAATAGAAATATTATTTATTTCTTATTTTGTTTTTTAGTTTTTGGCATTACGCGTGACGAATTCCAATGGAATGCGCTTTGGAAATAAAAGATTGGTATTATGATAGGGTGCAACCAACTTTTAAAACGCTCGTTATAATTTAGACGAGCCACGAAACAAACAACCAAAAATGCTTTTAATGCTGGCGGTGTCAGACAGTCCACAGTAGCAACTGCCTTGATTTTATTGAAAGGAATTTAATAATTTTTCAATTTAAATTTAAAAAGGTATTTCATACTCAGACAGAAATTGTCAAATTTATTAAGAATTTAAGTTGATTTAAATTATATACACACGTTTTACTAGAAGAGGCCTAAAATCAAATTCAGAAGAAATCAAAAAATATTGTGCATAGAATATCGGCTGAGTAATTCATAAGTTATCAAATACTAAACATATTATGCAAGTATGGTTAAATTACTTTAATTACTTACATAATCGATCATAAAGTCTGTTTGAAAGTTTTTAAAAGTTACGGCATTTGGAATTTTATATGACGATACATATGTGGATAATTCTTCCATACGGGTGTACGTAATAAAATGTCTCTTTAATACTCGTAGCTGAAACAATTTTTGATGAAATTTTGTGTGATAGGGTTTATTAAAGCCGCGTTCAGACTATTATACTTTGTATTTATACTTGTCAAAAATTCAAATAATACGTGCAAGTGTGATAGTCTGAACGCAAAATGTCATCAAGGTGGCATATAATGCGATGATAATTTTGACATCCCATAAGACTTTTTCGTTTTTAGAAAATTTTCTAAACGATAATATTTTTCATTAGATCAGGGTTGCATTTTCACACAAACCAAACTACCAAGTCGGCTGTTTCGCCGCCGATAGCGAGTCGTCATTGATGTAATGTTTTGTCGTATGTATATCGGCTCAAAATTTTTAATAATGGAAGTATTTTACGTTGACGTAATTTTTTAACGTTTTTGTAATATATTTTCTTACATTTTTTCTGTTAGTTACATAGAATATTTTTAACTGCTGAATTTTTTCAAGTGCCGGCACGTCCTCGCCTACATGAAACCGCTTTGCCGCCGCTAGTCAATAAATAGCACAGAGATTTTCATTGAACAGCTGTTTTGTTTTCTGCTTGTATTACACATTTTATTTGAAGTGTCATGATCTGAACACAATACGTGAATTTACGTTAGATTTTTTGACAGTCGCAACGAATGTATTTAGTTTTCTGTATCGTAAAATGTGATGAAAGTATTAGTACTTGTATAATAGTCTGAACGGGGCTTAAGAAGAGTTAGGCAGTTAAATTAATGTTATTATGTAATAAATATAACGGACGCCCTAAGATGGATGATCAATTATTTTTACGCCGCATGAAAAGTTTTGTTGATAGGAATTTGAAAAAGACAAGGAACCGATGTTATCAAAAATTCAATAAGCCGAATGCGCCAAGTTGACTGACTCAATATGTTTGAAGTAACATTATGATAGAAGAATCAAATGTAGAGTTTAGCTGAGAAGAATTAAAAATAATATAATTTATAATTTAAAATATGATTTCAGAGAGATAACTCACAATTTATTTTTTATGCAACTTTGCACAAGTTTAAACTTTATTAAAATTAATATTATAATTTCTACAAAAACTGGATGTTATGACTTTCTACTAATTATTGGACATTAATCTGGCGATGTTCGGGAGTCTAAGGACGGGTTTACAGCTGTGTGCCATGTGCCACACATGCGTAAAAAAGCATAACCACTAATTATTAATGAAAAACTGTTTGATTCACACACCTATTTATTAAGTTAAACAGTTTCATACATAACTAATAGACAATTTTATAGAATCCAACGTGATTGGAAACAGTTTAAATCAATAAATACATGTCTGAATCAAATAGTTTTGCATTAGTAATTAGTGGGTACGTTCTTTTGGGCACATGGCACACAAGAAATGCCAGATCTAAACTCAGCCTAATATTCTTTCCCCCGGCTGCGACCAACTTTGAACTTTTAAATATCTCAAATAGTCATACGAAATGAAAAATCATAAGAGAAACATAAAGATGATTTTAAAATACCTGTCGAATGATACCCATTTTGATACAGTTCGCCGACTTTTTATATTTTTTTCGTATTTACAAAATGGCGTCTGTTGGCCGCTATATTAAGTTTTGACTACTGTCATATCTTTAGTCACACTACCAGGATTAAGACAAATCGATTGAAGCAAAGGAACACACATACGAGGTCTGATAAAAAAATAACCGTTATTTTCAAATTTCGTGAGTTACGTATGTTCGATGGTCGTTGACGATGTTCAACAGCTCCTGAGCGATGTCCATGCGAACTTGTTTTTGCTTAAAATTTAGTAAAAAATCGAAGAGCACACCAAAGCAAGACTAACCTTTTTATCTATCAAAAACAAACTCACAATCCAAAATGGCTGATATTGCCAACATATATAACAGACATTTGTACCAACATAACAGAAAAAAATGCGAAAATCGAACATACGTCACTCACGAAATTTGAAAATAACGGTTATTTTTTGATCAGACCTCGTACATACATAAAATGTAAAAAATATTTTTTTTCTGAGAGGGTATAGCTTCCATTTGGTCCTATTGTAAAAAAAGTGGGCGGGGACATACCTATTAATCTTAAATATTGTTGCGCATAGCAATATAGATAACACATATAAAAATATTTTATTTAACTGAATCTAAATTATTTTTAACTTTTTAGTGCTTATTTTTGAAGTCAGTTTAATTTTTTTACGTTTTTTTTAAGTTTTATTATTAATGTTTACTAATTGTGAATGATGTATGTTTTAAAATAAGATATATATACATATATATACATATATAAATTGATTTGTGTACAATAAAGCATATTTCTCTACAGGATTATTTGGGCCTTAAAATTAAATTTAAAATTTTTTATTAAGACTACACAACAGGCATATCAAGCCTTTTTGCGATTTTATCGTAAGCGACAATTTACTTAAAAAACAAATTTGAATATTTAAAAAAAACCTTCTCCTGAAAAATTTAATTTTTGTCGCTTACGATTAAATCAAAAATAAGGCTCGATATTTCATTCGAGTTATGACATTCAAACGGTATTAAAAATAAAAAAAAATTGTTCAACGTTTCATGATTTAGATTGTTCCTGTTTTTTCCTTTTTTATGGGTTTCAACTTGACCTTGTAATGAACTTTACTAATGTTTGTTTTTGTGTAATAATTTCGGGATCTTAAAAATATATTCCGATAAAAAAATAATAATAATAATATAAAAACTCATAAAATTAACATTTATAACAACTCCCTCCCTTGCATAACGAAGAAAAATGAAAAAAGCAAACTTTTTTAATAAATTCAAATGCGTCATCATTTCCAGCCAATTACATGCAACATTTTAAAACATGAACGTGTCGGGCATACAGAAATTCACACCAGAGTATGCAGAGTGCGCGGTGCAACAACACACCTAATGCATTTAAAATAAAATACATAATTTTCTGTTTCATTGCTTTGTTTGTTTTTTCCTCTTTTGCATAAAAATCAATGTAATAGTTATGTATGTATGTATGTATGTATGTATGTATGTATGTATGTATGTTAATGTTGTTGTTTGTTGTCACTGCAAACAGCAGCAACAAAAAATATTTATTACACAAGCAACAATTGCGACTACATTTTTAAGTTCGCAGTACGTATGCACATGCATTCATATATGTATGTATACATGTGTGTAAGTACAAATGTAATTTTAACAGTTTTCTTAGCTGTCGTCTGTCGGTTTGTACTTTAAACTCTTGTAATTTTTATTTTCTTAATCATACAACTATCAACCCCGAATGATTGTTTATGCATTCATTCATTCATTCAATAATTTTGTTTGAGCAACAATACACAACATAAATACAACAATTTCCCAGCAAATTTTAACATTCCGAAGTGTTTTAAAGCGCCGCACAGTGGTCGAAAAGGCTCATTTAGCGGCGTTTAATTAATAGCGCTTAGGGAAATTTTTTTTTGTTTGTGTAATATTTTTTTAGTTGAAAATAGATTAAGCTACAATGTTAAACAAAAAAAAAATTTTTTTTAAATATATTAAAATATTTTTTTTTTGTGAAAGTTGCAATTTTGGTTATACCTATTTACGATATTTTTTATTTCATTCAGGAAAACATTATAAAGTTAATATATTTAATGTTTCACATTGTTTTGGGCTAAACAACAATTTTTATTTATTTCAGTGCTATATATTGTTAATAAAACGACATATGTACAGGGTGGGCCAAAAGTTACCTTGGGGTTTAAAAGTTTAATAACTTTTTCGTTTATTAATTTTTTTTTTATTTTTTTCTCAGATTATATAATATATAAAATGGAAAATTTTTTACACTAAGTATGAAAAATAATGTCTCTTAAATTACCACTGTTTTCAGCTTCACACTGATGGGCTCGTTTTAGAGCATTTTCCATAATATCTTCCAAAATTTCTGCAACAATGTTTGCCTTGAGTTCAAGGATTGTCTCTGGCTCGTTCACATACACTCGCTACTTTAAATAACCCCAAAGAAAATAGTCGGGTGCTGTCAAAACTGGCGATCGCGCTGGGCCAAATTATTTCCGAATTTCTGGAAATTATTCGCTCTCCAAATATTTGACTTAAAAGTGCCATTGTGTCTCGGGCAGTGCGGGCAGTGGCTCCGTCCTGCTGAAACCACATACCAAGAGCAAGACGTAAAAAATTTTCTATCATAAACCCATACCGCTCTCCATTTACGGTTACAGCACTTCCATCTTCATTCTCGAAGAAGTAAGGCCCAATGATATTTTCAGATGTGATCCCACACCATATTGTACACCTAATGGGGTGCAATTGGCGTTTATGAATGGCTCTTGGATTTTGAGAACCCCAGAACCTACAGTTCTGCTTATTAACAAAGTCATTCAAATGAAAATGAGCTTCATCACTCATAATCATAATCGCCCATCCGTGCGAAGCTGAAAACGGTGGTCATTTAAGAGACATTATTTTTCATACTTAGTGTAAAAAAATTTTCCATTTTGTATATTATATAATCTGAGAAAAAAAATTTTAAAAAATTAATAAACGAAAAAGTTATTAAACTTTTAAACCCCCTGGTAACTTTTGGCCCACCCTGTATATATAGGTACAGTTATGTTGGAAATAATAGGCTTAAACATTCATTGTGCCTAAAAAATTAATTAACCAATTACATTGCGCGAACTGGCATGTCATATTAGACGATTCACAACAACAATAATCCAAATTAATAAACAAAAAAAGAATTATAGCGAACACGATCGAATCCCAAAAGTTGCACTCCATCATACAATAGCATATAACACTTTAAACAGCCTATCACAAATGCCAACTGCTACAATTCACTACTAATAAGCTAGATACACACAGGTCGCAAACATTTATTTTTTAGTTAATACATACCTTTGTCTTTTAATTACAACTTTTAGGCTCAAAATTTATAAACAATTGACTTAAAGGTGACAAAAAACACGTAATGAGTAATTAGGCGCCAAATTCCTTAAATGCTAATAGCTGAGCGAATATTGAAAGCAAAATAAAACCAAAAACGCAGAGTTGCTCAGAAAAGTATCGGTAATCGATACAATGCAAAACATTTATCGATTTTAAACATTTAGTTTTTGACTTAAGCTCCGCTAGATCAGTTATTTCGACCAGTGTGCGCCGCTTAAAATGTTTTCTTAAGATAATTTCTTACATAGCAAAAAATATTTATTTATGTGTATGCAATTTTATGTTTATAAACAAAAGAGGTTGTGAATTATGTCTTTTTAATATACTAAAATGGAAATAATATACTTTCCAGTCATATTTTAATAGTTTTTTATAAAGGCATGGCATGACGAGAGCATGGATTGAATATTAAAAATTAAATTAAATTTTCTGCAAATTATTTATAAAGTTACAACACAAAGAAAGTTCAAGGCAAAACATGAACTTGCAAGAGCAGATTGCAGACTTATTTCTAAAAATTATTTAGGCTTTCTAAAGGCTTAATAAGCAAACTTTTGTATGGAAAGCTGTTTTAAAAACCCTTTATAGAGCTCCAATAATTTTTATAAATAAGGCTGTTAATGTTTAAAGAAATTGCTGACAACTAGGTATACACATAACTTAAATCTTAATGAACTGAATGATTCTAGTTTATATTTTTTTATATTAAAATGATTAATTGCATAGGGATTTTCGTAGGGAAAAGTTTCTACATGTACCCAAGTGTAAATATGTACATGTAGCATATGAATTTTCCTTTATCTTGTTTTTATTAAATTTTTTGTTTGTATTATTTTATTGCTTAAATTGAGTTTTTTTGTTGTTTTTATTGAATCTTTTGTTTATATTGTTTTTATTGAACTGTTTGCAACATTTGTACACAGAAAAAAGTATTCACCAATTAATGTTTTTAATTGATTCAATTAAATTTTTAATTGTATTAATTAATTTGAGTGGAAAAACTTAATTGATATTATCAAATTGTTTATAGGTGAAAATTTAATTAATTTTTTAATTAATATTACAAATATTTTAATTAATATTACAAACTCATTCATATTACATTTTTGTGTGTAGGCAAAAATATCGAAATATCGATGTTTTAAAAATATACGTATATATCAATACTGTTCAAAAATATCGATACGATATATATCGACACATTTTTGTACCTATTTCAGTACCTTAGTAACGTAAAGTATTTAAGACGTTTTAGCATGCCATCGAAAAAAAACAACAGCAAACACATAAAAAAGTTTTAACCATCTTTGCAAGTATTTAGCACAAGAACTTGTTCAAGTAATTAAGAACAACTAAAACTAAAAGAAGATAAATAAATAATATAATAATAAAAAAGAACGAGTCTTATAGATGAAGAAGATTTTGTTTAACACACATCTTAGAAAACAGCAAAACAAAACAAAATCTTACAAAAATCTTTTTTTAGACAACACGTTCGTTCATTCGTTTTATTTATCGTAATTGGTTGGCTCCAGCCTTGTCCTAAAAAAGATCTTTTATTTTTATATTATGGCATTTGGCTGTAATTTCTATTACGAGTGAAAATAAAATAAAGTAAAAACTTTTAGTTGAAAGAAAAATAAATAATAAAATTAAATTTGAATTTAGGACAAGATGATTTTATATAAAAAACTGAAAACTGAAATTGCGATTAGTTTCATAAATTAAATAAATTTAAAGTTCCAAAAGTTTGGTCTTACTAACCCAAACTTCTATATGCGAAATTGTGGTTATCAAATTTGACATAACAAGTCGAAACTTACGATTTCGACTTGCTGATGATGTCAAATTACTTTATTTGACTTTATGAAATAATACAAAAAAATAACTCCGAAGGCAATGAAATAAACGCCAAAAAAAATTTTGTTAAATCGCTGAAAAATGTTGCGATTTATTTCATTTAATTTTTCGAATTACAAACTTCATTTACATAAGTAGTTAAAAAATTGATAATCAATTTCAATGTATTTTTAAGAAACATTTTTTTTATATAAATAGAAGTAACACTCACGCAATGCCTAGTACTATTACTAGGTGTTACCCTCTTTAGGGAAAGGAATAGTGATAGAGAAGACAGGTGGTGAAGTAAGAGATAGAGGAAAGCTTCATTATTTTACAGCTCCGCTCTTTTGTACGTTTTTTAATAATGCAGTTTTGCGGAGCCTCTGGTGTTAAATGAGGCGTATTAAATTTTTGAAGCTGTGATAAGTAGCCATTTTATCGGTTATTTTACTTCACCGATGACTCTGCTACACAATACCGACGAAGTAGGGCTCTCTGATGTTACATTACGATTATTATCAGCTGAAGCCGGTATAGTTCAGTAACCAGTGACTATGCCTTCATCACATGAAGTTTCCTACAACAACTGATACAATGGGACACTAATGCACATCAGAAAAATGCCTGTTCTTGTTATTTAATAACTGTCTGATACCCGGCTAACTATTCAGTAATTTCACAAAAAAAAAAGAATTTGGGATCTATTTAGGCATCTACCGTCGTCAAATTTATAATCGTATTTATATGCAATTCTCGTATTCCATTTTATTGAAAATTTGTGAGGTTTGCATGTTGATTCTTGCCAGACACTCTAAGGGCCATTATTACAAGTTAAAGATAGCTAAAAGTAGGATTTTATCGGACGTAATTCTTTAAGTTGTAATAATGGCCCTAAGAAGTTTCTGCAAACAAGCTGTTGTAGCTTCGCAGTTTGTATTTTTTATTAAAGAGAAAACATGATGTAAAAAAGTCTAAAAATATATAGTATTCCTTCTGCTGAAAAAATAAATTCTTTTACTTGAGTTGTTTTTTATGAAAACCACAGGAATATTATTATGCGTAGTCATTCTTCTTGTTTTTATCCTCTTCATAACTTCATTGTCCGTATCCGTAATATAATGCAAGGCCTAAAATTTTCAAAATGAAAACTTTCTAAATTATGGAGGAGCATGAAGTGAATACCTTAAGACGTACTGATTGACCGAATGCTTCACTGACTCACTCACTCACTCACATGGCAACTTTGCCACGTCTGTTGTCGAAATTTCACAATTCTTTTAAACAAAAATTCATTGTATTTTTAGCGTTGACCTAGTTCATCAACATAGAAAATGTTGTAATAATTTTATAAGTATACTAGATAGATTTTCTAATAAAATAAGACAATGTCTTAGAAATTAAAAAATGAGAATGTGACAAGAACCATTCATAAGAAAAATTTATATTTTTTAATTAACAATTAAATATAAAATATGTTTGGGATTATATTCGTAAAAAATAAAATGTATTTAAAATCTGTTTTAAGAAAATTTTGCATGAAAACTTTTAAATAAAATACATTTAAAACTCATTTAGGATTTTGGGCATCTGGAGGCAAACAAAATTTATTTTGCATTGCTAGATAAATCTATTTAGAAATGTATTTAAACAAATTATTATGTGGTCAAAATTCAACCACCCCACGATCTTAGTATTCATAATTATATATAATATCGAACGAAATTCAAAAATATTTCAATGGCGTTTAAATGAAATAATTTTAAAAATTTTATTCGATCTCGAATGCCGTAATTTGGACCCAAAATCCTAACATTTAAAATAATCCCACTTGTGAACTTAAAATTAATGTTATCTCTTCCTCTGGTAAGCAAAAGACTACACAGTTTTGAGCAGACCGAAAGTTTTTGGATTTCGGGGAAAAAATCATTTTATAATAATACATTTTCGTCCAAAAAATAAAGTTTAAAATATATGTATGCCGCTTAAGCTTCTTTTGGCGGTTATGGCTCGATATATATTTTAAATTTATATAAAAGAATGGATGTCAAAAAAATTAAAAAATATGATTGTTGACATCTAACGGAAAAAGTCACCTGAGCAGTTGAGTTCACCTGATATGCATTCGCCTTGGTGACATCAATTCTAAGCTTAAACAAATTCGCTAGAACCGTCAGAGATGATATACAAAAAAAGCATAAAGTTCTCATTTATGCCGTTGGATTGTTCCAGCTGTTATTGATAGACCGGGTTCACACACGGAAATTTTAGTTAATCAATATTTAAGTTCATGGGTGAGAGAAGAAAACTTAAAACTTACTCAACTCAAGTTGCTGCGTGTGAGCCCGGTTTTACTGTCTTATACAAATTTAGTTTTATTTTATTACAACCTTTTTATGTTATATAAATATAAATTTTATATCGAAAAAAGTATTGTACGGCTTTTTTTTCATTGTAGTGATTTTGTCCCTTATGTACTGTTTTCTACGATTTCAAAACTGGCAACACTAAGCAAAACGTAAAACAATGTTGATTTCTTCATTATCATCCTTCATGTGCATGAACCACTCTGTGTGGTGTTCGTTGATGTAAACTTCAGTCCTATTTGCTTGAAATAATTAAAATTTAATTAATTGAAAATATAAATTAAGAACTATTTTTCTCTGCATAAGATTATGCGTAGACATATCGCTCTTTTATTGCATCATAGTCATACTTATTTTAAGAAATGGGTTTTTGGAATAAATATTTACTTAGCATCGGGCGTATATCCGGTGCCCTTAGATATATATATTTTATAAATTGATTTTGTAAAGTATATCTTAAATAAATCAATAAATATTTACTTAGTCCTAGTTTACACTATGCAAGTCTTATTGCTAAGCTGATTAGTTTGATAGGAAAGAGAGTCGAGGGGAACAGAAACGTTTCTTTTCCCCTCGTCTCTCTCTCTCTCTCCTATCAAACTAATCAGCTTAGCAATAAGACTTGCATAGTGTAAAATAGGACTTAGCAGTAAATTTAAAATTTATTTTATGGAAAAACAGCCTTTACAAAAGTTATTGCTTATATTTTGCGAACTTTTATTACAACTTTGTCAGATATTATTGTATGTATAAAACTGAAGTTTTTCATAATTTTCCCTGTTTTTTCTTTCATTGTTCAGATTTGCATCTTAAGGAAATAATGAAACTTTTAAACAATATTTTACTTAAATTTATCAAAAAAAAATATCTCACGATACCAATTTCACCTTGACTTTGGTTGTTTAAGGAGCACAAATTCCACTTAAAAAAAATCAACAGTAGTAGAAACGATAAGGCCATCAAGATAACAACCAAAGACAACAACATCAGCAAAACTTTGGCCACAACCAAAAATAATATAAAAAGTCTAAAAAAAATTAATTAAAGAGTGAACGCGACGAATATGTAGTACATACGAAAAAATATTCTCAAAAAACAGTACTAAACAAATTAAGCGAAACAAAGCAAAAACAAAAAAAATTAATATCTAATATTTTCATACACAAGTTAAACCAACAGCAAAACCCCAAAACGTATTAGATAAAATGCGTCACCTGGTAGATGTGTTAACAGAATACAACACCAAATAAATGCGACTTGGAAAAAAGTGGTAAAGATCTTAAAACATATTAACTAAAAAAACGGAAAAGAAAAAGTTAAAACAAGTTTTAAATAATTAACACTAGGCTCTCAAACAAATAATTATGCTAAAATAATTTCAAATTTGTGGTAGCAAATTTTAAGTAAAAGAATTCATTTTTGTTTCATTGGCCCCTAGTAAGGAAACATATACATATGTACATACATATATGTACGATACATACATACATACATATGTATGCGTCAAGGCTAACCTGGCTGGACATCCCGGTTTTCATAGATCGCAGCCGCCTGGAATTTCTATCCCGCTTAATGCCGCTTCTTATAGTTTTGAAATTTTCAATTTCTTATTCGATTTTTATTAAAATGTATTAAATTATTAAATTAAGTGTAGTTATTGCTTAACCAGCCAAACTCCTATGTGATATGAAAAGAAATAAAATTTATATCAGAAGTGCCAGGCTTGCGATTCAACCTCCACTATTTTCATTATTAACATAAAAAGTCATGAAGAGTTTCAAAATTCGCACCGCATTAGTTTCCAAGATGTTTTTATATCCTTCACCAAAATTGGTAAAGGATATATGTATAAAGGTTTGTCATTCCGTGTGTAATTTCTAAGATATTCTTATGCGACCCATAAAGTATACATATACTATACTAAGAATACTTATACTCTGTATCCTTATGCATAGGGAAGACGAATGAGCGATGTCCCAGAAAAGCTAGAGACTGGTGTGTTGGAGATGGTTCAAAATATGTAGTTTGGTATTAAAAATCAGTAAAATCAAATAGACTGTTCCAGAGCTGGAAAACTTAAACTTTATTTTGCCATATAGAAGTAACTAACTAAAACAATTTTTTTTTGTTAAATAAACTTATTTTATATTTCAGTACGAATGAAAGTGATATTAAAAGTTAATAAAAAAAAACGTTTACAGGTTTGGAAAACTTTAACTTTTTTTGTTATATAAAAGTAACCTACTAAAATTAATTTTTCTTTTTACTCTATAAATTAAACATATCTTATATTCTTAAAAGAAATAGATTGATGTAGGAAATTAGAAAAATTTAAAAGGATGATTCAAGGATTAGGAAACTTACACTTTTTGTTATATATAAAAATTACTAGGTCTAATTTCTTTTTTCTTTTTCTTTATAAATTAAATATATTTTGAAAAGAAAAGTTTATGTATAGAAAATTAGAATAATTAAAACCTGAGCTCTGAAATTTTGAACTTTCTTTTGTATATTAAAAATTAAAATATAAAAAATAAATAAAATAGATAAATAAAATTAAAGTTATTTCAAGATATTTAGTTTTGTTATTTCAAAAATTCAGAATTAATTATACTTGCCGAGCCTAACTTTTTTTAATTTTTAATAATTTAAATAAAAATTGAGATGCCATGAATAAAAAATTTTCAATATTTTTATTGCTAAAATCAGTCTTATTTTTTTACATACGATTAAAATCTTATTAATAATTTTAAAATGCACTTAATTGTCTATTAAATGATATCTTAAAAAAAAAAACTTCAAATATGTTCGTGTTGTAAAATCTATTCACCATTTACCCTGAACAGGCTGCTTAGCTTTTACTTTCCGTTGCCTTTCTGTGTCATTCTTTTTTCCTGCTTTTTACAACAACAAACTAATACATACGCACTTGTAGCAGTTATTTATTTTTTGAATTTTGGTTGAATTCTATTTTCAACAGATTTGTCCGTAATAGAACAGAACAGAACGAAAAAGGACAAAACACCACACATGCAGTTTTTCAAATGAACAAAAATAAGACAGCTGATTCATGACATGTCGATGTTTGAAATTTTTATTTTTTCATGAGTAGAAAAAAAACATGTAGGAATGTATAGTTACATATACTTTGTTTATTGAAGTATTTGAAAAAAAAAACAATAGAAAGAATGTTTAAACTTAAACTGAAGACTAACGACGAAAAGTTTGGACTGGCAACGCTGCTTTCTGCTTTGCATTGTGTGAAGCTTTTACAGTTAAGGCCCATGCACATAGAATCCGTCATACGTTGAACTGACAGCGAAGTTGAAATACATGGTTTCTAGTGAGGGCTGTTACATTCAGTACGTGTCCGTCAACGCAAAGTACAAAATTTGGCCAACTCTTAACTTTTTGCGTACGTTGAGTATTTTGAGAGATATTGGTTGGTTTCTTTGGTATAAATAAATAAAATAAAACAAAAGATATAAACGAAATAAATAAAAAAAAGTTGAGTTTAATAAATAAAATGGAGAAGCAACCTATTGAAGCTGTACCGTCAATAAAGTACTCATTGCGCCAACCTTCTCCGTTTTTGGGTTAAGGTCAGTTGAAAAAGGCAAAGTTTAACGTATGACGGATTCTATGTACCTAAGCCATTAAAGTACAATATTTTTTATTGAACTAATTTTTATAAAATATCTATAGCTTTTCCAAAAAATCAATACCTAAAGTTTCAATTAATAACTGAGTCAATCAAAATCGAATGAAAAAATATCAAGTTATTGAATATTATGCGGAATCAAATAACTAATAGACTTTCTGGCATTCTACGAAAGTAGCTGTAAATCATTTTCATTAGGTTGTTAAACTTCTTTTAAAAGAAATTTATTATTTTAAATGTATTAAATTTATTGTCTTCCAAAATATAAAAGTATGTATTTCAAAAAAAAAAGAAATTATTTTATCTCTTAACAAATCACAATAGAATTTTTTTAATAGTTTAATTTGCACTAAAAATATAATTTATATTCTTATTTGTTCGTATTTTGTGTGTTTTTTTCGTTTGAAGTACACAACTGATTGTATGACTGGAATGTTTGTATTTGACGTCATTTATATGAGTAGTTTACACGTAAAACTATCTAATTGTTTTTTATCTTTTATTATGAGAATAAATGAGTCTATTTAATTTGAAATGCGACTGTTTCGCACTATAAAGAAGCTTCTTTATTTGAAATCAGAAATTGGGTCACTTACTTTAACTGAAATAAAACTCAATATAATTTAAAATTAGAACAATGTTGGCATGTAATTTTTTAACATCTTTTTTAGGATTTCAATGTAAAATAAAAAGAAACTTAATAGTTCCTTCAGGTATTTTGGTAAAAATTATAAAATGAAATCAAATTTTTCGAGCCACCGAATATTTTTTAACTTACCGGATAACTTTATCGAATCAGTTTAGCTACACTACTACTTTCAATATCGATCTATGCTGGCTACTAAGCAGCGAGTATCGAATATAAAATTAACATTATGAGATGTTAACACCATCAAAATCTTCGTTTAGCATCGAATTTTCTATTGGCCAGTATGTTTTTAGGATGCTCTATTGTTGTGTGTGCAGCAGAAATCGATAGAATTTAAATTTCGATCGATGTATTTTTACCTTCTACAGATTTCGATCGAGTGTTTCATTCCAACAAAACGGCAAAGCGATTTTTTTCAATTGAAATGTGGCAACATTTTGCAACCGAAAACGAAAACCACGTGGTTATTCTAAAAGCAAAGCTTGTATTAAGCGCATATGATTTATTTAAAGTAAACAATATTTAAAGTTTGCTCACATTAAAACTTAATTATTTAAATGCCTGGATGCCCATGACTCCTACTCGAAAATTTTTCGCAATCCGTTTGTTTTTATTTTGAGAAAAAGAAATGGTTTCCACAAAAAACAAAAAAAAAATGTGACAGCTTTGAATTTAATTCAGTATTTGGAATTCTTCAAATTACAACAAACATTTTAAAAATTTTTTTTCTTTATTAAAATAAAGTTGTTTCGAACAAATTTTTCGTTTCCCGAATAACCTACTTTTCATTTCGATCGAATTCGATTTCTGTGACAGTCCTGATAAATAAAAAATTTACCGAAATTAATTTTATGCCTGATAATGGCTTTTTTAATTACATATTACTTCGGTTTGACAAATTTAATTGAGTGAGAGCAAACAATTTTTAATTAAATGTAACTCAAAAAATTAACTTGAGCATATTATAAAATCCCTCCAAATTTTAAGAAAATGTTTGTATTGTACGTTGTAACAACCCGTAACGCTCGAAAAAGCTTACCACGCTAGACGAATATGGTGTGTGCGAAAACGCTAGACTGGCCTCCAAAATGCATCATCCTAATAAGTTCGTTGGTTTTGATTCCGGAGAGTCTACTTTGTGGTGACGACTAAATGAAAGAGCATAAGCATGTAATTTTCTTGTCCACAATTGTGGTATGGCGTGCGGTTCACTGGAATACACATAAAAAAAATGCCAACCGAAGCACGAATGCAACGTGTACTCGTAAACAGCATGATTCATAAACTGTGATTCAACTCGTAGACAGAATCTTCATACATATGTACATACACCCAGCCACTCGAAACGTCGATATACATACATACATATGTATAATGAAAACTCGAATTTTTTATTAAAAAAAATATGAATAAACATTTAGTTAGTTAAACCACTCAGAAATAGTAAATTCATTCTTACTTTTATTGGAAATGTACAAATCACGTCATTTATGCCGAATGTCTCAACTTATATATCAATCAAGCTATTAAACATTTTCCTGGCAACAATTTGCAGAAACGCATACAGTCAGCAATTTATATACATAAATATGTATAATCATTCATATTCCAACAACTTTGAATCGCCCATAGTTTAAAAGCAATTTCTTGTTCTTATCGATTTTTTTGTTGTTGCACTTTTCCCACATACTCGTGGCGTTCTAAACTAAATTTGCATGTTGTTCTGAAACGTATTTTATTTTAATTTATTTTAGTGAAAGTTACATAAACTAACATTTAACACGTAATTTCCATGTAAATACTTTTCACTACTAACATTGGCCCACTAAAAGCAAAATCAAGAAGGGTAGAAAATTTAACCCACACACAGACACTCACACATACACATGTACTGGGGCAATATGGCATTATGTGACATCGCAATAGTGTATGCTGGCAGCAACGTTTGCCATTTCCGATATTTTTCGTTGTGTGGCATTGCTTTCCATATAAGAAATCATAATGGGAACGGCATTGGACATATTTTGAAAATTACACCACAAAATGACAACACAAGAAATGCCAGGTGTGTACTCGACATTACGCCAATAATAAGACAAATTGTTTGGGTTTTTTATACATATGTAAATAATTTCACTCTTTAGCCTCAACCCCTGGAGAAAAAACGACAGGTATTTATTACATATGCATACATACATATGCATACATACATACATACGTATTTACGTAGGTATGTATACATGTAGAAAAAAATTACTTTTTAAGGCATGAAATGTTTGAAATTGAGAAAAATAAAGTATCCAGTATGTAGGTTAAATATTTATTTATTTTATTTTGCAGCCATTAAATAAATAAAATAAAACAATGTGGTAGATAAATAAATAACTGATAAAAGCAAAACAAATAAAATAGCAAGGAAAAAAAGCCTTAACACTTGGTTTCCAATTTCTAAACGAAAAAATAAAAGAATTCTTGTAAAATTTGTAACAAATAAACGACTACGGCCTGTAACCTCTAAAATTTTATAACAACAACCAAAAGCAAAATAAGCAAACGGTTAAGAAATATTCACGTAGTTAGAAAACAAATTGAAAAGTCTTAAACCAATGTGAAATTATTGAATAATTTTAAAGAATTTTAAAAATATTTAGAACAATAAGGGTTTTCATGAGAACTCTTAAAATTGCATTTGTGCAATTGGGCAAACTTGCGAGACTTGTTTTATGAAGGCCCTTTTGAACTTTTGCGCAAACAGTTTATATAAATTTGAAACAAACGTCAAAAAGTTCATTTAATAAAAATAAAATAAGAAAATTTTACTAGCCGTCCACACGAGCAATAATCTTGGCAATTGTCAAATTCGATTGCCGATACAAGATATTAGCGTGTGGACCGGACCGTATGAATAAGTGTTCAAAAATATATATTCAGCAACAAATGTTAAAATACATTGCTGAACAATAATCTCTTAACACATGCTGTCAAATTGAAATAATATTAATATTGTTTTTAACAAAAAAGTAAGAAAACATGTTTTAAATAAATAAAATAAATAGAATTTCAGTTTACAATTAGCAAAAGATCTAATAAAGGATAATTTAGGTATGTATATGCATAAAAACACAAATATATTTGAATGTACGTGTTCGCCACCTCTAGATACATTGTTGGACACAAGCAATTTGACGTCATCATTCTGCCGACGTTATTGCTTGTGTTAAGACACAACAAATTGCCCGTGTGGTCGTACTGTTAAGCAATTTTTAATTTAAAATGTTTTTAAATTTATACGATTATATTTCTATAAAAATAAAAAAATGTGTGTGTGTGTCTAAAAATGCGTAAAGAAAACCAAAAAAGCAAGAAGATGTTGTTTACAAAATGCGCAATTGCACAGCTTAAGTTCACGAGCCAAAATTATTAGGTAAACTTAACCCTTAATGTGAAAATGTGAAAAAAATATTTAATAATGAATTACCTAAAGGAATCAGTCATCGAAGTAATACCAAACACACGCTCCTGTAGCAACCAAACGGCAAATGACAGGTATCATCAGTCTCTTCGATTATTCACAAACCTTCGTTAACATACCATTTTACGTCACATTTGAAGTTTTTGTTATCGATATGAACTTTAAAAGCAACAGTGTCATTGCTTTGGCTCGAAAATTGCATCCAGCCCTAATGAACCACAAGATTTGCATCTAAGCAATATGTATGTGCACGATACGTTACGAGTCTTTAAGACATAACAAAACGATGCGTACAAGACAATAGAAAATCGTGGAAGAGATATTGACGACGGCTCAAATAAATCGTTGACGAAATTTTCGACCAAATTGCCACGAAATCATGCACGATCACACAAGCGACAATGCTTACCACTAAAACAATAGTGTGAGTTCTTGAGCGACAATGACACTCAACAGGACAGACTCTAATTTTTTCTTTTAACACACAAATTTATTATTTACTGCTTATTTGTTGTTTGACTCGAACTGGGCCTGCTTGTTTATAAGCCTTCGTACGTGCTAATTGGATATAGCATCACCTAAAACTTTGTCAACAAGAAGCTAACATATTCATGTATTCCCTTCAAGAAATGGAGCTGACACAAGACGTATCACGTGACCGGTCCCCAAGTGATAGTGACTATTCAGAGTTCTAACACTTCCTATGAAGCGGACCATTATTTTTTTTTTTTTTATAAATGCAATAGCATTTTATTTTTAATCCGACATTTTTTTTGAGATTCGAACTTACAACCTCCTGCATGACAGGCTTGCAGACTACCCACTTGGGACACTCACATTTCAAAAGTATAAATACCAGTTAAGCTTAGGTTAATATCTAAGTGCAGTTACGGGACTGCTCCCAGAGTCACATTAGCGGTAACAATTAACATTATATTCATAGGTCTGGGATTCAACCACATCGAAGGTATTCAGTGTCATTTACTAAAATACTAGACCGAGTCCCACTTAAATTGACTAATAAGTCAATGCGATACATCACGAAAATTATGAATATGTAACCATTTACACGATATGTCTTTTTTCATTATATACTACTCCCTACTTTTGGTAACACTCACATTTTCTTAAGTCATAGGACGAGTACGTTTGGATCAATTGTCACTAAATTGTCTGCAGGGTTTGATTGAAGACAAAACACGCGGCGTGCCGCTCAGATTGTCATCAACAAAGTCAAAAGTGTTTAATTGAGGACAACATCCAAGACATTGTCATTCAAATTGCCGTAAACGAAAATTTCGTTTAAATTTTCGACTAGAAAACTAAATAACAAAGGATAAGTCGTACAAGAATCATAGAGGACAATGTCGTGCAAGCCAATCTGGCCAACTGGGACATGCATCCATACAGAAGTACATACATAAGTACATATTTATTTTGTAAAAGAAAACTAGTTCATTAATTTTTTTTGTACACTTTATTTTCGACATAAGCAATAATTTATATTTATTTTATACTAGCTGACCGGGCAAACCTAGTTTTGCACAAAAGTTATTCCTAGAGAATTTCTAGGGTAGAACATAATAACTAACTCAGTGTACGTGAGTGAGGATATAGTATATGAATGATAGAGGCAGGGAGTGTTGTGAACGATGACGGAATATAAAAAGAACCAATCACCAAACTTTTATTGCTTAAAATTTATTATAATTTATACTTATATTCATTGTTTTCAAATTAACTCATACCAAATTTGAAGAGTCTTGCTGTTGTAACTTTCAAGATATAAGATTATTATTAAATACTTTGTATGGAGGTGCCCCTCCCCATGGTCCTATTTTACCAATATCTTGAATTAGTGCGAGGTAATTCTCGTTCTAAAAAGAGTCCATACCAAATTTGAAAACTATTGCTATTACAGCTTTGAAGATTTAAAATTATTATTAATTACTTTGTATGAGTGGTGCCCCTTCCCCCGGTCCTATCCTACTTATATTTTAAATACCTTCGCACCAAATCTGAGTACTCTGATTCTTATAGCTTTTAAGATATAAGATTATTTTTAATTACTTTGTAAGGGGTGCCCCTTCCTTTAATCCTATTTTATCAATATCTTAAATTACTTCGCACCTCGTTCTAAAAAGAGTCCACACCAAATTTTAAGGGCTCTTGTTGTTTTTGTCAATATGTAAGATTATTATTAATGGCTTTGTATGAGGGGTGTCCCTTCCTACAGTCCTATTCGACCAATATTTTGAATTACTTCTCACCTCACTCTGAAAAGAGTCCGTAACAAATTTGAGGACTCTTGCTATTATAGCTTTCAAGATATAAGATTATTATTAATTACTTTGCATAGTGTTGCGCCAGAAAAATTATACATTATTTATATGATTGAGTTGTTTTCAAGTTCAAGGCTTTACCCCCCGTTGTCACATGCCAGTAATTACTTGCAAGTACTGTATATGTATTACTAAAAAACATCAGGAGAAATGTCAAAAAAACACAACAATTTTTGAATGGCTACACAGCACAGTTCAATTTTGAAATGTTCTCAACAAGTAAACTTCTTCCAAAATTTAGTTACTTCAACTGTTAGTGCAGTGTTGCCAAGTAGTCAATATTGAACTTTAATTGTAGTGTTAATATATTTTCTTTTTTAAAACATGAAATTTATGTTTAAACTTAGCTCTAAAATTAGCTTTTGTGTCATATCTCAATTGGCTTTTTATATATACAAAAATTCAACTCTAATATTAACCAAATTAATTAAATAGCAGTGTACTCGGCAACACTGTTTTTCGTTTTGTAAAACTTTACTTGCTTCATAATTTCATTGCAAGCTGATTCGCAAGTGGCAAAAGTGTGGCTGTGGTAGTAAAAAAATATGAGTGTATTGAGTTTTTTTCACTTGCACTTGCATGTGGCAACGGTGGTTAAACTCGTTTCCTGTAAAACAAGTTTTTTCACGTTATGACTCTCTTGCAGCAAAGGCTCGATATGTATCTTTAGATTTTATATTTTTTTAAAAATTTTAGGTCACAATTATTTTACTTATTTCAAATATTACGCTTAACTGGAAAATGAAATTATTTACAAGAAAGTTTATTTAAAAATAAGACAAACAAAAACGGTCAGGCAAACAACAAAATATAATTAATACATCTTCAACTTTTAAAATTTCAAATGGAAAAAAATTTTCAGAAATGCAAAGCCAATCAATAATTTTTTTTTCCATATTTATTCCTGGCATACACGATTTTTTTATATGTTTTGTTTACTAAAATCTTTTCATTAATTTTGGGAACAGTTTATTTAGATATTTAATTTTCCAAATACAAATATGACAAACTTTTGAGAAATTTATACAAAAAGTTGGACAATTTTAGCCAAAAACTATATATTTTTCATATCGAGGGCTTATATTCAATACCCGCCATACACCAATTTTTGGAAAATGACTTTTTGATCGCAAATTGTTCACTGAATCTCTAACAAAAATTTCCGAAAAAAAAATTAATGTAAGTCCTTTTTTTAAAATATTTGTGATATCGCTATCAACCGCACGATTTTTTTTAATGCAATACCCGTCATACGCCATACATTGAGAATACGGAATGACTAAATTTCCAATTTGAATTACCTTTTTTTTTAATTATGTTTATTTTTTTGTTATTGTTTTGTTATTGAATTCTTTTATGTTGGAAAAACGTTAAAACAAATGCTTAATTTAATAAAATTACATATTAAAACAAAAAAAAATATTTTTATTACTGTGCAATAACCGCTTACGCCATAAAAATATTTGAAGATTTCAGTTGCAATACCCGACATCAACCATATCGCTACGAAAAAAAAGTTCTATTTTTTTTATAAGGGTGACTCAGTAGTCATATTTAAAAAATATTATAGAAGAAAGATTAATTCATACCTTAAGAATTTTGGAATGAAACAGTTTTTTCTCTCTCCTGAAAAATTGTGTTTTGGCGATATATTATTTTGTTATTTGAAAATACCTCAAACAAAAATACCTTTAAATCAAACACCATTTAATTATATTGCCACAATAAAAAAGTGAAAATAATAGTCTTAAATCTATTAACAAGGTTGCTTATCAGCAAAAATAGATTTCTTTTAATAATTCAAAAAAAAAAAATAAATAAATAAATAAAAACAACAAAAAAAAATATAATTAAAACCGTAATAATCAAAGTATAAAATTTAAAAACTAACAAAACCAAAAAAATATTTAAAATACAACATGATGAGATCATTAAATGCATATACGAGGTTCGTTCAAATTTTGTGGGATCGATTCATGCTGGTATTTTTGATTCTTTACCCAAATTAAATTTTTCATCTGAACAAATTGAAACACGGTCATTTTATCACACTCATGGAAAAATTATTCTTTTAAGACGAAAACTGATATTAATCTAATGACATATAAGTGGCTTTAATTAGTAACAGCGTATGTCGAAAAATCAATTTTTTTCAGTAGAACCAAAAAAAGTTCCTTTTGAGGGTTATTTAAGAAATGGCAGAAGTTGTGTTGCTGTTTTAAAAAAATAATTATGTGCATGCCTCCATATATTTCGAACATGTCTTAGATCTTTCTAAAAATAATTTAAAATATAACTACTTGATATTATTAACTCGAGTTGAGAAATATATAACATACGTTGTTATTAATGAAAACCACAGATATGTCGCCACACAATTTTATCACATTTTAGAAGCCATATAGGTGTGACACGTTGTATATTATTAAGAGGAAAAAATGTTAATAAAAGAAACGGGTGGACAACGCAAATTTTTCTTTGGAAAGTCTTGAGTTTTGTAGGAGAGAAGGAAAAAGAGTTCCCATTCTCGTTTCCTTTTTTAGAGCTCCGGAGCTTTTAGTGCTTGAACATTGACTACTAATTGTTGTAAGTGAACACACTCGTCATAGTATTGATGTCAGATTACATCAGTTTTCCTATTACTGTAGGATTAGACGTATTACGAGTTAAGCTCAAAGCCATATCAATAATGCAATTCAAAAGTGTTTCGAGCATTTAAGATGATGAACTATTTTGTGAGTGATACTGGAACTCTTTGCCACCTTCGGATCTGCATATATCCATTTTATTTTGCTTCAAACATTGGAAACCACGCTGACTGTAGTATGAGATGTGATTAGACTTTTAAATATATGGAAATAAGGAAAAAGTGCTTAAGTTATATTTTACTGTGCTCTAGAAGTGTACTTTTAAAATTTCAATATTTAAATTGAGAAATTCGGTGTTCACTTTTTTAACTAATACGTTCAATTTGAAATATAGCAAACTATAAACTAAATTAAGCTATTAATCTTAATGAAACATATTCACTCCAGCAGGATATCGACTACACACACGACTACAAATGCCGATAGAAACAGCTGTAGCCAGCAACTTAATTATTTTGAAAGCGGCAGCGACATCATATACATCTGATACTGAAATACATTTATGTATACACATATTTCAGTGGTACCACTTTCAAATACTTCTCATTTATAAAAATAAAATTACTTATTTAAAATGTTCTTATATCGCGTAAAAGAATAAAAATTAACCAATGTATAACTTCGTATGAGTTTTGAGATTGTCTTTCTGCTACATAATACCCAATAACTGTAAGCTATATAATTCATTTCACATTTTATGTTATATTGACAGCACTGTATTTGCTCATTGTCACCAATAAAAATAGAAAATAGGTTGAGTTGGATACGGCCACAAAAGTGGTCGTGCAGTCGTGTAGCCGTGTTGTCGTGAAAATAATCGTTTTCATATACGCACATGGATTCTTTTTTTTTTGACATTTGGCAGTCGGTAGCCTGTTTCGGTGAATGTGTTTAATACATAATGTAACATAATAAAGCTCAATTTGCTTAACTCGACTTACACGATTATTCTATATTGCCACAATTATGCATGTAAATATTTTCAAAGAAAACTAACAAACCTCGTACAAGTATGAAAATAGCATGCAAGACTTTTATGATACAAAAATTAAAAATACTAAAAGCTAAACAAGAAATGAATTAAAACAAAAAATAAATAAAACAAAAACATGCTACAAATATAAGCACACAAATTTTAAACATTATTTAATGTGAGTACAACTAGAAATTTAAAACAGAAAAGTGTAATAAGCCGCTGACTATGTACAGTTAGGCCTCGATTATCCGTAATGCTCGGAACCGGGAGCATTCTGGATAATCGATTTTGCCGGTTAATGGGGTAACAGTTTTTATTGTTTTTTTTTCATATTTTTTATTCATATTTTTGTACTCACTTATACATCTTTGTATATACCGCATCTAATAAAAGAAAAATTCATGGATTTTATGCTTGTATTTAATCAAAATATGCATAAATATCTAATAAAAGGGAAAAATATGTTGGCTGAAAACGATTGCATGCTTGCAATCGCGGAAAATAGAGGTAATCACGGCTGATCGATGCAAATAAAAAATGAAACGGATAGACAACAAGTAGTAATTAAAAAAAATCAAAAAACCCGACTGCACCCATAACAGAAACCTAAAGATGATTTTAAAATACCTGTCGAATGACACCTATTTTGATACATCTCGCCGACTTTTATATTTTTTCGTATTTACAAAATGGCGTCTGTTGGCCGCCATATTGAGTTTTCACCACTGTCATATCTTGGGATTAAGACAAATCGATTGACGTCTGAATCATTAAAATGGGTCCATGCGTTCGGTTTATGTAAGGCCGCAGAGAAACACACATGCATACATAGATATGCACATAGGCTTATACACACAATTCCCTTCTTTGCGTCGCGCATTTGGGTAAAAAGAAAGCAATTACAATATTTCTTTCCCGGGTAATCGACGTTGCCGGTTAATCGAATCACGAATAATCGAGGCCTTACTGTACTTCATAATCAAAAATTATAATGTTTTCTAAATGGTGGCGTACAATAAATGACGATGATGATGACTATGATGGCATACATTTGTGGCGGTATGCGGCCAAAAATATCAACAATATCTGGGTGACATTCTCACCAACGAACAGACTGTATGTTGGCCAGTATTTTTATACTTTTAACAAAGACCTGTACGCTCTAATTTACAAATGTGTGACTAATTTAACATTTTGCTAATATAAATATTTCTTCCACTTTAATGTTCAGCATAAAGTTCTTTGCAAGTTGATGCGTTTGATTGTTTTTTTTAATACTAAATCATCAAGATTAATTTTTTAAATTTAATTAAAAATAAATTTAATTTTACGGTTATTGTTAAATATTGTTTCGTTCATGTTATTAGTTGAAGTAAAAATATATATTTAAAATATATTGTGTGTTAACTTGTAAGGTTGTATCGTAATATTGAAGTTTTAATACGAAAGTATTGAATACAGAACACGATTTTATAAACAAACCTGTTTCTTTTTAAGTAGTACAATTTGAAATTTAACTAATATAAAAGATGAGGTTACAGAGTTCCAAACAAAAAATTCGCTTTAAATGAAAATTCTATTAAACGTAAATGTTTTAATAACCGAAATTCTGGAATCAATATAAAAAAATGAATTTTGTTCCTATTATTAAAATGATGATATATATCAATTGCCAGAATTGAAAAATTTAAAAAAAGGTGATATGTTTCAAATAATAATATTTTTTTTTTTATTTAAAGATATTTCTTATTTCAAATAAAGTGTTTAATTGAATGAATTAAAAAATATTTTGAAAATACCGCTTAAATCAATTAATTAAATAATTGAATTGAATTCAATAATACATTGACCAAAATAAATTTAAAAGTAAAAATTTAATCATCAATTGAAACTGGTATTGAAAGTAACTAACGTGGTATTCCGATGTAACGAATTCTCACTTTTACGAATCATCGATTTAAGTACTCAATCTTGTATAGCTATGCTATTTATTTCACGACACATGAGCTAGGACGTGATTTTCGTAATAAAAATAATCGACACTATTACAGTTGTAAATTAAATTTTGTTTTGATTTCTTTGTACTTAAAACAAGAGTACGAAAATAAACGAAACAAATTTTTGGATTTTTTTTGTTTCGTTCTTTGAAGTGAGTGAAACAAAAACAAAACAAAAACAATGAGAAGAATTGCTCAATTTGTTTTTGAACATGAGCACAAACCGATCGGCTGTAAGCAAGCAAACAGCCGCCGGCGGCCACAAATAAGAGTAATGGGCAATAAATGGAAATTATTATGACTTGACGAAAAAGTTCCAAACTATAAAGTGACCTTTAAAATTCTTCCATTATTACAACTGTCCGATAATATAAATAATACAATTTCTGTTTGTTGGCAACATGTCTGTGGATTCTGTGAATATTGATCGTTAAAAATACTTGGTTTTGTTTATTCAACAAATTAAAAACATAATGAAACCATTTTTGTCAATGCTTTTGTTTTTTTGTATTAATATGTGTTTTGTGCTACATTGGTTTTCTTTTGTGTCATATTTTATGCAAATAAATTTGGCTGTAATTTATAAAGTCAAATGACTAAACCTCACGATAAAAGTTACAGCTTGGGTGAACTTGCCTTTAACTTATGCTTCACTTTTGGTTAAAGTGAATTTGTAATAATAAAAGAGTGTTTATCCATCCAATAAAATCCTACCTGTAACTAACGATAAGTTATAATAATGGCTCTAAGTTTGTTTTATACATACATCTAAACAGCATAGCTATAACCGGGTGTCCTAAGACACCTCCCTTCTTTTTCTCCATGAGTACTTTATACAACGAACAAACGACAAATTTGTAGTTCATTAATAGTTTTTTATATTTGTTACAATTCATTTTATTTTGTGTTTTGCTGTGGCATTTTCATTATTCTATTCCTCAAGCAGGAATATATTTATTCCTGCTTGTATTGTTTAAATATATATAATAGTTTTTTCAATTAAAAATATAATTAAACCAATTGATAGCAAATCCAAAAAATTTGTTTGTTATGAATTAAGCACGTCTAGGTTTATTTCGTTTCTTAACTTTTAACGAACTAACTTATTGACTACGTGTTCATATTGATTCGTATTATATAAGAAAAGAAATTAGTATCAATTAGCAACTCTATTTAGATACTAAAATATATATTTTTTTGTGTAAGAAGTTAAATTTCTGAAATTCATCCAATCGATGTTAAATGTTATTTAAATGACCATTTCGAACATGTTGATTCCCAGCAAGTTTTAAACTGTTTATAAAATGTTTCGACAGTTTGAAAAACTTACTGCATCTAGCGCTTTCGTATTATAGAAACATGTTATATTTAAACAACATATTTCACAAAACTATGAAAGTTAGTTTATCAAAATATAAAAAATTAAAATTGCATAAAAACACATTTTATGAAAACAAACGAGCATAAGAATGCATTTTTTGTTTGTTTATTTATTCCATCACACAAAAAAGTAGTATGAGTAATTTTGTAATATCAATTAAAATATTTGTATTATCAATTATAAAATTAATTAAATTTTCACCTATAAACAATTTGATACTATCAATTAAATTTTTCCACTCAAATTAATTAATACAATTAAAAATTTAATTGAATAAATTAAATTCTTAATTGAAAACTTTAATTGGTGAACACTTTTTCTGTGATGATTTGAAACTATGTATTGTATACATATGTTTTATGTTTATGAAAACTAAACGAAATTATTTTTAATACGACCATATGATATACATATATCGAGCCATTTTTAGGACTAATTTTTTACGAAAATCGATTATTTACGATAGCAAATAATCGATTTTGGTAAAAAAAAAATCAAGTTGGAATATTATATGGTTTAAGCTTTTTTGGCGGTTAAGGCACGATATGTTTTCAATAAACACACACACGCACAAAAACAAATGATTCGCTTAAAAAACTTAAATAGAATTTAAAATTTAAATTTTATATACACAAGGTTGGACATTTAAGTATTATTTAAATATGCACTCAAAAACACAATTTCGTGTTTAAATAGAAGTTACAAATTATTACAATTTAATTACCAAGTCAAAAATTGGCCCTTAGTCTCCATTCATACTATGAAAAATGTTCTGCAAAACTTATGAGTTAATGGATGAATGGCGAAAGACGAATTATAAATTGCTACTTTCTTTCTTGTAAGTATATGCAATTGTTGTTTAGTGTCTCATTCTCTTAAGGAAAAAAGATCAGAGGTGTCTTAAGACACCCTGTTATAGCTATGCTGTTTAGCTATAAAAAACAAACCTAATGTGTTAAATAACACTGCAATAAAATTATATTATAAGTTGATGTCAAATTCGCCGCAAATATTTCAAAACTTTTCCTTTTATTTCCCATTAAATTAATGCATTGTTTGTGGTCGGCGGCGGCTGTTAGCCGGCTTACAGCAGATCGGCTGTGTTCTCTGGTTTGTGCTCAGATGCAAAAACAAATTGAGCAATCCTTCTCATTGTTTTTGTTTTGTTTTTGTTTCACTCAGTTCATAGAACGAAACAAAACAAAATCAAACAATTTGTTTCGCTTATTTTCGTACTCTGGTTTTAAGGACGAGGAAATCAAAACAAAAATAAGTTTATAACTGTAATAGTGTCAATTAATTTTGTTACGAAAATCACGTCCTAGCTCCTGTATCGTGACATAAATAGCATAGCTATAATAAAAAAGAAGAAGAATTTTCAGAAGAGAATCTAGAAATGTTTCATAGTATGGATGAAGATTTATTTACATTCGCACTGAGACAGGAATGCATATTATCACTGAACATAATAGTCCAATTCACAATCTTGTGCAAATGGTCTTGCATCGTTGCATGTCAAAAATTGTATAGTTTATTGATACTCACCACTAAGAATCGTTAAATGGTGGTGGTAAAGAGCTTGCGCAATTGTAAGTGCGGATAATTTTTAATGCTCGATTCCTGTGATGATTATTTTTTCAGCCAGTGAGTATAACTCTTATATTAGGTTCTAGTATTGTAGTATTCAGGTAGGTTCTAGTATTGTAGTATTCGGTATGCAGCTGTCTTTAAACTTAAAATATTTATATGTACTAAATTCAATATAAACTAAATGAGATGTCTATGCTGTAATATTATTCACCCGGAAATAGCATTTCTTAAAAACTCGAGATCTGTGGCAGTCATGGAAATTTTATTCCTTAAGAATAACTTCCGATGTTTTGCTCAGTATTAAATAAGCACACAGATTTTTCTCAATTGGTGGTAACAACTTAAAGATTTTTAATTTTAAACTAAGCAAATATGAATAGTATGTGATAGAAACTCACCTTTATTTCCATTAAATCGCTGAAATATTCAAATTGTCTTATGGAGACATGAGACGTGATTTCATAGATGCAGTCACGTTATTAAGTTAGCTTCTGCAAGTATAATATACACAAATATTTTCGTTGACACTATCTACGAGTACATACGAATACATATATTTTAAAATCCAAAGTTTTTTTCAATTGCAATTCGTCACATGAAATATACATATTTATATTTTACTTCTGCAAACTTTATTCATTAGTTTACTATTAATTTTAATCTTTCCATTTTTGATGCTGAATTTAACCCACTCGATGGTTCTAGTGGGTTACACTGAAATTTAACACACAAACATACATAAATAAATATGTATGTACATACGTATGTATGTATGTACTTATTAAATATTTCTCTACATAAAGCAGAAAACAGCGGTGAAATAAAAATTTTATAATTTAAAATATTTTAGATTTTTTTGCCACATTATTATTGAGGAATTTTTGCGTGCGCTAAAATTTATTTAAGTCTCTGTGGTGGGTGATCGATTTCATTTTCAAATGCACTTGAATGAAAAATATGTACGTCTACATTCATAGATATGTATGTAAATAATGCATAAATATGTACATACATACCTATGTACATATATGGGCATTTCCACAGAGAAGTCCACCTTTTGTCACGTTACGTCACCAAGCAATTAACCTTTTATTTTAGAGCCATTCTGTCCGATTTTTTCTTTTATGTTTTATTAAATGTAGAGCTAATTACACTCAACGCCAACATGCAAAAAAGTATATAAAATATAAGTCTTCCTTTGAAAAATAGGCTCCGCCAATAAGAAACGTAACGTGACAAAAAGTGGACTTTTCTGTGGAAATGCCCATATACACATTTTATTGTGAAAATGAAGACATCTATAAAATACAAAAAAAAACTTTAATGGTTTCTTTGACAACATGCTCTTATTGTCGCTGCTGTTGTTGTTGAATTTTAAAGAAAAAGTACATATTGAGCGACCTGAGCAGGGATTGCTGCCAGCCTTGGCGATGTATCGTCCAACGTTTCTAGGTACCAACATTTTTATTAACAAACATTTTGGGTATTTAAAAAATAATTAGTAAATACAGTAAGACCTCGATTATCCGTAATAGTTGGGACCAGGAACATGCCCGATAGTGAATTTTCGGGCTTTTAATACGTATTTTTTATTAATTAATAAATAAATATTTTAGTGTGCACATTTTTTTGAGGGTGGCGTTGGCTGAAGTAGTTAGCACGTTGACTACAAAAGTGAAAGCACTGTGTTCGAACCCTGTCACCGACAAAGTCATAAAATAACAACACCACGCATTTTTCTGATGTGCATTAGCGTTCACTTGTGTCAGTTGTTGTCGGAAAGTTTATGTGATGAAGGCATAGTCACGCATCACTGAAATATAAAGACTTCAGCGGATACTTATCCCTCCTTCTTCGGTATAGTGTAGCAGAATCATGGGCGAAGTAAAATAACTAAATAAAAATTGCTACTAAGCACTGCTTTGAAATTTAATGCGCCTCATTGACACCAGAGGCGCTGCAACCCAGTATTATTAAAAACACGCAAAAAAGCAGAGTTATAAGATAATGAAGTTTTCCTCTATATCTTCCTTCACAACCTGTTTTCTCTGTCATTATCTCTTTCTTAAAGAAGTTAACACCTAGTAATAGTAGTAGGCATTCATTATCTGAGTGCTATTTCTTTAAAGAAAAACCCACACGTTATTTTTTTTTGGATTTGGGGTAACAACCGCAGTTCACAAATTTCTAAATTAAACAAGTACATATTTATATACTCGTAATAGAGATGGGGTCGTGTTGAATTTTTCTAACACGAACACGAATACCAAGATTTCCAACAAGTGCGAAACACGCGCGAAATCAAATTGAATAGAAAAAAATATATTTTATTTAAATTTAAATAAATACATATTTCTGTTTAATTTCAGAACTGTAAGCTTCAGAGACCTCTACATTATCAACAAATTTGCTCGTTTTGCATTTTTTCTTTATAGGAAATTCATGCATGCATATTTTACACCCAAAATCGTTTCGTGTTGTGCCAATTTTGTTCAACACGATACGACCCGACCACGAACGAAATCAAATTTTCTGTCACGATCACTTGGTGTTGAGTCGTAAGTGCTCGTGTCACAAAAATAACACGACACGCGGCCATCTCTACTTCCGAGTCATCGGTATGCAAGCGACGGAGTTCCCCTTTTTCGATTTTTTCATATATTGATTGATCGTTAAAAAGTAATTTAAAAAAAATTATGCTTGTAATCCGGCACAATCGAGATAATCGTGATTAAACAATGCATAAAATTTGTATCGTTGTAAAAAAAAATCAGTTTTCTTTTCTGTATAATTGATGTCACCGTTTAATCGAATGGCGGATAGCCGAGGTCCACTGTATATATATGAACATACATATTGTTACCTTAATATAGATGCATCAGATGTTCTTCTATATAAATATACAAAATACTCGAATTAAAAAAAATAATGAGTTAGGGCCATTCTATATTAAGGTAACGATATATATTTTTTAATGCTATATAAATGGAAATTCAAAGGAGTTGTCGCATTGGGGAAGCACTTGACAAATGATGTTAAAAAGGTATTTGCTTCCCGTTATGGAACCACAAAATATTCTTGAGGTTCAAACAAACGAGTAAAATAAACGGCCTGTTCAACGCATCAATACAATAAAAAAAATAAATTCAAATTAAATTGTTGAACGAAGGTATGACATCGACATAGTTGAGCAGGCCAAAAGGGTACGCATACATATATTATTTGATTAAGTTTATTAACTGTCTCAAAACATAAATTTTATCAAATAATAGGTTACAGAATATTTCATTATTTAATTTATCGGTATAATTCTTCTTTTTCTTCACAATATATTTGCAACCACAAAAGAGGAATTTTAAACATTAGAAATAATTTTTACAGCTGTCGCAACACAAGTGGAAATACATCTTCAGTCTGTGGGTTTAAAACATCGCTGACCACCGACAGAAATGTATTCCTGGCACTCTAATTTTTTTTTTTTTTTTTTTAAAGAGAAGTAACACTCAGGCAATGGATGCCTACTACTATTACTAGGTGTTACCTTCTTTTAGGAAAGGGATAGTGATAGAGAAGACAGATGGTGAAGGATGAAATAGAGGAAAGCTTCATTCTTTAACAACTCTGCTTTTTGCACGTTTTTTAATAATGCGGTGTTGCAGCGCCTCTGGTGTTAAATGAGGCGTATTAAATTTTTGAAGCTGTGATTAGTAGCCATTTTATTTGTTATTTTACTTCGCCGATGATTCTGCTACACAACGAAGGAGGGCGCTCTGATGTTACATTGGGATTAGTATCTGCTGAAGTCGGTATAATTCAGTGACAAGTGAATATGCCTTTATCACATGAACTTTCTTACAGCAAATGATGCAAAGGGGCACTAATGTACATCAGAAAAAATGCGTGGTGTTGGTATTTGATGACTGTCTGATACCGGGTTCGAACACAGGATCTTTGTTTTTGTAGTCAACGTGCTAACTACTTCAGCCAACGCCACTTTAAGGTTCAATCAGACGTGCCATAACCATAACCATAGAAAAAAGCTGTTCGAACCAAACTAGTGGGCAACACTGTATTTGATTATAGGTGACTCGCACTAACGCCATCGCCATTACCATAGAAACAAATTGAATTTTGGTTTGGTTATGGCTATGACATTATGGCATAGTATTGTAAAAAGCGGCTACTTTTGAATACTCAATACTATATACTTGATACTTTTTAGATTGGGTACTCGATACTACTAAATACTTCAAAGGCTTTTTGAATTTAAAATTAAAAACACACATACATACGAATGTGCATATACATACATACTCGTATGTATGGGAGGTTAAAAATTATTATTTATTAAAACAAATTAACCTGCAATGCATATTATATAATTCAATATGTCAAAAACAAAAATTGAATATATATACGAGTATTTACATTAATTTGTAACAAATTAAAATAAATAACTGTGAAGATTAGTTTTTATTGAAATTGCCAGAATTTAAGAGATTTTTCATATCTCTAAGTCACGGTTCACACACTTCAACCTTCAACATTTGTTGATCAACTCGCAAATCAGCTGGAAGAAGAAAAGAGATATTTGTATTTCCTTCTTCGTCTTTCTTACAGCTAAATTACGAGTTAATCAACAAAAGTTGAACTCTGTGAACCGGACTTGCTGCTCTAACGTGCCTTGCACAACTCTAAAGGGTCACTTTTTCTGTCCGATATATGTTCATGAGTGAAGTTGTTTAGTTCAGTGATGCATTTTGAAGTCCATGTTTCAGTGGCCGTTTTCGTATCGCACACTGAGTTGTATAAATTTGATGTATTTTAAAGGAAGACTTTCGGTGGAACACTAGAAAATGCAGCCCTGAAAGTATTGAGTAGTTACTTTTGTGTATTGCGTACCGGGAAAAACACTCGGTATTGAGTACCCAGTACACAAATACTTAATACTTTTACAACAGTACTATGGCACGACTAATTTAAGCTGTAGTCTTAAAAGCCAACCTAGGATCAAACCGACTCTTTACAGTAAAATACGCTTCAGCTTAAATTGTGCTATGCACAAGCAAAAATTTGACGTCACCACATGCGATTTTGAATGACAATACTAAGGACAAGACAAGTGCAATAAATGTGGCAGCTTTAGCATTCATATATGCATATAACCTCTGTGTAAATTTATATCCTCAAAAAAAACATATATGTATGTATGTGAAAAAAGGGCAAGTTCCTATAGAAAATTTCTGCCATCAAAAGTACTGAAATCAAAACTTGACCCTGCTAACTTGGCAATATTTTTCATAATTATAACACTGAGAGGACTAATGGCTTCATGTTAATATATACACTATGTGCATTGGCCGAAACTTGCCCTGGTGCACTATTGTGCGCCTAGATGAAATTCATGTATGAACATGCATTGTTATCTTTTTTTCCTAATAAATAATAATAATAATAAAACTTATATACTTATGTATGCATGTTAAAAATCATTTTGATTTATTCGATATTTCGAGTACGAAATGACGATTGTTTTATATTTTGTCGGGATTTCGACGATTTTAACTGGCAACCCTGGTGTCATAGTTAGTTTTCTGAAGCGTCAATTTTCTGAGGCTATCGGCGTATATGAGGGACTTCACATAGCCCATTGGAGTTAAGTCGCATGAGCTTGGGTCCTCCAAGCGCAACTACATTGCATAAAAGCAAGTACATTCGCCAAACGTCTTTTTAAAAAATCAATTGTTTACGTGGATTGTCCTCTGCACAACGCCTTACAGCAGTTATAGTTTTTTTCAGGGACCGTAACGGTTATAATTTTTATTTTAAAAATTACTTTTTAATCGTTATTTCTTGAGTTTTATTTATTCCTCACAAAATAAGAGTTATTTTTTTATTTTTATTTATTCCTCACAAAATAACAGTTATTTTGTGACTTTTATTTATTCCTCACAAAATAAGAGTTATTTTTTGATTTTTATTTATTCCTCAGAAAATAAAAGTCATTTTTAAACTAATAACTGCCAGTTCATAGAAGTCGAGTAAAAATTCTTGCTTGGCTATTTACATTGAAATCAAAAACAAATTTTGAGTGCTTTGTTTGTGTTTTCAATATAAATAGCCAAGCAAGAATTTTTACATGGCTTCTATGAACTGGCAGTAAATAAAATATAAAAAAATAACTCAGTGTTTTTGTAAATAAAATGAAAAATAGAGACTTTAGTATAGATTCTGCATATATTCGTACAATAATTTTTTCCTTTTGAAATTTGTATGAAAAACATATTGTTTGTAACGAATTGTCATTAGTTTTCATACAATTTGGAAACGTGTAGAAATGAAATTTTTTACAAAATATGCCTATTTAAATTGAAAAAAAAACAAATTTGATATTTTTTATTACAAATAATTTTATTTCATTTACAAAAACAACCAATTTATAAGAAAGTGAGTTTGTTTTTTGCTAAGCTTTCACGCCCAAGCCGCTCATCTGGTTTTAAAAATTCTTTCACCAATGGAAAGCTACATTACCAGCGTCAAATATAAGATATTTTTATCCGGTTTGGAACCGGATTTCTTATATTTGGTACGGATTTTGTCCGAAGAACACATTTTTGTGCTGGTTAGGGTTTTAAGACCGGTTCTTATGTATTTTATAATTAATTAGTTACCAGCTTGATAAATGAAACTTGATAAATGAAAGAAAAATGAAATGTCATATGGGCTTTAGCGAATACAGTAAAAACTTCGGCCCATTGGGTGGTCTAATGTACATGAATTTAATAAATTTTACTCTTTGTGAAGAATGATGCAACGCAAAAGTCTTCTGACTTACCATCATCTTCAAACGCTGAAACACCAGATGCTTTACCGTCGTCTGAAGACACAAACACGTGTTCATTATTAAACGAGTTCTTAAACTCTATTGAAGTAAATTCAGAGGATCAAGACTCAGATGGTGATCTGGAGGAGGAAATGAAAAGGGCGATAAGCGAAATAGACAATTACAATCCTAAGCCCATTGACGTGGATGCAGATGTAATGAAATATTGGGAGGAAAAAAAATATATATATCCATACCTGTACAGATTGGCACAGGTTTTGCATAGCACGCCAGCAACACAAGTCTCTGTAGAAAGAGCATTTTCTGCGCTAAAATTAATATTGACAGATTTAAGATCGAATTTATCGCCAGAGTCCATGCAAAAACTCTTATTTGTTAAATTAAATTAATTAATAAACACATTTTAAAAATGACTTTTATTTTCTGAGGAATAAATAAAAATCACAAAATAACTGTTATTTTGTGAGGAATAAATAAAAGTCACAAAATAACTCTTATTTTGTGAGGAATAAATAAAAATCAAGAAATAACTCTTATTTTGTGAGGAATAAATAAAAATTAAAAAAATAAAAATCATTGCATCTATAGGTAGTCCATGTAACATGGAGTATTGTGGTATATTCCTTGTACCCGTAGCACTTCTCTCTTATTGTGATTTTTTCAGTTTAAATTTGGAAAATAATCGTTATTTGCGATCCCTGTTTTTTTTTAGATATCTGTTGTACTATAGAGAACAAGTGATGTGAAAACGATTAATTGCTTGAATTGGTTGTTCTGATTGACAATTACGCCGACACAGTTTCACGAACTGAGCATAAAACGAATCGCTGTTAACAACTAGAAAGGCCCTAACTCAAATAACTGTAACTTTAGTAGAGGATAAGGTTAAAACATAATAATAAATAGTACAAGTACTTGTCAAACTGCGTGTAAAAGCGTTATTTTTTAAAATACTGCAATAAATTTTTGTGATGATGTGTATTCGTGTGAAATGTATTGGAATCACTGAAAAACTCAATTTCGTTAAAATAAGGGTGGAAGTACATAACACGCGTTCAATGCGATAAAAACTTCTGTCAAAAAAAAGCTGAAATAGTGTGTATTCATGAGGCAAGTTACATAAAGAAGTTTGCAACACGCGTACCTCGCAAAAAGTTGAACATTCTTAAACTTTCACGCGTTGTATACAAAATGACAGCTAGTGTTGCCAGATTCACATGCTAACATACCAAAAATTATTAGAAATTAATTTTTTTCTTAAACAATGGGTAAAAAAATGCATTAAATATTTAAAGAAAAATAAAACGTAAATGCAAGACAAAAAACTAGCCGGCAAAGGCTTGAAATTTTACAACTAAAAATAAAAAGGTCTTAAGAGTTAGGGCCTTTCTAATAAAATAATATTTGTCAAAGTACACCTCTAAAAATAACACGCTTTCAATGCATACATACATACTTACATATGTATGGAAATGCAAATACAGCACTGACTATAATGACAGTTGACTTTGGCATACAATTTTGTTTGTTTGCTTATTTTCTGTACATAAACAAGCACACATGCTCACAAGTAAATAAAGTGGAAGTTTTATTAGCAAACACTTTTTCAGTTCCAAAAAAGTCATAAAAATGATAGCATGAGAAAAACCACAAAATTCAAGAGCTCATCTTCCCATTTTGGAAAGTGTAGCCATGTTAGCTTTTTACATTTTAGCATCCATCTTAAATTATATATCGTCACCTAAAACGTAAAACGCGTTAGGTTAGGTTATTATGCTATTACATCAAAAGCAAAATAAAAAATAAAACAATTCCGAGCTTAAATGTTATAACCACGCCCTATGAGAAATATTTTTGGGTATTCCGATTTTCCAACTAGGCCTACTGGTGTATCACATTTTAGCTTGCTACCGTAAAATATGACGTTAAATTTTTATGGGAGTGTCCTTGCGTCCCTGGTAAAGAATACGGGTTTTCAGATTTTTCAATTCAAGGGCTTTGTCTGACGCCCTCACACAGACCTACTTGTGTACAAAATTTCAGCTCTCTCGCGCATCGTATGCCTTTAAATTTTTACGGGCGTATTCCCGCCTAAGATCTTACTTTGGAGCTTTTACTGTCTCCAGAGGTCATAGCAATAGGCTTATGAAAAGTACATAAGTAACAGATTAAAATTTTGAAACGAATATGGCAGCCAAAATAATAAAAACATTTATCGTGAAAATTAATAACGTACGGTGCAATTATATGGTGGCAAAAGTCTTGATGGGTTACGGCGACATCTAAGCTCTGCAAGGTTCAGAAATTGTCGTGTCTTCTTGCAACAGGCGCAAATAGGTCATGTCCAACCTTAGCCATTGAGGCCTTCATGCTACGACCCATACAGATCTTTATAAGATCCTCTGCGGCAAGTCAGTGTCGTGCACATGACACACTGAGCCCTTCAGCCAGTGTTCCCAAAATGTTGTAGGCATTATAGCCCCTGAAAACCCGCTATAAGCCGCTACCTGAGTAAAAATAAACGCTAATAAAACCGCTGAAATTTTTATAAGCAACTTGTTTAATTTTTCATGGTTTATTGGTAAAAAAAATAGAATAATATAAATTTTGTGAAATATATTTATGAATGCATACATACGAGTATGTATATGTGTGTCGAAATCTCATAGTTCGCCAATATTTGTAAGCAAAACTCAGCCTACTATTAAAATATTTTATTTCCTGCAGAGTCCCCTTACTCGAAGCTCGAATCAGAAAAAAGTGATTCAGTATATTTTCGATATTTTCTGCGATAGATCTTAATTATTCTAAACGTATATACTAATATCTTGCCATTTTGCTTGAAATATGAAGCTATCTATTTTTGTTAAGACTTCCTGGTTTGCTGACTATCTGAGTTTAAGAAATAGTGATGATAAAATAAAATTTATGGCTCAATTCACATTTGCTTGAAGTTGTATTTGAAAAGAAAATTTCAATCAAAAACAAATTATCCAGAAATAAATTATTCTTTTGAGAGATTTTGTTTGAAATTTTCTTTTCCTCGCACTCACTGATCCAATCGGCTTGTTTTCACTTGTCTAAAGATATGTTAACTAATTTTTTTTAATATAATCTTAATCTTGAATTAAATTTTATTCTCCAAAAAATACGATTTGTATACTTTCAAATATGTATGGCTTTTTTTTAACTTGTTAAAGTTTCACTTTATACTAACTATACCACCACAAAATGTCAATTTTTTATTTGAAAAAAAAGTGACGTTAGTTTTTTTGAGGTGCGTGTTTTTATCGAAAAAAAAACTCAACATAAATATCAAGGTACCTATTGCATATCTGCGTTAAAAATAGCTTATTTTGATTCAATCAATATCTTTCTTTATAACTAAGAACTTTTTCTGCTAAAAAAGCAGCTGGTGGTTTTTTTAATAGACTTGCCGTATTGACAAAAAATACAGTCATATATAGCGGGAAAACCTTAGCTTGAAAGTGAGATAAAAAATTTTTTTAAATTGAGATATTAGATTTAGATTAAATGTACAGTATACATATTTTTTATAATAGCGAAATAGTTAACAAACTTTTCTGCAAAAAACGGCGAAAATCTACCTTTTTTCAAAATTTTAATTTAAATTGCGTATAACTTTGACTTAATTGAGATTTTGATGCCGAATTTTTTCCTTTTTAATGTTTGTTGTTCTTAATTCATAGTAAGTTTCCTTTTCTAAATCGAATGAGATTTGACTTCTCCGTTAGCAGAACAGTGGAACAAGGTTGGTAAAAAAAATATTTTTTTTCTCGAATATTTTCTAAACTGTAAGCGAAAACCTATAAATGTAGCAGTTTTTTTAATTCTTGGATTAAAAAAAATCCACTTGCAAAAAATCGTTTTTATCAGATCAAAAACATCAGCTCGCCATCAGTTTTAATTTTTCATTAACCCTAGGTTGCCCGCCTTGGGGGTTTGTCAAAATTCCAGACTTAAGCTCTGTGACACCTCTCCAAATGATGTATGAAATTTCATAACAATTGGAAGGCCCGTTTAGAAACTGCTCTTATTTAATTTTTTTTTTAACAAAAGCTTCCACTGCGTGCAGGGTACCTTAGGCCCCACTAGGTACCATCGGATCGAGCTAAGAAATTAAGACCGCATTTACGACAGCAACCCTCATATTTCAAACAGCGCATACCTATATTAAAAATTAAAAAACAAATCCCATACGAGCTGCGACCAGTCTAATATACATATGTACATATATAGATATAGGGTAATATCGGAACAATTTTAAAATTTAATTGTTTTATAGAAATCATAAAAACTTATTTTATCATTTAAAATATCATTTTTCACTAAATCGATAAAGCTTTAAAATTTGTTCTTATCTGGTCACACTGGCAATGCCAATGGTGCAGTCTGTTTGTGTGCAAATTGTTATTATTACTGCTTTTTACTTCTTAGAGGTATGACTTTGCTTTATGTGAGGTTGTCTGTTTTATTTTTGCATTTGCAATTATTTTTATTATACTTTAGTCAATTAAAAACATTTTTGTGGCTTTATGTACATTTAAGGTGTAAGTCAAAAACTTATGAAACCTACGATCGAAAATTTTATAACCACTTTTTAAATTCGTTTAACTTTAACCTTTACATATGTATGTATGTACATAAATTTTATTTCAACCAAATATCACCCCACACGTCATTTTAGCAATGTCAAATACAAATTCTGCTAGTGGACAATATGTAGAGGAGTCAACACATTCAACTTCTTCATACATATTTTCTAGTCTTTTGTTGTTTCGGTAACACATTCGTTTAGCACACGGCAACTAAATTTGCAAATATAAAATTTGTTTCGTTACGATTCTTGTGATTAATAAATTCTCAAACTATTTAACTTCATTCGGCAAAATTCATATTATTTTGTATCTGTATTGCTTTGTAGTCGTTATGGGTATGTTTCCGGCTTAACTACTTTAGTTTTGTTTTGTATCTTTGCAAACACAGTATCCATATGTATGTATATAACATATTCGTTTCGTTAATAACTTCTTTTTCTTACTCGTTTCTACAGTAGTTTTTTGTCATTTGTTTTTTACTATCACACAATTGCATTTATTTATCGATCACTAAAACATCCGCGCCGTCCCAACGTCTTTATTTAACAAAAATCACTCAGCAACTGAAATTTTGTTGTGGATGTCATTCGTCTACAACCCAGTGCTCAGTTGTATCCAAAACAGCAAAAACAACAAGAATGTATCATTCGTTGTTTAAACTCTCCATCAATCGGCCCCTTCCATACCCGTATTATGTATGAATGTATGTATGTATGTGTTCGTATTAGTCGGTGGTTTTTTGTG
Source organism: Nowickia ferox (assembly GCA_936439885.1). NCBI lineage: Eukaryota > Metazoa > Arthropoda > Insecta > Diptera > Tachinidae > Nowickia > Nowickia ferox. The sequence goes on from OW387024.1 coordinate 85,357,471, forward strand.
CTGTTTCATTTCTTGTTTACATTTTGTTATTATTATACCCTTCACCAAAAATGGTACGGATATTTAAATAAGTTTGTCATTCCGTGTGTAATTTCCACAATATTCATATGGGACCCCGGATCCTTAGTCATGTTTTAGAATCGGCAGTTTTTCTTGAAGCAGTTCTTTTCAATTCTCTTTTAAAACTGCTCGTTTGCTTAAATTTTCCTATTGTTTAAAGGTAGAGGTCCATAGCTCGCTTTTTGCGCGTTACGCTTTCTATGCATCTGTCAAAAAAGTAGAATCAATGTAACAGTATGTGACAAGTTACATTGCAAAAAGCGCAGAACGCGTAGGCGCATTCAAAGCAAAAAGTAGGTCTACTTTCTACTTTTGTACGCGTTACAAGCACCATGAAAGAAAGTCAGTTGTTCTTGAATGCTAAAGATGTTAAATAATACTTTATATCTTACGTTATCGATAAATATCATTTTGCCGCGGATAATTTTTTTCTTTTTTTCAATAAAAAAAATTTCTTAGTAAAAAAAAACTTGTTTAATAAAATATATGAATATTTTCATTAATGCGATGTATTTTAATTAACTTTTCACCACACTTTTCTCAGTAACAAATTTTGCATATTAGTTATCGATTACTTTTACGTACTGAGTGTCATCTCCGCTAAATCGGTATTAAATAGCTGCTTAGAAAAGTTATTGCTTAAGCCAATAATGTGCATACATTTATATGTAATTTTCAATTTACTTACATTAAAGTCAACAACAGCCGACAATCTGCTGGAATAGCCCTGGACGAGTTCTTCTCAAGATTATCTTTTAAAATGCAGAATAAATAGTCAAAGACATCTGCAGACATTCTTGTCGCGGTTCGAAATTTCTCAGTGTCAGAAGTTTTAATTTTTTAAATGTGGTTTCAAAAAACCCACTTAAATTCCGTTCTAAATACAACGGCCGTACCCAAAACTTTTCTTTTTTGAAATTGTTCATAGGCATTTTTTGCACATAAAATTAAATATACAAACTCGACTAACTCCACAAATTCTTTTAAATACTCGATTTCTCTCTCCATTTTTTTTTTGTAAGTATTTATAAACAAACGCACACAGCTGATCAAAACAAAAATAAAATGACGCATGAAAAGCAGTGAATGTAACTCAACGCGAACAAAGTATAGAATGAAACAAGAGGATGAAACGCGTGTAAAGCATAACGCGTAAAAAGCGAGCTATGGACCTCTACCTTAAATGCAGCGAATGAAATAACAAGGAGAATTGAAGTAATTTTTCGGTACAAGCAAAGTCAGTACCTCTCTTCTTTTTCTTTCGTCTCTATCTCTCTCTCTCTCTCCGATAAACTCAGCATTGCTTCAAGAAAAACTGCCGAATCTAAAACATGACTTATGAACAGGGAAGTATAATAAGCGTTGTCCGTCTTTCAGTCTTTCTGGAGTTGAAATCGGTTATCAGAAATGATTCTAAACTAAAAATAACCAATTCAAACTGAAAATTCAAATATACGAGTATGTATAATTGTTTGTATATTACACAGGATTTTAACACATAACGTTGCTCGCTTAATAACTCAGTTTTTAACTGTCATATATATGTTGTTGCAGCGGCTAAAGTTTTACATATTCTGTGAGAATTTTAATCATAAATGATTTCTTAGTCGGGCTTAAGTTCATTAATTTCAATTCTTGTGGAATGAAATATTTTTATTAATTATTGTGAGTTTCTAAAGAAGAGAAGAAAAATCAAATTTGACTTTTATTAGCTGGGGGAAATACCGATATTTTTCTGTGCACGCACTTCATCAGCACCTAAGTATATCTAATGGGGTAGAGATTGTTATTAACATCAGCTATTTAACGCAAATTTTCAATGAAATGGAATATGAGAAATGATTATATTGTGTATACAATTATTGATTTACCTTTGGTAAATACATTTGTAAGTATCACTATTCATTTTCTGTTTATCCGTTTTTTCATTTTCTATTCAGGTTAGCACGAAGTTATATCACTCTACCTAATTAATTATTTTTACTTATTCGATGTACCGCCGGTACATACATATAAGTATTATTTTAGTGGTTATTATGTTAAATTGTTTTTGCTTTCTACAGTTGATTTTACTTTCCAGTATATGAAACTGTGATTGCCAAGTGAGCATATATTTGTCACGTGCCCATGATGATTTAAGTGAGACAATTTTAAATTTTTAGTTGAACTATAGTGAATTTTAATCATAAGTGATTTCTTAGTAGGGCTTAAGTTCATTAATTTTTTCATTGCAGATTTTCACTGCAAATTGCAGATTTCCTAAAATGCTTGTGTAACATCAATATTTAATGTTTTTCTTTAGTCCGTAAAAGAAAGAAATAACCATGGTGCTACTGTCGTATTTTTACTAAGTAGCTTTTGATGTTTAATTTTGCAGTCTATACCACCAAAATAACAATGTTAAAAAGAAACTAACAAATCTGTGCGAAGATATACATATGTACATATCGCACATTAAATCATAAACACTCACAACTCAAAATTATGAAAATGGTCTTGTTTTTTTCATGGACCGCAAAAATTTCTTTTGCAGCAAAGTCTTCTTGAACAGTTTCTTGCCACTCTTGAACATCTGGGATTTTTTGAGTTGTGACTCTTTTTGATTTACTGCGTGATATATATGTATATTGCTTTGCACAGACTTGTATGTATGTATATAATCCATTTTTTTAGTTTTATGTAGAAAACTTGTGCAATTCTTTTAGATTTTTGGTAAAATATTCTGGCAACAGAGTTTGTAATATTAAATTTTATTTAATATCGAAAAATATGATATACGAGTAATACCCGTAATTTCTACATAGAGATAATTTACCTTAGGTTTTTTTTTTATTACTCGTATTTAAAAAGTTTATCTAATTTAAACATCACATGTAAACAAAATAGAAATGATGGTGTAAAATTTTCCAGCTCTACCACAGTTTGTGCTGCTTTTTGTAACAACCATAGATGATAATTTTATATTTTTTCTCCTCAAATTTAGATTTTATAATAAGAATGGAAAAGACAGGTTTTGTAAAGGTACTATACATATATATATATATAACTTATCTCTCTCTCACAAAAAATCAAAACTTGAGCATCAAAAATATATGTTTACATAAGGTAAACGGTCACACTATGACGCGTTTTCGTACATTGACAGTCCAAAATATGACACGGTACACAAATATGCGAGTGTGTAAATATTTTAGATTGCTTTAAAACAAAGATCATTACGTATCCAACTTATTTCATTAAGTTTTCGGCATTGGTATTAATATTTATATATTGTAAATTTTTAACTACTGTATGTATGTGAGTATTCAGTTACTTTACATGTGGGTAAATAAATTTCCATCGCAAGGCGCTGATCTCTAATAAATTTCTCATATTTAAAAATATGAGATATCAATAATGCAAATAATTTTTCTCTGGTGCAGAATCCAGAATAAAATATTTAACTATTGCTTATACCTAAAATACGTTTTTATAGTAAAATTCTTTAGTCGAAAATTATCCATAGGTCACTACAAATTGCTATAATCCAAATAATAAACGATCCATGTTTCTTTCACAAAACACTCTATACGTACGTCGGTGAAGGGTATATGAAGTTCGACACAACCGTTTATGGCACTCTGACTTGTTTTTCTTTCGCGTGTATGGATGTATATTTGTATCTGCACATATTGTTTGGTTTGTTTTATTCTTTATTTTGGTGTTTGGGGAGAAGGTTTTCCTCAACGTGTGCTCATTTAAATGTTGTTAAAGTAGTTCCAGTCAAAAGGTAAAATACGTGAGCACAGTGGAGTATAAATAAGAAATTGTTGAGCAAGAAATACATACATACATATGTACATAGGTAATTATTTAGCAACGGCTAAATTGTGGCAGATGGTTTTTGAGATGCGAAAATTTAAGTTTAGACATTTTTCCAACAGTTTTTTTGATTTTATTTTGCAGGACAACAATGTAATTAGATTTTAATTAAATCTGTATTTATAAAAAATTAAGTCATTAGAATCAGTCTGTTGAATGAAGGTCTGCTCTCTGCCTTATATTTATTGATTCCGAGAAGACATTTGACACCCTGGCCCATAATGTTATCTCATTAAACTCAACCAGTTAATAAAAAGTTTGTACACCGGGACAAGCTGCCTAATTCTACACAATGGCATGCTTAGTCATAAGATTGAGGTTGGCACTGGCGTTCGTCAAGGGTGTGTGATGCCTCCACTGCTGTTCAATAAAGTGCTGTATAGTATACTGACATGGCAGCACAACTAAAGCTTAAAGACGTGACATAACCATAACCCTACTAAAGAGCTGTTCGCACAAAACTTATGGGCAACACTGTATTTGATTATGGGTGACTCGCCATAACGCCATAGCCATTACCACAGAAACCAATTGAATTTTGGTTTGGTAACGGCTATGGCATGGCTATGGCACGTCTAATTTAAGCTTTAAGGCTGGAACAGTATAGTAGCTGTAGTAAATACAACGTAACGAGTAGCGCTTCAAGCTGTCAAAAGTTGAAAACTGTTATTTTAAAGGGAAGTAAACAGAATGCGTAGTTGTGGTAGTAGTTGCAGTGGAAGTTGAAGCGAAATTTTCGAAATTTTGAACTCTGTTGCGCGAAAAAAAACAAATGTTAGTATATGTCCATAAGGATTACCATGCTTTTGAGTAAAATATTATGTAGTCAATTATTATTAGTAAATTCTTTAATACATTTAGCAATTTTTCGCTAACTTGCGATTTTTCGCATTTTTTCCAAACTTTTTTTATTTTTTTAACGGCTTTGGCGATTTCTAATAAATTTTAGGGCTTGCTTCCGATTTTGCAACTTCTCGCAAATATTTGCAAAGTTCGCGATATTAGTGACTTTTGCATGTTTTCAGCTTCCTGACAGTTTCGCCGATTTTTAAACAATATTAAACTTCGTTATCATTCCGCTGTTAGTAAGCTTTTAAAAATTTTCTTCATTTTCGCATTTTCACGATTTTTTTTGTATTCCTTACAGTTTTAGAGATTTTTAATCAATATTATGGCTTGTTTGTGTATAAAATTTTGCAACTTTTCGCGATTTTTTGCAAAGTTCGCAATAAAAGCGACTTTTTGCATGTTTTCAGAGTCCTAACATTTTCCGATTTTTAAATGATATTAGACTTTGTTATCATCCCGCTGTTAGTAAATTTTTAAAAATTTTCGTCTTTTCCCCGATTTTTACCAAATTTTTTGCATTTCTTACAGTTTTAGCGATCTGTAATCAATATTACATCTTGTTTAAAATTTTGCAACTTTTCGCGAATTATCGCTTTTTTCGGGACAGGCATAATTTTCCAAAATTTTTTTTTGTTATCTTATATTTTTAGGGACTTTTAATCAATATTGTGTTTTGAAGTCGTTAAAATTTTAACAAGTTTTGGCAAATTTTCTTAATATTTGCGACTTTTCCGGAATGTTTGCTTGCGAGTTTTAATAAATTTTAGAGTTTCTTTCTAATATTGCGATTTTTGCGAACTTTGACCTAATAAACTCCCTGTAACCTATTTTCCTACTTCTAGCACAATGCATTGCATGAGTAGGAATCATCCCCTGAGTGCTGGTCCTATTTAAAATAAATATACTTAATAGTAGCAAACCAAAAAAGTTTGTAGAATAAAAATAAGCAAATTAACTAACATGTGCATAATTAGTAAGGAACAAAATACAATGGCAAGACTGTTGTACATTTAGAGATGGTAAAATTGAGCCTTTATTACAAAAAAACTTTCCACATATTGTAATACGATGAATCAAAACAATTCACATATTCCATTTGCACTGAAAACTTGAGTATATGTATAAAGCAGAAATATACATCAGCTGACACCACACACAGTGTACAAAGTTTTTAACTGACAATTTTGTTTATCTCTCAGAAAATTTGTCAACTAATGGAAAATTATGTAGTCAAAGTTTTCATATAAAATAACATCAAATTCGACAACAATGAATAACATTTTTGCCTACTGTGCTGTGGTAGCAGCTACACCCACCAAGTAAAACTCTCCGTGATGACGCGCTGCAAGTGTGGCACGGCTCAACCGCTCATGTTGGAGTCAAACAAATGCCCGAGCCAACACAATCCAGTAGCTTACTACACACAGATCAACATAATCTATTTAACCCCGTGTTGTTAGACGAAGTCGACCTTTTAGTAAGGGACCATGCCGATACATTATACCCATCCAACTGCTAGAGCAGTTCGGCTGTCGGGCCTCCGGCCTCCGTAGTACCAGTTTAAGCCACTGCTTAGACCTCGAAGTTCCACACCGATAGGCTTCACATCTATCGTCTTTTGAACTCAGAGCAGTTCCAGGTGGCGCTGCACCTGCAAGGCAACATAGCAAACCTACTTTTATAAATATGTCCACATCTGTTCCTCTATTGTCAGAGATTAGGTAGTAACACATAAGTTCTATGGGTAAAAATCCAAAGGTACGCCGAGGGAAAATGCCAATTTACCCCGGCTGGGGTCCCCGAGATTGCCACACCCTCAATCTCTTAAGAGATCGCTCTGAGGGATTGCTTTCTGGGCAATAGATATACCAGATGCATATTAGAACTATCGATGGTAGACCTAAAAAACGGTAACTCCTGCATCAGTGGGTGATTTAGCCGCTTGATGTCATAACCAGCACGTGCTTCTTCGTCTCTTGCATTTTATATTTTCTCTTCTTAAACTCAAGCAGTTTGCCAATTCTATATTTTATCACTTTCTGGTAACACAAAGATCAATATTTGAACCCAATTGAGCCCAAAACTCTTCTTATTTTCTCGACGACCGTTTAACCAATCTAAATAAAGAATTTCATTGCGCGATACCTTTTCGAACTGCGAATTAGAATATTATAATTTATTTTATTACGTACCAAAATATATCTCAAAATGAGCGAAATCGAAAATAGTCGAGTTGTAATTAATCTAAATTTGCTTTGTTATTCGACAGTAAAAGTTGAAGCAAGTTTGGTTAAATGTAAATGAAAAGCTTGGGAAACAGAAAAAATTAGGCTTGATTTTCTCGTATACATATCGTTGGTTGGTTATTGGTTTGCTGCAGACATAATGTATTTTGAATATACTGTGCCGCAAACCAATAACCAATCGACGATATAATGACAATTGAAAGGCCGTTGTCTAAGATATATCCTGGTTGGAATTTAAACCACTATAATTAATACCAACATAACTTAAATAATATGCATATAAATACTAACAATAGTACTTACTTCGGCCTACTGTTCGCAATCTAGAGAAAGACTGACTAAAACAACAGTGCCTATGACAACAAACACTAAAAACAGGGACCGTTCCTTAAATAAAATCACCAACACTATTACCAACGAAAAAATAAAAGACTGTAGAACTGGAAACACGCAAAGAAAGAAAAGGAATAGTTCTTGCCATGATACAATTATACAAGGTACTTGCACAAGCCCAGTCTGTTTATGTCTACAATGCAGAAAATTGTCAAACTTTGTTTACAAGCTGCAAAAATGTTAGTGTATGTGTGTGAATAAAATGATTACAGTGTTGCCAATGAATTTTCATATGGCTGTGTCTCCAATTACACATTGAAGAAAATTACACTACACTCTTTTGTGTAGGTTAAAATTAAAACAAAAATAAATAAAAATAGAACCCAAGGTATAATTACACACAGATTATACATGAATCTCATTACATGGCCCACACATGAGAGCAGAAATTACACACTGTGTATTACACACATATTGGCAACACTGAATGACTATAATCATGCATGAATGCCGCCTCTGCAATAGTACTTTAGTTACCCTGTGATTGTTATTTTTAAAAACAAAAGACATCTGCTTCTAACGATTATAGGTATATTTCTACCAACAAAATACGTGTGTTTCTTGGTGTTGCAATTTTGTTGTATAATTGCATCATGGTTCTTGCAAAGCGCCAAGAGAATTCATAATAATGAAAATCAATTGAATAAGAAAAGGAGAAGTAGCAATAAAAGCTAGTATTATGTACATACATACATATGTATGTATGTATATTGTAAGTTATGAATTTACACATTTATCTAAAGCCGCGTTCAGACTATTATACTTTGTATTTATACTTGTCAAAAATTCAAATAATACGTGCAAGTGTGGTAGTCTGAACGCAAAATGTCATCAAAGTGTCAAATAATACGATAAAAATTTTGACATCCCATAAGACTTTCTCGTTTTTAGAAAATTTTCTAAATGATAATACTTTTCATTAGATCAGGGTTGCATTTTCATACAAACCAAATTTCCAAGTCGGCTGTTTCGCCGCCGATAGCGTGTCGTCATTGATGTAATGTTTTGTCATATGTATATCGCCTCAAAATTTTGAATAAGTGAATCGTATGGAAGTATATTTCGTTGACGTAATTTTTTAACGTTTTTGTAATATCTTTTCTTAAACTTTTTCTGTTATTTACATAGAATATTTTTAACTGCTGAATTTTTTCAAGTGCCGGCACGTCCCCGCCTACATGACACCGCTTTGTCGCCGCTAGTCAATGAATAGCACAGACATTTTTATTTTGAACAGCTGTTTTGTTTTCTGCTTGTATAACACATTTTATTTGAAGTGTGATGGTCTGAACACAATATGTGATTTTACGTTAGATTTTTTGACAGTCGCAACGAATGTATTTAGATTTCTGTACCGTAAAATGTGATGAAAGTATTAATACTTGTATAATAGTCTGAACGGGGCTTAAGTAGATATACATACATGCAGCTGCTGATGTTGACTGCTTGTGATCGTTTTGACAATTTTTTCTTCCAAAATTAGCTAATTAATGATTTAAAGCAGGGGTCGGTAAGTAATTTTAAGTAAAGTCCGGATAATGTTGAAATGCTAATGTCGATGTACAGAAAATATTCCATAGTTGTAAATTTAAAATTTTTAATCCACTTTTATAAACGACGCATTAATATATAAAATAATTGATGCAAAAATTATATCTGCGGTCTTGAGCCAGTTCTCTGAACCTTGGTTCACGTGGAGAACAACTCCTGCGAGGAGTGTCTTCAAACTTTTCAAACACCAGAATGTCTTGCTCAGAACTATTTTTGTATTCATGCCTTGGAAGATTTAAAAATTCTTGACTTGTAATGTCTTTTTTAAAAATTTTAAACGTCCGCTTACAATTTTTTTCTTCTAGACCCGGATGCTAGAACACATTTTCTAAATTTCAAATAAAACAGATGTAGAAAAGAAAATTTGTGAAAACGACTCGGAATTCAGAACATAAACGTATATTAAATTGTGGCAATAATGAATTAAAAAGAAAGATCATTTAAGCTACAGTGTCGAAGCTTGAAAATGCCTTTGTACTCGTATGTCATATTTTTTCATGCATGAAAACTTACGTTGAGAAACCAAACCTTCTGGTTTGCCATAATCATTTTCTGAAAATAAACAAAAATGGTAAATTCTCATCACACATATTTATTTATTTATTTATTTAGGAAATACTTTACAAAGTAAATTTGCAAAGTATTGTTGCACAAATATGGGCGGGGTAGCTAGACCATATGCCCAAGATGTTATTAACAGTTTTTAAAAAAGGCTTTGTGACTGACTGTACACGACCTATGCCTTCACATAGGAAGTAGCAACGTGGTTGTTAAAGAAATTCCACAAAATAACCGCAAGAATATTCGGTTATCCGTGGCAGATCAGTCAACCAGTGCCAATAAACAACAGTGGCCTGGTTGCAATTAAGAGATAATTGCCAACAACGCTTGATGTTGACTCGCCCAGAGCTGCTTTACGACTGTTATCACACATATTTTCTCAACAATGCGTGTGTAGACCAGTGATGCCATTAGGATACGAAAGATAAATTTTTCGTATCTTTTGATGACTTCAGGAGGCTTATTCTGAATTGCGATGCGAAAATCAATGCAATGCGCAAACCAAATGTGATGCGAAGGAAAATTGGTATTCTGTTAGACTTTCGCAATCGCATTCGCAATTTATTTCAAATCGTGGCAACGCTGCTCAAATAAACGTCAGTGTCAACAAACGTCAAATTAAAAATAAATAAATAGTTTGTGTTTGGCTGCGAAAATTGTTTATAAAATTTATTTAGGAAATTCTGTAAGAAAAAAAATAATAAAAATGGATTCTGTGGCACTGTGGTTCGACCACGAAGAAGGGCATGAGCAAAATGAAAGGATACAGAGAAGATTGCTTAGAAGCAAATCCGATATTCTAAGCTTGAATGGAAAAATGTAATTTATTGTGATGCTTGCGAAAAATAAACGTTTACTTATGCAGAATATTTATTTTTTCAGCTTTATAAAAAATTTTAGATTAAATAAAGAAGCATTTGTATATGTCTTAAATAATATTAGCTCGGAATGCAATACTACGAAATCAAGTGCAATTCTGTCAATTATCAAATTAGCGGCTGCGTTAAAATTTCTTGGTCAATATTGCTACCAACACCTCCTCTGACGGAGACAGTGGATTACATCTTGATGGGCTACCGCCAATGTCGGTTTTATTTCGTCTAAGCTTCTGTTTGGTGTGTACTTTAAAATCGACCCAAACCTATTAAAATTAAAGTTGAAGTCAAATATTTTTGAACTGGTTTATATATTTCATACTTTTTCCCCTAATAGGTGGTCCATTGATATTTATTTCTTTAGTTAACGTTTGCCACAAAGTATTTGCCGACTGACGTGCATTTGGTGTTTTCAAATGGCCTTTTGCCAATTGGCTGTGCTTATTCATAAATTCTATCATTATTTCAAATTGAGGCGGTTTGGTGGTCTTATTGCTTGCTTCCCTGAATTAAATAATAAATATGTGATGAATAAATAAATAAAATACTATCTTTCACTTACATGTTTGTACTTTGCGAATGCTATTTTGTTGTCGAATAAATTTTGCGAATTTGACATGTGTTTTCGCAATGTAGAACACCGACTTGCCACCTTTTCGCATTTGAAATGCGATTAAAAAAGAACTTTGCGAATATCGCAATACAGAATAACAATTGTTCGCATTTATGTATTTTCGCATTGCATTGATTTTCGCATCGCAATTCAGAATAAGCCTCCAGGTACTATGTGTAATACCGACATTTTTCGTATCTTTTGAATCTGTATGCAAAATATACAGAAAATATCTTTTTTTTTGAGGAAATATGAACATCTTTTTTATTTTCAGGAAATTTAAATTAACTTTTTGATATAATCGCCTTAGTATAAGCGCCTTAACTCGTATATTAATTTTTACAAAAATGAATTTGTTTTGATAACATCCAAAGATAGTTATGTACATATAATTAATTTTAAAGTTTGCTTACTGTATTTTTAAAAATTCCATTTTCTTTACAATATTCATTAAATATACCCAGCAAAAAAAAAAATGCTTCAAATAAAACAGGTTTTTACTATGAGAGAGCACAAGTAGAGCTGACAAACCTGCTGATATCGCTGCTGATTTTTGTATGGCGAGTTCCCGGTTTGGAGTACTACATTTTTTCTCACAAAAGCGCTTTTTTGAATATAATAAAAGATGCAAATATAGCAGTTATCTCAAGCGCTCTTTAAAGGATTAATAATATAAATGTATTTACTTATGTAAAAAGCGCTTTTCAAGATCACATTAGCAAAATTTCTGGCTTTAAAACCTGCATTATTGTGGCGCTGTTAAATCACCTTTTTTTCTATAGTTTGCTTCATATATGTTCACTGCTTCTAAACAGTTCATATTTTAAAGCGAGTTATGATGCACTTCATTGCCTTATTGCTTCAAAAAACGTGAACATTTTTTACTGGGTATGAAAAAAATGTTAAACGTTAAAAATGGACTTTCAAATTTTTTACAAAATGTATGTTTTTGGGAACTAAAATGTATCTTTCTCGAAATTTCACTGGCAACACTGATGTACACATACGTAATAGCAGAGAATATTAAAAGACGCGGTGCTCTTAATTTGCCGACCACGGCTTTAAAATCTTAGCTTGTTAAAGGCTAACTGAGTCTTTAAAGGCTAACTGAGTCTTTAAAGGCTCAGTTAGCCGACTGTAATGGAAAGTAACTGCAACAGCACAAAACAGCTGATTGATATTGTTATGTGAAAAGTAATGAAAATGGTTATAGAGATGTAATGTAACGTAACCTACTTTTCATATAAAAAAATGGATCAGCTGTTTCCTACGTTACAGTTACATTCCATTACAATCGACTCACTGAGCCTTAAGCCTACATTACACGGCATATGAAAAGCCACATGCGTATGTGGCGATGACTTCATGGGAATTTTCAGCATGTTGGTTGCATTTTTTTTAAATAACTAGTAGTGGCTACAGGCCTTAAAATTTTTATAGTATTTTTGCTCCAAAATACAAGTGTGGCACATATAGTCGAATCGAACACATATAAAAAAATGGATCAGCTGTTTCCTACGTTACAGTTACATTCCATTACAGTCGACTAACTGAGCTTTAAGCCTACAGTACACGGCATATGAAAAGCCACATGCGTATGTGGCGATGACGTCATGGAAATTTTCAGCATGTTGGTTGCATTTTTTTAAATTACTAGTAGTGGCTACAGGCCTTAAAATTTTTATAGTATTTTTGCTCCAAAATACAAGTGTGGCACATATAGTCGAATCGAACACATTTTCTGAGGCAGCACATCTGTAAGCATGTGAATATCTACATGTACAATGTTACTAGTACACGGCATGTAGCAAATGTAGCTTCGTGATGACGTCAAAATTATGTCAGAACTATATATATGCACATGTGGTTTTTTACATGCCGTGTACTGTAGGCTTTAGAAGCAGTGAAAGTATATCAAGCATTTTACAAATCTCTTGGATCTTGTTTCGTAGCAGCTGGCGACTACAATGAAAAACATACGCTCTGGGGATCGCGTCTTATTACACCTAGAGGTCGGGCGTTGTTCAACACAATTTCAAAAATGGGCTTAGACGTCATTTCGAGTGGGGAGACCACTAACTGGCCTACAGACATACAAAAAATTTAATTTTAATTTAATTCATGTTAAAGCTTCCCTAGATCTCTCCTCCGATCACTCTGCCACGATTGTTACAATTTGTACCCCACTAAGATGTGACTTACTTCACCCATATGTGAAGATGATAAATCGTGTGAATAGAAACCATGAACCGAGGCACGAAGGCCTAGTTTTAAAAATGAAGACATATCTGCCAGTAAACATACAAAAGCTTTTGGAAAGTTATATTACTGATAGGAAGTTCACTTTTGGGGAAAGAGACTTCATGAGTGTGCCCGAATCTATATCTTCTGCTGTCCCACCGGGTAGTATTCTGGGGCCAGTCTTGTATTTAATATATACTTGTGATATACTTGTGAACAATAATATCCATACCTCTACATTTGCCGATGATACAGCCTGTATGAGTACGCATGAAAACCCTTATGAGGCATCCCGCAATCTCCAGGAACATATTACCCAGCTGGAAATATGGTTGAACTTATGGAGAATTAAAGTAAATGAACAAAAGTGCGTCCAAACATTTACCCTAAGAAGAGATACTTGTTCCCCCATTCGAATCAACAACCAAAATATTCCTTAACATTCTCAAGTGAAATACCTTGGTATACACCTTGATCGACGGCTTACATGGAAATATCATATTGACTCTAAGCTAACTCAAATGAAACTTAAGTTAACTCAAATACAATGGTTGATTGGCAGAAATTCAACACTCATCCTAGACTGCAAACTGTTAATATACAATTCGCTTTTGAAGCCAATATGGTGCTATGGAATTAAACGAAGACAAAACAAAATTTTGCTTTTGATAATTTAAATATGCCACTAGTGACTGAAGAAATTGCAATATACGCAGGCAAGTACTTAATAAAACTCGAATCTCATCCAACAAATATGTATAAAAGAGTGTGCTGAAAGTTTATGTTTAAGTTCTAAAAATTTAAATCAAACACTAATTTGATTATAAGTGAATATAGTAAATGAAATAAATAAATAGAACACAATTGTTAACGTATTTATGTACATAGGTTTTAATTCAAAGTTTTTTTTTCTTTTTGGGTTCGTGAGATTTTCAATTATTTCTCCATTTACATTTCTGACTTTGAAGTACATTCTGTGAAAAAAGAACAAGTTTTTAGTTCTTTTATGATTGGTGGAGATGAATTCTTAGGAAATTTTTAGCTATGAGTAAATTTTCTTCATTAATTGCTGCGAAAATTGCTTTTGTATGCTATACATACGTCATTGTTGTATGCGCTGGCTTAGATAATCTGCTTCGATAAGATGGTCTACCCATGTACTAAGTACACGTGGGAGCTCAGTATCTTTCAATTTGTAGCAGACGCTAATCCATTTCTTTAGCAGTCTAGGGCAGAAATTAAAAAAGCAGTAGGCAGCAAAAGGGAAAGATTTTATTGATTTTATTGCAATTTACAACAGGACACTTAATTTTTAATAACCAAATACATATTTTCTAATCAATTTAGCTTTTAAATCTTAAATTTTATTTTTTATTTTAAAAAGCACACTACACAAATAACTTTTTCACAATGGAATATTTTTGACTACAGTAACGTCAGCAATACCAGCTGGTTTGTGTACAAAGTTAACGGACCTGTGCAATGCGATATCTTGTATTCTTTGTTTCATGGTACTGGCAATAAAAAATTGGCAGCTCAAGGTAGTTTGCAAGTTCACACGGTTGTATCAAATTTGTCAGAAAATCTTACAATTTATTGCCAGACGCTTGTATGACAATAAATTCATCTGACAAAATCGGCGTTGTAATATCTGATTTACAGTAAAAATACTAAAATGGCAACAATGTGTGTGTGGAACCCAAGTAAATTTGGCATACACTTTTTAAAGAGAATTTTTGTTAAGAGAAATTCAAGTGTTAAGAGTAACCACTTGTTGCGGTTTTCCCATTGTTTATCTTTTTTTCACAGTAGGTGTTACCAACATGCATTGTTGTCATTTTAGCATTTTCAATGCTAGATCTGGCATTTTCATTAGTAAAAAAGCATTCAACTTAAAAAAAAATTCTGCTAAATGCTTTTGGCAGAATTTGTTAATAATAAGAAATGTAAATTTGTTTAAAAAAAATTCTTCTGTATAGATGAATTTTCTCATAAATGTATATGTATTGCAGGGTAAAGGTTCGCTGATGATCTGCACTAGCAACAGTGAAATGCGCATAGGATCCAGCTAACAACTCAATAATCAATTTCAATGCATTTTTAATAAAAAATATTTTACTGAATAAGTAAAATAATAATTGGGGATTATTAGTGCGTTAAAAAAATTTAAACGTAATTGTAAAATATCCAAAAATTGCCAATTATTAACTGTAACATCTCCAAAAACACCAATTCTTAACTATTTTATATTTATATGCGCTCTAAAAATACCTGCAAATACTAATAAATTTGTATAAACATGAAATTCAAAGCTATTTCAATAATTTTTCTACATTTAAATCTAGCATTATACTTTTCTTCTGTAGAACACTTTATCAGAATTTTTTGACCGGTTTAGCATTATCTCATCATCATTTTCTGGTAACACTGGTAACATGCCTTGTTGGTGGTTGTGAATTGTGGGCCTCACATAGGGTTTACACCAGCGTTGCCGATTTCTGTGTAATTATCCAAAAATTAGACAACAAATTTTTCTTGAACTATTTTGGGACCATAAAAATTTTTGTGTAAGTTTTGTGTAATTTCGCCCAAACATTATACACAAGTAAATTTTTTAATTAAAGACGTTCATTTCATTTAAAAAGAATTTTTCTCCGTGAATTTACTAATAAACATTTTTATAATATTTTTATGTTTTTGTTTGGCTATACTTGTCTTGGAGAGGTTCTTTTTCTTTTATTTTCGAAATGTTAGTATAAATATTTTCCAGCAAATTAAAATTAAAAAAAAACTTACATGAAGAATAAGCTGTCGTCTGGTACCATCATGTCAATATTTTTTATTTAGGGGACCATTTTGAACCAGAAATATGTTGAAAAATTAAATATTGGAATTAAAAATTGCAATATATCGCATGCAGTAATACCTAATTTACATTAGGCATTTTTTTTTACAAAACTGTAGCATGAATTTTTTTTCATTTGTTAACAGGAAGCCGGAAAAACATATCAGATAGAAAAAACCAGTTGCTGAAAATGCTTCAGAGATTCATGTCACGTTATTTTTTATAAATCACTCTCTTCGTTTTTTGCACATCCCAATCGTTATTGACACTGGCCGATATAACAGCAATATTCTTCTCATTGCCCACTCTTTGCATACGAGTTGGTTGATTAATGTTTAAAAAAAAGTGAAACTGGTGCGAAAATTGATCGCAACAGCTTGAAAAGATGCATCGATTATGATGACTATAAAATCGACATAATTTACGAAATACATTTCTCAGCCAGCACGAATTTTGATAATAAAACTCAATGATTTGAAAGTGTTGTTCGTTTGTTAGTATATTCATGGTGAAATGGCAAACCTTACGAGCATTTTTGGAATTGCCACACGTTACGAATTTTTTTTTTTGCACTGAAAAATATCACATTGAAAAAACAAATAGTAAAAAAATCACTCGATATATATTTTTATACAAAAAACCTTACTTATTATCAAACTCAAAATTTGTTTTGTATAATTTATAAAATTTTCGATAATTTGAAGGTTTATCTGTGTAAAATTGAATTTCGATTTCGGCAACACTGGTTTACACGTGCAAGTGCATGTTGGAAAAACTCAATTTACTCAAACTTTTTTACTAACACAATTACACTGATTTACACTGACATAAATGATTAAACAGAATACCGGCATAAACACATTTTCCATACCAATTGGCACAAAAAAGCGGCCCCAGAAAGCAGTCGTGAGATAGAATCTATTTTATTTTGAGAGCACTTTTTATTATGCTCTCACATATAAGTACTAGTTCTCTCAAAAATGTTACCATACTTTTAATCAATTTCATACATTTTGTAAACAAAACTAAAAAGAAAAATAAGCACAAAATAAAATAAAACAAAATTAGAGAGCATTTGAAGTTACTGCCGACGATATTATTATGGTCTTTATTAATTTGAGACCGATTTTCCTAAAGTTGCAGACTTTATTCCGTTTCATCATTTATTCTGCTTTGTTATTTATTGTGCTGGCATAACATGCCAGTTTGTCGGTGCAAGAGGTAAAGAGAGTGGTTTTGTGGTTGACATAATTTTTCAACCACCCTGTAGTCGGCGTAGCTAGCGAGTGTCTAGCTATTTTGTTAATTACCAATCGTTACTTCTTACTGCCAGCCTAACTACTAGCCATGCACCCGACTGAAGATTTTAACAAGGGGATGAGATTGACGGTAGACAATTGCCACCATCTGCATAACTTTTCGTAAGTGATTTCGCTAGTCAATACAATTAGTTTTTCTATTAATTAAACAATTAATTATTAATACATTTTTCAATTAATTGTTCTTTTTTTATGCAACGTTTTAATTTACTTCTGCAGCTCATTTTACTTTTCTAAAAAAACGTAATTTTTTCACTTAAAATTATACATTCACAGACCACGAACTTCCAATTGGAACGAACACACAAAATCAAAATAACTATAGTATACTTAAATTTTAAGTCTTAAAATAATTTTCTTCTTGTTGATTTTCTTTGGAATAACAGCCAGTGATGACAACACTTGAATCATCAAAAGCTTTGTGAGCATATAAAAATATTGTAAAAAAGGATAAAAAAATTGCGGGTAAAAACGCACTAAGCTAAATATTCTCTGTTATTTATGTTTTATGTAAATACATATGTATTTATTGTTTGTTTGACTATGACATATTAATGCCCCTATCACGGGTTTCAACTTTTAAAATAGTTTAAAATTTAAAATAAATTTGCATTGCCATTCTCCACTAAATTAACAGTTAACTTTTCAGTTGTGTTTTGATATTTTCATTCACAACTCCGCGTAAGTTTCGTTGAGTCTGTGGTTGGGTTTTTCTAGTTACAGATTGGTGCGATATAAAAAGCAGAAAAAATGGAAAAATCGTGACTAGAAATATTTGCTATGCTTAATAACAAAATGTTCTTAACAGTTTCAGTATCCGCTGTATGCTGGGCATGTACAAGGATTTCTTTAAATATGGTTTTAAGTGATCCAACAAATAACAAAACATTTCTTTGTTCTGCCGGATATAACTAAAAACCTTCCAAAATTAATTTCTAAGGCATTCGTTCCCTATTTTGATTATTCCTTACTTTGCATTGGGCAGTTCAAGAAGGATGGAACCATCACGAATTTTTCTTTTGATACGTAGCACATCTATATTTGCGATTTTGTTTTCGTCGTCATAAAATAAATCTACATACATATTTTTGTATCCATTTGGTATGATTTCTTTCAACTAAAACACTAAAAACAATAATTTTCCCAAAATATTGTTTTTTGTTTTGTAAATCTTCACACACATTAATTGTTTTCTGTCAAACTTGATATTTTAAGTTGGCAACGCGATGACAATTTCAACTAAGAAACAGTTGTGGTTCACAATACTAAAACACAGCTTGGTTGTGTGTAAGTTTGGTCTATTAGACGACCAAACTGAATTTAGTTGAGAACAGTGATAGGGGCATAAATTGCTATACCGGGCAATTATTTTAAAATTACATCAAATGCATAGTGCCTTGAACGTACCTAAGCCACCTTTTGAACGCTCGATAATTCTTACAAGCTTTTTCAACATTGCGTTTTTTCTATCTTAAAGAAAGCCATAATAAGTTAATAAGATTTAACAAAAAATTAATTTCAAATTTACTTTTAAAAATATGTTTAATTTTTATAGGAACTAAGTAGTAATAGTAAAATCGTTGCTTAACAAAATAAAAAAAAAATTCTTATAAGGAATTAAAAAATTTGATTGAGAAAGCGTCGAAGCGTTTGCTTCTTTGCTTTGTTTATGTTTAAAAAATTTAGGTTATTGAAATAAAAGCACTGCGAGAAACTGTAAAAAGCACTATAAATCCCTTCTTTCTGGAACGGCTATTTAATAAAGTTTCGGGTGCTTAGTCCATATTTACATTATGCAAGTCTTATTGCTAAGCTGATTAGTTTGAAAGAGAGAGAGAGACGAGGAGAACAGTAAAGTTTCTTTTCCCCTCGTCTTTCTTTCCTAACAAACTAATCCGCTTAGCAATAAGACTTGCATAGTGTAAATATGGAGTTAAAAAGGGAAAAAAACACCAAAAAATACAAGAAATAGGACAGTTTTTTCCACTAGAAAGAAAATTTAAGGTAGAGGTCCATAGCTCGCTTTTTGCGCGTTATGCTTTACACGCTTTTCATCCTCTTGTTTCATTCTATACTTTGTTCGCGTTGAGTTACATGCACTGCTTTTCATGCGCCATTTTATTTTTGTTTTGATCAGCTGTGTGCGTTTGTTTATAAATACTTATAAAGAAAAAATGGAGAGTGAAATCGAGAAAGAAAATTTCTTGTCGACATCAAAAACGCAATAAAAAATTAAAAAGTTTTAATGGTTTTTTTTTAACATTCCAACAAACTTTTGTAATTTTTTAAAATTTTTAGAAAAATACATTTTTTTCCAGCGATTACAAATAATTCCAGTTAACATATTCAACACATGATTTATTTTTTCCGAGTTTTGATCACACTAAGTAACATAAAAATCCAAATTTTAAGCTCCTTCTTTAAAAAAAAAATTTTTTGGGAATTATTTTCATAAAGCAATACAATTTAGTTTTTAATTCAGTGATTTTTGCTTAAATTTCACTGACTTTAGCGCCCTCTGGTGAAGTGTAGGAGAGTCAAACGAAACTATTTCCTTCAATTTTATTTCTTTTGTATTGTTATCTCTCGATTATTATAACTTTCATTATATTTTGGGACAATTTATTTTTTTTTATTTTTGTGTATGGGACAAAGCACTGTGTGTCGTTGGCTGAAGTGGTTAGCACGTTGACTACAAAACCGAATGTCCTGGGTTCGAGCCCGGTATCAAACAGTCATTAAACAACAACACAATGCATTTTTCTGATATGTATTAGTGTCCCTTTGTATCAGTTATTGTAGGAAAGTTCAAGTGATGAAGGCATAGTCACTGGTCACTGAACTATACCGGCTTCAGCAGATACTAATCCTAATGTAACATCAGAGAGCTCTCCTTCCTCGGTATTGTATAGCAGAATCATCGGCGAAGTAAAATAACCAATAAAATTGCTACTAAGCACAGCTTCAAAAAAATGTAATACGCCTCATTGAACACCAGAGGCGCTCCAACACTGCATTATTAAAACCGTGCAAAAAAAAAAACAAGGAAAGTTGTAAAGGAATGAAGCTTTCCTCTGTATCTTCCTTCACCACCTGTTTTCTCTATCACTATCCCTTTCCTAAACAAGGTCACACCTAGTAATAGTAGTAGGCATTCCTTGCCTGAGTGTTACTTCTCTTTAAAAAAAAAAAAAAAATTTAGCATAGTTTCAAGCGCTAATAACGTTGTTTACACTTCTGATTTTTCGTACGAAATATTCAATGTTGAACAGCACTTTTATAAAATTTTAACAGAGTACTAGTCTAATGATAATAATTTCTAAAATGCGTAAGAAATAAAATTACTCATTCACGATTGTGGTGAACTGCGAGTAATTCTAAGAAATATAGAATCTTTTGTACTATTAGTGTTAAAGTGTCTGAACTTAATAAAACTTAGTAATTACAAACGTTCAGTATCTCGAATTGAACATTCGTGTTGTCACATAAAACAAACAACAAGAATTTATGTGAGTATGCAAAACCGTAAGTGAGTAAAATCGTCCGGTTTTATGTGGGTGTCAAGATAATTTGAATAAATTGTTATTGTTGTTTAGATTCTGGTGCAGCAGTTTGCCAACTGCAACCAGAAAAACAATGAAAGCGATCTAAATTTGAACACATTAGGCGATATTAAGAAGAACTCATTCGATTGGCCTGATGCCAAATTCTTGTTGGGCATATTTACCTAATTCACTTTTAGTTTTGCGTGATTGTCATAGGGGACCTGATTTCTTTAATTTTCTTTGATTTTCAGCAGCTTGGCGATATTTTTAATTCATTTACAAAAATATTCGACATTTTGTAATGAATAATTACAACATGGTACTTTTCAAAGCCACTTTTTCAAAATATAATTTTCAAAATGTACCTTTTTTAACAAGTCTTATACGGGATGCTTAAAGCAAACATCTTTAAAGCCACTCGGCCGCAAGTTGCCATTGAATATTTTTTTTCTGTTTTTGTCGTTGAAGGTCAATCAAAAAATAGCGATTGCTTTTTTTTTTTATTGGTACCCTACTTCAAAAAAAGGAGCATGTTATCAATTTGTCTATATATATTATTTTTTTTGTTATGTTACTTCTGCTAGCTGTACGAAGCCAAAAGATCAAGCTGAAAAAAAATGTAGTAATTGTGGAGGTAATCACACTGCTAACTACAGAGGATGTTCTGTATATTCTTTCGTTAAACAGACTATGGGACAAAAACCTTAATTAGCTCCAGCTCAATCAGCAAACGCTTTCTCCTCCAATTGTCCTCCAATGAGCCAACCAATGCTGTTAAGGCAAATTATTTTCCCACGCAAAAAGTTTCCCCACCAAGTAATTCAACAAATGCTAACACAAGCTTTAATTTCAGTCGCCTTGAAGCCACTATTGATAATCTGGTGCAAACTATAAACAACTTTACTACAAATATGACTAGCATGATGCAAGAAATGCTGCGAATGCAGAATACTCTGCTTCAAGCATTAATTAAAAAGCCATGAACACGTTAAAAATATGTTGCTGGAACGCAAACGGCATTCGCCAACACAAAAATGAGCTCGAGCACTTCCTTTCGGAAAAAAATATTGATGTAATGTTAGTTTCTGAGACTCATTTGACTTCGAGAATTTAAAATTAATGGCTACACATTATATGATACTAAGTACCCGAGAGGAAGAGCATGCGGTGGATCAGCAATTTTAATAAAGTCAAGACTCAAGCACTATATTCTTGATAACATCTGTGCAGAACATTTACAAGCAACTAATATTTGTGTTGAAAATTTTTGTACAAATTTCGTTATATCATCAATTTACTCCCCTCCAAGATTCTCAGTCACTGAGGATGAATACGAGGATTTCTACAAATCTCTTGGCCCTTTTTCCTTGCAGCTGGATACTACAATGCAAAACATACGTTCTGGGGTTCACGCCTTATTATACCTAGAGGAAGAGCGCTGTTTAACACAATTTCAAAAATGGGCTTGGACGTCATTTCGAGTGGAGAGCCCACTTACTGGCCTACAGACATACAAAAAATTCCGGATGTTATAGACTTTGGAGTCATGAAAAATATTTCTAGAGATTTAGTTCATGTCGAAGCTTCCTTAGGTATCTCCTCCGACCACTCTCCCGCTATCGTTACAATCTGTAACCCACTAAGAAGTGATTTACCTCACCCATATGTGAAGATGATCAATCGTGTTAATTGGCTGAGATTCAAAAAATATCTTAGTAGTCATTGCACGGAAAACATAATGCTAAGAACATCCGATGATATTGAATCTAACATTGCGAATCTTAACGAAAATATTAAGCAGGCTGCTGAACATGCTACTACCTCCCACCCGCAGACTGGGTTTAATAGAATTTATTCTACGGATATTGAACGTCTAGTATGTGAAAAAAGGAGAGTTAGACGGGAATGGCAACAGCAAAGATAGCCCCAGCATAAAATCAGATTCAAAGAGTGCACTAAACGACTCCAAGAGTTGCTTGCATATGAAAAAACTGCATCTCTTAAAAATTATCTGGAAAATCTCGATGTCACACCAGCATCTAATTACTCTTTGTGGCGCTCTGCGAAAAAGCTTAAAACACCCGTTGAGTTTAAACTTCCTATGCGCACTTCTACCGGAGGTTGGGCAAGAAGTGATACGGGAAAATGTAACTTGTTTGCAAAGCATTTAAAATCCGTATTTACCCCAAACAGATGTACTGCTGCTGTTGATTTACCGAGTGTAGTTGCTCTACCCCCTCGACCTTTAAAGTTTAAGATGCGTGAAGTACAAAAAATAATTACTCAACTCAACCCGCAGAAAGCTCCAGGTATTGATGGAATTAGTAACAAGATGCTGATGAATTTGCCATGTATTGCAATTAGAATCCTTCTATTTATTTTTAATGTCATATTACGACTAGAGTATTATCCACACCTCTGGAAGCTTGCCAAGGTCAAAATGATTTCAAAGCCTGGCAAAGACCTTACCAAGGCTGAATCGTACAGGCCAATAAGTCTACTATCAACAATGTCTAAACTTTTCGAAAAACTGCTCATGATAAAATTGTCCCCAATTCTAATTAGTAGTGGGTGCATACCAGACCATCAGTTTGGTTTTAGGAGTCAGCATAGCACCATTGAACAAACGCATAGATTGGTTCAATTTATAAGAAGAACATTTGAAGAAAAGAAATATTGTTCTGCCCTCTTCATTGATGTTTCTCAGGCATTTGATAAAGTATGGCATGAAGGCCTTATTTTCAAATTGAAATCATATCTACCAATAAATTTTCTGAAGCTATTGGAAAGTTATATTACCACCCGGAAGTTCACGGTTGTTGAAGGCTTCATGAGTGTGCCCGAATCTATATCATCCGGTGTGCCACAGGAGAGCATATTGGGGCCAGTTTTGTATATGATTTATACTTGTGATATGTCTTTGAGCAGCAATATCCATACATCTACATTTGCCTATGATACAGCCTGCCTCACGAGGCTTCCCGATATCTACAAGAACATATTACACAGCTGGAACTATGGTTAAACTTATGGAGAATTAAAGTTAACGAACAAAAGTGTGTTCAGATAACATTTACCTTGCGAAGAGATACTTGTTCCCCAATTCGAATCAACAGTCAAGTTGTTTCTCAACATTCACATGTAAAATACCTTGGTATACACCTTGATCGACGGCTTACATGGAAACACCATATTGACTCAAAGCTAACACAAATGAAACTTAAATTAACTCAGATACATTGGCTGATTGGTAGAAATTCAACACTCAGTCTAGATTGAAAACTTTTAATATACAAGTCGCTTTTGAACCCCATATGGTGCTACGGAATACAGCTATGGGGCACTGCTTCAGCTTCCAATATAGAGAGAATCCAAAGAAGGCAAAACAAGATTTTAAGGCTAATAACATCGGCTCCATGGTACATCAAAAATTCAAATTTACATCGTGATTTAAATATGCCACTAGTGACTGAGGAAATTAAAAAATACGCAGGCAAATACTTAACAAAACTCGAGTCTCATCCTAATCCACTTGCTCGTAACATCTTGAATTTTACTGGACACATCCGCTTAAAAAAGAGGGACACTATGGCTCTAATACTCAACACTCCAGATGAAACAGCTTGAAAATATTTTTGTGCTTAATACGATATTTATGTATTATTGATTACTATCACTAAGCTTATGCCTGACACTGTTTGGGCCTAATTATTATAACTAGATTTAAGATTTGAATACTTATTGTTAGTTCATTTTTTGAAGATACAATAAATAAATATTCGCATGAAAAAAAATTTTACTTCATAAGTCGGTGGGGGGAGGGCAGCTAACCAAGAACTACTATCCCTGAGTCCAAGGTGTAATGCGACCTGCACCTATTGGATGAATTGCAACCGGTAGTATTATAGCGGAGCTTTCCCGATACCTGTCCGCCTCGGGAAATAACTGTGGATGACAACTCATGATAGACAGGTCTATGGCATGAGGGTACTCAAGAACCTGTTACTCGTGGGAAATGAAAGGAAATAACAAAAATAATTATAAAACAAATATTTGTGGGAACATCAATACTACATAACTTGACCATCAAGTGAAGCAAGACTCCCTAGATGGACGGAGTACCAGTAAAGGCCACAGAACCTCACTTCACCACAAAATACTGTATGAAGGAGCTCATCTCCACGTCCAGTTGTTCGAAGCAGGGGATCTCAACCTATCGCAGTTGTTGGCAGGATTGGAACACCAACCCCGATCAAGGAGGGCTTGCTCCTCAGTAACGCTGACAACTGCACAGAGGGGACAGGTCATACCTACATCGACCATAAAGCTCGAGACATAGCAAAAGCGAGCAAATAAAGTCAGAGGCATCACCCTACCTGAAAGGGGACAACTTGGATGGCTGGATGATCCTCTGAGGAAGGGTCTCAGTGAAGCTGGCGTTGGATGGTACTAACGCTCTTTGGCAAAGGGTTTATCACCTAAAGAAGCGAGTGGTAAAGCTCTAGAGAGGAAAAGCACTCCAGGCCAAATTAGACCGATTAAGAGGGATAGCAAAGCTATTACACCTCCAGAAAATTGTAACAAACGCAGGAGGACAGTTGGAAACATGTTGTTAACATCCGCGCATGTTGGAGTAGGCACTAACGCGTCTAGTTACGCCAGCGTGGTCGAAGGGTTGAGGGTCACAATTCTCCCTGAGGATTTCCCATAGGCCTCATTATAAAGCGAACTAACTCAACTTGAGGAGGGCATCGTGGATGAGTTATTAGAGGGGGGAGAGACCAAACTTCAATTCGAGGGCATGCAGTTTCGTCCAGGTATACTCATAATAAAATGCGGTAATAAGCAGACGGCGGAGTGGCTCAAGTCAACAATACCGAGGCTGAGCGCTTGGAAGGGAGTGAGGCTACAGGCATGCAAGGGAGAAGACATCTCGGAATGCCACACATCACGGTGTATCTTCCCTGGAGTGCGGGGCAAGCACACAAACTTATTACAGATTCCCAAAACCGAGGCTAACAATCCCGGAAAAGTACGGCAGCACTGAAAATAAAACTTCCGCGATTTAACTGTGTCTATAACTTTCCCCAGTGAATATTTTCTATTTTTAACAAAAGGAAATACTAATGGTGTATTAATTGCGCTATTGGACTTGTAGTTAATTTAAAAATTTACTTTAAATACTCCAAACTATTTTCAAAGTCAAAAGCTGAAAATTACGATAAAAGAGTTAATTACATCATCTGGTATATGGATTCGATTATGTATATCATAGTTTACGAATTAGGGCCATAATATCGAGGCATAAGTTCGACAAATGATTTTAACAATTCTTGAACGTATTTTGATTTTAATGTACAGGGTGTTTTTTTAGAGGTATAGAACTTCGAATTGAAATAAAACACAAGAAAATCGTTTTAATGCCCATCAATTTGGCTTTATTGGAAGGATAATTTTATGCCATTAACGTTTAAATATGATTTCGGGCATGTGGCCGCCGCGGCTGGCTCGAATAAAGCCAATTCTACAGGTCCAATTTTCAAACACTCAACAAAGCTCCAATTGCTGTGCACGGTGGCGAATCGATTCATTCGGGTCCTCTTCAACACTTTGCTCTACAGCGGCAATTGTTTCTCCGGTGCGCACTGTTCGACGTCTCTGCGGATGCGTATTATCACATAAAGTAAACGTAGTGCGAAAACGATCCATGGTTAACCGAATTAATTGCTCTGATGGACGATTATGTCGACCATAAAATGGACGGAGCTTGCGGTAAACTTCGCGAACTGAACCATTATTTTCGAAATAAATTTGCACGATTTGCAAGCGTTGTTCTTTTGTCAACCTGTTCATGATGAAATGGCAAACCAAACTAAATATTAATCACTTGACAGCTGACAAAATGGCCGCCAGTTAAAAAAGTGATGCCAACTTAAAGTTCTATACCTCAATAAAAAACACCCTATAGCTATCTTGGTTGACGACAAAAGACAACAAGAAGTAAATAAAATGACAAAATGTTTGTACATTTCAACATCTAATACATTTTTTAAAGTAATTGCACCAGCATATAACAAAAAGAAACGGTTTACTAAATTCATTATATCGTGTGATTTTCTTTGAAACTCAAAAGGTATATTTTTAGATACCTGATACATTTTAGATGCTGATACATTTTCTTATGAAATATAAGAGAATTAATTTTTTTTACAATTGGCCTTTGAAGTAATTTTTTACTAATTCCGAGATAAAGCATGTATGTGCATTTCATCAATAACGACGTGTTTTATGGGATCAAAGTTAATAATCCCCAGTAGTGGGCTATCTTCTTTTGATAAGTGATGTTGAGGGTTTGATTTATTTTTAAATGAATATGAGCGTTGTTCGCAATTTGTTTCCTTAAATTCGCGGGTCTTATTGACTGTCTCTCCTTATCGGTACACCTTTCGCAGGCAAAAACCAGTGTGACCTCTGTAGCATTTAATAAAAGCTCGGGCTGGCAAATTTCAAATTTCAAAAGTTTTGCATTCAATTGTATACGAGCACCTATGTAAGAATAAAAAAAAAATATATACATATCAGGTTTAACATATGAAAGTCTTTCTTTATACCTGCGCTAATGAAATTATTGGCTTCTGAAACGAATTGTGCTTAAAACTGTTTAGCTCGCCTAACTGAAGCAACCACATTGATTTTTGAGTTGGAAGTATTGGAAATATTGCACTTAACATAAAAATTATGTTTGGGAAGCACTTAAATTGTGGTTTTCACAGTGTTTAGCCAACGACGTAAAAAAATAGTTGGGCAACCCCATTATGAAGTTATCATTTGTGTGTTGGCACAACACTCCAAAAGTAGCACTTGTGATGTTTTGCTAACGTTAAAATTGTAGGACATTTTGGCACTTAAGACACTTGTTGGAAGACTACGGAAGACTACCGTTTCAATGCCCCAACAATTGCTTGTGTACATGTATATCGTTTGGAAATAAAAGTAATAGTAAAAATTCTGCTTAAACAGAAGATAACAAATAAACAAATGACTATTATTTCTATGCAAGACTGCTTGTAGCCAACAACATTAGACCTTGTTAATAAAATCAAATAATTACAAAATGATAAGAAATGAATTCAACAAATTCGTAAAGTCTGTCGGCGTTGGTACGGTTCAGAAAACTCTAAGCGATTGCTAAGAATAAATAAAATCGACTCCTACAAATATTTATTAGAAAACGAAATCACTGTTTTAACTCACGTTTGCAAATATTTGTTATTACAAAAGTTTTAAAATACCTTTTTTTCGCTTTTAATTTTAACAAAAGATTGCCTTTTTCGGTTCATTTAAAAGTGAATGCTATTTAAGTAATCAAATAAATATTTAAAATAAACTGTAACCCACCAGCACCAACCAAGAGCGTTGTTAACACCAGAAATTAAATGAACGCCACCTTTTTCATGGTTGACTGAATTTAGTTTATTTTTATTTTCTATAAATGATTTGCTAGTTTTGTATAACTGAAGAAAATAAAATATCTGAGATACGAAGAGTTCTATCAAAGTATATAAAACATGCATATACATACATACACATGTACGTAAGATTAGAAAAAAATTGTACTTGGGGGTCTTTCTTTTAAAGATTTGATTATCTGAGAAACACAGATCAGGCAACACAATTCTCAGTTGTGCTAAATTTAGGTTTCCCTTTTGGAACGTGCGCAGCGTTGTTTTTTTTTTGGCAAAAGGCTTTCTAATAAAATATTTAATAACTCAGTCAATTTCAAAAGGATTGCTTAAAATAAACCTGCGTATTACTCCTAATCAAGTAAGTTTAATAAGTCTATGTAAATATATGTATATATAAATAGTATGGTTCCTATACAAAAATAATGAAATGAAATGTAAGAAAAAACAGAAAATTTAGATTTGGTAAGATAATACCCACATACATGAGAGAAAATATACATTGCTCAGAAAGGTTTAAATCTTTTCTTTATAAATCCGTTTATAAATTTGAAATCGTTTGATATTAAACTTTGTTAGAGGTTGATGAGTGAGGTTTTTTTTTTAACCGTAATTCAAGATTTTGGTGGCGTTTGGAAAATTTCAAAAACAGATTGTTGTTATACTCTACAATGCCTACTAGAAAAATTGTATCACATCCCAGGCATTTTGACTTCATTACTTTTTGTCACACAGTGTTTTTAAGAGCGCTGTGTGGAAAGTTGCCGTCTTGTTGGATCCAAAAATCTTGTTGGATGTTTAGTTATGTAATTAATTTTTGGAATCAAAAATTAAGTCAATATGGCACAATATCGATCGCCATTCACCGTAATGGCAGTTCCTTGCACATTTCGAGTGAGTTCTCTTGCTCTCTTCCGTGTGCACATTTCTTTGTCTTGTTGATGGTTTCGAATCGAGAAAAATAAATTTAGTGCGAAAACGATCAATAATTCTTTGAATTACTTGCCGACTAAACCGATTATATTAACCGTACAATGTACGAACAGCACAGTCTTGCCATTTGTATTTTAGTTTTAAATTAAAATGAGATTTCTATATATGGGCATTTCCATATTTCCATTTCAGAACAAAGTGACTCAATTTTTCTTAAAATTTTACCTACTGTAGAGCTGCTGACGGCCTACACAAATAAAGGTTAGGTTAGTTTAGGAAGGGTGGTGCTATACCTTACCACCGCTCGGAGACCCAATTGGGTCCATTGTTGCCCAAAAAAAAGTAATATTTACCCCCCATTTGTAGCCAGAAGTGACCCTATTACCCGTCCTTGAGCCACCAAATTCCCATGATGAAGCCCCTGATGTCCTCTAGTTTACACTTCCCCATATCAGTAATGCTTTCATGAAAACGTCTGCTCATTTATCTAAGCCTATGACGTTGCAGCTTCGGGCAGTGACAGATAATATGTTCAGTGGTTTCTGGTTCTTCTTCATTCCAGCACTACACAAATATATTTATAAAGAAGTAAAATAAAATTTCGTTTTCCTTTCTGTGGAAATGCCAATATATGATTTGATTAGGCTAAAGTTCGTATCGCTCTGTAAGCCAAAGCAAGTCATAAATATAGAAACAAATAAATTTCGCAAAATAATAGTTACTCTATGCAACAAAAATTAATATAAAAGTTATTATATTATTCATTGTTTTTTGAAGAAATATACAAAATTCCAAAATATTGAAAGCAAATGTACCAAATATTTGGTTACGAGTTGTTATGGCGGTGGGAGGGGTCTTCGAAAATGTTACGTAACAGAAAAAACTACTAATTTCGTACAAAAATACTTATGCTTTTCTCATTCACTTATTTAATTAATCATACGTGTTACCCACATACATGAACAATATGTACATACATACATACATACATACATACTAGTGATGTGCCGAATGTCAATTTTTGATATTTGCGAATATGTATATTTAAAATGATATTCGCGAATAGGAATACGAATATGTATTGTATGTGAAATTTATGGACATTTAATTCGGGTTTTATTTCATTCTGCCAAATTAAATAAAAAAATTTTGTATGGAAAAGAACTTCATACTCCGCGTACATTAAAGTTACTGAAAACTATCCAAAATTAAAAAAAAAATTAAATAACATTTTAAAATGATACAAAATTTTTATAATAAATTAAATAGATTTATAACGCGGCATCATAAATTTTCATTTTTAATTTTTCTGCTGAAAAATCACATTATACCAAACAATATAGAGACAAATTGTAGTCAAACTGATTACATGGTTCTCATTTCCTCATTTTTCTCCTTTAACATTTTTAAACATTCTTAATATACATATACATTCTTAATGTACATAAAAAACTTATTTCCAACATATATTAGCATTAAATGTACCAAATACATAGAAAGAAATGGTCTTTGCAAAAGTTTATGAAAATATTTCTTCCGATTCTCATAAACAAAAAAGTGTACTTTTACACAATATATTCTTCCACATACTCGTATGTACAGGACATTATCAAATTCTTAAATTTTAAAATTTCTTTGGTTAACTTGAGGCTACAATGTGTAAGTGATGTATTAATGATAACTTTTATACAGGGACGTACTTTCATAAGGATATTATTTAAATTTTTTATACAGCTGAAATTAAGAAAAAATAAGTGAAATTTATTTGCTGGTGGTTAAGCGATGTCTATATGCATTTCATTGTTGCTTTAACAAATCGTCAGTAAACTTCAACCACACATTTTGAACAGTCACAAACCTCTTATCTTATGCACAGACTTTCATAAACTATTTAAGAAAAAATATTTAGAAAACAACAGTGAAATAAGCGTAGGAACTAGTTCGTGTGCCCTTCTAATTTTAAGGTATTCTTTAAGAAATATTTAATGATATTTTAATAACTAATTTTTAAATGGTCAAATATTATCTATTAAATATGTGATGTTGTGGAAGGGACAAAAGTTAAGAAAAGAAAAATTACATATCTTTCGTAATGGACGTCATTTTGAGCCATTTGATCTCTCAAAACACCCCAACAATGTAATGTTTAA
Organism: Nowickia ferox; assembly: GCA_936439885.1. Classification (NCBI taxonomy): domain Eukaryota; kingdom Metazoa; phylum Arthropoda; class Insecta; order Diptera; family Tachinidae; genus Nowickia; species Nowickia ferox. Next base: position 85,388,976 of record OW387024.1, read on the forward strand.
AGCCCTTCCGCTAAGTGAACTGGTTAAAAAATTTTCACGTTTACAAACTGAAATATTTTTGCCATGCCAACTTTCATTAAATCTCAGATATAAAATTATTTATTTTCTAGTTTCACGCACATTTTAGATTTATTTGAAGATGGCCGAACAGAGTCATCTTCAAGCTCTCTTAATCAAAATCCGAAACGTACAAGATTAGATGAAAGTAAAGATTCCGAAATTAAAAAAATGCGCATCTCTGAAATACACGATGACTTACTTCACTTATAGACACTAGTGAAAGCGACCGTGAGGATCATGGCAGTTCATATCTGAGTTTTTCAAATACTGCTCAGTCAGCAGTACGGAAAACTATAGCACATTATTTGGCTGAAAAACGGATAGCAAAAAAAAAAAGAAATAAATTTATTTTTTTAAATTATTGCAATTTAATATGTTTATGCCATTCATTTAAATTTCGTTTTGTATTTATGCATAAATCTTTATATATTTTTCTAAACGATTACGAATATCTAAAAATTGCCGAATATTTGAGAATTCCAATACGCACCAGTAATACATACATACAGTTTAGGAATAAGCTCTCCATAAAACCATAATTTTTGCAGTTTGATGACGCTTGAGAAGAAATTGAAAAATAAATAGTTTTGCCAATATTTGGAGTAGATACATTGTACATTCACATGTAACCTTATTTGATTCTTGTCTACGCACTGTGCTAGTCTAACAAATGAATTTAATACAAACAAAGCCTTAAAATTGGTTTTTACTTACCGCTAAGATACCACAACTTGGACCTTTTCGGTAATTTTGCTCAAGATATTCTTGATAAAATGCAGTTATTGAAATTTGTTTTTAAGTCCATTAAATGAACTGGTAATCATTCAATCCAGTTTCAAACAAATATGCAAGTTACGAGTCGCAATACCAGACAGAGTCACCATATGATCATGGCTAGATGTCGTCTTGAGTTATCGAAACAGCGAATATGTTTTACTGGTCCTCATGAATTTAATAACCTACCAATATCTCTGCAGACTATTTTATCTCTTTCAACATTTAAAACTGAACTTAAAAGATTTCTTTTAAATAATGTGAAACACTTCTTGCGTAAATTAATACTTTTTTTTGCTTTCTTTTAAATGTTTTTAAATAATAATTTATATATAGAAACCTTATTAAATATTAATTATTTAATTTACAGCTGGTAAATATTTACTTGCCTTTTGCCTCTCTAATGCCATTAAAGGTGATGAGGCCCCAAACATAATATGTAAATTGAAAATTTTTTGAGCAATAAATATAATAAAAAAAAAAGAAAATTAAACTTGTTTGAATAAAAACTTTTAAACTATTAAAATATTTTTTAACTTATTGTTACGTTATTCCTGGTGGGTGAGGGGGTTTCTTAGTTTTGTTACAGGGGGGAGGGAAAAAACAACGTTACGTAATATGTATATGAACGGCCCCTTTTCAGTGTAGTAAAATTCATATAGGCAAAAGAGAAAATTACTAAGAGTAGATTACCCATGAACATTGGCCGAGTATTCATTGCAGTGCTCTTATACAAATTTATGTAAAAAAGTAACATGACAGATTATGTTATCATCGCTAAGAAGAAGAGATTTTCGAACATTGAAATGCGAAGGTGGCAAATAGGGGCTAAGTGAGTTAAATCCGTAACTTTATTTCTCCAAAACTAAAGCAGATAAACTCAAAAATCCAAAAATATATAATATGCTAGTAAAGGAAACAATTAAGAAAAATAATATATCACTTTGCTAAATAATTTACATTTAAGACTTATTATCACTGGAATAATTTAAATTTAAAAAGTAATGAAACATAAACAACAAATTTATAACATATAAATAAAAATATCTATCACAAAAATTTAAAATGTCATTGATAAATCTCAATTTAGTAAAAAAATACACCAAAACTCAAAATTCATCATTCATCATTCATGCAACAGCTTGCCCACATTTGCCTTCTGCGTTACAACGAGTATTAATTACTCCCTTGTATTTCTGCACTCAAGTTCAAAAATTTCAAAACCCTCATCTTTGTTTCAATTATTTGCTGGGAATTATAATTCGTTTAAATTCTAAATCTTTTAATAAGGTAAACTTCCTTGTTTGCTGTGTTAAGAATAAAATAAACAAGAAAATTAAACATTAAATGCATTGCACGAAAACAAAGTACACAAAATACATAATGTACACACACATGTATGTATATATGTATGTGTGTATAATAAACTTTTAAGAAGAAAAGATTACTAAACTGTAGTGACCTTTGAATGTCACTTAACAGTGTCATACACACACCATTAGTCACTTGAAAATAAATAAATTTAAAACTTCTCATACTCGCACTTGCGAAAAAAAAATTCGGAATTATTGAAATGATTCTATTCTGTATTCAATCTGCCGTGAAAATTGTTAAAAGAAAAAAGGAAGATAATAAATAAGTTGTTCAGGAACGTGACTTTCATTAAAAACTCAAGACAAAACAAAAAATGTAAATGAGAGTATTAAATAATAAGGTAAGTAAGAGAGCAGTTTCTAGTCGCGTCTTGTGTTATATGTAGGGTTAGCAAATTGAGAGTTCCCGGCAAATTTTTGGGAGAATTTATGAACACGTATAAATAATTGTTCTTAACAATTCATTAACTAAGGCTGAGTTTAAATCTGTCATTTCTTGTGTTGTCATATTGTGGTGACATTTCAAAAATGTGTGCAATGAAGTTCCCATCAAGTTTTTCTACAACACACAATTTTGTTGTGTCATTGTAACAGGAAAGTGTTCCATTCCTAAATAATGTCAATACGGCAAAATTACACAATCTACATGAAGATCTAATTGTGATATAATGACATTTACAGGCCTATTTTGACACAGTAATAATAGTCACTAACTATGGTTATAATTTGTAACGAAGTTATAAAAATAGAAAATTGGTATTCTGACAAGTTTTTATTGTAACAAAAGTCAATAAAACGATTACCCACAAAAAATTTAAATTTAAATAATTTAATTTGTTGTTAAAGTTGGCAAAAAAATTGGATTCATTTAACATCGCTCAAACCAATTTTATCGCAAAAAATAGCGAGAAATTGCAATATTGCAAACAACTCCTACAATTGCTTAAAAGTATTTAATATTGCAAGGAATGCCAAAAATGCGGAAAAATCGCGAAATTGATGAAAATTCGCAAAAACTTGCTAATATTACAAAAGCTGGTAAAAAATCACTTTTATCGCGTTTTTTTTTGCGTCATTTTCACGAATTTTCCCAAGTGTTCCTTAAAATTGTGTCTATTTTTCAAAAATTTTAGTGGTCGTTTTCAATTTTGCACCGTACAATTTCAAATTAGATAGAAGTAAGAATTTGTACAAGTAATACTTGGTGGTGCTGTGTGACGTTGCTTCCCCTAGTGCAGTCTTATCTTAAATTTAATGAATTCTTAAAAACACAAAATTAAAGCAGCACACGGTATTTATATTTTCTTCCGCCCTACAAGTAAAGCATTGCAATTTTTATTTTATTTGTGACCTTTATTATAGAATCGGGTTGAAGTCGTTCACTAGTTAAGTTTTTACACAAACCTATGATCAAACCATCATCATTTCAATTACATGGGTTTGATCATAGGTTTGTGTCAAAAACGACCGACTGAACGAGTTTGACCCCAGTCCAATGCAATTTAAATGGGTTTGATCATAAGTTTGTGTCAAAAATTATCTAGCAAACGAGTTCAAGCCAAATCTAGTGAGACGAAGCGCACGAAAATTGTGAAACACATCATTTTGTCTATGTTTTTGTTTTTGCTTTTTGGACTGCCAAAAACAGATTTTAAACTGTTTGTGTAGATTTTATGCAGGCCTGAGATTATAAGCATGAATTTTATAATTGGACATGTTTTATTATACGAGGTCTGATCAAAAAATAACCGTTATTTTAAAATTTCGTGAGTTACGTATGTTCGATTTTCGCATTTTTTTTTTCTGTTGTGTTGGTACACATGTCAGTTATATATGTTGGCAATATCAGCCATTTTGGATTGTCAGTTTGTTTTTGACAGATAAAAAGGTTAGTCGTGTTTTGGTGTGCTGTTGCTGTTGAACATCGTCAACGACGATCCAGATATCCTCAAAAAGGTCATAACTGGTGACGACTGCGACGTTGTTTTTGCTCAAAATTTAGTAAAAAAATCGAAGACCACACCAAAATACGAATAACCTTTTTATCTGTCAAAAACAAACTGACAATCCAAAATGGCTGATATTGCCAATATATATAACAGACATGTGTACCAACATAACAGAAAAAAAAATGCGAAAATCGAACATACGTAACTCACGAAATTTGAAATTATAGTACATTATTTTAAGCAAATACCAGCATTTTATTACAATTAGTGACATATTAATACATATTTTCGATTTACAAAATATTCTATAAAAACTAACAAGTTTTGGTAGACTAATATGTTACGTAAAAAGAATACTCAGCTTTGAGACAGATTATCTTAAGACCCCTTCTCGGGAAGCCAACGAGTGCACAATGTCGTCAGCCCTACTAATACAATAAACCACATCTTAAAATATTAATAATAATTTTTATAAACGAACAACAAACACTGTTGTGACACCCACCTCTTATACAACTACAGCTTCTCATTTATTTCAAATAAACTTGAAAATAAAGTTTCATGCAATAGTACCATTTGTTTTTTTTTTTCTTATTTAAGATACGTTGAGAACTTGAGACAATGTCGTTTGTCGACAGATAGAATCATGCTGAAAATTAAAAAAAAAAAAATAACTAAGAGACTCAAGTGCCAATGCAGTAGTGACTATGACAAAATTGTAGTAGACACTCTACATAAGTGTAATGTATATACATTAAACGGCTAATGACACGGCTAATGTAGAAAACAAACATTTTGAATAACAAACAAAAATGTTTAACAAAAATATTCCAACAGCTTATCACGACACACAAAGAAAAGAAGATTTGTAAATACAATTAATTTATTTGTGAATGCAATTGAAATATTTTTTAAAACGGCAGCTACAACGATTTTTGTAAATACAAACACACATTTGTAACACACAAAAAAAATCAATAGAGTTATTTCCAATTAAAATTATTGTAATATTCACAATTCAGTTGGGAACAAACAACAAATATTTTTAATAAATATTTTTGACAAAACGCATTTAAATTCAATATCATTGGATGTTCTTAGCTTAATGTTTTCCGTACAATGACTACTGAGATATTTTTTGAACCCAGCCAATTAACACGATCTTCACATATGGGTGAGGTAAGTCACTTCTTAGTGAGCTACAGATTGTAACGATCGTCTGAGAGTGATCGGAGGAGAGATCTAGAGAAGCTTCAATATGAATTAAGTCCCTAGATATACTTTTCATGACGTCAAAATCTAGAACATTCGAAATTTTTTTAATATCCGTAGGCCAGTAAGTGGGCTCCCCACTCGCAATGACGTAGAAGCCCTTTTTTTGAAATTGAGTTGAACAACGAAAATATTAAACAGGCTGGTGAACATGCCACTACCTCCCATTCGCAGACTGGGCTTAATAGAATTTATTCTACGGATATTGAACGTATCGTATATGAAAAAAAAGAGCTAGAAGGGAATGGCAAGAGCAAAGATCACCCCAACATAAAATCCGATTTAAAGAGTGCACTAAACGGCTCCAAGAGTTGCTTGCTTCGGAAAAAACAGCATCTCTAAAAAACTATCTGGAAGGTCCCGATATCACACCAGTATCTAATTACTATTTGTGACGCGCTGCTAGAAATCTTAAAACACCCGTTGAGTTTAAACCACCTCTGCGCACCTCTACCGGAGTTTCGGCAAGAAGTAATACTGAAAAAGGTAACATATTTGCTGAGCATTTAAAATCTGTATTTACCCCAAACTCATATGCTGGTGTTGCTAATTTTCCGAGTGTAGTTGCTCTACACCCCCCCCCCCCCTCCCCGACCCTTAAAGTTTACGATGAGTGATGTACAAAAATCAATTGTTGAACACAACGCGAAGAAATATCCCGGTATAGATGGAATTAGTAACAAGATGCTGATGAAGTTGCCTCGTATTGCAATTAGAATCCAGTTATTCATTTTTAATGACATTTTACGACTAGAATACTTTCCACACAGCTGGAAGCTTGCCAAGGTCAAAATGATTCCGAAGCCGGGCAAAAATTTTACCAACGCTGAGTCATATATGCCAATAAGTTTACTGTCAATAATGTCAAAGCTGTTCGAAAAGCTGCTCATAACAAAATTGTCCCAAATTCTAACTGATAATAGGTGCATACCGGACCATCAATTTGGCTTTAGAAATCAGCATAGCACCATCGAACAAACGCATTGGTTCAATTTATTAGAAAAACAAATATTGTTCCGCCTTGTTTATTGACGTTTCTCAGGCATTTGATAAAGTGTGGCACGAAGTCCTAATTTTAAAATTTAAATCATATCTGACAATAAATTTTCTAAAAGTTACACTATTGTCCGGAAGTTCACTGTTGTGGAAGGAGACTTCATGAGTGTGCCCGAATCTATATTATCCTTTGTGCCACAAGGAAGTATACCGCGGTATTTGATTTATATTGGTGTTATGGCTTTGAGCAGTATTATCCACACTTCTACATTTGCAAATGGTACAATCTGCCTTAGTATGCATGAAAACCTTCACGAGGCATCCCGATACTTTCAGGAACATATTTACCTCCTGAAGCTGTAGTTGAACTTATGGAGAATAAAAGTAAACGAACAAAAATGTGTTCAGGTAACATTTACCCTACGAATCAACAACAACTCCTCAACATTCACAAGTTAATTATCTTGGTACACAACTTGATCGACGGCTTCCATGGAAACACCACATTGACTCTAAGCTAACGCAAATGAAACTAAAATTAACTCAGGTATATTGGCTGATTGGTAGAAATTCAACCCTCAGTCTAGATTGTAAACTTTTGATATACAAGTCGCTTCTGAAACCTATATGGTGCTACGGAATTCAACTATGGGGTACTGCTTTAGCATCCAATGTAGAGAGAATCCAACGAAGGCAAAACTAAATTTTAAGGTTAATAACGTCGGCTCCATGGTACATCAAAAATTCAAATTTACATCTTGATTTAAATATGCCACAAGTGACTGAAGAAATCGCAAAATACGCAGGCAAATACTTAACAAAACTCCAGTACCATCCTAATCCCCTTGCTCGTAAAATCTTGAGCTTTACTGGACACATCCGCTCAAAAAAGAGGGACACTACGGCTCTGATACGCAACACTCCAGATGAAACTTCTTGAAAATATTTTTGTGTGTAATACGACGTTAATGTATTGTTAATTATTATCACTAAGTTTTTGTCCGGTACTGCTTGGTCCTAATATTTATACATATATAGACTTAAGATTTAAATATTATTGTTAGTTCAGTTTTGAAGATACAATAAATAAATATCAGTGTGTAAAAAAAAATAAAATAAAATATAAAACGCATACTGTGACATACACATACAATTGGGGTATTCAAATGGTACCCATAAATTAGCACGTTTTAAAGTAATAACACGAAAAAATATGACTGCTGTGAGCAACGCCTCATAATTTACAATTATAAATATTGTACTTATTTGTATTTTAGTTTTAGTACCTTTGTACATTGCTTACTCTCTCTCTTTCTCTCTCAATTCCTTTGGTAAACTGTCACGCATTTCTACATGTAGTTATCACAAACAATAAACAGAGCTGAGAAAGTCTTATTATTTTATGATGTTTTTCTTTGCGTCACAACAACAATTTTTTTAAATAATGTTAAAATGTTAAGACATTATGACACTTAAGACACTGGTGTGAATACCGCAAATATCTTGTGTATAAAAATGTGACATTCCACATGAACACAGCTTCAATTGGTAAGTTGAAACACAGAGTAATAACAAATACACTATATTTGTCTCTTTTCTCTAGGAATTTTTAAAAATCCTGCTTTTAGCTTTTTTCACCTGTCAAACTTTTTACACTTCAGTGTGTTTGTGGCTTTAATGTAACTTTCAGGGGTTTCTTGAAGTATTTTTTTATTTAGTTTTCAAATTCATATTTCTACTGCCCATTTCACACATAGCATATTATAAAGTCGTTTTTGGCCGACGTGTCTGCAACTTTTAAAACTACACCACAACCAACTATATACTAGCTGTGTGAGGTATGAGTCACTTGTATAAATTTTTTTAAGCGATTTTTTCGTCTGTTTGTTCTTACAAGTCGCAAGTCTCCCAAAGTTTTATTTTGGCCAACATTATAAAAAAGAATTCGTCACAACGATAAAAGAGAGACGTCAAAAACATGATTTTATCTCATTGAAATATAAAGTTGCAATAAACGTTTTGTGTTCTCTTTTATACATTAGGCATTTTTTGAATTTTTTTTTGAGAAAAAGTAACGTTTGCTTGAAGTGTACATTAACACAATATTTTCTTAACAAACTCGTTTTAACGTTTACTTCAAGCACACGTTATTTTATTTAATTAATTTATTATTGGCTAAAAGAGAAAGTAAAACTTTCTAGTGGATCAGTTATGGTACAAAAATTAAATTTTTATTGTTAAGGACTTAAAGTAGAAAAATCCTTAAAGGTAGACATAAAACACAAATTAGATTTATACATAATTCGGACTTTCAAACGATGCTTACATAAACTGAGATCAAACTAATAAATTTATTAAGGGTTTCCATGAGAACTCTGAAAATTGCCATTTGTGCAATTGGGCAAACTTGCGAGACTTGCTTCATAAAGCCCGTTTTGAACTTTTGCCCAAACAGTTTATTTTATGTAAATTTGCAAAAAACGTCAAAAAGTTCATATAATAAAAATTAAATAAGATAATTACAAGCAATTTTTAATTGAAAAACATATATCGCACTTGATCAACAAGAGGGTATTAACTCAAAATTTTTGAATTTTCAGTAGAGTCAAAAAACTGTTTGTGGCCACATTTTAACAGAATTTAAAAATTCAAATATACCATAGGAAGCAAATTCCATTTGAAAATATATATGTATATACATTGTTTTTGTTTTAAATTTTACCAATCATTGCAAAAAAATCTATTTTTTGAGTTAACATTATATTATATTATTTTTATTTCAACTCAAAATACAAGCAAATATAAATAAAACAGTTTGATTATTTTTAACATAAATAAAGGCTCAAATCAAAATAATATTTTTTTTATGAAAATATACGATTCATACCTATTTCAACTTTTGTATTAACTCGAAATAATACCTTTTTGTTGAAATAAAGGTAATCACTACATTATCATGAATATGGTCTCAAAAGTGGTTTTCGAGATGAAAGAGTAAACGGAATACGTTGAAATTTTTACAGTAGATAGATATTGATGTTGTTAGCTGATTTCTTGAAAAAAGTGATATTTTAAAAATTTTGAGTTAATACCCTCTTGTTGATCAAGTGCAATATGTATATTTCTAAACAACATAAAAAAGTGTGTGCGGCTAAAAATATATACCTAAAGAAATTTAAAAAAGCAAGAAGTTTTTGTTTACAAAATTATTGGGCAAACTTAACAGGTTTATATGTATATATATACATATATGTAAATAAATTTCTATACAATTATATATATTTACGAGAGGTTAAAAATTCACAATTGCACAGTTTGTGAGGCTTTTGAACATTCTCATGAAAACCCTTACTAAATAATTTTATTGTTATAAATTGTTTAAGCAACTAATTAAACTTAAATTTTTGCTGTTATAAGAAGTGAGTACATATATAAGTTTATATGTATGTATATATACTTATGTATGTAAGACTCTTAAATAATTTAGATAAATAAATTTGTAGTTCTATGCTAAAGGTAAAAGGCACCTGCATGAAAAGAAGAAAAAATAATCCAGTTTTGATTGGCATTTATACTGCAGGATAACAAATAGTAGAGAAGACAGCATAGGGGCCATCCACATATTACGTAACGCCATTTTTTTCCGATTTTTGACCCCCCCTCCCCCCCAGTAACAGATCGTAACAATTCTTAGACCCCCCTCCCCACTAACTATAACGTAACAAGAACTTTAAACAAATTTAAATTGTTTTAAGTTTTTACTAAAAAAAAATTTCATTTAATTCATACACATACATACATATGTATGTATTTTTAAATAACTTTTTGTTTGAATTGAAGTAAATTTCTTTATTTAGTTATTACAAACTAATATACAAATATTTGTATGGCATTTTCTTAAGTTTCGTTTAGGATTTATGCATTTATTTATTTTATTTATGGGAAAATGCAAGTAATTGAGAATGGACGAATATTCGGGAATTCGAATACTTTTGTTCCTTTATTTTTATTTTCTGTTAGACTAACACAGTGCGTAGACAAAAATCAAATAAGCTTGCAAAATATAAATAATAACAATTATGTATTTATGTACATACATATGTATGTATATGCATATATTTATATCTATTTAACACTCATGATTCTTGATTTATTATGTATTTCTTTGATAAATTAAATACATAAATAAATGAAAAATCGAAGTGTTTTTGTACGAAAGTAGTAAAATTTATGTTACGTAACAATTTTACAAACCCCGCCTGCCCCCCGTAACAAATCATAACAAAACTCGAAATATCATTGTTTTTTTCCATTACGTCACAGTTTTTTTATGAGCCTACCTAATACACAGGTCAACAGCAAAAAAATTATTGAATAACCACTATATACTCCTAGATTTGATGCATCATGGCTACCTAAGTACCAAAATGGTAAAATTTTTAAATTCTATGGAAAAATTTTTTTTAAAAATAATTTTTGAGTAAATTTGTCAATATTTTGAGACATGCCTCCACTTATGTTGTCATAACTCAAAAACAACTAGTCCGATTTTTTTAAACTAAATTTACAAAAATTACTATTTACATAACAGATCCAGCACTTGATCCCAAATTGAACTCACACAAACATTTCTTGCCCAGACCATGGAGTCAAGACCAGCTTAATGATGTAATTAGAGACCTTGGATTGTCGAAAAGATCTTCCGAATTACTTGTGTCCCGGATGAAAGAAACAGATCTCATAAGTACAGAAACGAAAGATGTTAACTCACTTCCAAAATCTTGGATGTAACATGAGCATCAAGTTACACTACCTGCACAATCACTTAGATCGTTTTCTTGAAAATCTAGGAGACTTGATTGAGAAACAGGGCGAACGATTCCACCAAGATATCCGGAAAATGGAGGAACGATACCAGGGTCGCTGGGATGCACACATGATGGCTGATTATTGCTTTAGTATCCAAAGTAACACTTCCTTATTCAACAATAGTAGAAAACCGAATAAAAGAAAACTCAAGAGTTTTTAGTTTATAATAAGAAAACGTTATTGAAATATATTACTTTCTTATTTTATTTCTTATAACAAATTTAAATAATAAAATATAAATTTTCGACTGTTTAATACACTTAAAATCACCCAATTCAAATGTGTTTCCGAAGAATAGAATCAGTATTGTAGGTAGTGTTTCGTCAAAAAATACACGAATGTTACTATGTACATACATATGTATGTAATACATTTTCGATCAGAAAATTTGTACATAGCATGGGGATAATGTTTTAAGAATTCAATCAATCGAAAGAAGAACACAATAACTACTCAATTGTATGTATATCAAACAAAAAAAGAAAATTTTGTGAAAATGAGTGAATTCACTGAATTGTGAATAAATTCGAAAAGACTCAATTGATTTTTGTGATCGATATCTCATTTTATTTTTATTACATGTGGCCAGCGTTGCCGTTTGTGCGACTAAAGTGGCAATTTTCCACTTTTTTGAAGCCTTGCCACTTTTGCTGCCACTTTTTCAAAAATCCCCTTTTTGCCACTTTTTGAACTATTCTCTGAGCTAGAAATTTAGTAAATGCTACAAAAAAGTGTGTCGCAGCATCCAGCTTTATTATACTTGTACATTGAATTTGGCCAAAGCACATACAATTCGGCATTCCTTTTGTTTAGTAAAGGTGTCTTTACATGGTAATACAAAGTATTACGACTTTGTAGAATCAAAATATTATGAAATTCTCTCCGTGTTTTAAAAAAAAAGAGAACAAGAGTCTGTTGTAGGTATTTTTCATGTTTACACTGATACTATAAGTAAAATGCCAGCAAAGTTAATAAGCTGTGGAGTTAATAACAAAAATTGAAAAATTGCTAAAAGAAAGATGTGTACTAATAAAACTAAATATTGGAGAAAACATTTTTTAATTTCAATGTAATTTTACCACAAAATATATTTTTTATGGGTTTTTTACCGTTTATTTGGTTTTGCTGTACCAGTTAAGTAGCTGATGGTTGAAGTCGTAAAATATTTACAACAACAACATGAAAATTTCCTAAGTTGATTTTGGTTGTTTTTGTAAAAGTATCAACCTCTTCAATAGATACCATTAGTGCTGCCAATGTTTACTTTGAAATACACCTCTGGTGTGATGAGAATACTTAAGTTTCTAAAATGGTTTAGAAAATAAACATTTACCGACCGCTTGTCAAATTTTCTATCCGTATTCTCTCCTACTCGATATATTTTGCTTTTACATGATAAGATTTTGTATAATATACAGCATTTTTTGACCTGTCGTAATACATTGCATTACCATAAACCATACCATAAAGGCATGTTTGAATATGTTCGCAAAACGCATCTTTTGTTTCCTTGCTGGGAAAAGATAATGCCTCTTTAATGGAATTAGAAGATGTGTAATAATTGCTGACAAGAAGTTTAGAAAAAAATAACTGCTTTTATAAAGATCTAATCAAAAGCCTTAAGTGCCATTTCACACTATGCCTTTTTAGCCTGCCTGGTTTTGACAAATTTTCTTTTAAGCCCCCTACGAAACGTCACGCACATTTACGTTAAGGCTTTTTTCTTCATGCCTTTTTGAGAGTACGTAAAGGGGAAAGAGAAAAGTTAAAAATCCCCTCGAATTTTCATTACGTGCCTTCTCACCAACAAATTAAAAAAGCAGGCTGCACAGGCAAGCAGAAAAGGCACAGTGTCAATTGCATCTAAGAATCGAATTAATGAACGAGGTAAAAAATCATTAAATGTTTTAATATTGTTCCTGAGCCAATCTATCTATCCAATACTAACGCTTTAAAATATACCACAAAAAGCGAAAAAAGAGTACGCAAAAACTTTGTTTTCATTATTATTTTGCAATAAAAATATCACAAATAAGTTCTATATAGTACGATGAAGTATTAGATGACATTTCTGAAGTAACTGATAATGTTTTATTAACTGATCTAAGAAATTGTATGAACAAAGTAAGAAATTGATTTAAATTATTTGGAAACTTCAAAGAAAGCATTACACAAACTGTATATGCTTTTTAATGCTACTTGAACTATAATCATATTAATAATTTGTGAAAAAAATGTTCTGCTTGTTCTTTATTCAAAGTAAAATAACAGAAATTAAAAATTTTTAAAACCCCCGATATATCTAAAAAATATGTGATATGTTCTAAACGGCTGGACCAATTTCCTTCAAACATAGCTACATAGGAATACTCTCGATCAAGTAGTCTTTCAAACAGCTTTTTGTTCTGTATGTGGACTCGTACATACACACAGATACACATACACTACAAACTTATAACACCCCTTTTTTATACCTACTCACGGTTTGGGAGACGGGAATTCCTGAGCGGGAAATCTCATGAAATGTTTGCCTAATATTCCCGGGACATTTTTGAGATTTTTCCGAGAAAACATGAAATAAAAAGTACACGGTATATCATAAATGTATAGACTTTTTTGACACATATATTTATAAAATGGCGTAAGAGTGACAGTCAAATTTATTTTCATTCATATAAGAAATTTTTATTATAATCCTATTTTAGTTTAATATCAAAACTTTCACTGTTCTTTTTTATTTTATGTTTAAGCAGTAATACTGTCTTTATTGACGTCGAAGGAAGTTTTTCATTCTAACAATTTCTTTTCAAACAAAATCAAATTTTAAAATTTTGTTTTCGTTTCAAATGTTAGTGTAAGAAAGAAATAATTCCTTTTCCATAAATTTTTTTTTATCTAAAATAAAAATGTGAGCTGTTCAAATCTATACGGAAATTTCATAAAAATTCCATAAAATTGAGGTCATACCATTTCTCCTAATGCGTCGACGAGAAAAATGATTGCTTTATTTGAAAAATACATGCAAGATGCATTTTAATAACGACCGTTTCAGATTTAAATACCAGTATTAACACTTTTATGGAAAATGAAACTCTGACATGCTGAGTTGTTATTGTGTTTTGAAATTTTACAAATTGAAATTAAATCAGCGAGGCATTTTAGTCAAAAGTATTAATAGTTGTGTTATAGTCTGAAACAGCCATAATGACTGTAAATATTTTAATCACTATAACATAATAAAGTGGAATACTTTGTATAAGTATCAATGATCAAATCGTTTCCTAAAGTAAATATTTAATTCGATGTTAAACAAACTTGATTTTTCGCGGAATTAGTGAACACATTTTGGAAAGTGTAGTGGAAATTTTAAGCTCTTGAAGCTGTAAAAATTGTTTTGTGGAAGATACTTAAATGTATTTTAAGTCGACGCTATTATTGAAACCCTGAAAGAAATATTTCAGGAGAAATAAATTGAAAAAATGATAGAGACTTAGACAGACTGTGGCTCAGGGTATTTTAAAGTCGGTGTAGCTGAGTATAGGACTGTAACTTGCTTGCACTTAACGATAAAAATCTTCCTGGAAATGTTTCAAGCAGCACGAGAAACAAGCAAAGCAAATTCTTAATAAAATTATTTGGAGACCATATTATAAAATTGTTTACTAATTGTGGTAACAGTCGTCAACTAGTCTTTATATGATATCTTATTGTGTAATAACTATATTCTATTTGCTTTAATTCACTTAAAAATTTGTCTTAGAATTGCTTTTGTATTACATTTTATTTAAAGAGAATGCTTACATTAATAAAACAGTCGAAATTTCACCAACTTTCATTTCATATAAATACATATGTACTTAATGTAGAAAATAAGCTTTTTCCGGGAATTTCTGGAATTCACGCGATGTTTTCATTCCCGTTTTCCGGCAAGTGCTAAAGTCCGGGAAATCCCAAACCCTAGAAGGGAGGTGAGTGTGTGGTAATATAAGGAAAGGGGTCACGGAAACGGAATGTAAACCAATGACTAATGATGGGATTAGAGCAGTCGGAAGAAACAGTTACATTCCCTAAAACGCATCTAGGCAAATAAGTAAGTTAGTTAAAATTTTTGCTTTGCAGTATAATTACTACTCGCTCTTGGGCTTGGATGAGGGTTGACAACTTCACTGACAATCCTCCCGTTCTTGAGCTAGTCGGGAAATCCATCCAAGTGCCGATAGGCCATGTAACAAAAGTTTGCTTATAAAAACCATAAAAATCCATAACGCATTATTTATCTTCAATATAAGATTTGTAATTGTAAAAATGTAAAAAGTTTATTCTTAAAACCAGTTTACGTTTTGAATAATGTATTTAAATACTTTAAATATATATTTTTTTAAATTTTGTAGAACCCGAAGGCTTCAACAAAAATGTTTCTCATGTTGTTTCACATAAAAGCCTCAAACTCATATTTTACTTCAAACGTTAGACTCATCAGATTTCCTATGCGCAGTCAGTATGAGTATGGACTTGGCATGTATTTCTCATTTTTGTTTGTTTATTTTTTATTACATTCAATTCTCAACTTTTACAAAAGCCAACGATATACAAATACATTTTTTATTGAAAAACGGGCGAAAAATTTTCATATCATGTTGTATATATAAATGTTGTAAAATAATTTTTTTCACACCAATGAACATTAAAAAAATATCACAAAAATTTCTACCCTTTGTTTTGTATCAAAATACAATTTATAAAATATTTATTAAAAACTGTTAATTAAAAATAAATAGAAGGTATTTATTTCTTATTAAAAATTTTTCCAATCTGTAATCTGTAAGTAAATCACTTCGAAGTGTTCCACCGAGCTTGTGAGTGATTTGTTGTTCGAATTTTCGTATTCAATTTATGGTGGCCGCAGCAGCTGTAATGTGAATTTTATCTATATGTAGTTGACATGTAAAATTGAATAAATATTCTTTAATGTCAGTTTTTCGAAATTGTCAATCACTATTGATAGATGCCACAGGGTCCATCCCTTTGTAATTGTAAAATTAATTTAATTTTAAAAGCAACGCAGGGTTGCATAGACAAATACAGTTCGAAAATTAGCATTTTCGACATAATTTAAAATAAATCAACTACTTTGAGGTGATTTGGCCATATGCAAAATGAATGAATTAACATAATTTGCTCATATCATCATGATTTGTCGAAATCATGCCGGTGGAAACATACTATAAGCCTCTTTAAATTAATTTCCATGAAATCAAATCAAAAGCTAAAGGTATGGTCACACTTGGAAACTTATGCCATAAAAAGCGTAACCACTAAATACTATTGAAAACCCTTTTGTTCAAAGACTTAAAGAGTTTCATACATAACCAATATAAAAAAGTCATAAAATCCATTTTGCATTGGTATGTAGTAGTTACGTTTTTTTGGGCAAATGTTTGCCCAAGTGTGACCGAACCTTAATAATTTACACAGAAAAAGGAATAAATAAAAATTATGCAAGACTTACCATTCTTTGCTCAAACCGCGGCGGTGTTGTTGGTTTTGCCGCCAGAGAGTCTCTCTGCCAGTCATCTCTAAAAAAAACCGAAGAAAAACAAACATAATTACAATCACAACAATATATACCAAGTCAAAAATTAAAAAGCGACATGTTGTAAAAAATATACTTCTTTATTGAAACTAAAATTTTATTGGGCTACACATAGTTTACAATCATCAAAATTCCAAAATTGTTTATAACTTTTCAGATGCGGGCAGTACAATTTTATCGTAAGCGACAATTTACGCTTGAAGTTTCCTGAAAACTTTAATTTTTATCGATTAAGCTTAAATCGAAAATATGGCTCGATATAAATAAATAAGTGCTATAGTAACTAAGGTTGGAGCTGCCAGATTTTCCATAAATGGAACAAACAAAATTCGCCAAAATACAAAAAACAGGAAATCTGAATTAATAGGAGATTTTGTATGCAAGCGGATAATAATATATTTTTAATGCTGTAATATATTTGTATCTGAAAAACGGTATATTACAAGTGAATGAAGCTGCTTTATAAATTGTGTTCTTCATTTATATTTAAAGATACGATATTATAATTACTTAAATATTTATACAAAATAAGCATAATTTATAATAAGGGGTTTCATGAAAACTCTTAAAATTGTAATTTTTGCAATCGGGCAAACTTACGACGCTTGCTTTATGGAACCTTTTTTCAACTTTGCGCAAACAACTAATGTTAATTTAAAAGTAATTGAATTGAAATAAAATAAGAAAACTTGAAGAAATTTGTAAATTTAAATACGTATAAAAAGTGTAACTTTTATTTTAAAATGCCTAAAGAAATCCAAAAGTCTGAATTCCTCACATTATTCAAAGAAGTTGTTATTTATACATAAAATGTACAATTGCATAGCGTAAAATTGTGAGACTTTTGAACGTTCTCATGAAAACCCTTAATAATTATTTGCCATAATCCTGTATTTTGTAAACATATGTAAAGTGGGTAACAATATTTAAACTCTTTGCATTTTACTTTCTGAAAACATTAAAATTTTACTTTCTTTGAAATATCGTTGAAAGCTATGTGGAAATTAAGAACAATATGAATGGGGTAGTAATAAAATATGAGGGTATTGCGACTTTCTTGCGATTAGTTTCATGTGTAAAAAGTTGGTAAGGTGGAGCTATATTTCGCGGCATTTGTATGATTAGCCACGAGGGATTTCTTTCAATTGAAATTAGTATAAATAATTCTGGGATATAAAATTAAATTTTAATGGGCATATCTCCGCCCAGATTTTAAATGCAAGATTTTGTGTGTTTTCAGAGCTCAGGGTGTGTGTTAAGTTTTGTAAAAATCGCTTAATTAGAACCACGTGAAATGTAATAATAAATTTTAATGGGCGTAACCCCACCCCTTTTTCAACTTTAAAATTGCGTAATTACAGAAACCAAAGGTGTTTGCTAGGCTTCGCAGCAATCAAATAAGTAGAATATCATAAAATCAAATAAAAAAATTTGTGGGCGCGTCCCACAAGACAAGAATTTTTACAATCGGTCTCATATGAACCGAGTTCTTCATTTTTCATGTCAATTAAAAATTAAAATAATTTAATTTTGATATAGCGCTATTCAATAATGTATTCAAGAAAACAATTAAGATTTTGCTGAACAAGTAAAATATTAATTTTGGGAAAAAGTGTGATAAAAACATTAAAACTTAATATAAAAACCAATCAAAAAACATCCCGCTTTTCATAGCTCGATCCCGCCTTCAATTGCTATGCCGCTTTATCCCACTTTTGAGAGTTTTGAAATTTTCAATCTATTATTCTATTTCTATTAATATGTAACTGATAAAAATTCATTCAAAATATTTTTTGTAAGTGTAGTTGTTGCTTAACTAGCCAAATCTCCGTGTGCCTCGCTGCACCCTATATACGTTTTGAGATGAGAAGGAAAATTTTTTACAATCTTAGAAATGTTGCGCTTGCTGTTCAATACAATTCTCAATATTAGCAGAAATAGCCAAGAAGATTTTCAAAATATATTTTTTTAAGTAAAAATTTTTTTGTATTTGAGAGGAACCAAACCTGGAACCTCACTTGTCCAATTCCGATTATTTTCTATCATCGGCAGAGTTATTATAAAAAAATTCATGTTCAATTTACATGAGAGTTGACACACTTTTTGCTTTATTATTGATTGTTTTTAATTATACTATTCTCGTTATTGACGTTACTACTTACGAAAAGATTATAAAACTTTGTAAAGTAAATGTTGCTTTTATGTGTGAAGCGCCATGCAGACTTTACTCATTACAAATTATTTGCTTATTGCTACTTCTAGACCATCAGTATTACGCTGTAAGCAAATCAGCAAAATCGGTACAATAGTACTATTTTTGAAGACGAATAAAATTTTACACTTTACGCGAGGTGTCACACCCACATTTCCAATTCGAACTTTTTTTGTGAGACAATGCATATTATAAAAATTGTTACTTTCTTAATCGGGCTTAAGTTCAGTATATTCAATTCTTATCGAATAAAATATTTTTATTAATTAATGTGATTTTCTAATGAAGAGAAGAAAAAAAATATCGGTATTTCCCCCAGCTAAAAAGTCTAGTTTAATTTTTCTTCTCTTCTTTAGAAAATCACATTAATTAATAAAAATATTTCATTCGATAAGAATACTGAACTTAAGCCCGATTAAGAAGTTATTCCTGATTAAAAATCATTCTAGTTCAATTAAATTTAAAATGTCTCACAAAAATTGTTACTGACATAAAATTTCATGTTTCTTGCTGCATTGGATACAAAGATTTTCAAGAAAATAGAAAATTATATGAGACATGCCACTCACACTTGAAGATATAATGGGAAATTATTTTCTTGTTATAAATATATCCTTTGGGTTAAAATAATTGCAGTGGATGTGACTTTGTTGTAAAATTGTTATAGAACAAAACATTTATTGCTACAAAAGTAAAAAACGACTGACGACTAACTATAGAAAATTAATTAACATTAATTTAAAATATAAAATGATTTGCTAATTGAACTTGTTTTACAAAGTGTTTAAATGTTTTTGTTAAACAGGTATAAATTGAAAATAAAAAACATTTTGTTCAATAGATATTATTCCGACTTTTTCTTTTTTAACAACTTATAAAGAAAATGGAGTAACTCGTACAAAATCTCCGGTGCTTTAGCGTAAAGTTCCTAAATATTTTAAAATAAATATTTGCTATACTATTTATAAAAAATTTTGTTTATTTGAAAGCGTTTGTTTTGTGTTAAAAACAGTATTTCCTAATTACATACGAAATTGTGTATTACACATCGCGCTTTCTATTTTCCTCCAAATCCCACTTTTTGATCGATCGAGTTCCGCTTTTTGCAAAAACCATCTGGTCACGTTAGACATCGTGGGATGTCGACAATGGTCGACTTGTCGCACACTTATGCCGAGTACACATCTGGCATTTGTTGTGTTGTCATTTTGGGGTGCCATTTTAAAAATGTTTTTTATATGGAAAGCAATGCTACACAACAAAAAATATGGGAAATTACTAACGTTGCCATCAGTATACACTATTGCGATGTCACAAAATGCCATACTGTGTACTCGGTATTACATTCAAAACATAAAAAAATTTTAAAACTTAGTTTTTGTTTCATATGTAAATGTTCGACAAGTAAAACGTTGTAGACATCGTGGGACAGGCCCTTATTAATTTCTCCAAGTGAAAGGTGAACACATTTATTTTAATAAAATATTGGATTGAATATGAAATATAGACTGGCAACTCTTATATTTAAAAAGCTTTCACCACAATCAAATGCACACTGATATTTTCTCTCGTTTTTTCCTAAAGTTTCACAAAAAGCATTTTCATAACCAAACAAACTCACCTCTCTATACGTTGTATAATCGACATTTGTGCAGTACTGTCATGAATACGTACTTGATCTGGTGTAATTTCTTCAACAAATATGTTACGTTGCTGTGGAGGCATTGCTTGAAAGCTGCCACTCTCATAGAACAGAGGGCTGACGGGACGACACGATCCACCTAAAAGCTCATCGATATTTTTATGACGTGATATGAACAGTTGGCCATTGCGAGAGCGTAACTCATTATTAGTGTATTGAGTGTTGGATGGTGGTGGTTGTTGTAAGTAACTTAGCTGTTGTTGCTTTTGATGAGGAAAATATTGCAGCTGCTGCTGTTGTTCTTGTAGAGGTGCTTGATTTAGGTAAACGTCTTGTTGATAGTTGCGGCCGGCCATGAAACAGGTGGGGGTTTCTAAAATTGACTGTTGCGACGTTGTTTGAACTTTTGTCATTGGAATGTTGTCATAGGGGGATTTGCACTGCCGATGTTGTTGCTGCTGCTGTAATGGCGTTGCTGGTAGGTCTTCTTGCTGCACCGGACTGGCACATTGTCCTAGTGGTGGTGGTCTTTCGGAATATTCGAAGCTAAATGAATTACTGAGTTCCGCATGAGAATCTTCTACATTATTGTGGTCTTGTGTGTTCCCATAACCATTTTGTGAGCAGGATTGTTGCGTTGTTGGGCTTTGTTCACTTTGTTGTGCATCATCTAACCACCATTCACGTTCTTGAGAGTTATTACGTTTAAATGCTTTTGTCTTACTGTCTGACTTTTCTTCTTGCAGCCACCACGCCTTTTCACCCGATTCAACTCTTGGTATATTAAACCGCTTTTTGGTTGGTCCTGACATCCACCAAGTGTTGGTTTCACTACTCGCATTACTAGAAGAACTATTGGGTTTATCTTTGTTTTTCTTTGGTAATGATATAGTTGCTTCTACAGTTATTTCGTTTGATTCACTTGGTTGATCCTCTGAATTATCTTCTCGCAGCCACCAAGGCTTTTCACCAGATTCTACACGACAGATTTTCAGTTGTATGGAACCGTTTTGTTTCGGTGACTTATCACTAAACTGGGAATTACTTTTAACGGATCCATCACTGGCCGCTAATGGAAGTTCGTTTATTGTATATTCATTATCTGCTGCGTTTTCATCGTTCCACCAATCCGTTTCGGGAGTAAGACGACTTTTAGGAAACGGTTTCCTTTCTACCGGGACCTCTTCCAAACAATAACCATTCGTCGCATTGTCTAAGTTATTAGATGATCTACTTTCCTTAATATTCCTTTCAAGTTCTAATTCGTTTTCGTCTTCGTTTCGTTTAGCATCGTTTGTTTCGTCTTTCCACCAGCCAGTCTTATCGTTAAGGTTTGCAGCCTTGCCACTGGCAGAAGAAGTCAAAGATTTCAATTGATCTGTGTCCTCCTCATCATCCTCCGCTTCTTCGTCTTCTAGTTCTTCTTGATTTAAAGTCCTTAAATCGTTATCGGCCAAAGTGTCATCTTCATCATCATTGCGCAACCACCAGGCTGTTTCACCGGAGTCAATGTGCCTTATCTTGAAGCGCATTTCATCCTTTAAGGTAACATCTAAGGCGGAGGCTGTATCTATTTGCCTGCTAGTATCTTGCCACCAACTTGATTCCTCTTGATCAGTACCAGAAGTAGAGGAAGTGGTGGGATTAGTGGTGGTGTATGGGGACAATGACTCCGTTTGCAGTTCACTGGGCATTCTGGACGATTCGTTTACTGTTGTTGTATCCTGAGGGCAATATGATGTAGAAGTGCTCGAAGAAGTGGATTTCGATTTACTTTTTGTCTTTGATTTTGCTTTCGATGACGATGTGGTCGATTTACTTGATTTAGTTGTTGTTATATTTTTAGGTTCGTCTGTACAATTTGTCGTACTTTCGTTGCTACTACTGCTAGTTTTCGTGTTTGCGACTGGCAAGGGTGTTGTTTTCGTTTCGTTAGTTTGCGTTAAACTGAAACTCTTCTTCGATACCGATCTAATTAGACCACTACCAGACGATGAATTCTCAGAGCTTTCGAGGTAAATTTGTTCGTCGCTATTAATGGTTTCTTGCTGTTGTTGTGCCACGAAAAAGTTCGATACTGATGACAATTTTTGTAAACGTGTGAGGGGATCTTTTTCGGAGGGGGTTTTTGGGGTGGTACGACCGGTAGATGAATCAGACTTTTTGCTTTTGCTGACAGACGCAGCTGGTGGTTGCTGTGAAAAGCTATTATCAGTAGATGATTTTGCATGATTAGTACTAGCAGCGCTGGCACTCGTGCTAATGAGGCTGGTGGTTGAGCCAGTGACGTCCTTGTGTGCTTTTTTCTTAGCAATTTTCTTACAAGACTGTTTGTTTTCTGCAGAGCTCTCAGTGCCACTTGACGATGAATTGGTTGTGTTCGCTAAAGAACCAGTTGTAGATCCGGCTAATGATTGCGCTGCTGCTGTTGTTGATGAAGGGCCAGAGGATTTATTTCTTATATTTGAGGTGCTATTGGTACGACTTAAAGGTATCTTGGGTGATAAAACAGGACCATTGATCGAGATTTTGCTGTGACATTTTGGTCTTAGCTTACTTTCAGCACAAGTGCGTCTAATGGATCTATTGGAGGTATTGCTTATCTCTGATCCTGCACTGGGGGATCTTTCTAAGCGTTGTATGGCTTGCAGCGCACCATTCAAAGCTTCTACAGTATTTAAGTCCGAGTCGGTTCCCGTGCTAGGGGTTCTGGACTTTCTCGGTCGATCCGTGGGCCCCACATTGAGAGCGGACTTACGAAAATCTTTATTAGGCAGTTTTGTAGATAAACCTACTGAAGACGATGACGATTTGGTGGGAGATTCTGCTTTTGGAGCAGCCGGTGGCTTGTGGGCACTAAGATTTTCTATCGACGACTGTCGAGAGTTCATTTTAATTGATTTAGGAGATGACAGTTTTAATTTGGAGCTTGCTGGAGACTTGTTTGACCTACTGCTTGTTGTTGTGGTAGAAGAAGCAGATACATCGTCTTTTTTGCTATCCGAAGCAGTCGTTAAGGAGGAAGACTTGGATGTGCTGGAAAGAGGGCTGTGACTGTAGCGCAAGTTGGAAGATGTGTAACGATCCGTATGAGGACTGTACGATGTTAAGACACGACTACTTAAACCAAATCGTGAATAGCGTGTGGAATCGTCCAGGCGATCCGATTGTATTTCCTTTTCTAACATTTTCTTTTTCTTAGTGGAACGTTGTATGGTTTTTTCAATAGTTTTGGCTATTTCTATTCGTCTAGTACGATGAACAGTAGTGGCAGTGACCGCTCCCGGCGGTGTGGGTGAAGTAGCTCTCGTGCATACTGAAATCGAAACAAAACTTTCTTCCGCTTCATCTCTCTCTTCTTGTTCTTCTCCTTCTTTCTCATTGTTTTCTGTATCTGAGGATATCGTTGAGACTTGATCAGTAGACGCTGTCTGCTCCGTGTCTTTTTTGGCGAAATTTTTGTCAGTTTCTTGTATCTCCAATTCTTTTTCAGTTGATTTTCTGGAGGATGCCTCTCTGGCCTTGCTCACAGAGCGTGCTTTAAAATCGCTAGACGACAAATATGATATAGAAGTGGCACTGGTTGGAACTCTAGCTACAGCTGAGTTGCCATAACGTGATCCGTATGTTGTTGTTGTAGTAGATTTGGGAATATTCAGTTTGTAAGAATTAGTTGCAGATCCATAACCAATTTTACACTTTGTATCTAAAGCCGGACTGGGATCTCTAGATTTACCCCTCAAACTTCTAGTAGCTGGGCTAGGATCCCTACTTTTAATGCGATTCGTATGTTCCAACGCTGCTGGGCTAGGTTCTCGGGAGTATTTACCCAAATTGCTGGAAGCTGAGCCATAGCGTTTCAGTTGGCCCGTTTTAGGGCCAGAGGAATCATTAATTGCAATGTCTGGCTTAGGAACAGATGAAGCTGAGCCAGTTGATGAGTAACGGCTGACATATGTTGAGGCGGGTATAATGGGAGTATCACGTTTCACACGATATGTGCCTCCTGAAAATGAGGGCCGATATGAACTTGGTGATGCCAGTGAACTATAACGAGCTGACGAGCTGACATCATCTCTTGAAGAGTACTAAATAAAAGAAACGAGCAGAAAATAGTTATCATGACTACATCAGTTTAGCTTAACTTCATTCAGAAAAACTCACCGTATTCGAGGCACCCGGTTTGTAATTGGAAGAGAGGGAGGATTTCCAAGGCGTCTAAAAGTAAAATAATAAAACGAAACTACAATTAGACAATAGATTTTATTTTATTATCAAATCTTAAATGCGAAGAGTAATACATGTTCTCTTTTGCATTTACATATTTACTTCAATTTAGCGGCCTGTCAATTTGATTGAATATAATTTGTATTTTGCGTTTTGTTATTTTTATCGATAAAATGCATTAAACGCACAGGAGTCGTCAAACTGTTCAAGTGTACAAGGTCTATTGGCAAATAAAGAGGCAGTTATTCTGTATATGAGTGTAATGCATTCGATTTTAATTGTTGCCACATATTGTAAGCATCACAATATAATTTTTTTTTATTGTAAAACACTTATCGCCATGATACTGCTCTACAATTCAATAGATGCCACTCAACCGATGCAATTTATCATCAAAGTTTTATTGATTTTAAAATAGGGTGTGTTTATGCGTGTCTATATAGAATTGTCCATCAAAAGTCGTTTATAAGATTGATTTGCTCATTGCTGCCACTTACAAATGCAATATTGAATAAGAGGGAAGCATAAATATAGAAACGTTAAGCTTTTTGTTATAAATATGATAATCCGAAATCGAAATTAGTCTAAGAAGTACATTTATTATTTTTCATGTGTAGATGTGTAATTTGGTACTTGTTTGTCACAGCTACTTATGGTTTAAAATTTGTCATAAGACTTGCGAATAGCCATATAAGTTTATTTTAAATTAATAAATATGAATTGTTATATGATACCAAATTTCTTAGAGTTGGATGTTTGAATTTTTATTTTAGATACCATTTTTATTTATTAGTTTATAATTTTTTTGTTTGCAATAGCAATGTTGCTTACAAAAAAATGCTGATAAAAAAATAAAAACGAAATAAAACCCGGTTTTAAAACTGCTTAAACAATCAAACCCGAAACGAAAATTGCCCTAACCAGCCCAAAAATGTGTTTTTTGGAAAAAAGTCCGTACTAAATATTAAAAAAACCAGTTCTGAACCGGATAAAAAATAGGCTTTGTTTGCCGCTGGTAATGTAGCTTTCAATTGGTGAAAGAACTTTCAAAATCGATTTAGTGGTTTGGGCGTGAAAGCGTAGCAAGCAAACAAACAAACTGACTTTTACACTTATAATATTAGTAAGGATAAGGATAAGGATAAGAATGTTGTACAGGGTAGTAAAAAATAAATAAAAATATTAGATTTTGATTCGATTTTATACAAATCTACTGACAAAAAAGATTTTGTTCTGTATGGGAAATCTAGTAAAAAGCATCAAGATTTAGCTCGAAATCTCGTAAGTATTAGATTTCGAGACAATGTAATTGCCCTATTAATAAATTTATATTACTTGAAACTAGTACAACTGTACATTAAAATGTTACACAGCACAAAAATATTTTTGAAATAAAAAAAGGAAGATTTTTAAATTTATTTGCTTGGATTTATTTATTTTTTTTTAAATGAACTAGGTTTTTAAAACACAGTTACTAGTGCTCTTTACGTGAAAAAATACAAACGTATTTGTTCAGCAGTTTATAGAAAAATATGAATGACAAAATATATAACGTCTGCAACAAGATGAAAAAAATTAAACTTCTGTGGTTTTCATCAATTTTTTTCATTTCGAGTTTATGATGTCAAATTGTTATATTTTAATTGCTTTAAAATATAGTATATATTAATAATCCCAAATTATTATTTTACTTATTAAGTAAAATATTTTTTTATTAAAAATACATTGAAATTGATTATTGAGGGGTTTAGCTTAACGTAAGAAATATTTATTTAATTTTCTGCCCATTATGATGATCCCGCCATTAAAGTGGCACGTACAGCGTATTGTTTGTTCTATGAAATATAAAATTAAGTAAAATTTTTATTAAAGAAAAACGTGCAGTAAAAGAAAATTTTTATTTTATTTAAGTGGGAAAAAGCGAATCGTCCCCAATCTTAACGACTAATTAAATTTTTTTGGATGAACCAAGACATTTATTATATTCATTAGATCCTTTTATCCATAAATATTTTTATTTAGCTTACATATAGGGTGTTTTTTATTGAGGTATAGAACTTTAAGTTGGCATCACTTTTTTAACTGGCGGCCATTTTGTCAGCTGTCAAGTGATTAATATTTAGTTTGGTTTGCCACTTCATCATGAACAGGTTGACAAAAGAACAACGCTTGCAAATTGTGCAAATTTATTTCGAAAATAATGGTTCAGTTCGCGAAGTTTACCGCAAGCTCCGTCCATTTTATGGTCGACATAATCGTCCATCAGAGCAATTAATTCGGTTAACCTGTCAATTGGCCACCAAGATCGTGTGATTTGACACCATTGGATTATTTTCTTTGGGGATATGTGAAGTCGCTCGTCTACGCCAACAAACCAGAAACGTTAAGGGACTTGGAAGCCAACATTCGTGGCGTTATTGCCAACATACGGCCCCATATGCTCGAAAAAGTGGTTGAAAATTGGACCTGTAGAATTGGCTTTATTCGAGCCAGCCGCGGCGGCCACATGCCCGAAATCATATTTAAACGTTAATGGCATAAAATTATCCTTCCAATAAAGCCAAATTGATGGACATTAAAACGATTTAAAAAACACCCTGTATGTACATATACGAGCATGTATTGATTTTTGGCGTACTATGCAAAATTTGCTAAAAAAAAAAAGAGGGTGCAAATGAAAGTTGACCTATTGCACTTTCAACACCAAGGGAACACTTTTTGCTGAATATTATATGAAAATATCTCATTAGGAACACCAACGCTAAGCGTAAGCAAAAAAATTGTATGCGTACGAATGTAACGTCCGCTACACAGGATTTACCCATATTTATTGTTGGAGATAATTTCATATTATTAAGTGGTTTTAGCTATACTCGCTATATTTATTTTTCATTCATGGAAAGTGCTAGAGCTTTATTGAGTATCGCAATCGATAGTTTGCCAATAAGAACGCCTTCCCCTTCATGTTAGCGCTAAGAACTTGCCAACAAATCATCGTAGAAGCTAAATAAAACAAAAAAAAAAAACAAAAAAATCAAACAATTATTGAATGCATTTCATATGACGAAAGAATAATGATATAAGAAATAAAAAAATTATTTTCATTCCCTCTTGAATTTTTGTAGCTAAAGCTTTTTAAACATTTCGTTGCGATTGTTTTACAATTTCAATTAAATGATCAAAACGCGAGTTGCTGTTGCAAAAAATTAAAACTTACTCGTAAATAAAAAAAATCATCTAAACAACATTAAGGGCTGCGAAGGGAATACAACGTTTCTACACATTTGAATGCGGAACAGGCGCACGGGCATTTAAAGCGTTCAATTTAGAATAATTTTCAATTAATATTAGATATGTACATATAAAAAACAGATTCATTTCAAATTTTTGTTTTTGTCTTCAACATGTGCGGCTAAATCAAAATAAATGAATGTGCCAGCGAACAAGAGACTCTGCCTCTGTATCAATCAAAATAAATGAAAAAGTGAACGAAATGCTGAATTGCAAACAAAACAATTAAAAGGCAAAAAAGGAAACACTTAAGCATTTTTTTATATCTCTAACATTGCGATATTAAGATTTTGAAATCTAATGTTTATTATAAGTATGTAGGTGTGTACATACAAACATGCATATCCATACACATACATATGTATCTTTGAAGTAGATTTCTTTCTAAATTTTCATTTCCTAAAACTGTTCCCCATCAAAAGGGCTCCATTATATTTAGTTTTGGTTTATCTCAAAAATTGATATTTTGCACATTTTCAAATGAAAAATGTCATTTGGGAATGCAAGCAATGATGTTGCAATAATACAAGAGAAACCAACGACAACAGCATAATAATTATCAATTTGTATAAGGCCGAGTTTACATCTGTGTGCCATGTGCCCAAAAAAGCGTAACCACTAATTACTAATGAAAAACTGTTTGATTCATACACGTATTTATTAATTCAAACAGTTTCATACATAATTAATAGAGAATTTTGTAAAATGCAACATGATTGGAAACTGTTTAAATCAATAAATACATGTCTCAATCAAACAGTTTTTCATTAGTAATTAGTGGTTACGCTTTTTTGGGCACATGGCACACAGATGTAAGCTTATAAAAATTGTATTAATTAATACCATGGAAAATTAGCTCGCCCAAAAGACATAATTAAGATTACATATTTCGTTTATATGCATTAAAGAATATTAAAAGCAATTTTATAAAAATATCTTGTATGAAAAATGTTTGAGTGGCTTAAGAGTTTTTGCTTACATTAAGGATAGCGCGAAATTAGTTAAAGACATCGGAGCATATTCAACGTCAAAACTTTAACAATTTAAAACCAGTATTGCCATACGAAATACTGGTTTTAAACTCTTAAAGTATACTTTGTTTTGACTATGAATATACGCCATGAATGTTAGCTCTGTAGTAAATTACTACCTTTACATAATATACTTCTTAAATAAAAAAATAAAATAAAATGATATACTTAGTTTTAATTTTTTTGTGATGTCAAATTGAAAAAATAAAAAAGACTCAAGCACTATGTCCTTGACAACGTTACTGAAGAATATATGCAAGCAACGAATATTTTCGTAGACAATTTTTGTGCGAATTTCGTGATATCATCAATTTACTCACCTCCGAGATTTTCAGTTACCGAAGATCAGTATGAGAAGTACTACAAATCGCTTGGATCTTGTTTCCTGGCAGCTGGTGACTACAATGCAAAACATATATACTGGGGCTCGCGTCTTGTTACACCTAGAGGCCGAGCGTTGTTTAATACAATTTCAAAAATGGGCTTAGATGTCATTTCGAGCGGGGAGCCTACTTACTGGCCTACTGACGTAAGAAAAATTCCAGATGTTATAGATTTTGGCGTTACGAAAAATATTCATAGAGACTTACTTCACGTAGAGGCCTCTCTAGATCTGTCCTCCGATCACTCTCCCACAATAGTTACAATTTTCAACCCACTAAGGAGTGATTTAACTAACTCATATGTGAAAATGATTAATGGGGTCAACTGGCTAGGATTCAAAAAATATCTTAGTAGTCATTGCGTAGAAAACATTCAGCTAAGATCATCTGATGATATTGAATTTAACATTGCCATTCTTAACGAAAATATTAAACAGGCTGCTGAACATGCCACTACCTCCTATCCGCAGACTGGCTTTAATAGAATTTATTCTACGGAAATTGAACGTCTTGTATGTGAAAAAAGGAGAGCTAGAAGAGAATGGCAACAACACAGATCACCCCTAAATAAAATCAGACTTAAAGAATGTACTAAACGACTGAAAGAGCTGCTATCGTCGGAAAAAACTGAATTACTGGAAAAGTATTTAGAAGGTCTTGATGTAACGTCAGCTTCTAATTACTCTTTATGGCGCGCTACTAGAAATCTTAAAAGACCCGCGATAGTGAGAAAGGTAACTTATTTTCTGAGCATTTAAAATCTGTATTTACTCCCAATTCATGTACGGGTGCTGCCGAATTACCGAGTGTAGTTTCTCTACCCCCTAGTCCCTTAAGGTTTAAGTTGCGTGAATTACAAAAAATAATTGCTGAACTCGACACGAAGAAAGCTCCAGGTATTGATGGAATTAGTAACAAGATGCTGATGAACTTGCCTCATATTGCAATAAGAATATTGCTATTTATTTTTAATGCTATTTTACGAATGCAGTATTTTCCAAATAACTGGAAACTTTCCAAAATAAAAATGATTCCAAAGCCGGGCAAAGATCTTACCAAGGCTAAGTCATATAGGCCTATAAGCTTACTATCAACAATCTCAAAGCTTTTCGAAAAGCTGCTCATGACTAAATTGTCCAAAATTTTAGCTGATAATGGGTGCATCCCGGACCATCAATTTGGTTTTAGAAGTCAGCACAGCACCATTGAATAAACGCATAGATTGGTCCAAGTTGTAAGAACATTTGAAGAAAAGAAGTATTGTTCTGCTCTCTTTATTGATGTTTCTCAGGCATTTGATAAAGTATGGCACGAAGGCCTAGTTTTAAAATTGAAGACATACCTACCAATAAACATACAAAAGCTTTTGGAAAGTTATATTATTGATAGGAAGTTCACTGTTGTGGAAGGAGCGTTCACGAGTGTGCCCGTGTGAAATGTGCATTTCCCCCAGCTAAAAAGTCTAGTTTAGTTTTTCTTCTCTTCTTTGGAAAGTCACATTAATTAATAAAAATATTTCATTCAACAATAATTGAAATTATTGAACTTAAGCCCGACTAAGAAATTATTTCTGATTAAAATTCACTATAACAATTCACACAAGAAACACTAATTATTAACTTGACAGTACCCGGTCAAAAAAATACTTGTGTGGCACCACTCTATTCTTCAATAGCTGTTGTTGTTATTTACATTTATTTTCTTTGCATACCTTTACAACTACAATTTGAAGCTGAAAAAAAGTCAGCCAAAGTAGCAATGGTAAAGTAAGAAAATAAAAAAACATGTTGATTATTGAGTTCTTATTTCAACTTTGTTATTTGTTGAGCTTCTCATTTGCTTAAATGAAAGTTTAACATATTAACTCTAGTTGTTCTAAGAAATTTTTGAGCTAATGATCTGCATTAGCAACAGTGAAATGCACATAGGATCCAGCTAAACCACTCAATAATCAATTTCAATGTATTTTTAATAAAAAAATATTTTACTTAATAAGTAAAATAATAATTTGGGATTACTAGTGCGTTAAAAAAAATTGTTAAACTTAAAATTCACTATAGTTCAACTAAAAATTTAAAATTGTCTCACTAAAATTAATATTTTAGAAAATAATGAAGAAAATAACCAACAAAATACCAAGCATTTTATATAACAAATTTATTAATTTATTTATTTATTAATACATATTCTACAAAGTAAATGTGCAGAATATGGTTGCACAAGTATGGGCGGAGTAACTAGACCATATTTTTAACCCTAGAATACTAACCCACGTAAATTTTAGGTGTAGTTTTTTTATTATTGTTGCTACAAAAGCATCAAGCTGCCTAACAGTACTAAATTCCACAAGTGCTTTTTCTAAAAGTTTTTGAACAAACGTCAAACCATAAACAAAATCATATATCATATACACCGTGAACATTACAAGGCTACACGTAAAATTTAGGTGGTGTTAGTGATAAGAGTATAATTTTTGTACATAAATTGTACGTGGCGTTAGTAATAAGAGTGTAAATTTGTAGAAGTATTTCATGTAGTGATTGAAAAAGGCAAGCAAAAAAACCGATGAATTCCCAGCGTGGTCTCAACTGTGAAGATGTTGCGGCATTACTAAGCTCCAGCGACTTCAGCAACATTAGAGGAGGAGAATATTGGTGCGACGCTAGTTCCGCTGATAAGAAGTGGTGCCCCACTGCAACAGATGAAAATAACAACGAAAATTATTAGCAGAAAGAAGCCTTTGATATATCACGGAAAACTTCATATTGACCAAAATAACCTGCAAAAAACAAGCCCAACAAAGAAAAATTATTGTAGTCAATGCAGAACCAGTAAATTTCGTAATTTTTGGCAAGAATGAATACGTTTGGAATAACTTTAAATTTCGCAATGAGGGTGCTAAAAGTGCGGCATCAAATAAAAATATACAAAGACTGTATTAATCAGGCTGATGATATACATATTTATATGTACATACATACATATGAGCATTTATTTTATTTCAGCTTTGACTTGCTCCCAAACATGCGTTTTTATTTCGCTTTTAAAATTGTTTTTGATTGCTTTAATATAAATTGTAAGCTTTTTTCAGTGATATTATTAACAACAACTAATAAAATAAACATATTTTCAGAAATCACCAGATTAATTGAAGCGCGTTTGGAAAAATTCTACAGTACATAAAATTTAGCTTTAGTATTCAAGGGTTAAAAAAGTCTTTGTGACCTATGCCTTCACATAGGAGGTAGCAACGTGGTTGTCGAAGAAATTCCACAAAATAACCGCAAGATTATACGGTTATCCGTGTTAGAACAGTCAACCAGTGCGCGCCAGATGAAAAAACCTCGAAGGCCAAACAACACACACAAGCCTGACCGCGCTTAAGAAATAATTACGATGACGCGAAAACTGTTCTTCAGCCTAGAGCTGCTTAACGACTCCTATAACAAAATTATATTTATATGGAAATGGAAATTATTTATATTAAACATGTACAATAAGAGCTTATATCTATTAAATTATTTCATACATACATATATTACTTATAGTCAGATAAAAAAAAAAAAAAAGCAAACAAAAATTACATTGAATAAATTGACTTGATGGCGAAATTTGTGGGGCGGACGCCCGCGTAAAACACAACTTATCGCTATGAAATTTTTTGTATTTTTTTTTACATAAACTGAATTGATTTGGAGGAGAGAATATAAGAAGTCAAAAAAATATATAACGTGTGGCACTCGGGGACTGCCGCGGTAAGGCTATTGCTTAGCATTTTTTTATCAATTTATGCAATTATAATTATTTATTTATTTTTTATTTATATCACACAAAAAAGTAATATGAATGAGTTTGTAATATTAATTAAAATATTTGTAATATTAATTAATAAATTAATTAAATTTTCACCTATAAACAATTTGGTAATATTAATTAAGTTTTTCCACTCAAATTAATTAATACAAATAAAAATTTAATTGAATCAATTAAATTATTAATTGAAAACATTAATTGCTGAATACTTTTTTCTTTATACAGTATTTTTTTTTTCTTTGATATTAATTCAAGTTTTTCTTTGATATTAATTAAGTTACACTTTTAGAGCGTGACGACCGATAAGAAAACAAATTTTTTTCTTTTATTGAATAAATGGGAAGTTAATATCGTTTAAAATATTTTTATTATCGTACAATACATGTAGGCTATTCAGGAATTTTTATCATTGAAACTATAGGTATATGGTAACTGAAATAAAAAACATAGGCTTGAGACTTGATATCCTTTAAAAATCTGGAAAATAATAGCTTAAAAACCTACGAATTGTTTGTTTATTTGTGTATATCATTTTTGCTCTTAAGTACGCCAAATTGTGTTTCCTACATGTAAAAATCTGTTCTAGCAATACTGCATGTTAATGAAATTAATAGCATACGGGCACTCTAATGTATAGGGTGTTTTTTTATTGAGGTATAAAACTTTAAGTTGGCATCACTTTTTTAACTGGCGGCCATTTTGTCAGCTGTCAAGTGATTAATATTTAGTTTGGTTTGCCATTTCATCATGAACAGGTTGACAAAAGAATAACGCTTGCAAATCGTGCAAATTTATTTCGAAAATAATGGTTCAGTTCACGAAGTTTACCGCAAGCTCCGTCCATTTTATGGTCGACATAATCGTGCATCAGAGCAATTATGGAATGGACCTGTCAATTGGCCACCAAGATCGTGTGATTTGACACCATTGGATTATTTTCTTTGGGGATATGTGAAGTCGCTCGTCTACGCCAACAAACCAGAAACGTTAGGGGACTTGGAAGCCAACATACGGCTCCATATGCTCGAAAAAGTGGTTGAAAATTGGACCTGTAGAATTGGCTTTATTCGAGCCAGCCGCGGCGGCCACATGCCCGAAATCATATTTAAACGTTAATGGCATAAAATTATCCTTCCAATAAAGCCAAATTGATGGACATTAAAACGATTTTCTTGTGTTTTATTTCAATTCGAAGTTCTATACCTCTAAAAAAACACCCTGTACATATATGCGTTGCATTGTTTAAAATTGCAATACCATGTCATTAAATATACAATGTTAATATTTTTATTCGGTATGAAACATATTTTTAATCGTAACAGAGTACCAAACTCAAATTTCGATTTACTTTTTAGAAACTCAAAATTAACTAGAAGTTATAGTACTTCTGATCTGTCCTAGCAGAACTGTAGCTTTAGTCGCTTAAAGAAAACTTCTCCCTCCACGATAATCGCAAGGATAGCTAAAAATATTTCTAATAGTTTAAATGTATATACTCGAATGTATGAACAATAAACTTTCCAATTTAAAGGTATTTAGAAATATTTAAAAGAAAATTAAATAGAGAAGGCCATAATATCAAATAACAAAATCAAACGAGAAATTTGCTCAGACACAATTTTAAAATATTTTTTATTTTAAATTTTCTTTTGCGCCAATAATTGCTCAATTACTGACTAAATTTTCATATGCGAGAAAAAATAAAACAAAAAATTACTAAAATCATTAGCTGCGGTCCATCCAAC
This sequence comes from Nowickia ferox, assembly GCA_936439885.1. Lineage (NCBI taxonomy): Eukaryota > Metazoa > Arthropoda > Insecta > Diptera > Tachinidae > Nowickia > Nowickia ferox. The sequence continues at coordinate 85,424,206 of OW387024.1, forward strand.
AAACAAATTGTGGCACGCGAATGTTTTATATGTATTCCTCGTGTTTAACCATAAATATGCCAGAGTGTTAACGAACACATTTTTATTTATTTATTTTTTTTATTTTATCTTTTGAAATCAACGAATTTGTGCCAAGAAAAAATTATTTCAAATCATGAGAATTACACTGTATTTTTGTTTGTAATTTAATTAATATACACCGATTTTCAAAAATTGCTAACGAAAAATATTTTCTTTTTTCTGTATGAATGAAATGAAATTTATGACATTTTTATATTATTAATTAACATGAAAGAGAAATATTTTGGTATGATATTTCTAAATTTAAAATGGTATTAAATTGAGGAAATTGTTAAAGTAAATTACGTATGTTGCACAGTGCGTAATAGGGATGCCAAAGGGAAATCTCGAATGGAGGAATCCCGCGATATGAAAAATTAAATCTCGGGTTTTATATTTTCGATACAAAAAAAATATTTATATATTAAAATTTTCGTTTATTTTGTGGTATGTTTTTTAATATTTAAACATCCCATACAGTCTTATACGTATACTTTTAACAATTTAACAACTATTCCTGACAAATATATGTTTATAAAAGAGTACCGTTATTGAGTGAGTCAGTCACTGACTGACTGACTCATTGATTTATCATGGCCTAGCACAAGCGACTATAGGCAGAGAGCAAAAATTTGGTGTGTATGCTCCCCTATTGCAATGTATAGATCCACAGATGTTTGTAAATTCTAATGCGAAGAAATCGGTATCTTTTTATCTCGGAAACTACGACAGATAGACTCCAAATACCAAAAGCACACAAATGCTGCGAAAAAAATAAGCCAACACGTAACTTTTTCGATATATGTTCTTCTAGTGGTTAAATAGGTGTAAAACTGAATTTTGGCACTTTTTTATACTCCTCACAACTTCTAAAGTATTGCACATAGCAGAAACCTTTTTGGCATGTTCTTGTCTTCTGAACAGGATCTCAAACTGATTTTGATACTTTTTGAAAATTCGCACTTAAAAGGGGTAAAATTGCACGCGTTTTCGGTACTTTTTTGTTAATGATAAGGTACATATGACATACATGCAAAAATAATTTACTACGACTTTCTACCGCTCAGTAGAAGCTGAGATAGTAAAATCTTTGATTTTTCGAAGGGCCGAAAGAGTTTACCACTCTGTAGGTGAAAAAATGGTAAAAAAAAGAGTAAAATCTGTATCTTTTTATCTCAGAATCAAAAATCCAAAATCATACGAATACTGAAAAAAAGTAGTTCGACTTTTTGACAGAAGTACTTTTTTGAAAAAATAATTGTTGGAAAAATGCCTTTTTGGAAAAAGTGCATTTTGAATTAATAAATTAATGTATAAAGACTCTAAACCAAGTCTAAATGCGTACTTCTTATTATTATTTTGTTATTGGTATTATTACTATTATTATTACTAGGATCGCCCATGGGTCTAAATTAGACCACTTGTCTTTATTTATCATAAACATGGGTGTTCGTGAGTGCACTTGTGTGTTTGCATGTAAAAAAAATCAAACAAATTATTTTTTTTCAAGCAACTTTAAATCACTTTTTATAATTTTTATGCTAAGTATTTTGAAAAACTATTTATATACTATTTATATATATACTATTTATATATACAAAAATACCTTTTAAACCATATATACTTCACCAGTATCGGTGCGCCGTATTTATATATAAGATATATGAAAGAGTTACGTAACTGATTGGAAGACTAACGCCTAACCCAAGCCAGTGGATGTACGAGTAGAGCGTATGTTTATTCACTAAGAACATGTTTTTGGGAATTCGAATGCAAAGGGTTAAACAAGAGCAAAAGTAGATACAATCGTTAACTTTATATCTCCAAAACTAGAGAAGATAGACTGAAATTCCAAAAATATGTACGTACTGCCAAAATAAAAATAAGTGTCTAATATTTTTTGACAGATAAAACGGGCAAAAATTCAGTATTGGTACCTTTTTGGTAACACACATATCTCCTAACGTAATCCACATGAACGCAAAGTTTTTCCCAATAATTTTCTCCAAAAAAAAACATCTGGGATGTGTATTTTTAACTTTTCCGAAATTCGAGCATATAATACGTACGAGTGTTTACGTAAATTTTTTTATTATTTTTATCCTCTCCAATGACATACGAGTAGGTGTCAAATGAAAGAGAATTTCGAGAAGATAAAAAATAATAAAATCGGTCCAAACACAATATGGCGGACGCCCCAAAATGACAGGCCATTCCTTTTTATCTACTCCCATGATATGGGTATCAAATGAAAGGGATTTTTTATCCAGCCCCATGATATGAGCGTCTAGCATCAATATAAGACTTTAAGAATAAAACTAAAAACTATAAAGTAAAATAGGTTAACAAATATGGTGGACATTCCACAATAGTAGACCTATTGTTATCCACCACGTTTCAACACATTACATAGATTTACAGCATTTAGCTTTATTAAATTAGTAACTGAATTTCATTGTTAGCCTGCTTTCCTGACGTTTAAGTTTACTAAGAAGAAGGGATTGTTTTTTGGAAACACAATATCTTCAGCATTAACTAATGTAGAAAACAGAAGAAATGTGGCGCATTTCTATAAAAAACGGATCGGACAATTGTTTGGTACTTTTTTGATTATTGTACTTTTAGATGACAAAAACTAGAAAAACTGATGTTGATACTTTTATTTTGTAATTCATACCTACTCGTACGAGGTTTATTCAAAACGTATCGCGAATTTTTAATTTTCGCGGGTTACGTATATTCGAATTTTGATTTTTTGTGGCGTTATGTTGGTACTCATGTCTCTCACTTATGCCGACAATTTCGGCCATTTTGAATGTTCAGTTAATTGTTGACAGCTGCTTTGCTTGCACGTGTTTTGGCTCGTCTTCGATTTTTTCCTTGGTTCGTGCGGCAGCTTTCATTGAGATGATTGAGCTTTGGTGTCCACGTCATAATCATAAACCCACGATTCGTCACCAGTTATGACCCTCTGGAGCAAATTTTGGTCGTCGCGGACAGAGTCCAACAGCTCATTAGCAATGTTCATGTGATGCTGTTTTTGGTCGAAATTGAGCAATTTTGGCACGAATTTCGCGGCGACCCGCCTTATACCCAAATCATTGATATAAATCGAATGGCACGAGCCAATCGATATGTCTAGGTCCTCAGCAACTTCTCTAATGGTAATTCGACGATTGGCCAATACAATTTTCTTCACTTTATCAATTTTTTCGGCTGTTGTTGAGAAAATTTTGTACCACTGATAAACGTTGCTTCGCTCCTAGGTAGCTTCTCCGTATGCCACAATCAACTTTCGGAATGCATCCGCGCACTTAATTTCGTTCTTCACACAAAATTTGATGCAGGTTCTTTGTTCCATCTTTTTTAATATATAGGTAAAAATCGAAGATGAGCAAAAGAAATCAAAGCAGCTGTCAAAAATTAACTGAATATTCAAAATGGCCGAAATTGTGGGCATAAATGAGAGAGAAAATTCAAAATTCGCGATGAATTTAGATAATTATGTACGAATGTAGATAATTATACGAATATATGAATATATGAATATTATCGTATATGAATATATATGAATTCATGTATGGAAATGTATAGGATTATACAGGCGAAAAGTATTATACACATACAGGGTGGCCCAAATAACACCAGCTGATGTGAAACACAAATAACTTTTTTATTTTTTAACATAATTTATTTTATCTTTTTGCATATTATAACTGAACTCTTGAAAATTTAAAATGAATACGTACAGTCCACAACAACGCATTAAAATTATCGATTTTTATTATTCTTCTCAACGATCAATTGTTCTGACGCAGCGAAATTATCGCCGTTTTTTTAACGTAAGATCAGCGCCCACATCTTCCATGATTACAAGTTTAGTTCGCCGTTTTGAGGAACTAGGTTCAGTTGCCGACCGTCCAGGAAGAGGTGCTCATCGAAATATTCGTACTGTAGACAACGTGGAAGCTGTACAGCAGAGTGTTGCAAATGATCCATATGTCTCAACTCGTCGCCGTTCCGGCCAATTGGGTATACACAGAACAACATTACGGAGAATTTTAAAGTTGGATCTTAAGATGTATTCATACAAAGTTCAAATTGTGCAACAGCTTCTACCGCAAGACCCCCAACAACGACTACAATACGCTATTCGCTTTACACAATTAGCCACACAAAATGATTTTTTAAATAATCTTTTGATGACGGATGAAGCGCATTTCCATTTAAGTGGTTATGTGAATAAACAAAACTGTAGGTTGTGGGGCTCCGAAAATCCAAGGGCAATACATCAGCATCAGTCACACCCAATCAGATGCACTGTTTGGTGCGGTGTTATGGCCACAAAAATCATCGGCCCATATTTCTTTGGGAATGAGGATGAAACGCCAGAAACAGTCTCCGGGGCTTCTTACAGAACAATGATCTACAAGTTTTTGCGGACAATGGTGGAGCAACATCCTAGTTTGTGGTTTCAACAAGATGGAGCCACTGCGCATACTGCTAGGCAAACTACGGACATGCTGCGTGAAATTTTTGGTGAACGCATAATTTCAAGAAATTCAGATTTCCCTTGGCCTTCTCGTTCACCAGATTTAACTGCGCTCGATTTTTTTATGGGGATATTTAAAACACAAAGTGTATGTTAACAAACCACAGACACTTGGACAGCTCAAGCAGAATATTCGAGACGAAATACGGCGCCTGCAACCAGAAACATTACGCCGTGTAATGCAAAATGCGCTAAAAAGAGCCAATGCCTGTATCGAGCAAAATGGTGGTCATTTGTCTGATGTCATATTTCACACACAGTCACGTTAAATTTCCATAAAATGTATTTAACATATAAAAACAAATCATTTAAAAAAAAACCCGTTATTACAAGAGTTACACGTGTTTAACATCACTAGGTCTCATTGGGGCCAGCCTGTATAATTTGATATATGGACTAAAATATGAAATGTATATATATATGGAAATTTTATGAAGCTCTTCGTATGTGAATCCATATATAAAAATAAGATGTAATATATGGAGCCATATAAAAATTTATGAATACATGATATCTCACATTTTATTAACTCGATCTTTTTCTTTCGTTTTTATCACTGGTGAATTGGAAATCTATTAGAAAATACATATGGTATGCAAAGTTTATATGAGTAGAGCCTCAACGTTTAAAAAATAAAAACTCTTGTAACAAAATAAAACCATTGTTGTCGGATTTTATACATTGTGACCCTATTAAATAAATAAATTATATATATATATTACATATACATATGTATGTAAGTATGAAAAAAGTTGTCCAGCTAAATTTATATTTCAAAACGTCTAAATAAAATCCTTAGGTTTATTTTCTTTCAAAATGTTTTATTTGATTTTCCACTGTTTTCATTTAGATGTATGTAGTTATGAACTTATCTACTTTTTACAGGAAACCTCTGAAATATATTAATATGTTCTACAAATGGCCAACAAGGCAGAGACACGAAGGATTGTTTATTAAAAAGTTCCATATCGAGTTATATATTGGGTAACTGGCTGTATCGCCTTTGAAAATTCACACATTTTGAAATATTACTCAAATAATTCTTGAAAGGATTGATATTCTCTCTTGTATGCAATTCCATATGATTTTTACAAATCGTAAAGTTTTCGTCTTAATACAAATTACATGCAGGTTTTTTTTTTTTAGATGTACAACATTGAATTAATTCCCCAGTTCCCACAACCCAGATGGTGTTGCTATAGTTCTTCTGAAACATTTGTATCAGGGATGGCAAAGTTGGTACAATTGCACTTTTTTTGGTACTATTGAAACTCGCAAGGTACAATAGTACACCAATGTATAATTTAGTATATTTAAGGAATCTTCCGAGTTGCATTCCGCATTTCTTTTCAAACATAAGCATATGTCAATTTTCAATTTGGAACAATGAAACTTATATTCTTCTCACTTGAAAACAGTTTTGTGAATGAAAAACGCAGCGAGAAAATCAAAAAATGTGAACTCGTTCATTTCCAAATAATTTTTCCTCTAAATTCGTATGCTACAGCACATTCTATTAATTTGTATATTTTAAATTTCAAACAAATAAAAACATATAATTTGAACTAAAAACTCTTTTAGTATATACAATTAAGGTAAAAAAAGTACAATTTTTTAAAATTGTTGGTACAATTTTAATATTCTCAATGCTGTCCCTGATTTGTATTAAGCATAAAAAGAAAATGGGGAGTGCAAGGAGAGAGTCGTTTAAGTTGAGCCGAATTTTGTAATAAGAACAACGAAGTCAGCATCGCACAGTGGGGATTTTGTTAAAAAAAAATTAAATAATTCTGCAGTTTCTATAAGGGCCGTCCGATTGTTATAGAATTTCATACAGTTTTTAAGAAAGTATTAAAGAGCTTAAGTATAGAATTTTGACTGTGTATCTTTTAAGTGGCGGAGCCACATAACCCCGAACAGGCCACCTCGGGTTAATGAAAAATTCAAACCGATGCCAAGCTGATGTTTTTGATCTGACAAAAAAGATGTCATGCAAGTAGATATTTTTTATCCAATTGCTAAAAAAACTTCTACATTTAGGAGATTTTGCTTACAGTTTAGGAAATATTCGAGAAAAAATTAAAACTTTCGCTTTTTTACCAATCATGGTCTGCTAATGGAGAAGTCAAATCTTATCCCATTTAGAAAAAACTTATTGTGGACTTAAAGCAAAATTTTTAAAATTCAAAAAAATTTGGTGTCAAAATTACAATTATGTCAAAATTTATACGCAATTTAAGTTAAAATTTTGAAAGAAGTAGATTTTTTGACGTATTTTTCAGAAAAAATGGTTCATTATTTCGCGAAATAAATAAATCCTATTTAAAAGAAGTTGTTTGTTCAAAAATTTCTCACGCCATGATATGTTCTAAAATATTTGCAAAAACATTATCTGCGGCAAAAAATAAGAAAAATACATACAACAAAAATACTGAAAAGTCTCATATTGGGATTTTGTGAAATTTTTTTAATTTTATTTTTTTTTTTGGGAATTGAAGGGAACTTAAAAGCAAATTCTGCTTGTTTTTTTATTAACTTTATCATTTTCCACCTTAGAGAGAATTTTCAGCATTACTTTTTGTAAGACCTCTGTATTCTCGGAAAAATCTTCAAATATTGTAAGCAGATGCAGGAAATTGTAAAAATTTAATACATGTTTATTTTTTCTCATCATATAACGCAGTGCAGGAATAGCAAAAAAAAATATTTTACCATCTGCTATTGAAATTACTGAACAGAGAGTAAGCGTTAAAGTGTCAACCAAAAAGCTAAAATTTTAATTTTTTTTCTCGAATATTTTCTAAGGAGTAAGTAAAAACCCATATATATATTTTTTTTAATACATATATTTATTTATTACTAGCATATTGGCCGCTACTTTGTTAGCGGATAATTTATATATGTATTAACCAAGTAAATATACCCGAAACTCGTCATTTTGATATGGTGTTCAACTGAGTCCTTCTTCATGTTGATTCATTAAACCTACTCATATTTGTCACCGACATTGATAGGTGTGTTTCTTGTCCAAAATAAATCTATTTTGATAGGCCATTTTCTTCTAGTCATTTGAGAAATTCGTTGTATAATTTTTATAAAGTACCAACCAAGTCCTTTTATTTGAAATCCATATTGATAGAGTGCACTTCTAAGATAAGCACACTATTTCCTGGGATACTTTTGATGTTAGTTCCTCAAATTTAATCGTTCACACCTTTTATTTCAGACTGGTATTTGTAGGCTTCTTTTTTGCCCAAACATATCAAGTTTCACTCTCCATTTTCTTGTTGAGGTCGTCTCAGATTTCTTTAAATAATATTTGTAATGATAAACTTACCAAATCTTTTTTTAAGACCCATATTGATAGGAATGTTTTTTCTGCAAAAATAGTAATTATCCTTTGTCATTTTGTTGTTGTAATACCTAGAAGCGATTTCTTTCATGTTGACAATTTTTGTAGTTTTGGAATTTTTTCGTTTTACGTTTTACGTTTTTATTTTTATTTTTTTTTTGCTTTGGCAAAGTTTTCTGCTTTGGCTCTTTTCGTTTAGGTGCATTTTGAATTTATTTATTTATTGTATGAAATGCGATTTGTGTAGGAAAAATAGTAAAAAGTGATACTATTTTCACCACTTATTTCTGCAAATTTCCACTCATTTGGCTTATAGAGCGATACGAACTTCAGCCTAAGCAAACCATACATATAAGATTAAATAATAACTAATTCTAACTAATTGATTTTACTTTGGAAGCTATCCTCTCTTTTTATTCACATTCAATTCAGTTGGAATTGTTATTCTACAATGATATTGCGTTACTGGTCTTACTCGTGTTTTTCTATTTTTTAGACCTTAAACATTAAAATTTCCAAAAGTCAATTCTTAATACATCCGCAGAGAAAGATAAAAATAAAATTTAATTACTAATGTAATAGAAATTTTACCAATTTTTATTTTTACCAAAATTTTTATTTGTTCAAATTGGAAAAAAGTGCAAACATATGTATATTCGAAATTTTTGCAAGGAAATCTGTGCATAAATAAACTTTTCTTTTTGTGTTCTGCAATTCAAAAGATATACGAATTACAAAATAAAAGTATCAAAATCAGTTTTCATCGTTTTTGTCATCTAAAAGTACAGTTAACAAAAAAGTACCAAACAACTGTCCGATGCTTTGCTTTAAACTGCGATATTACCATTGCTTACGTTATGAAGGAAAATCTACTTGCAAGAAATGTTTTTTATCAGATCAAAAACATTAGCTTGGCATCGGTTTGAAGTTTTCATTAATCCGAGGTGGCCCACTATAGACTTATGTGGCTCCGCCCCTTACATCATATATATTCCCTATTCCAGACTTAAGCTTCGTAACACTTTTTTAAGTGCTGTAGTAAATTTTTTTAAATTCCATTTAGAAACTGCAGAATTATTAAAAATTTTTTTAGCAAAAAGCCTCCATTGTGCATCGGATTATTCTAGCAGTGAATTTTAACATTTACGATCTAATTCATAAAAAATATTTAAGGTTTATTACAGGTTTATTTGACAAATTTCCCATAGAAACATGTCAAATAAGCGCTTAATAAACCTGAAATATTTTTTATGAATAAGGCAGTTTATATTTAAAACCATTTGATTTCAGTGTTGAGTAAATAGTTTTTCAAAAACAACATTTTGAAAAGGTAAAAACGTAGTCGACGTATGTCGACAGTCATCGATCATTTTCGATAACAACAACTAGAGTTACAATTTGAAGTAAAGAACTCTAATCATAAATATAATAGCAACAAATAAAGTTCCAACAATAATAATTTAACTAACTAAAATAAAAACTGAATTCCATTCTTTTTTTTTTGGTAGCACTGTGTGATTATTTCACGCATTTTCTTTATTCTTAATTTGTGGTGTTCGTTCTCGTATTTCAAAAGTAAGAATGTTGTAATCAAATTGGCAGTAAACACACAATGCTTTATTAAAAACAAATAAGAAAAATACAAACTTGCGTCATTATTTAATTTTTGCAATATTTTAATTCGGAAGGAAAAATATACAAAAAAAAAGTCGGGCTATTTAAACAAAAATTAACATATAAACATTTATTTATGTAGACTACAAAGCGTAAAATTTAAAATTGAAATAAATAACACATGTTTTGAAAGGAGAAAAAATATTGCTTAAAGATTCCGTTTTAAAGGGTGTTTTTTATTGAGGTATAAAACTTTAAGTTGGCATCACTTTTTTAACTGGCAGCCATTTTGTCAGCTGTCAAGTGATTAATATTTAGTTTGGTTTGCCATTTCATCATGAACAGGTTGACAAAAGAACAACACTTGCAAATCGTGCAAATTTATTTCGAAAATAATGGTTCAGTTCGCGAAGTTTTAGGCAAGCTCCGTCCATTTTATGGTCGACCGTTGGTTACCGTTAATGGAGACCGGTATAGAGCCATGATAACCGACTATTTTGTTCCCGAATTGGATGGCATGAATGTGGATGAGTTGTGGTTCCAACAAGACGGCGCTACATGCCACACAGCGCACGTCACAATCGATTTATTGAAGGAAACATTCGATGAGCGCATAATTTCGCCCCATATGCTCGAAAAAGTGGTTGAAAATTGGACCTGTAGAATTGGCTTTATTCGAACCAGCCGCGGCGGCCACATGCCCGAAATCATATTTAAACGTTAATGGCATAAAATTATCCTTCCAATAAAGCCAAATTGATGGACATTAAAAAATTTTTCTTGTGATTTATTTCAATTCGAAGTTCTATACCTCTAAAAAAACACCCTATATATTTATAAAATAGTGGAAGCCAAACGCAAACATTTTTGTTTCTTTTTCTGTAGTTTAAATGAAATGAGTTTCAAATTAAAATTTTTTTATACAAAATAAATTAGTGAATAAGAAAAAAAATTTATTTTTGTATGTACATACATACATACGTAACGTAACTATTTATGTGTAGAACGTTTACTGCGAAGGTCTAATTTCAATAATATATATCTATATATATATAGAAGTCAATGTGGCTGCAGTCTAAATGTCAATCGTTTTTATTATTAATTCGTTTGGCCGTGCAAGATGGCCTTGTACTGTTCCGATTCACATAAAAAATTTTAAAATATTTGTTAAATATTATTTGCAATTAAAAATTTATTAGAATCAGTTGATTCAAATGTAAACATTTAATTGATAATATTAATTTGTTTAAAACTTCAAGAAGCTCAATTAACTTTTTAATTAATATTAAAAAATTTTTAGTTATTATTTCATTGTATTTTTTCTGTCTGCAATTGAAAAGAAACAAATCTTCTTTTCTTGAATGTAATAACAAAACCTTTCCAGCCTTTAAATGCCGAAATTTTCGATAAAACAAAATACTATTCGCATATCAATGGAGATGCATGAAAAGAAAACCACAAATCTAAACTACACAAATTTACATAACACTCATGCATTTTCACATAAAAATATAATTAATGTAATTGCTATTTGATACCTTTCTTTAATTGTTTATGCATTTGTTTTGTTTAATTTTATTTTATGGTCCAGGCAATAAAAATCTTAAGAAAGAGTAAAACAATTGTTGTTGTTTCAAGGTTTCAATAAAAATTAATTTTATTCAAACATGTGTTTGACACTCAATATTTCCAAAAGCATCTCGTAAACAAATGTTTTTTCCTCCTTCAACACGAAGATTCATGTTCTTAAACACATTTTCAGTTACTTTAACCTGATTAAGAAAAATTCTCCAAAAAATGCATAGTGAATACAAATGATTGAAAATGCACCAGGCAATTGTTGAAATATATACTACGTTGCAGAAACAGAACAGGCTGTTTCTTCACCGTAGCCGGGCAGCGATTCTAAGTGAAGTTTTTTTTAATTTGTTTTTGTTTCAAACTAGCTAATTTTGAAATGTAATAAAAATTAAAAACTGAACAAATTTATACAATATTTATACATATATTTACCGCTAAACTGTTAGCAGATATTTTAATTGTTCATATTGATAGCGTTTTAATCAAAAATCTGCACGCTATCCACTCATTGTTTGGTTAACTTGGGACACTTTTCCTGTTAATTCTTTAAATGTACTCGTCAATACCTTCACGCAAAAAAAAAATATGGTTGAGATAAACATAATCAAACAGCAACATACTATGATTGAATTCTATGGTTGCAGTCAAATCATATTATTGTCAATAGAAAAGCAAAGTTTTAGTAATATTTTTATCCGGGTTAATAATAATATTATCTCCAATAACAATTAACTTTGTTAAACCTAATCTTAGTATTGTTTAAAGTTATCACATTGTGGTTAAATATGACAATACTACATTTTTTTAGAGGTATAGAACTTCGAATTGAAATAAAACACAAGAAAATCGTTTTAATGTCCATCAATTTGGCTTTATTGGAAGGATAATTTTATGCCATTAACGTTTAAATATGATTTCGGGCATGTGGCCGCCGCGGCTGGCTCGAATAAAGCCAATTCTACAGGTCCAATTTTCAACCACTTTTTCGAGCATATGGGGCCGTATGTTGGCAATAACGCCACGAATGTTGGCTTCCAAGTCCCCTAACGTTTCTGGTTTGTTGGCGTAGACGAGCGACTTCACATATCCCCAAAGAAAATAATCCAATGGTGTCAAATCACACGATCTTGGTGGCCAATTGACAGGTTAACCGAATTAATTGCTCTGATGGACGATTATGTCGACCATAAAATGGACGGAGCTTGCGGTAAACTTCGCGAACTGAACCATTATTTTCGAAATAAATTTGCACGATTTGCAAGCGTTGTTCTTTTGTCAACCTGTTCATGATGAAATGGCAAACCAAACTAAATATTAATCACTTGACAGCTGACAAAATGGCCGCCAGTTAAAAAAGTGATGCCAACTCAAAGTTCTATACCTCAATAAAAAACACCCTATATTATTAGATGTGACTAAAATATAATTAAGACTAACCATACCATATTCTAATATTATAATAGTATTGTTAAATACGACCACAGTATTATTCTATATAATAATAATTTTTTGTTTTTTAACCATATATTGGTAGATCTTTTGCTTAAAACAGCTGTGCGTCAAAGCCGAAATAAATATAAAATAATATTGTTGAAATAAAATGTATATGCGAGTATGCGTACGTGTACTTACACAAATATGGGCGTATACACGAATGCAGCCACGCATGTATAAAGAAAAATATATACATATATTTTTATAGATCTATCCTCTTGTTTATACTTCATTTATTTATTTATTTATTTATTAATTTACTTAACACTACTCGTGCACGAGCGATAGCTTACAAACGAAACACTGAACTGACAGAAGATATTTATGAAAAATTTTTTTTTTAACTAAATATAGTATAGTTTTTGGATAACATTATATTGTTATTTACATCATGTTATTTTTACATAATAATACAAATTATGTTGTAGTCATAAATTTTTAACAAAACTACTCGTATATTGTTAAATTCTAACCATATCACACTTTTTATGAATATAATAATGTAATTATTAAATTTAAACATCACTTTGTTTATCGTAACGCAATTAATGTTTAAAATAACAATAACTTATTTTCAATGACCACACATTTGTTTCGGAGAACATAATATTGTTTTCTCAACCATGCTACAACCAAAGCTTTTTTTTGGGTGTTGTATTTGCGATCCATCTTGGTAGACGTGCTTTTTTTTTTCAAAAATATCAACTTTCATCCACCATTTTATTGTTGTTGACATCTCTGATTTTTTTTCAATTATATTTTTATAATTCAAAAATAAAAATTACGCTATTTCAAAACCAATTTTTCCACAAATTTATTTTCCAAATGTTTTTAATAAAAGTACCTATTCCAAAAAGTACCTTTCAACAAATACATTTCCGAAGAAAGATGTAAAAAAATTTGATAAAGTACAGCTTTGGCTCGTGTACGAAGGAAGGGTTCTGTAGCAACAATATAAAATTTTGTAATAATTGTACTTTTTCGATAATAAAAGCCATGTTATTTAAATTATCTTCATTATGGATTAGTGTCTTAAACGAGCTACGGAAAGAGTTCTATACAAGTTTAGTCGAATTGTGCACTATCCAAACATAATTTGCGGGAACTATTTCTTTGATTTCTCAATTTGGAACTTTTCCTGAAAATGTTCAATTGATTAACACGTGCGAGATGTTTTATGCGCTTCAGAAATGGGTATTTTGACGCGGAAAAGTCAAAGATCACCCAAGTCAGCCAAAAGGTACTGTCAAGCTCAAACTCATTAGAAATCACTCAGGCTGCATCAGCCAAAAGCAAGGAAATTGGTTACCATACGACATTTTGACCATTTAATGATAATCAAGTTTACTTATTATCCTTAAATGGATAGATTGTAAATAAAGAAATATATATTTAAAAAAAATAAAATAAACATTTGCATGTTTGAAATGCTATATGAACATAACACTAAGTAGTTTCTGAATCGAATCATTACATGCAATAGAAAATTGATCGATTACGATAACTCGAGGCGCAAGGAAAAGTATGTGGGACTTAGCCAACTAGCTGAAAAAACTAAACATTCATGACGCCAAGGTGATGCTCTATGTTTGATGGGACCAGAATAATCACAGGAGATCTGTATGAAACACAATTGATTCCTTTTGCATGTCATGTGACCAGACATGAAGCAGTAATATTCTATCATGACAAAGCAAAAACTGGAATACCCTTCACTTCAGAATATTTTATTCGAAATTGGCTTGATTAGTTTTCGTCTTCAAAATATTTTGGTACGGATAGAAAGATGGGAAAATTTCAAAGCTAATGACAACGACAAAACTGCCATTTAATAGAAGACAAGTAAAAATTCTCAAAACAAAAACAAAGCACTCAATTGGTTTTTGTTTTCAATATAAATAGACAGACGAGAGTTTTTGCTTGTCTTCTATAAACTGGCAGTAATATTTTAAATAAATTTATATTGTACAAATGTTTTACAACAAATTATCGAAATTTCCATGTTGAAGTTATTTGAAAGTTTTCCAAACTTTTTTAAATTCAAAAAACAAAAGTTTTCTGCGACGATTAAGAACATTTTTGATTAAAACAGCCACAAGATATTGTGGATCCGTATTAGTTCGCCATTATACCATGTTCACACTTACGTGTTTAACGCCTTACGATGATTTTGAGATGTTTTACCATACATTGACTTGTTTTGTTAAGCATCTCAAATGAAGTGTTCAAGATTTAAACATTTCCTTTTTTTTTATAACTCTGGCAATTTTGTGTTGCTAATAAATGGTGGCTCGTGAAAAATTATTTGTTAAGCAAGTAATTAGTTAAAAAAATGCTCAATTATTTACAAAAACATTTGTTGTTTGAAAATAATAAACCAATAAAAAACATAATTGTTCGTAATTTTTTACATATATGTATAATAATTTACTGACAAAACGTCAACCTTAAACATCTCAAATGTAATGTGAACGGTTGTGTTTAGTTTCTTGCCTTAAACACGTTTAAGACCATAAGTCCTAGTTTACACTATGCAAGTCTTATTGCTAGGCTGATTAGTTTGTTAGGAGAGAGAACTCTCAAACTAATCAGCTTAGCATAGTGTAAACTAGGACTCAGTGTGAACATAGTATAAGATTGATATCACTTTGAAAATAAATTCGCCTTATAGCGAAAGATTCAAAGAAAATAAATAAACACTATGACAGGCTATCTTATACACTGAAAAAAATTAATACATAAAAACAGTACAAAAACAGAACATAAATACATGAAAAAATCAGTACATTTGCGTACTGATTTGCTGGTTATGCATAAATAAGTACTTTAAAGAAAAATCACTACATGTACTGACAAAATCAGTACGACTGGCAACCGTAGCCGTAGAACGAAATTCGTCGTGCGCAGCGTTACCATATATTTTTATAAAACCTTCTTATATCTGAAAAAAAGCTTTTTTCCAAAAAAGAACTTTTTTTCTACAAAAGTAGCAAAATTTTAAAAGAAAATATAAAAATGTATTTGGAGTTCATTTTCTTTAAAAATATAAAAACGATGAAAATCAAAAACATAATAAAAAAAACAAAATAAAATTAATATTTAGATTTAGAGATCTTTAAAAAAATATCACATACATTAATAAATATATTTCTTATTTGTATATACATTGTTTTATTAAAATTTAAAGCCATTTAAACGGCATAGTCGTACATAAGAGGGAGTAAACACCATTAGACACTGTTGCAGTAATAAGGGAGTGAGAAAATATAAGATCGTCGTATCACTTAATATTTTCATCCAATATACTAAATTTTCTATTTATAAAAAATTTTACAAAACTGTATGTTTTCAAAAAACTTTTTGACATCTCAAAAAACATCAAAAAAATGGGAAAACTTGACAAATGGTAACGCTGGTCATGCGTGACGAACTCTGTTCACTGAACGTAATATAACTTTAGCCACATATCTTCATTGTATTGATAATTGTATTCATATATTGTTGCTAAAAAATTATGTTTCAAAATGATTCAATTACTATTCTCCTCCTTAAAAAATACCCGACAGTTCTTGACATTAAAATGACAAAAAACATAATTGTGAAAAGGTTAATATGGCGACGAAAAGTGAGAATAATGCTGTTTATATTTAGTTTATCATACGATAAGCTGTAGTTTGTGCATCAACAAGCGAGATACGAACTATATACATACATATAATTTTAGAAAATTGTCTAAAATCCAAAATCATCGTTCATATTACCTGAAACGATTCAAGGGGGAGAAGAAGCCTTATATAAATGACCTGTCTTCAATAAATTATTACAAAAAATTAAAAGCATTTATTTAAGTGACAGGTGAAAAGGAAATAATAATATGTGTTTGTCATTGCATATGTAATTTCTACAAATATGTTTATCTATGGATTTTTAGCAGAACATCTCAAGTCGATGTGTTGTACAAGTTTACTGAATATTTAATATAGCATTTCTTTAAGGTATTTTTGATCAGTTGAAATGGTTTTATGATCTTTTTAGCTTCTTTTTTGCAATTTTTAAGATATCTGTAGATTTTCGTAAATATTTTTAATGGTTTGGAAACATAATCAAAATGAGATCTACGCTAAGAGACACATTTATGGCACCTCAACGAATGTTTGTTCATGACTGACTACAGAGTTGATGTCGGAATCGCTTCATTTATTGATTGAATCGACTGTTTTAAATAAGTCAAATTTGATTGTTTAGATTTGAAAATTTTCTGTTTACAGTAAACCCACAAGAAAAAAAAACGCTTCCTGTAACAATTTTAACTAATGAACTCCAGTGACCGTTGCAGTGTGACCGTCTTCTTCAAAAAGGTATGGCCCGATATTGCAGTTTGACGAAACTGCACACTACACTGTAACTAGAGCTGGTTGTAATTTGTTCTCTTGAAAAATTTGTGGATTAGAGTCATTTCACATTCTATAATTTGGCTTATTAACATTTCCGTTTAGATCGAAATGGACCTCAGCTGGCAAAACGATATGGTTGAGCATGGTTCCATATTCTTCCGCCATTCGTAGAATCATCTGGCAAAATTACTAACAGATTGGCAAGTCCGCGAGGTTTAATTTGGTTGTGATTTGAACCTTATAGGGAAACAAATAAAAATCTATATGCATATTTTTTTGCAGGTACTGTCGACTGAATCCCATCTGAGCAGTTAAATTTCTTGTTGAAACTCTTGGGTGGCCTATATGACAGCTGCTATAGTAGCAATTATTTCTTGTTTTTTTTTAAGAGAAGTCACACTGAGGCAATGAATGCCTTCTACTATTACTAAGTGCTACCTTCTTTAGGAAAGGGATAGTGATAGACAAGACAACTCTTCTACGACTTTTCTTTTTTGCACATTTTTTAATAATGCAGTATTGCAGCGCCTCTGGTGTTATTGAGGCGAATTAAATTTTAAAAGCTGTGCTTAGTAGCCATTTAATTGACTGTTTTAATACGCCGATTATTCTGCTACACAACACCGACGAAGAAGAGCGCTCTGATGTTACATTAGGATTAGGTGTAAGTTCAGTGTCCAGTGTATATGCATGCCTTCATCAATTGAACTTTCCTACAACAACTAATACAAACGGATACTAATGCAAACCAGAAAAGTGCGTGGTGTGGATATTTAATGACTGTCGGAGACCGGGCTTGAATCCAGGACTTTCGGTTTTGTAGTCAACGTGCTAACTCCTTCAGCCAACGCCACCCTTTCTTATGTTCTAACTGTTGGATATCTGTTGTAATGCCTTCGAGTAACTGTTCCACGCATGGCGAAAGAGTTTACCAATAATGAGATTGTCACCTGCTCATTATTGACTCGAGTGCTTTTGCATTTTTACTAAATTTAGATAACGCTCTCAAATTAGAACATAAATAAACTGATAACTTAGAAAGAAAGCTATTATATTTTATTTGATCGCGTAGCGCGTTTCATCAGCACTCTGCGTAACACGATTTTGAGGATTTTAGCAAAAATTTTAGGCGAACTATTTACTTTTATAAGAATATTATCAACATCAAGCAGATTTTGATTGAAGTCTGCTCCGTAGTAGATTTTGCTCAGGTGTAAATGTTCCGTAAGAATAGCGAAGAATGTGGTTAATGCTCCTAAAATACTTTATTTGAATAGATAGTTCTTTGTCGTGAAATCACATAAATTCGTTCAAGTAAGTTGTTCTTAAAAATTTAATACCGAACGTTAAGAAGGCAAGCACAAATAGATTTAACTAAATTTTGATACCAAGTGGTATGGATTTCGGTATTTTTCTATATACAATTTTTGCCCCTCTGTGTACGTATACGAAAATACAAATTACAAGTATTTGTACGCTTACAAGTCAAGACAAAACAGGTAAATCATATGCGTATGTATGGCCAGCTTGCGTCATAAGTCAGCGTTCACCTGGAATAGGGGGTTCGCCCTAAAGATGCGCTTTGTTTATAAATTAAACATTTTGAGCTCAATTTAAAATAAAACTCATGAGTAATACACATAATATTGAAAACGTTTGTTGTGAAAGCTGTTTAGTTAAGGCCTAATTTTGTAGAACGCAACTCTAACTAAGCTTTGACAAATTTTATATGAAAAAATTTCAATTATAAAAAAAAGAAATACAAAATCTGTCAACGCTCAACGTTGCGTTAAAAAAATAAGGCCCTTACATTTTTAAAATAGCTTTATTAAACTGACATAAGTTTGTACATGCATATGTAGTGCAATATACGCCGCCACAAATTAAATGTTTGCGTAATTAACTCAAACATTATGCAGTGTGAGTATGAACAAAAATTTTAATTTTCAATATATGGAAAGCATAATAATCAAATAAAATAATCGTGATACATATTTTCTTATAAATGAATTTATAACACTTTTAAAATAAACGCCTCAATAGGAGTTCAGCAGAAGAGCGAATCATAATCTATTTATGTCGTTCTTTTTCACATACTTTGTTTTACTTGTGATAAATATAAAAAAATCTATAAAAATAAATCAAATTAATTTTAAGTCTCTGCATTTTTGTTCTAAATTTAGACAATGTAAGTCAAAAATAAAAATTAAGGAATAGACACACAAATATCACTAGCTCTACTTTATTAATTGAACAAAAAAAAAACCATTTCAACGACTTTTGCCACTAGTTCCTTAAAAATATTTTTTAATCTATCTAATAAATTTGTTTCTTAATAACTGAAAATAAGAGAACTACGCTTAAGTATGAACTGTGAAAGTTTAGCAATGATATATTGAGATATAAGAAGTGTATATTCTAAAACATATGACTCACTCACCAACAGATCTCGGACTTTCATTCAACTAAAAATTCATTTTAAGCGCTTAATAAATGCACCTAAAAGTTAAAAATATGCTCAAAAAATTACCTAAGAAACAACCACCATAAATTAAATAAAATTTTAATATTTCCTAATTTTTTATTATTTATTTTTTAATATTTAAAACAAAAACATAACAATTCGTGTAACAGAAATTTATTTGCTGCTGGTTAAGACCAGAGAATGACAATAAGTTACTCAAAAAAATTTACATATATATAAGTAAATTGTTTTAATTTTATCAACTGCGCATAGTCCTAATTGTAGCGCAAATAACTTTTGCGCTCAAGTATGACTAAAACCGATTCCAACATACAAGAGCATCTCTACTTCGTTTATGCAAAAAACTAAAATACGTTACATCTTAATATAAAAAAGCACATGCGTATCAAACTAATTGACTCTCTCTCATACTTTCAGTCCGAGTATGTTTATACACAGGCTATGAATGTTTAATCAGTCAAAAACCAAAATACAGGGATACTCTGAATATTTACAGTCGACTCCGCTTTACTGGAAATAACCAAAACCCGATATATTTTTTTCAGTTATCCGATTTTTTCTCTAAAACGTAGTTCGGATTACTGAAATTTGTTACAGTTAAGAGTACTGCTTAAAATCAGTAAAACAATATTTTTTATATCAAATCAATTTAACGTAAAAATTTTATTAAAATAAAATTATTCATAGAAACATATTCATATTTTTGAATTATTTTTAAACCAAAAAATAAAAGTTTAAAATATAAATTAAAATAATTCAGTTTCACAATGCTCTGCATTGAGTATTTACATTTGTATGCATACAGTTAAAACAACATAAATTAATTTAACTTTTTAACAGACAAAACATGCACAATTTTTTTAGCCTTAAGTTGTGCAATCGATTTCTAATAAATAAATTTGTCATTGTTTATTTTTTCACTAAAGCGAAGTAAGTTTCATACAAAACGTAGTTGTGGGCTTGCTTTTGGTTTTCAGTAAAGCGATGTTTCGCTAAAGCGAAGTGATAAGACTAGTTGCGTTTAAAATCAGTGCGGGGATTTGTATCGCTTTCAGTAATCCGATTTTTTTTCAGTAAAGCGTGTTGCGCTAAAGCGGATTCGACTGTATTCATCATTCGCAACCGTATACAATCATTTGTTTACATAAAACGGAATGTGTGTTTTTGATAACATCCCTGCAGAAAATGAGAATAAAAAAACTGTCAGTAGCACTACTGACCAGGTGTACACCAGCCAATGTAATCGCCTATTGACATTTAACATTAGCTTGTCATTGAAAATCCACCACTAGACTGTAGCACTACTGACTAAGTAGTTTTTTTGGGACCACACGGAGACATTGGCACCAAAGGTTCACTAGTAAATTTTAGGGGCTCTAGTCTACAATATCGATATTTCCTCGCTCGATGTCAATAGTAAAATTGTAGTGATTTACTAGTGACATTGTCATTAGTAAAACTGACCAGGTGTACCCCAGCCAATGTAATCATCTATTGACATTTAACATTAGCTTGTCATTGAAAATCCACCAGTAGATCTTTACTACCATATGGAGACATTTCAACCAAAGATTCACTAGTACATTTTAGTGACCCTCGTCTACAATTTTAAAAGTGTTGGGGCAACAAACTTAAATACATACATATGTATGTATTTTTTTTAACATTATTGCATAGCATAATAAGAAAGAAAAACAAACTATTGACGCGTTCATTGACAATGTCACTAGAAATAAACTAGACCTGTTGTCTCTAACGTATCCCTCCCTACTCGCGCATAACAGGAAAGTTGTTGGCATTTCCACTAGTGCAATTGTCGCTAGAGAAAAGAGTGTTGACATATAGACATATGGTTCTAGGCTGACTAGAGGGATGCTTTATTTCTGTGTGTAAATAAAATAGCCATGTATAGTCCATTTAATATTCAGAATATTTTTATATTCGTGTGTGTAATTGAGCTCACACAGTCTAAAAATTTTAGTTGATATCGTTTGCAATGCGTAATTTAAAAAAATGTGTATAAACATAGTTGTTGGATGTTTAAAGGTTTACGTATTCGGTTCAAAATTGATGCGTGTGTGTGCATTTTGCGTGTTTTTTATTTTTAGCTGCACGCATTCATACCAACACAAAGAAAACTTAAAATCAAGAAAAATTCATACAAGGTATACTCAATTTTTTTAAATTAATACTTTAAATGTCAAAAAATGTACTGAAAAATATCTGTTGACATCCAAGCGGCGAAAATAGTCACCTGATCCCTTTCGACCACCTAGTATGGATTCTCATTGCCTTATATGACTTTCAAAAACCATTTATTAATTCACAAATAATAAAATTTTTTAAAATCAAGAAAGAAAAATAAGCGTAGTATGCTTAGAAACTTCTACAAAAAATAGCAAATAATTTTATTCGATACGAATCTTACTTAACCGATGCCTATAAAACTTTGCGCTCACCTTAAGTTCTTATACTGACGAAATCTTGCATTTGAACCAGTGGGCGAAGTCACGCCCATTGAAATTCAAAAGAATGTTTTAGAAGTTTTTCACAACCGATTACGGTTTGATATTTCCCGGACTTTTCCACTTCCGGGGAAATGGGAATGAAAAAATCGCGTTCCCGGGAATTCCCCGAGATTCCTGAGGCAAGGTAATTTTCTAAATTAAGTACGTTTATTAAATGAAAGAAAATTTAATACAAAAGCAGTTCTAAGACAAATGTTTAAGAGTTTTTAAGTGAATGAAAGCAACTAGAATATAGTTATTACACAGTAAGATATCATATAAAGACTACTTGACGGCTGTTACCGCAATTAATAAACAATGTTATACTAAGGCCTCCAAATAATATCATTAAGAATTTGCCTTCCTTGTTTCACATTCTTCTTGATAAATTTCCAGAAGGATTCTTATCGCTGAGTTCCAGCAACTTACAGTACCATACTCATACCAAACGATTTGATCATTGCAAGCATTGATACTTATACAAAGTATTCCACTTTATTATGTTGTAGTGATTAAAATAAAGTCATTATGGTTGTTTAAGACTATAATATAGGTATAGAACTTCGAATTGAAATAAAACACAAGAAAATCGTTTTAATGTCCATAATTTGGCTTTATTGGAAGGATAATTTTATGCCATTAACGTTTAAATATGATTTCGGGCATGTGGCCGCCGCGGCTGGCTCGAATAAAGCCAATTCTACAGGTCCAATTTTCAACCACTTTTTCGAGCATATGGGGCCGTATGTTGGCAATAACGCCACGAATGTTGGCTTCCAAGTCCCCTAACGTTTCTGGTTTGTTGGCGTAGACGAGCGACTTCACATATCCCCAAAGAAAATAATCCAATGGTGTCAAATCACACGATCTTGGTGGCCAATTGACAGGTTAACCGAATTAATTGCTCTGATGGACGATTATGTCGACCATAAAATGGACGGAGCTTGCGGTAAACTTCGCGAACTGAACCATTATTTTCGAAATAAATTTGCACGATTTGCAAGCGTTGTTCTTTTGTCAACCTGTTCATGATGAAATGGCAAACCAAACTAAATATTAATCACTTGACAGCTGACAAAATGGCCGCCAGTTAAAAAAGTGATGCCAACTTAAAGTTCTATACCTCAATAAAAAACACCCTATACAACTATTAATACTAAAATGCTTTGCTGGAACTTATTTCAGTTTTAAAAATTTCAAAATACAATAACAACTCAGCATGTCAGAGTTTCATTTTCCACAACAGTGTTAATACTTGTAAATATTATATTCTGAAATGGCCGTTACTAAATGCATCTTGCATGTAGTTTTCGAATAGAGCAATAATTTTTTTTTTTTTGTAGACGCATTAGGAGAAGCGGTATGGGTTCAATTTTATTAAATTTTTATGTAATTTCCGTATAGATTTGAACAGCTCATATTTTTATTTTATGTAAAACAAAATATTTGGTCGTTTTACTGCTTCTTTATCGGTGTCGAAGGAATTCTTTCTTTCTTACAGTTACATTTGAAACAAAAAATTAATTTTAGAATTTGGTTTTGTTTTAGATAAAATTTTTAGAATAAAAAATTTCCTTCGAACAGGGTATTCGTGCTTAGACAGACGATAAAAAATGTATCAACTTTAAAGAGAAATTTAATAATTTCATCGTGTAAATTTAGTCATACAGTCATTCGAACGACCTTTTGTAAAATATAAAAGAACAGTGAAAGTTTTGATATTAAACTAAAATAGCATTATAATAAAAATTTCTTATATGAATGAAAATACATTTCTCTGTCACATACAGTATACATTTATGAAATAACGTGTACTCCCGCTCGGGAATTCCCGTTTCCCAAACTCTACAACCGATTCTTCCGAATTGTTGAGCATACCTTGGGATCGTGCCATGATTTGGCCATGACCATTAATTATTATATAAAGCTTTGATTAGCGTGTCTAAAATATTGACTCATTACAATAGCTGCAAGTATATATATGCAAAATTTCCTAAGTGTCAAATACGTAGAAGTATGTTCTTATATATATGAAGTATTAACTGTAGCATTAATTGAGTTCCTGCTTCAAGTATAATATTAGATGAGACCATCAGCGCAAAAGTAGCGTAACCCACATCTTTTTAAAATAGTTTGGGGTTACACTACTTTTGCGCGGGATTCCTCAGTTTACATCTCAGTTGTTCAAATTAAATTATAAATCTAATTACAAAAAATGCGTGGTAATTAATATATTAATACATAATAAATATATTAAATATTTAATTTAGATTGCCGTTTTTGCACCGACTTGTTTTTAACTGCCCATTTTAGAGCAAGTATGTACTTACAACTTCAATTGTTTGTTAATTATTAGATAGAGTACGTAACATTTTATTGCACAATAGTATGAGGATGTGATTTAAATACCGTAGTTTAAGAATTTCGTTGTGCAGTCACCAGCCCAATTTGGAATATTTTTTTAATCAAATATCTGGCAACAGTGACAGCTAATACAAAAATATAAAAAAATGCTCAAAGAGCGTTCAAAATTTATGTTCACATACATATATGTACATAAGTATACATGTAAATACATACATAAATACATCTACATATTTTATTATATACAGGAAATTGTCACAAAATTTTCACATTTTCTTATTGAATAAAACGCCTAAAAATACAAGATTCTATTTAAAGAAACTCTAGTGTACAGATTTAATACATACACACATATATTTTGTCAATTTATTATAAATAAAATTCACATTAACGATACGTATGAATGTAATTTTCGGAAAATAATAGACTGAAATAACCAAAAAACGCAGCGGTAACCTTATTTAATTAATTTTCTAAAACGAAACGTAACATTATCTGTTTGTTGGAGAATACAAAAAAATCAAAGACAATTTCAAAAACTCTATTTAAATATCAATTCATAAATTTTTGTATGTAATAATGACTTTTAAAAATGAATTGATATTTAAATAAGTTGGTGAAATTGAATCTGAGAGTTACACTGTTATGCAAAAAAAAAAATTGTTTTCAATAAAAATATGTTTTATGTGGATATTCATGCGCTAAATTCAAATCCGATTTTGTCTGTGACGTACAGATTTGTTGTAATGGGCGTAGCTAATATTAACCCATAAAAATACCGCCTTCTTTAAGTTATTTCAATATAATGATAATAAGTCTGGAACTTCTAAACTATTGATTGCATTTATGTGAAACTTCGAATATCCTTAGAGGAGGACTTAAGCTTTATAACACATGCCTTGACACCCTTCTGACTTAAGCCAGACAGGAGTTGCAGTGGGCCAAAAAAACTTCTGAGGCTTGTAACTTTTTTAAAAAATTATCCGATATTAATCGGATAAAACATTTTGAGCTAAGCTCAAAATTCTTAAGAATTAATTTCCTAAGAATTGTTTCCGTATCTCTCATAACTTAAAAGATCTTTGACTTAAGACAAAAAAAATTTTTGCCTTGAAAATGTGAAACTTCGAACGTTCTTAGAGGAGGACATAGGCTTTATGACACATGTATTGACACCCTTTTGGCTTAAGCTCAAAATTCTTAAAAAATAACTTTCTAAGATGTGTTCCCGTATCTCTCATAACTTAGAAGATATTTGACTTATAAATTCATTCACCACAGCAAGCTACACGAACACACGGCTTCAAATGCCGCTAACAGCATTGGTCGCCTCGTAGTCAGCTATTTAATTATTTTGGAGACGGCAGCAGCACCATCTGCACCTCATATTTAGGTATAAATACATAGTTCAGTATTACCACCTTCAAATATTTCGCAAATTATAAAAATTAAATTGCTCTTTCAAAATATGACGTAAGAGTATATAAAAGAATCAATTTATGCTTTGCATCAATTTTTGGATATTGTTTCTGTTAAATAATATGAAATAATTGTACGATATCATTCATTCAACATTTTGTTTTATACTGGCAACACTGAATTTTCTCATTGTAGCCAAGGAAATAGAAATTAGTTTAATTGGACTACAACGACAAAATGAGCATAGACAACAACCTGCCGCCCTGTTGCCTTCGTGTCTTCAAAAGAATCACTCTCATATAAACATGTGTATTCTATCCTGGACATTTTTTAGTCGGTAGCCTGGTGTGGTGAATGTGTTTAATTCATTAAGACAAAAAAAAATAAAAAATTTCAATTAAATTAAAAATTTTTAAAAACCCCGATATGTCAAGAAAATATTTATGTGATATGTGATGAAACGGCTGGACCGGTTTTCCTCAAGCATAGCTAAGAACACTCTCGATCAAGTCAAAATTGGTTCAGCCGTTTGGTCTGTACATGGACTCGGACAGACACACAGATACACACTGCAAACTTATAACACCCCTTTTTTTTGGTCGGGGTTAAAAATGGGGGAAAAGATTATTAATATCTGCATTCGTAAAATCGGGAAAAGACTAAGAAATCAAAATTTTAAAATTTCCCTGAAAAAAAGCATGATTTTCTTAAAAAAGTATCTTCATTATTTTAAAATTTCTAAAAAACTTTGTTTAACACATTTACTTTTTAACTACATAACTGCATTCCCCTTAATGCATTAAGAATGTGCTTAGAGCTAATTGTTTTGTATTTTAGACATGCACCCTACATTCAGCAATGTCCGAAAATCGTCAATTTTAAAAATATTTTTTGTACTTAAACGCTTATAAAAACTTGTCACGGTAGATTTTGAAAAATTTAACTACAACATTTTATTATGTAGATAGTTTTAAAAATTTTAAACTAAAATTTCAGAGAGCCTTTTGATAACTGCGGACATAAGCGATGAAAAAATGTATAGAATACGCTTAACTTCTTTCTGTTTATTCACACATTAGCTGTTTAGCACTTTTGTGATTTCTGAAATTCAACCTAAATAAAAAACAAAAATCAATTTGGAATGTTATACATTGAGTCTATGTACACTTTTCGTAATCAAAAATATTTATCGTAAGTATTTAATATGTTTTTTCATGTAAATGTACTTAGTGCTAATAACAGATAGCATTCAACGAATCACAAAACACATTTATTAATGAATTTCAAGAAGGTTTTCGCGCATTATTTACAGCAGGATAGGAAGAGTGCTCGAATTAATTTCTTTCGTAAACGAATTTAATTCGAAGGAATTTTTTCCATATTGTAAAGAATTACGGGTATGTTCTGTATTCCACGTGAAATTAAATCGCTCGGAATTGACATAGCATTGTTGTTAGAAATACATATTTCCAACAAATATTTTATGGCAATTCCGCAATTTTTAATTTCACGTGGAATACAGAACATTATCGTTATTCTTTTTTATTCCAAAATGTTATTTATAAAATTTGCGAACGAAAAAAAATCAAAGAATGTAAAATAAACTTCATTCGCAAATTTAACAATAAAATTCGCAAACGAGAAGAAAATAGAATTCGCGATTAAATTAAAAATACAAATAATCAAAAGTAAAGAGTTTAAATTTTTTTAAGGAGATTTTATTATTGTATTTGTAGAAAACTATTGCCGGAAAGTTCAAGTATTAAACTTAAACTTTTTTTGGTCTTAAAAGTCATCCATATAAAAACGTGTTTGTTTGAATATGTGTACCTACATATCGCTGGTCACAAGTAGAAAGGCCCTAACTCAAATATTTGTAACTTTACAAAAGAATATAAAAATACAATAATAAGCAATACATACAACTGCTTTTAAAATCGTTATTTTTACATTTATGTGACGAGGTTTATTTCAGTGAAATGTATTGGAATCACTGAAATCACCCCAATTTCGTGAAAATAGGAGTTAGGATATGTGAGCGCAACCAAAACTAATTGCAATAATACGCATGTGTGAATATACGTATATACGTATTTAGGAGTATTCTGTATATCGCGGGTTTTGAAATCGCTTAATTTCCAGGAAATAGCTCAATTAAAAAGGTGATTTATTGAAGCTTTTTAATTCGTATTAATGCTTTAGATATTTAAGATATTTTATACGAATGCACTAAATCGTGCGATCAGCGGAACACTGTTTTTCGTTTTAGGAAATCACAATATTTCAAAACACGCGATTCACTGAACACCCCAATATTTATTCTGTATTTCAAATACCAATTACAGTTGGGACTACAACTATTGTCAAGACTGTTTTTACTTTCAGCGGTTTACTCCTGCTACAATAATTGCAGTTTATTTTTGAAAATCCTCTAACATTTTCACTAAGGGTTTTTTGTAGCAAAGTCCTTTCAATGTTTATTCTTTTGTTTAGTCCAGTATTATCGTAAAATAACATTCTGTAACTGGCGAAACTCAACAGAAAAATAAAGCAAATTGGCAGCACCACATATACACAATAAAATAAAAATGCAAATGAGAATAAAGTGATAATGAATAACAAGTAGTAATTTAAAAAAAAAATTTAAAACTCGACTGCGACCAAGTTTGAACCGTTCAATATCCTAAACGGTCATTCGAAATGAAAAATCATAAGAGAAACCTAAAGATGATTTTAAAATACCTGTCGAATGATACTCATTTCAATATACATAGTTCGCCGAATTTTTATATTTTTCGTATTAACAAAATGGTCTGTTGGCCGCCATATTGCATTTTTCCTACTGTCATTTCTTAAGTCGGTCCACGCGTTCGGTTTATATAAGGCCGCAAAAGAAACACGCATACATATATATAGGGTGTTTTTTATTGAGGTATAGAACTTTAAGTTGGCATCACTTTTTTAACTGGCGGCCATTTTGTCAGCTGTCAAGTGATTAATATTTAGTTTGGTTTGCCATATCATCATGAACAGGTTGACAAAAGAACAACGCTTGCAAATCGTGCAAATTTATTTCGAAAATAATGGTTCAGTTCGCGAAGTTTACCGCAAGCTCCGTCCATTTTATGGTCGACATAATCGTCCATCAGAGCAATTAATTCGGTTAACCATGCATAACCTGTCAATTGGCCACCAAGATCGTGTGATTTGACACCATTGGATTATTTTCTTTGGGGATATGTGAAGTCGCTCGTCTACGCCAACAAACCAGAAACGTTAGGGGACTTGGAAGCCAACATTCGTGGCGTTATTGCCAACATACGGCCCCATATGCTCGAAAAAGTGGTTGAAAATTGGACCTGTAGAATTGGCTTTATTCGAGCCAGCCGCGGCGGCCACATGCCCGAAATCATATTTAAACGTTAATGGCATAAAATTATCCTTCCAATATAGCCTAATTGATGGACATTAAAACGATTTTCTTGTGTTTTATTTCAATTCGAAGTTCTATACCTCTAAAAAAACACCCTGTACATACATATATATGTACATGCGTCGGACAGTCGGGTAAAAAGAGTACATTTTTAATGCCGATTTTTTATTCTGACGGTTTTATACTAAACGCTACTTTGTCAGAATGCTACAAAAAATATGTCTCATATGTCGCAGCTTCGAATTCAGAATAGAATATATTTTAGTAATACTGTGTCCAGATTATATTCTATTTAAGGGGTTACGGCATTCCATATCGATAAAAATTCTAAAATATTTAGAAATTTGGTTCGATATCGAGTGCCGTAATTTGCCCCCTGAACTTGCAACTCTCTTGCGATAGAAATGTACAATGGATGAATAAGTTAGAAATATTAAACTAAAAACTATGGCGCACATTCATAGTCAAAACAAAGTATACTCTAAGAGTTTAAAACCAGTATTTTGTATGGTAATACAGGGGTATTAAGTAAAAAGACCATTTTCGAATTATGACATACGTGAACGTACTGAAATCCCGTTCAGCTTATACGATTGACGTATCACTTAATTGTCGATACGATCACGGATGTGACGATTTGAGCCCTGGTTTTAAATTTTTAAAATATGCTTTACTTTGACTGTGAATATGCACCAATATCTTTACACACATTTATTCAAATCGTTAATATAATATAGCAAAAATGGAATTTAAATAACGAAATTTTAGTTTTAACCGCAAACTTCTATCGACAATTCCTTAATCATAATTCAGCGTCCTCTCTCTTTACCTGGTTTGTCGACAGGAGTTCCAATTGTAATTAGACTGTAATGTTTACAAATAAATAGTTTACTTACATAAGTGCTGCGATACGACATAGTTGTATATAGTTGATTGCTGCTTCCTTTCTTTAATTTATTTTATTTGATGCAATTAAATATTTAATAGAAAATGTAATAAACACTTCTATATTTCACTTTAAAATCTTCTTTTAATTTTTTTTTTCCTTTAAGTCTGAATGTGGTTGCCAATATTGTAGAACATAAACACACACAAATCAGAGAAAATACTTTGTTATTTATTTTAGCACATTTTTAAGACTCCCACTACAAAATGAAAAAAGCATAATCAATGATTATCACTATCATTTTCATCGGCAACAATAACACGAGAGAGAGCTTATTTTTGTCTATTTTGCATGAGAAAAAATTTGTGGATAATTATTGTTGCTTTTTATATATGTAAACACATTTTTAACATCATGCTTGTACCTGATACATATTTATTTTTTCGTAGTTTTTCTTTCTGCATCTCATTGTTTTCAAATGTAAACAAACATGTTCGATTTTGTACAGCAAATGGTGGGAGTGCGAAAGACTTTTCTTAATATTTACATACATACATATGTACATATACATACATAAATAGTATGAATATAAATTTTTTTTCTGAATGTTTATTATTTTAATTCATGTTATTTTGCAATGTGGGGCATTTTTTTTAATTTTTATTTGTACGTACATATGTGTGTGTATTTGTTTAGTTCTCCGATTTTAATTAATTTGTTTAACGATAAATATTTAATGGTACTTTTAGTTTAGATCACTGCAAGGAAGATGACCGCAATGAACAACATTCTTGGTTTTATTAAATAATTTATATTCTTTAATATAGACATTATATTTTTAAATTTTCCTCACAAAAATTTCTTTATTATTTGTAATTAACACTTGTTAAGCTATGCAAAGCGTAAAATCAATTGAAAACTGTCGTTTAGCTTTAGTTGCATTTAAAGAAAACCCAGCAAACACTTTCGCAAAGGAAATTCTAAAAATTCTGCTAAATAAACGATATTAACTTAGACGGAAAGTTTTTATTATATGTACATATATATGTATATATATATATATATCAACATACATACATAATATCAAAAAACAAATGCTTGTCTACACATCGTAAGACGACAATTAACTGTTGCCTTCTAAGCAAGCAAGCGACTTGTTTAAAAGTTTTATGTAGGAAACAATCAAAGATTTGAGTGTTTTTCATACATATATTTTTCTATCCGAGTCGCTTGCTTGCATTAAAGGCAATAATAATATTCGGCAAAAAAAAATTACAAACAACTAACAGATTTTATAATATTTTCCAAAAACTTCATCAAACTCATGCAAGCAATTGTAGCGTAAAATTAATTTCAAAAATCAAAAATAAAAAAATGTTTCCGATAATTTAAAATTAAAAAAAACAATCCTTTTTGAAAACACCTATTCTATACAACTTCGCAGTAGAACAATATACTGGGTGATTTTTTAAGAGCTTTCGGATTTGATTTATATAAAAACACATAAAATTTATCGAAATGTATGAAATTCTATTTGAGTGGGTAGAGAAATCTATGTACATATATAATTCAATGTCTAAAGATGATTTCATGTAAATGTTGACCACGGATATGTCTGAAATGGTTCGTTCATACACTGTCTCCAATTTGGCATAATTTCTCCATCATATCGCAGGTATTTCACGAATAAATTCTTTAATATTGCCTTCCAGTGCGTCAACTATTGCAGGCTTATCCCTATAGATATAAGCTTTAACGAAGCCTCACAAAAAATAGTCTAAAGATGTTAAATCGCAAATAAACTGCACACCTAATTCGTCTCTCAATTGGACCATTGTTTCGCGTAATGTGTGGCATGTGGCACCGTCTGGCTGAAACTACATGTTTGCCAAGTCCAGCTCTTTCATTTTGGTCAAAAAAAAAGTAACAGAGGCCTAATTGCTGCGAATGGGGCCGAATCGATCATTTACGGTCATCAACAACACTGGCGGATACAGCTGCAATATTTTCCTAATTATGCTTGTTGGTGGGTTAATGTTCAATAATGTAATTTCGGTACGAAATTTAATCACAAGATTCCGAATAGCCGCCTCAGAAGGTCGCCCAAACTGACCATAAATTTCGATAATAAAATTTAATGATCTGTAAGAGTTGTTTATTTGTAAGTCGATTCATAGTTAAATTATAGATCAAACTGAAAATTTTTAAGCGTAATATGACACACGAAAACAGCTGAGTTGCCAAACACAGTGTTGCCAAAAAGAAAATTTCTATAAAATCACACTTTATAATTGGGAGTAATACATTTGCTTGAATACATTCGCATGATCTTGGCAGCCAATTTATTGAATCATTTCGAGAAATTTTGTGTTTATAAAACGTTTCCTACTCTAAATAGAATAAATGAATCGAATTTAACGGTCGCGTACATTTGGCTCATTTACTTCAATAGTGTCACAACTCAAAAAAAACTAGTTTTGCAGAAAACGCCTTTAAAGTTCTCAATTTACATACAACTCAATGAAGATTTGAAAAAAATATTCTTCTCTCACGAAATAGTACTAAAACTTTTTTATATGAAATTTTTACACAACATAAAATACAAAATGCCAAATTATTTTGCATTATTAACTCAAAAAATTAAGTAAATGAGCGATATTAACATATGTATGTAATTTCAATAAAACAGTACATTGAAGTTGCTGAACTGAACTTCGATATGCGCAGTAGTTAAATTTGCATAATTTGCAAGTTTGTTTTGGCATTTGTCTATTAAAGGATAAATAAGGAAACGAAGCCAAGCACAAATGATTATATGAAGATCGTATGACATATTATTCTTTGTAAGTGCTTATTATTCGGAACTTTTTCAGATGAAAAGGTTTTTATCATTCTGTGAAACACAGAATGAGTGATAAAAAAGAACTTAATTTCTTGACGACGCTGCTTGTAAAGCAATTTCAGTTTTTATATGAATGGCCTTTGGTTCTCTAAAGAATAAAATATAAAGTTTATATTATATTTTGATGAGCTCTGACCGAATTTCAGTTTTAGCAGCTCGTTGGAAATGCCTATGGCCATTTACCCTATTTTCGGATCACAAGATTTGGATTTCATTGACTTCCTTAAAAGTTTTTCTTTCTGGGCAATTTCAAAAACATTTTACCGATGCTTAGGAGACCAATTACTTTCACAACCTAGTCAATCAGCTGACTCCCAAAAAGTCTGAACCGGTCCGAGTTCTAATGCTTTCTGTAAAAGAAAAAAGTTGAACGAAAGCAAACTGTTAATTTTATTTAATATAATACTGTTTCCATCAATATAGGGCGTTTCTTATAGATGTATAAAACTTTAGTTAGGCAACACTTTTTTAACTTGCGGCCATTTTGTTAGTTGTCAAGTGTTTTATATTTAAATTGGCTTTGCATTTCAACATGAACAAAGTGAAGCCTGAACAACGCTTCCAAATTGTGCACATTTATTTCGAAATTCATGATTCTGTTCGAAAAATGTATCGAGCACTTCGTCTATTTTACGCTCAACATTATAGTCATTCAGATGCTGGTCAGAATCTTACAGTCCATGGTGAGCACTATAGATCCACAGTTACTGACTTTTTCGTTCATCAATTGAACAACCATGATGTGTAGGAGCTATGGTTTCAACAAGACGGCACAACATGTCACACAGCTTGTGCCACAATTGATTTATTGAAGGAAACGTTTGATAACCGCATAGTTTCACGTTTTGGGACCCGGGAATCGGCCTCCAAGATCATGCGATTTAACGCCGCTAAACTATTTTCTGTGTCGATATTTGAAGTCGCTAGTCTACGCCCACAAGCCTGAAAAAACACTACCACACATAAAGCTGTGGGCACATATATTGGGTGTTTTTTATTGAGGTATAGAACTTTAAGTTGGCATCACTTTTTTAACTGGCGGCCATTTTGTCAGCTGTCAGTGGTTAATATTTAGTTTGGTTTGCCATTTCATCATGAACAGGTTGACAAAAGAACAACGCTTGCAAATCGTGCAAATTTATTTCGAAAATAATGATTCAGTTCGCGAAGTTTACCGCAAGCTCCGTCCATTTTATGGTTGACATAATCGTCCATCAGAGCAATTAATTCGGTTAACCATGGATTGGCCACCAAGATCGTGTGATTTGACACCATTGGATTATTTTCTTTGGGGATATGTGAAGTCGCTCGTCTACGCCAACAAACCAGAAACGTTAGGGGACTTGGAAGCCAACATTCGTGGCGTTATTGCCAACATACGGCCCCATATGCTCGAAAAAGTGGTTGAAAATTGGACCTGTAGAATTGGCTTTATTCGAGCCAGCCGCGGCGGCCACATGCCCGAAATCATATTTAAACGTTAATGGCATAAAATTATCCTTCCAATAAAGCCAAATTGATGGACATTAAAACGATTTTCTTGTGTTTTCTTTCAATTCGAAGTTCTATACCTCTAAAAAAACACCCTGTACATACATACATTCCATTTCAAATGAATAATCATACCGTGTATGAAGAAAAGAACAAAAATTGGGCGCTTAAAAAAAATCTTCCCGTTTGTAAAAGGCCAATTGGTTTAGTCCTAATTTTTGTCCGTAAAAAATTTAACTGTGCTGCCGGCTATTTTAATTTTTCAACCAAAGTTGAACTGAACTTGCCACATTATATTATATGTACGAGTATGTATAATAGTAGCGAAGAGTATACTTGTATTAAACATTTAACATTGTATATTGTTATGGCGCCATTTTGATTGACTTTTTTTTTAATTTATAATTTGCTTATCAAAGCACATGACTCACTATCCTACAGAATCGCGCGATCTACGAAAATATACAAGTTTTGAAATTTTTTATAAAATCCATCATGCAAGGGTTTTATTTTCTCAAAAATCGCACTACTGTGTATGATAGTGTATCACGGCCTTAAACAAATAAAAACATGTATGTGGCGCTAAGAAACCAGCAAATTTTTATCATATCGTTCCTTTATTGCAACACAGTCATATCTCAAGAAATACATTTTGGAACTAATAATACAGAAAAATTCGTTATATCATATTTAACCTTGTGTAAAAATTTCATACAAAAGGCTTTTACAGTCACGTCTTAAGAAAAGAAAGTATTTTTACATTTTCATTGAGGTGTATGTAAATTTAAAAAGTTTAAACATATTTGCTGCAAATCTAGCTTTTTTGAGTTATGACTATGTTGTAATAGAGGAGCGATATGCTGATGTGCTGCCAACTTGTGAAAGTAATACCCTTCTTTACACACGTATTTCATACGTTATTTCCAGACAAATCGAAATCGAAATGGGTGAACCGAATCCAGAGTTCTTTGCAACACTCTCAGAAAAAATGTTATCCGGACAAACATTTTATTCGTAAACAATGGTTGAATCTAAATTTTATGTGTTTTTGGTGTTGTAATTTTGTTGTAGAGCTTGCTGGTGGTACCTGATTCAGCTGCCTTAGTACCAACTATGAAATACCAAGGAAGTCATGGTGACAAAATAAATCTCTGTTCACATGTAATGTGTTTTATAAACCTTTGGAATTCTCATATGTAAAGTAAATTGATTGTTCCATTCATTATAAAAATCATTTAAACCATTTAATATTCATCTTTCTATTTTTAATAGACGAAACATTTTGGAAGAAAAATAAAACAAAATTTTAAATTTTTTTCCCACAGAAAAAGTCACTCCAAATTGAAATGGATTTGAGGTATTTAATTTTTTTTTTTTTTTTTTGCATTTCATGTAAGTTTCCTCTTTAATATACATAGAGTATTCCATTTCAGCCTACAAAAATATTCAAAGGCTGTTATGAAAATATCTATCTGACTCATAATGGAAGGAATCTACATATGTATGTCAACGCAAGCATACATAAGTTTTGTTAAATCATATCGAATATTTTTATTATACACTTTTCAAAAAAGCTTTGCTGGGTTACGACAGAATTTCATTCAATTATGTAGCTTATTTATGATTCTCATGAAATTTCTCACCAATTTTTCTAAAATCAATTTCCTTGCAGCAACTATGTCTGTCGAACAATAATCTCACATAAAACACAACCTGACGCTTCAGAACATTGTGTGCACTATACCAAACATTTGATAAGTTTTGAGGAAAAGTCACTTAAAATTTTATTAAAAAAAAATAACGATTTCAGTTAAATCACATAAAAACTTTTTAGTTTCACTTTATTTTAATATTTCTTGGCTTTTAAAATAAAATCTTTTATGATTTGTTTTTTGCTTAAGTTAAGTTTACTTTTTATATTTTACAAAATTTCAATTTCAAAAATTGACTGGCAGTAAATAATATTGTTCGTTTTAATATGAAACTTTTATAATTTGCTCGCTATTAAAAATTATTGTTTAAAATTTAATATTAAGCCGGCAGATTTTAAGGAAATGACTAAATATTTTGCTTCACAGCATTTTTCTTTTCATTCAAAATTTCAACTGTCACCTCATTAATTTTTTTTTTGTTTTCGCTTATTAATTTTTTTCTTTTGTTGCTTTTGAGGCTTTAAATTTCATCAAAACTAATTTTTCAAATAATGTTTTTTTCAGTTTATTCTGTTTAAACGCCAAAACTATTTTTGCCTTGTTGTAGGGAACGAACGCATCACTGTGTTCTGTAGAAAGCCAGTGTGTGAGAATAATAAATAAATAAATTTGTAAATACTTGTTGCACGACGCGTAGTCAAATGAAAACTAAATTTGTTTCGCTTCGAAAAATAATTTTCTTAGTTTTCCGAAAATAAAGCGAATTATTTACTGTTTGTTGTTCCCCCTGTCTACATTTAGTGAGTAAAATTCTACAGAAATAAAGAAAAAAAAAATTATGTTTAAAAAAGAAAGAAGCGCACATCTTCAGTTAAACTCTCCGTGGCTGTGTGTCGTTTTAAAGCTCTTTGCAAAGTATTTTTTTTGTATTTATACACTCGCTTCTCTAGATTTTCAAAAAACATTTTACAATTATTTTTTTTTTTTTTTAGTTCTGAGGTACTCTGCACTTTTTTATTATATTGTTTTTAGAATTTTGTACAAATCTCAAATCTAAAATAGATTTCAATTACATACATACTTGTTTTCGTTTCTGCAACAAAAACTATTTTAATTCTGTTCAAAAATATTGCAATGTGTATATGAGTAGAAGTATAAAGAAATAGAGATTCAAGCAAATTCGGATTTGGATTACAATTTAAATATATTTTAATTTGATTTAATTCATCTATTTATAATTTATAAAAAAAATCTAATCTTTTCATAAAAATAGTAATTTAATAATAATTTCTAAATGCTTGTAATTTCACTCGAGTTAACCTTTCAACGTTCCAACTGACAAAATAAAACACGTAAGAGTTCTAATATAATCTGGCTGTACCGAATCTGATATACCCTTCACCGACTTACTTATGGAGTATACACTAGGGTTGTTATCGCTTGATTTATAAAAAGAGGACAGCAGAGAAGAAGGGAAGAGATCTGACATTTGTTTAAAAAAAGTAAGACTTAAAAATAAAACAAAATTGAGTTTTTCCAATAATATTACTATAGGGTGTTTTTTATTGAGGTATAGAACTTTAAGTTGGCATCACTTTTTTAACTGGCGGCCATTTTGTCAGCTGTCAAGTGATTAATATTTAGTTTGGTTTGCCATTTCATCATGAACAGGTTGACAAAAGAACAACGCTTGCAAATCGTGCAAATTTATTTCGAAAATAATGGTTCAGTTCGCGAAGTTTACCGCAAGCTCCGTCCATTTTATGGTCGACATAATCGTCCATCAGAGCAATTAATTCGGTTAACCATGGATTGGCCACCAAGATCGTGTGATTTGACACCATTGGATTATTTTCTTTGGGGATATGTGAAGTCGCTCGTCTACGCCAACAAACCAGAAACGTTAGGGGACTTGGAAGCCAACATTCGTGGCGTTATTGCCAACATACGGCCCCATATGCTCGAAAAAGTGGTTGAAAATTGGACCTGTAGAATTGGCTTTATTCGAGCCAGCCGCGGCGGCCACATGCCCGAAATAATATTTAAACGTTAATGGCATAAAATTATCCTTCCAACAAAAGCCAAATTGATGGACATTAAAACGATTTTCTTGTGTTTTATTTCAATTCGAAGTTCTATACCTCTAAAAAACACCCTATACCAATAAAATCCTAAATACATATCGATGGTGTTGCGAGAAAAGGGTCAAACTGGCAAAATTTCACATAGAATATTGGATCTTTTTACCCAACACCATCGATATGTTTACATTTAATTGTACCTACAAAAGTATATATACATTTGGGAATATTTGCATACATAAACGCACAGAAATATCACTTCAAATATCATTTAAAATGTTGGAAACGTTTTTTTTAACTAAAAGTTTTGGTTAATTTAATTATTATTATTCGAACTGCATTTGTTTCTATATTTTAATGAATTGAACAGGCTAATGTTCGTATCGGCTTTTAAGCCAAAGTACATGTGATAATTATTAATGAACAAATAACATCAAAGTTAGTTGTAAATATTCTGACAACACATAGTTGAACGGAACAGCCAGCCAGCCGTTTTCGAAGGCCACTAAACCTTCATCATCAGCGTTCTTCTGTGCTTGGTCCACTGTGTGTGGTGTCAGTTGATGTAGATTTCTGCCTTATATACGAAACTTTTTTGCAAATGGAATATGTGAATTGGTTTGATTCATCGTATTTCAATTTGCTGAAATGTGTTTTGTAATGAAGGCCCAAATTTACCATCTTTAAATTTACAACAGTCTTACCATTGTCGTTTTTTCATTACTAATTATGCACATGTTAGTTAATTTGCTTATTTTTGTTCTACTTAAGACAAACTTTTTTGGTTTGTTACTATTAAGTATATTTTTATTTAATTTTTGCCACAAGCCCATGACTATTAATTTTAGTTTAGAAATCTACATCAACTGACACCACTCACAGTGGGACCAAACACAGAAGAACGCTGATGATGAAGGTTTAGAGGCCTTCGAAAACAGCTGGCTGACTGTTCCGTTCAACTATGTGTTGTCAGAATATTTACAACTAACTTTGATGTTATTTGTTCATTAATAATTATCACATGTAATTTGGCTTAAAAGGCGATACGAACATTCAATTCATTAAAATAAAAGTTTTGTCATTTATACTTATCAAAAAAGGTTTATAGCACAAGAATTAAAAACTAAAAAGTAAAAGTAATTCTTCATCAACTGAGAACCCAAAGTTCAACCGATTACTCACCAAATATCTCAAACGGTAGGGCTACCGACCTTAAATACACTTTCATTGTTTGGTTGAAATGTCCTATTTGTTCATTAAATGAAGATTTTGAATTCTCCTTTAAGGCTGTTCTCTATATTATTTTGGCCCTTTTCATGCAGCTCTATCGATATTTTAAGCACATCTTAATAATTCTACTTAAAATAACATACCACAACCCTCATGGATGGTGTTATTTATAAGCTGGACATTCAATACCATTTTTCAAGCAGTATGAAATCGAAAAAATATCCTTAAAAAGTAAGACTTTTCCGGACGCAAATTTTTCCCGAGGACAGAGATCCCAAAAAGAGGACAGTGTCCGGGAAAAAGAGGACGGATAACAACCCTAGTATACATATATATATATATATATATACATCTATGTATATTTATAATTTCTTTGTATGTCAGGATGTATGTCCTATTCTCTTTCCGCAACTTTCTTAAGCCATTTGACGATATAGAAATCTAGAATTTGGCCCCCTTAAAATGCGAAATGAGAAAGATCGTAGTGGAAGCAGACTTTTAATTTTCGGTGTGCGGGCCGAAGCATTTCTGAGTGCTGAGATACTATCGATATTTTCTACTATCGATATTTATCGATGGTAAAGATTTCACTATCTAGGCGCCATTCGTTTGTTTTAACCCCCTGACAACTTTGTTCCTCGCTATCGTAAAATTCTAAAATTTAATTCATAATTAGAATTAATTCATCTCACCTCATATGCGAGGTTTTAAAGTTGTACAGCAAGAGCTTCCTGAGATATGGAGGTGCAAAAAGTGCATTTTTTAAGACATACTCAGTGACTCACTGACTGACTGACTGACTCAGTCCCCTATAGTTAGAAAGCTGAAATTTTGTTCACAAGTAGACCTATTTATTTAAGTAAATCGAAAATTTTAACC
The DNA here is from genome assembly GCA_936439885.1 of Nowickia ferox. NCBI lineage: Eukaryota > Metazoa > Arthropoda > Insecta > Diptera > Tachinidae > Nowickia > Nowickia ferox. Next base: position 85,464,582 of record OW387024.1, read on the forward strand.
AAGGGGGCGGGGCTACGCCCATAAAACTCCGAATTAAAAAAACAAATCTAAGGCGTTTAACTCAAGCGATTTTATTGAAATTCGGCATACATGTTGCAATAATGCAAGGCTATAAATTTTTGTTGAAGGATGCGGGCGTTAACACGCCCAAAAAATTTAAACCTCCTATTTCATGTACTTCGGGTCAGCACATTTAAATGTACTATTTATTTATTTACTGTTATCCGTTTCCAACGAAACTAAACAGGAAAGATGAACACTGACCAGAAAATATCTTGAGTTTAAAAAAGTGGGCGGGATCACGCCAATAAGAATAAAAATTAAAATTTTCCCTAGTGAGCTGAAATTTGACAAATAGCAACTAACTAGAAAAGTCTCAGAACCCGGAAATTATAGCCAGGGGAGCGGGGCTACGCCCATAAAGCTCAGAATTAAACAAACCAAACCATAACATTTAAAACTAGAATTTGCAAATAAATATAAATCAGAGATCACCAAGAAAAATCTAAAATCCTGGAAGTTTCAATCGGGGGCATGGACACGCACTTTAAAATCGAAATCAAGAATTTAAGTTAAGAGGTGAGTTACGAACTGGAAAAATCCAAAAGCTCCGATTGTTATAATAGAGAGGTAGGGCCACGTTCAGAAAAAGTTAACGTAATATTATACGGTAGAGAACTAAAATTTTGCAAACAAATAGACTTAGGTAAGTTACCAACTAGAAAAATGGGTAATCTCAAAAATTAAAACACAAGCTACTCTTTTGAAACTTTGCATGCACATTGCACTTATGCTAGCCTTTGATTTTGCATTTTCAAAAGTACTTCGTCTAAGCAGACTTTAGAAAAACAGGCGGGGTCACTGCCACTAAAATTTACGCTATATTTTACATATCTCTACTCAAATGACTCTTACAATATTTCGCACATTATAGTCCTTGTAATGACGCAATAGTGCACCCATCACACTCTAGCCCATTATCTTATGTAACTCTAACCTTTTCAACGGGCGCAGTCATTATGAATAGAAATATAGCAGACTAAAAATTTTACGTTTAAAAAGCTTTATTGAAAAACCTTTCAAAAAGTAGTCAGATCTTCACAAAAAAATAAATGTGAAAAAAGGCCAAGTTCCTTTCAAAAACCTCGGCTATCAAAAGTAGTGAGATAAACATTTTGGCCAAGTTCTTGTTTGGCACAATACCTATCACTGAAATATGCTATGCATTCATTATACAAATTTGAAATCGTAAAGGTGTCATATAATTTCTGAAAACCTGGCAAGCATTGATTTAACCTTTTTCGAGAAACCAATACACAAACATTGCTTGCCTAAACCTATTAGACAGATAATGATACGGAAAAATGGTCTGAAATTTCAGAGGATGGTTGGCTTTAGGACATGCGAATTTTCTATTTTGGGAATATCCAATACATACATATCTATAGCAAGAAGAAAGAAGTGCTTAAGTCTAGATGAGCTGTTTTTGAGTTAAGACACTCTTGTAATCTGGATCAACAAGTTATAGCGCAATGATTCGCAGCTTATCACTTTTAGATTTATAGTCTCATTTGGAATAATAGATTAATTTAGATTATACTTGGGTATATTTAAAATTGAATGTATTGCCTGTACGAGTAATGTATACAACGAAAAAGTAAAAGGGAAAAACGAATTTCCCAATTTATCTGTAAAAGAAATACATGTCTGAAGATCGATTTCAACATTTAAAAGTGAATTGCTGCAAGACAGTAAAATATGATTTGAGCACTTTTTCCACATATCTATATATATATAACATCGTAGTGTGTATTTGTTTGTAACGCATGACCTCTGAAATTATAAGAGCTGTGGATCTGAAATTTCGAACAATAAAAAAAATAATTGAGGGTAAGACAACGTTTGCCGGGATCAGCTAGTATTTACAGAAATTTAAAATTTTGTTAATTTTAGTGGACGGAATGATCGGAAATCAAAAATCATTTACAATTGAAGGTTTGACTAAAATTTTTCTCATATAAAAAAAAGCGACCTCGACACGTCGCTTTTTTTATTTTTTTTTTTTAATTAATCATCGTATGGATTTTTATTTAATTGTGTAAACGTTTCATACAAACATCTTTTATACTTATTTCCTAATGGGAAAATTATATGTATATTATTTTACCATTGCACTGCGCAGTGGGGAATCGAAAAAGGAAATGGAAATAAATCAACGATTTTATTGAAACTTCATGCCGCATCCCTTAGGGGTGCAGGGTTACGTCAGGTAAATTAAAACCTTGACGTGATCCAAATTTTTAAGTTTTAATTCGATATTAAATATTTTAATTCACATGAGTTCCTTTAGTTAAGTACTACAAAGCCACTGCTATAATTATGGGTTGGTTATCTCTTCTAGTTTTGAGGAAATTGAACTTTTACAGTTAATATATTTATATCTTACCTTATTTCCCTTGTTAGTAAATTCAAAACTTTAACCCTCTTTAACAGGAAGTTCAGTTATAACGAATATTTCTGTTTGCTTTCTCGATCCAAACTGAAAGTTTTATTTTTTATTCATTGACAATTTTTACATATTTTATAAAACAAACTTAATATTATTCTAACAGGTATAAATAAACTACAGTTGTATATAACAGTTCGGCCAACCTGATAAATTGATTGACCTCAATCAATATTTAAACAAAACATAAACAAAGTATTAATATTATACAAATGAAATTATGAATTATATATACTATATAAAAAAAATATAGTGGCTTTTTTAAATAGAAATAAATCAGGAAGAGTAACTGTCTTGTGATATCCATTTCCTTAAATTATTTGCTTCAATAATACCTTTACATGGTAACTGTGTCAATTGACAATTTTCATTATATTCTACCACATATCTATCCCTATCCAATTTTCCACTAACCACATAAGGTCCACGATACTTTTCACAGAATTTTCCACTTTTGTGTGCATTATTCTGATTCTGTCTTATAACAACATAATCCCCAAATGAATATACCTTTGGAAGAACACTATGTTTCCTAAAGTAGTATTGGCTATTCGCCTGAGATTTTTCAATACCTTCTAAAGCCCTAACTCGTTGTTCGTCCAAATTCCTTTCCGTTGATTCACCATTTTTGTCATCTAAATATTCACTAAGCTCATCGACTATAACTCCACGTTGATTTACTCCAAATAAAAGTTTACTAGGAGTTTCTTTCGTTGTACTGTGGATAGAGTTAGTTATCGCAAATTCAATTGATGTTAGTTTTTGTGACCAGTCAGAATGTTTCAATGGCTCACATAGTTTACTTAGCATTGCTTTAATAATTCTATTCACGCGTTCCACTTCACCATTTGCATGAGGCGACGAAACGGCAACTTTTATATGGTCAATATTATTATATTTAACAAATTATTTAAATTCGTTTGAAGTGAAACATGAATCTCTATCAGATATAATACGTCTTGGTCTACTATAATAATTAAACTATTTAATCAGTGAGCATTATACTTCCTTTGTACTTGTAGACCTGACTGGATAGAGTCGAACAAACTTTGTAAATCCATCTACAACCACCAATATGTGTTTCCATCTTGAAGACAATGATGGCAATGGTCCAAAATGGTCAATATGGATGGTGTCAAATGGAAAAGGACTTTTAGGAATATTGAACAAATTCTGTTCATGTAATCGCGTTGGTGCGGAATATAAAATGCACTTTAAACATCTTTGAACATATTGGCTAATCTTCTTTTTCATTTGTGGAAACCAGTAATTATATTTTATCAGATCAAAACACTTGTTAACACCAAGATGGCCAATTTTTTCATGAACTAAATGCTTTACACTTTCTTCCATTTCACGTGGTACGTACAAAAGTAAACGATTCGACTCCCCTTTTCGAAATACTAAACCATCTGATAACTCGAAATTATTATCATTTTCATTTTGCAGCCTTGAAGCTAATTTTTTTATATTTTCATCACGAGTCTGCAATATCTGAATTCGTGTATCTATTTCACTTGAATCAACTGAAGCTACTATTGGCTGAGTACTGATTTCATCTTTATTACACTCAGAGCATCTACATGACCCATTGATAGCCCACTGCGATGCTGTATTGAATAATAATAATTTTCCAGTTCTAATGCTCAACGAGCTATTCTTGGGTTAATCTGTTTCTTTCCTAGAGTCATAAAGAGCGAGTTACAATCGGTAAAATGAATGACTTCCAAATAAATTCGAAAACGACGAAGCGCATATATAATCGATAAAGTCTCGAGTTCAAAACTATGGTACTTTGACTTTGTGTCGGAAGTCGATTTCGAAAAAAACGCAATGGGATGGAACTTGCCATCATCCTGACGTTGCAATAAAATTGAACCAAACCCATTTGCACTTGCATCACAGTGTAACTCCGTTTCATGTGATGGATTAGAAATTGCCAAGATCGGAGGTTCCATAAGCCGCTGCCTCAGTTCATCAAAAGCTTTCATACAATCATTCGAAAAGTTAAATATATTTCCTTGCTTTTCTCTTAACAAGTTTAATAGAGGCTTTGCAATTTAGAAAACGATGGAACAAATCTCCTAAAATACGAAAATAGCCCAATGCATGATTGTAAGTAACTCCTTTCGATTCTTAGGTACCGGAAATGATCTGATTGCAGACAAATGTCTATCAGTAGGACGTATTTCGTAACAATTAACCGTATATCCTAAATAATCAATATGATTATAACAAAATTTGCATTTCTTTAACCTAAGCTCCAAACCCTTTTCATATGAACGACAAAGTACTTTTCTCAATGTTCTCAAATGAGAACTTAAGTCCTCCGATGCTATTAAAATATCATCTATATAAACTACAATTTCGCGAGAGTCAATTAAATCACGAAAAATATTATAAACAAATCTCTGAAAATTCGCGGGTGCATTTTTTAACCCAAAAGGCATTCTCAGATATTCAAATTGCCCATGCGGCGTAACAAACGATGTAAATGGTATTGATTTCTCTTTCATTTCAATATGATTAAATCCATCTTTGAGATATAATAAACTAAAGCACTTATTTTTTGTCATATATTCGATGCAATCACCAATTAGTGGTAAAGGAAAATTATCGCGAATGGTTTTCTTATTTAGACTACGATAGAATAGAATAGAATAGAATAGAATAGAATAGAATAGAATAGAATAGAATAGAATAGAATAGAATAGAATAGAATAGAATAGAATAGAATAGAATAGAATAGAATAGAATAGAATAGAATAGAATAGAATAGAATAGAATAGAATAGAATAGAATAGAATAGAATAGAATAGAATAGAATAGAATAGAATAGAATAGAATAGAATAGAATAGAATAGAATAGAATAGAATAGAATAGAATAGAATAGAATAGAATAGAATAGAATAGAATAGAATAGAATAGAATAGAATAGAATAGAATAGAATAGAATAGAATAGAATAGAATAGAATAGAATAGAATAGAATAGAATAGAATAGAATAGAATAGAATAGAATAGAATAGAATAGAATAGAATAGAATAGAATAGAATAGAATAGAATAGAATAGAATAGAATAGAATAGAATAGAATAGAATAGAATAGAATAGAATAGAATAGAATAGAATAGAATAGAATAGAATAGAATAGAATAGAATAGAATAGAATAGAATAGAATAGAATAGAATAGAATAGAATAGAATAGAATAGAATAGAATAGAATAGAATAGAATAGAATAGAATAGAATAGAATAGAATAGAATAGAATAGAATAGAATAGAATAGAATAGAATAGAATAGAATAGAATAGAATAGAATAGAATAGAATAGAATAGAATAGAATAGAATAGAATAGAATAGAATAGAATAGAATAGAATAGAATAGAATAGAATAGAATAGAATAGAATAGAATAGAATAGAATAGAATAGAATAGAATAGAATAGAATAGAATAGAATAGAATAGAATAGAATAGAATAGAATAGAATAGAATAGAATAGAATAGAATAGAATAGAATAGAATAGAATAGAATAGAATAGAATAGAATAGAATAGAATAGAATAGAATAGAATAGAATAGAATAGAATAGAATAGAATAGAATAGAATAGAATAGAATAGAATAGAATAGAATAGAATAGAATAGAATAGAATAGAATAGAATAGAATAGAATAGAATAGAATAGAATAGAATAGAATAGAATAGAATAGAATAGAATAGAATAGAATAGAATAGAATAGAATAGAATAGAATAGAATAGAATAGAATAGAATAGAATAGAATAGAATAGAATAGAATAGAATAGAATAGAATAGAATAGAATAGAATAGAATAGAATAGAATAGAATAGAATAGAATAGAATAGAATAGAATAGAATAGAATAGAATAGAATAGAATAGAATAGAATAGAATAGAATAGAATAGAATAGAATAGAATAGAATAGAATAGAATAGAATAGAATAGAATAGAATAGAATAGAATAGAATAGAATAGAATAGAATAGAATAGAATAGAATAGAATAGAATAGAATAGAATAGAATAGAATAGAATAGAATAGAATAGAATAGAATAGAATAGAATAGAATAGAATAGAATAGAATAGAATAGAATAGAATAGAATAGAATAGAATAGAATAGAATAGAATAGAATAGAATAGAATAGAATAGAATAGAATAGAATAGAATAGAATAGAATAGAATAGAATAGAATAGAATAGAATAGAATAGAATAGAATAGAATAGAATAGAATAGAATAGAATAGAATAGAATAGAATAGAATAGAATAGAATAGAATAGAATAGAATAGAATAGAATAGAATAGAATAGAATAGAATAGAATAGAATAGAATAGAATAGAATAGAATAGAATAGAATAGAATAGAATAGAATAGAATAGAATAGAATAGAATAGAATAGAATAGAATAGAATAGAATAGAATAGAATAGAATAGAATAGAATAGAATAGAATAGAATAGAATAGAATAGAATAGAATAGAATAGAATAGAATAGAATAGAATAGAATAGAATAGAATAGAATAGAATAGAATAGAATAGAATAGAATAGAATAGAATAGAATAGAATAGAATAGAATAGAATAGAATAGAATAGAATAGAATAGAATAGAATAGAATAGAATAGAATAGAATAGAATAGAATAGAATAGAATAGAATAGAATAGAATAGAATAGAATAGAATAGAATAGAATAGAATAGAATAGAATAGAATAGAATAGAATAGAATAGAATAGAATAGAATAGAATAGAATAGAATAGAATAGAATAGAATAGAATAGAATAGAATAGAATAGAATAGAATAGAATAGAATAGAATAGAATAGAATAGAATAGAATAGAATAGAATAGAATAGAATAGAATAGAATAGAATAGAATAGAATAGAATAGAATAGAATAGAATAGAATAGAATAGAATAGAATAGAATAGAATAGAATAGAATAGAATAGAATAGAATAGAATAGAATAGAATAGAATAGAATAGAATAGAATAGAATAGAATAGAATAGAATAGAATAGAATAGAATAGAATAGAATAGAATAGAATAGAATAGAATAGAATAGAATAGAATAGAATAGAATAGAATAGAATAGAATAGAATAGAATAGAATAGAATAGAATAGAATAGAATAGAATAGAATAGAATAGAATAGAATAGAATAGAATAGAATAGAATAGAATAGAATAGAATAGAATAGAATAGAATAGAATAGAATAGAATAGAATAGAATAGAATAGAATAGAATAGAATAGAATAGAATAGAATAGAATAGAATAGAATAGAATAGAATAGAATAGAATAGAATAGAATAGAATAGAATAGAATAGAATAGAATAGAATAGAATAGAATAGAATAGAATAGAATAGAATAGAATAGAATAGAATAGAATAGAATAGAATAGAATAGAATAGAATAGAATAGAATAGAATAGAATAGAATAGAATAGAATAGGGGGAAAGATCTGGTCCAAAGACCGGCACTGCGACACCTGATGGATCTTTTGTACCATAGATCTATGAGTTTATTTAATTCAATATCTGTATGACTTTCCTTATGAAGGTCAGTACAGATATTGGAGAAGCTCGCCTTATATCATCTGAACACAGAAACTCAGAATGAACAAGTAAGAGTGCTATATTCGGCTGTGCCGAATCTTATATACCCTTCACAAATCATGAAATATAAAGAAAAGACATGCGTGCATATGTACGTATGTACATATGTATATATGTAGATACGTAGACATGCGTAATTTTATGAGAAAACTTTCGTATCCATTACCAATTAAACTGCAATATGCAGCGCAAAACTGCATTTTAAATGTATCTTGCGCACAAAAGATTCCTTAACTGACGCTTGCTTTGTTAATATGACTGTGTGTGCTTAACAGCGATTGGTGATTTCAAATCACGTGATTTCAAAAGTAAACCACTAATAGCTGACTTGATAGTGGGTTTTCATTGTATTTTAAGTTTTTGTCATTTATAATAGAATATTTTCCTCCAACTTCCAACGCTTTCAATCGTGCAATTTAAAAAAGCAATTATTTAGTTTTCATTAATTTTTTTAAATCACCGTGATTTGACATGTCGTGATTTGCAGAACAGGTCCGTGTGAATTAAGTCAAGTGAAACTGAAATATAGGCACTTTGCAGTAATATGCACGGGTATAAGGGTTAAAAAATAAGTGTTTTTATATATATACACACAATATATTTTAGTTTATAAAACTTTTTTCATTTACTCTTCCGGAAAATTTTTTAAAAAATGTACATTGGTGCGACTCACTTCAAAAAAAAGTTTTTGTTACCCCTCAATATAATGTCATAAATATCGCTCGTTTATTAAAAAAACTAGTTTATTTTAATCTTTAAAGTTTTCAATTTACACACAACTTAATCGAAAACAATAATTTTATTTGTCTCTCGATAGTTAAGTATACAAGATATGGTATGAAATTTTTACACAATATGAATAACAATATGAGGATTTTGCATCATTAACCCAAAAATCCCATTTGTTGATATATAATGTTTTTTTTCGAAAATGAGCGATATGTACATATGTAGCTTGTTAAGTTGCAAATAACCTACTAGCAGGAATACAAACTGGCTTTAGATTATATCTATATATATAAAAAAATTTTTTCTTTTTTTTGAAAACGCAACGCTTCTCCTTAGGTAAGTTTATTTAGCAATCGAATAATTAAGTTATTTTCGGACCCAGCAAAAAAGACATGCAAAAGAAATAGTTATTGCATGGGTTCAATTCAGGTGCAAAACGCAAGATTTTAACACTGACGTGTCACTGGCGCCATGGGTTAACATTTAACAAAACTGCTCGTCATTGAAATGAGTGCCCATAAAAGTTCCCTGATTCGATGACGTTTTTCACAAAACAATAAAATCTTGCCTCAGCCAGGATACGAACCTTGCTGTTAAGACTGTTAAGACACACTCTCTACCACCGAACTATTGCACTCTTATTATTTGGTGGAGATAAAACTTGTTTTATGACAATGTGTCAAAGCGTTGATTTAATTCTGTTTTTACATACATGCTTATTTCGTGTGGATATTTATTCCAATATTAATTACCCAGTAATATTGCATGCGTTTTTGATGAGTTCAAAAACTATAGATTTATTACGATTTGCGATGATCTTTAGAATGCATTCGAAGACACAAATGCTAAAGAAAGCATGAAACACTATTAAATTTTGAACGCATTAATTTTTTTGCTGGGAAAAACATTAATAAATTTATCATTTGCAATGATAGATATACATACGAGTACTTAGATACAAACATTCATGTAGGTATTACATACATACTTATTTACATATGTATATACATATGTACATAAGCACCTATATAGGTACATATGTATGTATGTACATATGTAATTAAACTAAGTTTTAGATCTTTAAAATAAGTGCAAAATGACAATAAAACAAAATGTGAATCAAACATTCGTTCTGAAAATAGAAGAACGTGAGTTCATATTCTCATCTCAACATTTATGTTTTTTTTCCTACATATTAAAAAATATTTCTTTCATACACTAAAACATACATATACATATATATGTATCTATTTACATACATACATATGTGTGTAGATATATACTATAAAGGAGTTTTTCTGAAGAATTTTAGAAAATATAAAACAAATAGGTACCTACATACATATGTATATGTACCTATTTGAATCTTTTTTAAAAAATATACCTACCTAGGTATTTATATACAAGTACCTTCATCATCAAACAATCTTGTCCACTTTAAAATATTTATAAGAAATCCATGATCTTTAGCAAGCGATTTACTTTTTTTTAACATACATATAGATACATACACAATACAGACATTAGCAAACGAATTTATATTTACTTGTGCATATTTATATACATATGTATATGTACTCGTATGTATGTATCAACATGTCTTTAAAAAAAAATCCATAAGTTCTCAACATAACAACCAGTGTTGCCAGAAAATGATGGTGAGATAATGCTAAATCGGTCAAAAAATTCTGCTAAAATGTTCTATAGAAGAAAAGTATAATGCTAGATTTAAATGTAGAAAAAATTATTGAAATAGCTTTGAATTTCATGTTTATACAAACTCATTAGTATTTACAGGTATTTTTATAGGAAATGTTGCAATTACGTTTAAAAGTTTTTAACGCACTAATAATCCACAATGACAGCAAAAAGCGTTTGGGATAATTTCATTGTTGCCATTTTAGCATTTTCACTGCTAGATCTTGCATTTTCATTAGTTAAACAGCATTCAACTTGCAAAAAATTCTGCTAAATGCTTTCTTGCTTGAATTTGTTGAAAATATAAAATTTTAATTTCTTAAAAAAATTCTTCTGTATGGAGGATTTTTCTCATAAATGTACATGTATTTATTGCAGGGTAAAGGTTCCCTGATGATCTACAGTGAAATGCGCATATGATCCAGCTGACCATTCAATAATCAATTTCAATGTACATACGTATTTTTAATAAACAAATATTTTACTGAATAAGTAAAATAATAATTTGAGATTATTAGTGCGTTAAAACTTTTTTTAACGTTATTATAACATTTAAAAAAACCACAATCATTAACTATTTTATGTTTGTATGTGCTATAAAAATACATGTAAATACTAATGAGTTTGTATAAACATGAAGTTCAAAGCTATTTCAATAATTTTTTCTACATTTAAATCTAGCATTATACTTTTCTTCTGTAGAACATTTTAGCAGAATTTTTTGACCGATTTAACATTCTCTCATCAGCATTTTCTGGCAACACTGGATAGTTTGCTACTTCAAGTGTAGAGATGTATATGTATTTATAATTGTATGCATGTACAATGTGTACGCCAACCACTACTTTGATACAAAGCGAGCACGTTACTACCCAGCGGGAAAACTCAGAATATCTTCTTCAGGCCTTATTAAATCAATTACTATTTTTATCTAACTGCTAAAGAATGCCTTATAGAAGGCCGCGACTCTTTTGCATAAAAGATAAGATACACATTCCACATTCCCTTCTATGAAAAGGGGGAAGAGAAGTAAAATTTTTTGCGTGTATTTTTACCAAACCAAAAGTAAAATCGATTAATTTGAAGACAGAATTGCTGGCAAAAGAGGCGAAATGGAAAGGCAAAAATGATATAAGAGTGGAATGGAGCGAGTAGACCTTGTACATTCAAAAGAAGGAGTACAAAGGCCTTCTAGAAGGTATCCTTGCTCTTTATTTTTCCCGCTGGGTAAAAATCGTACAAGTATAAAATTGGTATTTGCAAACATGTGTATGTATGTACATATGTATACACATATCGAAAGAAAAAATATATACAAACTAGGAGAAGTGTTCATGCAATTTTCTTGCAAATAATCTACGTAAACCAAATGTTGCCGATTTTTTAATTGTAGGGGACGAATACATGCTTTATTGTTGTACAATTGCAAATAGATATATAAGTATATCGATTCACACCGAAGTCGATATTGCGCTAATAAATATCTATACATAAATAATTGCAAGGCTTAATTTTTAAAACAATTGCCTTATTTATAAACAAGTAAGAGTGCTATATTCGGCTGTGCCGAATCTTATATACCCTTCACAAATCATGAAATATAAAGAAAAGACATGCGTGCATATGTACGTATGTACATATGTATATATGTAGATACGTAGACATGCGTAATTTTATGAGAAAACTTTCGTATCCATTACCAATTAAACTGCAATATGCAGCGCAAAACTGCATTTTAAATGTATCTTGCGCACAAAAGATTCCTTAACTGACGCTTGCTTTGTTAATATGACTGTGTGTGCTTAACAGCGATTGGTGATTTCAAATCACGTGATTTCAAAAGTAAACCACTAATAGCTGACTTGATAGTGGGTTTTCATTGTATTTTAAGTTTTTGTCATTTATAATAGAATATTTTCCTCCAACTTCCAACGCTTTCAATCGTGCAATTTAAAAAAGCAATTATTTAGTTTTCATTAATTTTTTTAAATCACCGTGATTTGACATGTCGTGATTTGCAGAACAGGTCCGTGTGAATTAAGTCAAGTGAAACTGAAATATAGGCACTTTGCAGTAATATGCACGGGTATAAGGGTTAAAAAATAAGTGTTTTTATATATATACACACAATATATTTTAGTTTATAAAACTTTTTTCATTTACTCTTCCGGAAAATTTTTTAAAAAATGTACATTGGTGCGACTCACTTCAAAAAAAAGTTTTTGTTACCCCTCAATATAATGTCATAAATATCGCTCGTTTATTAAAAAAACTAGTTTATTTTAATCTTTAAAGTTTTCAATTTACACACAACTTAATCGAAAACAATAATTTTATTTGTCTCTCGATAGTTAAGTATACAAGATATGGTATGAAATTTTTACACAATATGAATAACAATATGAGGATTTTGCATCATTAACCCAAAAATCCCATTTGTTGATATATAATGTTTTTTTTCGAAAATGAGCGATATGTACATATGTAGCTTGTTAAGTTGCAAATAACCTACTAGCAGGAATACAAACTGGCTTTAGATTATATCTATATATATAAAAAAATTTTTTCTTTTTTTTGAAAACGCAACGCTTCTCCTTAGGTAAGTTTATTTAGCAATCGAATAATTAAGTTATTTTCGGACCCAGCAAAAAAGACATGCAAAAGAAATAGTTATTGCATGGGTTCAATTCAGGTGCAAAACGCAAGATTTTAACACTGACGTGTCACTGGCGCCATGGGTTAACATTTAACAAAACTGCTCGTCATTGAAATGAGTGCCCATAAAAGTTCCCTGATTCGATGACGTTTTTCACAAAACAATAAAATCTTGCCTCAGCCAGGATACGAACCTTGCTGTTAAGACTGTTAAGACACACTCTCTACCACCGAACTATTGCACTCTTATTATTTGGTGGAGATAAAACTTGTTTTATGACAATGTGTCAAAGCGTTGATTTAATTCTGTTTTTACATACATGCTTATTTCGTGTGGATATTTATTCCAATATTAATTACCCAGTAATATTGCATGCGTTTTTGATGAGTTCAAAAACTATAGATTTATTACGATTTGCGATGATCTTTAGAATGCATTCGAAGACACAAATGCTAAAGAAAGCATGAAACACTATTAAATTTTGAACGCATTAATTTTTTTGCTGGGAAAAACATTAATAAATTTATCATTTGCAATGATAGATATACATACGAGTACTTAGATACAAACATTCATGTAGGTATTACATACATACTTATTTACATATGTATATACATATGTACATAAGCACCTATATAGGTACATATGTATGTATGTACATATGTAATTAAACTAAGTTTTAGATCTTTAAAATAAGTGCAAAATGACAATAAAACAAAATGTGAATCAAACATTCGTTCTGAAAATAGAAGAACGTGAGTTCATATTCTCATCTCAACATTTATGTTTTTTTTCCTACATATTAAAAAATATTTCTTTCATACACTAAAACATACATATACATATATATGTATCTATTTACATACATACATATGTGTGTAGATATATACTATAAAGGAGTTTTTCTGAAGAATTTTAGAAAATATAAAACAAATAGGTACCTACATACATATGTATATGTACCTATTTGAATCTTTTTTAAAAAATATACCTACCTAGGTATTTATATACAAGTACCTTCATCATCAAACAATCTTGTCCACTTTAAAATATTTATAAGAAATCCATGATCTTTAGCAAGCGATTTACTTTTTTTTAACATACATATAGATACATACACAATACAGACATTAGCAAACGAATTTATATTTACTTGTGCATATTTATATACATATGTATATGTACTCGTATGTATGTATCAACATGTCTTTAAAAAAAAATCCATAAGTTCTCAACATAACAACCAGTGTTGCCAGAAAATGATGGTGAGATAATGCTAAATCGGTCAAAAAATTCTGCTAAAATGTTCTATAGAAGAAAAGTATAATGCTAGATTTAAATGTAGAAAAAATTATTGAAATAGCTTTGAATTTCATGTTTATACAAACTCATTAGTATTTACAGGTATTTTTATAGGAAATGTTGCAATTACGTTTAAAAGTTTTTAACGCACTAATAATCCACAATGACAGCAAAAAGCGTTTGGGATAATTTCATTGTTGCCATTTTAGCATTTTCACTGCTAGATCTTGCATTTTCATTAGTTAAACAGCATTCAACTTGCAAAAAATTCTGCTAAATGCTTTCTTGCTTGAATTTGTTGAAAATATAAAATTTTAATTTCTTAAAAAAATTCTTCTGTATGGAGGATTTTTCTCATAAATGTACATGTATTTATTGCAGGGTAAAGGTTCCCTGATGATCTACAGTGAAATGCGCATATGATCCAGCTGACCATTCAATAATCAATTTCAATGTACATACGTATTTTTAATAAACAAATATTTTACTGAATAAGTAAAATAATAATTTGAGATTATTAGTGCGTTAAAACTTTTTTTAACGTTATTATAACATTTAAAAAAACCACAATCATTAACTATTTTATGTTTGTATGTGCTATAAAAATACATGTAAATACTAATGAGTTTGTATAAACATGAAGTTCAAAGCTATTTCAATAATTTTTTCTACATTTAAATCTAGCATTATACTTTTCTTCTGTAGAACATTTTAGCAGAATTTTTTGACCGATTTAACATTCTCTCATCAGCATTTTCTGGCAACACTGGATAGTTTGCTACTTCAAGTGTAGAGATGTATATGTATTTATAATTGTATGCATGTACAATGTGTACGCCAACCACTACTTTGATACAAAGCGAGCACGTTACTACCCAGCGGGAAAACTCAGAATATCTTCTTCAGGCCTTATTAAATCAATTACTATTTTTATCTAACTGCTAAAGAATGCCTTATAGAAGGCCGCGACTCTTTTGCATAAAAGATAAGATACACATTCCACATTCCCTTCTATGAAAAGGGGGAAGAGAAGTAAAATTTTTTGCGTGTATTTTTACCAAACCAAAAGTAAAATCGATTAATTTGAAGACAGAATTGCTGGCAAAAGAGGCGAAATGGAAAGGCAAAAATGATATAAGAGTGGAATGGAGCGAGTAGACCTTGTACATTCAAAAGAAGGAGTACAAAGGCCTTCTAGAAGGTATCCTTGCTCTTTATTTTTCCCGCTGGGTAAAAATCGTACAAGTATAAAATTGGTATTTGCAAACATGTGTATGTATGTACATATGTATACACATATCGAAAGAAAAAATATATACAAACTAGGAGAAGTGTTCATGCAATTTTCTTGCAAATAATCTACGTAAACCAAATGTTGCCGATTTTTTAATTGTAGGGGACGAATACATGCTTTATTGTTGTACAATTGCAAATAGATATATAAGTATATCGATTCACACCGAAGTCGATATTGCGCTAATAAATATCTATACATAAATAATTGCAAGGCTTAATTTTTAAAACAATTGCCTTATTTATAAAAAATAGTTTATATTTTTAAGCGCACAATTTTCATCACATGTAGCATATATTATGTTCATGGAAAAATATATGAAAATGAATCAGACTTTGGAGATTTGTGTGATCCATCTGGCTCATTTCTTGCAGTTTGTAAGGCTGATTTTGCATCTGGCATTTCTTGTGTGCCATGTGCCAAAAAAAAGCGTAACCAGTAATTACTACGGAAAAACTGTTTGATTCAGACATGTACATATTTATTGATTTAAACTGTTTCCAATAATGTTGGATTCCATAAAATTGTCTATTAGGTATGCATGAAACTGTTCAACTTAATAAATATGTACATACGTGTCAAAATAAAAAAAAATTAATAAACTAAAAAGTTATTAAACTTTAAAGCCCCATGGTAACTTTTGGCCTACCCTGTACAAGTGTTGAAATAATTGTTTAATTGTATCGCTGTGTGTACAAAGTACCAAAATTTTATAAATATGTATGTACACACTTTAAAACTTTTGAATTAAATTGGGTGAACCTGGAATACATATATGCATGTGACCAAAATATGCATAAGTAGGTATAAGGGTTAAAAATGTGTATTTGTTTTTAATAAAACAACGCCAGATATCAGTAAATGAGTTTAAATTTTCAGCATGATTCCACCATGATTTTTCCATTGGAAAATCCCTTTCATTTGACAGCCATATCAAAAAAGTGTGAAAAATAGCGGTTCGCAGCTTTGGGCGGCTACCACGTTTTTTGGCTACGGAATATCCACACGTTGATCCTGTCGTAGTAGTTAGGTATATCGTATATGTACCTATAAGTTCAAAGTATGTATGTACATATGTATGTAGGTATATGTATTTTTTCCCACAATGTAACTTAATTTAATTTCTGTTCGAAAAAGTAGAAATCACAAATTGATTTTTATTTATTCTCGAAAAAATAAAAATCGGAAAATAATTATTTCTATAATTATTATTTCAGTAGGCTATAGTTCGTATCTCTCTTTACACCAAATTACATTTGATAATTTTTAAGGAACAAATAACACCAAAGTTAATTGTAAATATTCTGACAAACACTAGCAGAACGAAAGCACTAACAATTATTTCTGCTGGAAAAAAGAAAAATCAGAAAATAACAATTATTTCCAGTTAAAATATAAAAATCAGGAAATAACAATTATTTCTGCCTAAAAAATAAAAATTATAATTTTAAAATTGGAGCTTAGAAAATAGTTTAGAATAATTAAAATGGTGTGATTGTCCACTTTGTTTGATGCTTCCTTGTATGTAGTTTTGCCTTTTTTCTATGAAAATTCAACAATAATTATTATTTTTTGCCCCTGATTAATTTTTTTCCAAAAATATATTTATTGAAAAAAAATTTCATCTAAGTTCGAAACTCAGCATAGAAGTTATGACAAACCGACTTCTTACTTATTAACCACGTTAGCCTTTAAATCTTATGCATTTTGTTACATATACATATATTATATTCAGAAAACAAACAAGCAAATCAAACACAATCCTATCCCCTTTGAAATATTTATAAAAAACTAATGCTCTTTAACAAGCGCTTATTTACATTATACCGACATAGCAAACGAATTTATACATATACATATGCATGTATGCATACTTGGGCACATTGAATATACATACATACGTATTTACAATCATACATACATATGTGCCCTTAATTATGAAAGTGGTCTAAGTCATATGCATATATTTCTGCATCTATATATGAAATAAATCTGTAATAAACTTGAAAAAATATTTAATAAATATTAAATAAACTTCTATTAATCGACACTAGTACAACTATAAGTTAAAATGTTGCATAATATAAAAATATTTTTTTAATTTCTTCAAATGTAATCTATTAAATATCTCGATGAAAGAAATATATGACTTAGACCACTTTCATAATTAAGGGCACATATATTTTATATATTTTATCAACACGCATTCATTAGCACAATACTTTATTTGTATACAAAAAAAACATCCCATTTCTTACCACAAACAACTTAATATTCTTCCTTCAATACGTTTGCTAGCATATTGTTGCTGTGCGTAGAGTTGACTACATACACACGTACAAACAATTGGATATTCTTCTTTCAATACTATTTGTAGCGTATTGTTGTTGTTGTAGTTGTTCATATGAACACTCTTATGCATATACTTGTGTGTGTATGTACGAGTGAATGGTCTTCATGGTAGCGTATATTTATACATACATCCATATAAACATACAGTTTTTTGCATGACTCTACTGATTGTTATACACATCAATTCATATGCATGCCTACGAAAAAGCATGTGCCAAGCAAAAACACCATAAGGCAATGTCTATGTATTGGTGACAAAAAGGGGTTTAATACGAAATAATGCTTGTTAAAGAAAATGTTTAACTAAAGTAAATATAATGTAAATTCAAGCAAGCTTCAGCGGTGGAGTAGCTAGTGAGGTTAGTAACAGAATTAAATATTGTTGGTTCTACGCACGGCAAATTTTTTGGTAGATTTGTAAAAAATGTGTGATAAAACTTTATATATAGAAAATGCAAGAACCGATTCTTTATTTTTGCTGATTTTCAATACCAATCGTGCCAAGACAAATGCGGTCGATTCAGTCCAATTCCGAGCTCTCTAACTCTTTTAGGAGCTTCATACAATCACTTTCAAGCAACACATAGAAAATCCGTACATGCAGACGGTCAGACTGTCAGACGGTCAGACGGACAGACGGACATGTCTTTTTTTCATCTCCTATTCATAAGGATCCAGAATAACTAACTTTATTTCGCCGCAAATGAATATTGTAGAAGTTACAAAAATCTGGACAAACCTATATATACCCTTTACCATTTTTGGTGAAGGGTATAAAAATAGTTTATATTTTTAAGCGCACAATTTTCATCACATGTAGCATATATTATGTTCATGGAAAAATATATGAAAATGAATCAGACTTTGGAGATTTGTGTGATCCATCTGGCTCATTTCTTGCAGTTTGTAAGGCTGATTTTGCATCTGGCATTTCTTGTGTGCCATGTGCCAAAAAAAAGCGTAACCAGTAATTACTACGGAAAAACTGTTTGATTCAGACATGTACATATTTATTGATTTAAACTGTTTCCAATAATGTTGGATTCCATAAAATTGTCTATTAGGTATGCATGAAACTGTTCAACTTAATAAATATGTACATACGTGTCAAAATAAAAAAAAATTAATAAACTAAAAAGTTATTAAACTTTAAAGCCCCATGGTAACTTTTGGCCTACCCTGTACAAGTGTTGAAATAATTGTTTAATTGTATCGCTGTGTGTACAAAGTACCAAAATTTTATAAATATGTATGTACACACTTTAAAACTTTTGAATTAAATTGGGTGAACCTGGAATACATATATGCATGTGACCAAAATATGCATAAGTAGGTATAAGGGTTAAAAATGTGTATTTGTTTTTAATAAAACAACGCCAGATATCAGTAAATGAGTTTAAATTTTCAGCATGATTCCACCATGATTTTTCCATTGGAAAATCCCTTTCATTTGACAGCCATATCAAAAAAGTGTGAAAAATAGCGGTTCGCAGCTTTGGGCGGCTACCACGTTTTTTGGCTACGGAATATCCACACGTTGATCCTGTCGTAGTAGTTAGGTATATCGTATATGTACCTATAAGTTCAAAGTATGTATGTACATATGTATGTAGGTATATGTATTTTTTCCCACAATGTAACTTAATTTAATTTCTGTTCGAAAAAGTAGAAATCACAAATTGATTTTTATTTATTCTCGAAAAAATAAAAATCGGAAAATAATTATTTCTATAATTATTATTTCAGTAGGCTATAGTTCGTATCTCTCTTTACACCAAATTACATTTGATAATTTTTAAGGAACAAATAACACCAAAGTTAATTGTAAATATTCTGACAAACACTAGCAGAACGAAAGCACTAACAATTATTTCTGCTGGAAAAAAGAAAAATCAGAAAATAACAATTATTTCCAGTTAAAATATAAAAATCAGGAAATAACAATTATTTCTGCCTAAAAAATAAAAATTATAATTTTAAAATTGGAGCTTAGAAAATAGTTTAGAATAATTAAAATGGTGTGATTGTCCACTTTGTTTGATGCTTCCTTGTATGTAGTTTTGCCTTTTTTCTATGAAAATTCAACAATAATTATTATTTTTTGCCCCTGATTAATTTTTTTCCAAAAATATATTTATTGAAAAAAAATTTCATCTAAGTTCGAAACTCAGCATAGAAGTTATGACAAACCGACTTCTTACTTATTAACCACGTTAGCCTTTAAATCTTATGCATTTTGTTACATATACATATATTATATTCAGAAAACAAACAAGCAAATCAAACACAATCCTATCCCCTTTGAAATATTTATAAAAAACTAATGCTCTTTAACAAGCGCTTATTTACATTATACCGACATAGCAAACGAATTTATACATATACATATGCATGTATGCATACTTGGGCACATTGAATATACATACATACGTATTTACAATCATACATACATATGTGCCCTTAATTATGAAAGTGGTCTAAGTCATATGCATATATTTCTGCATCTATATATGAAATAAATCTGTAATAAACTTGAAAAAATATTTAATAAATATTAAATAAACTTCTATTAATCGACACTAGTACAACTATAAGTTAAAATGTTGCATAATATAAAAATATTTTTTTAATTTCTTCAAATGTAATCTATTAAATATCTCGATGAAAGAAATATATGACTTAGACCACTTTCATAATTAAGGGCACATATATTTTATATATTTTATCAACACGCATTCATTAGCACAATACTTTATTTGTATACAAAAAAAACATCCCATTTCTTACCACAAACAACTTAATATTCTTCCTTCAATACGTTTGCTAGCATATTGTTGCTGTGCGTAGAGTTGACTACATACACACGTACAAACAATTGGATATTCTTCTTTCAATACTATTTGTAGCGTATTGTTGTTGTTGTAGTTGTTCATATGAACACTCTTATGCATATACTTGTGTGTGTATGTACGAGTGAATGGTCTTCATGGTAGCGTATATTTATACATACATCCATATAAACATACAGTTTTTTGCATGACTCTACTGATTGTTATACACATCAATTCATATGCATGCCTACGAAAAAGCATGTGCCAAGCAAAAACACCATAAGGCAATGTCTATGTATTGGTGACAAAAAGGGGTTTAATACGAAATAATGCTTGTTAAAGAAAATGTTTAACTAAAGTAAATATAATGTAAATTCAAGCAAGCTTCAGCGGTGGAGTAGCTAGTGAGGTTAGTAACAGAATTAAATATTGTTGGTTCTACGCACGGCAAATTTTTTGGTAGATTTGTAAAAAATGTGTGATAAAACTTTATATATAGAAAATGCAAGAACCGATTCTTTATTTTTGCTGATTTTCAATACCAATCGTGCCAAGACAAATGCGGTCGATTCAGTCCAATTCCGAGCTCTCTAACTCTTTTAGGAGCTTCATACAATCACTTTCAAGCAACACATAGAAAATCCGTACATGCAGACGGTCAGACTGTCAGACGGTCAGACGGACAGACGGACATGTCTTTTTTTCATCTCCTATTCATAAGGATCCAGAATAACTAACTTTATTTCGCCGCAAATGAATATTGTAGAAGTTACAAAAATCTGGACAAACCTATATATACCCTTTACCATTTTTGGTGAAGGGTATAAAAACACGCCTTCTACTGTCACATAATACGATACAATCACAAAGAATGTGTGTCGTCGTCTCGTCATCTTCCAAGCACAAGCGACACAAAGGTGAACGAACTTGGTTACTTTTCCACAGAGGATAGTTCAGTCCAAAGTGACCAGACATAAAACCAGTAACAAGCCGTAAATTATTCCTGTTGAAGTTCAGGATGCCATTATATGTAAATGGCTGCATCAAAGCCTTAAGCCAGAAGAAGACAGCCATAGACATAGACTACGATAGTCAACACACATTCTAGTTTCGCCGGATTTCTTTTTTATTAAAACAATAGCTGAGGCATATGGTGAGCTGCTAGGTTGAATTACCTTTCTAGCTAATAAGTCATTAATAATTTTTTGAACTTCAGATTTATCATGATATGACAAACGACGTGGAGAACAATAAACAGGAATGTCATCTGATAAATGTATCTTCATTCTATAATCAGATGGTGTTTTTATAAGTGTTTTGGGATAGATATAGGAACTTTTAATTAAATCTTTTGTAAATTGTGTTTCATTAGTTTTTAAATTTGGATTTATATCCAAGCAATTTTGCTGCAAATCAACGTTATTTGTATATAAATTTGAATCGGCAAAATTATTATCAAGACAGTCACTATTAACCCGAAATATTTCTTTATCTAAACCGAATGCACTTGATTTGTTTGAATTTATTTTACACAAATATAAACTAAATTTATTCATAAAAGATCTACCCAATATAATTGAAGATGTTATATATTTGTCTGGAACTACTACTAGTTCCTCATATTTAACAATATCATGAAACTTAATCACGCATGAAACTGTGCCATACATTTGTAGTTTAACATTGCCAATACCAACAAATTTGTTACCTTCAACTTATTTGATATTTCGAGGCTTGAAGGCACCAAAGATCGCTTGATAAAATTAATTGGGCTACCAGAATCAATGAGAGAATTGAAATTCAAATAATCTGTGCACTCGCCATTATTAAATAAACAAAAAGCCACACTCACCAACTGTGTTGGATTCACAATAATATTTCCATCACTGTCCTCTGGCTCCATGAAAACTGATGCAACAATACGAGCTTTTTACGATTCGGACAATCTTTGTTATAATGACCCATCTGATGACATGTAAAACACGAACCGGAAGGTCGAAGAGGCTTAGGACAGGCACTTTGAAAGTGCCCAAACTGCGAGCAATTGAATCATCTTGTATCTGGTTTTATATTTAATTTTGTCTTCGTTACATCATCTTTGCGATTTCTCCGACATTCATAACGGTCTAAATATTCTATTAATTTGGCAATTGATGATGCACCATATAATAATGATACATTTGTTGAATTATCTTGCAATCCATCTACGATAATATCAACTAACACCTTTTCATCAACATTTGCTTGGGAGGCAATAGTTTGCATTGCAATCACGTAACTTACACATGATTCATTTGGCTTTATGGTTCGTAAACGTAATTTACGATATACTTCCTCACACGTTAGAGATCTTCTAAAAGTTTTAATTAATAACTGCTTCGCTTCGTTATAATTAGTGAAGTCAAGATTTTGTATGAACTGTCAATTCTTGATTATTAAAACCAGCTATCCTTGCATAATCTTCATAAGCACTAACTCATTTTGTAACATCTTGATTATCATCACCACTAAATTTTTGAACTACTGCATCAAGTTCCTCATAGTTAATTCGACGACTGAATGAAGACTGTGATTAAATATCTCCTAGAGACTGTAGCTGAGTTTGTAAATTTCTTATTTCACAGTGCATTCTAAGAATTTTTAATTCTTTTTCTAATCGCTGCTCTTCATTTTGATTATCAGCATCATTACCTATTTTTGAGGCAGCGGGACTAACATTGGGTAATATATCACTGGAAACTACAGGTATATCTCCAACATCAAACAAAAAATCACAAGAATTATTTTCAGCAGGATTGTTAACATCAGCAACGGTTAAAGCATTATTGCTTTCAGGAGGAAACACATTAACTGCGGTTGTATTTAAAGCATCTGGAGTTGGATCGGGAACATCATCATTATCTTCTAATAAAGGCAGACTTGCATACAAATTTCTTAATTGCGATATAGTTGCCTGTTCAGGAAAAGATACTCCAGCAAAAGTTAGGGCATCAATTGTCTTTTGTCGGCTGGGTCGTAAATCCATGTTTTTTTTTTTTTTTGTTTTCTTTACCCCACACCTGATTTATTAAAGTAAAACGAATATTTCTGTTTGCTTTCTCGATCCAAACTGAAAGTTTTATTTTTTATTCATTGACAATTTTTACATATTTCATAAAACAAACTTAATATTATCCTAACAGGTATAAATAAACTACAGTTGTATATAACAGTTATACTAACTTTATTTGAAGGATTACTAATTTACATTTAGTAGCTTAAACTTTTGTTTTAACTGAAGGTTTAAAATATTCGTTAACAAAAAAACAAAAATTACTTAACTTGCTGTTATCAATTATTTTGAATGAACTATTTATAAAAAAGAACTAATTTGAATAATTATATATTGGAAATTTTGACAATAAATTACGCCAATAAGCAGAATGAAATATAGAGAAAAAAGGGGTCCGCTAATTATATATACATACATACATATGTATATTAATGAAGTATACTAAATGTTATAAAAGCGCAAATGTATGTTACAGTTGTCCAAACTTTTTACCTATGGAGAAAGATATATTGTTGGCCACTCTCGAGAAGAGACATGTTTTCAATATTTATTTTAATTTTTTTCAAATAATTTTTTTTTTGATCATTTTTGGTAGACTTTATTTTTATTTATTTGGACATATTTAAAAATTTTTCCTTCAGTTAAAACTAAAAAATTGTTTCAGTTAAATTTAACTAAAATTTTTATATATAAATTGAAAGTTACAAAAAAACTGAACTATGTGTTAGCAAGTTTTTACAAACTATAGTTTAAATTTTGAATTTAGTTTTAACTTCAGTTTAATTTTTTTATTGTTAAAGCCCCTAATCAGTTTTATTCTTTCCCTTATGACTCATTTGTCTCTAAATTTTCAATTCAAGTTTCGTCTTCTATTGTTTTCTTCTACTCCTTGATGCCCTTTTTATTGTTAAGGTGGAACTTAGATTAATTTTTATTTACTGAATCGAAATGTTTATTTTGTTTTTTGTTTGCGTAAGAACCAGATCGTTTTCTGGTATAACTTGAAGAAAAAATTTTTATATTCATTTAAATTTTTTTTTAATTTTTGTATCTCAAAAAAATATAACTTTAGAAATCTGTTTAGCTCCATAAAAATAAAACAAGAAGTCACGTCTCGTTAACATTTGGTTCGTAAATCATTCATTGCTTATTTACAATAATATAAATTTATTAATGATTTTGTAAATTCCAAATCTAAATTATTTTGGCTCAACAACAATCATACGCTGCCAATATGGTAGAACTTTAAACTGAAATCATCTTAATATGAAAGTTTTTATCTCTTGAAAAGTTGCAACATGTTTTATTTTAAATAATCAAGAAGATTTGTATGCTATATCACACAAAATGTTTTTGTAATAAAAATAAAACACTAACACTTAATAAAACCGGCAAAATGATCAACCACTTGTGTAAAATATTCAAATATGTTTTAAAATAGTTTGAAATGAAAAAAAAAAAATTAAAAAATAGAAAAAAAATTAAAAAAAATACTTTGGAAACAATTTTAGAATGCTTTGAAAATAAACAAAAACTTAAAAGTATATCGCACATTCAGTTCAATAGTGTCATAACTCAAAAAAACTAGTTTTGCTGAAAACACGTTTAAAGTTTTCAATTTAAATACAACTCAATGAAGGCATGAACATATACGAGTATTCTTCTCTCAGCAGGTGATAGTATTTACTAGCTACTTATAAATATGAAATGTTTACCCAAGATAAAGTACGAAATTCCGAATTATTAGTTTTTTGAGTTATGACACTGTTGAACTAAATGTGCGATATGTACAAATTTATTTAGTTTAACACCAAGAATAAAACTGCTCAACTGAAAATTTTAACAAAATTAAACAGACATGCAAGTAAAGAGAGCGAATAAATGACTGGGCTTTGTTGGGAGTAGAGATGGGCGCGTGTCAAGTTTTTTTCATGACACGAACACGCACGACTCAACACGAAGTGTTCGCGACAGAAAAGTTGTTTTCGTGCGCGTTCGTGTCGTATCGTGTTGAGCAAAATTGATACGATAAACACGAAACGAGTTTTGGTGTTAAAATATGTATGCATGAATTTCCAATAAAGAAAAAATTTAATATTTTGTATCGTCAAACAGGTAAAACCATCAAAATTTGTTGGTAGTGTAGCGGTCTCTTAAGCTTAAAGTTCGGAAATTAAACAAAAATATATATCTGTTTAAATATAAAAAATTAATTTTTTTCTATTCAATTTGATATCTTAAGTGTTGTGCACTTTCGTGTTTTGAAAAAATTTCGCGTGCGTGTTTCGTTCGTGTTGAACATATTGGCATTCGTGTTCGTGTCGTGTCGTGTTGGAAAAATTCAACACGAGCCCATCTATAGGCGAAATTATCGAAGACAGATGAAATTGTATAAGATGGTTAAGAAAGTTTTGAATATTCAGGACCAATAGGCAAAATGGCATTCTTAAATATCCACTTTGACCTTAATGAAACTAATTTCGACTAAAGTTATGATCAAAATATAGGTACAGTTTGTGTGCAATTGCCTTTTAGACTTTACAGTAAACGTTTGTAGTAAATTTAATTTCAAGTCGAGCAAGTACAATACCAGCTCTCAGTAGAAAACTTGAAATTTTATAAGCTTACACACTTAAGGTGGAGGTACATACTTGCTTGTTAAGCGTTTAACGCTATAAAAATGCAAAGTTACACACCACGCTTTTGACGATTGTTTATTTGTAAGATTTCAAGCCTTTGGCGGCTATTTTTTTGTTTTGCACTTACGTTTTATTTTTCTTTAAATATTTGATGCATTTTTTATGCATTGTTTAATAAAAACATAAATTTCTAATATTTTTTTGTATGTTAGCATGTAAATCTGGCAACACCAGCTGTCATTTTGTATACAACGCGTGAAAGTTGAAGAATGTTCAACTTGTGCGAGGTACGCGCGTCGCAAACTTCTTTATGTAACTTGGCTTATGAAAACAACCTATTTCAACTTTTTTGATAGAAGTTTGTATCGCATTAGCGCATTGAACGTTTTATGTACTTCCACCTTTAAGCTTTTAAATAAATAAATTTTGTTTTAATCGCAAAAACACGACTGCACTCACAAAATTATTATCTTATTTTTTTTTTGGTATTTGTATACTTAGTTTTTGAGCCATATCTCAATGGTCATTGAATATTTCATATTTCATTATTCAGCGAAATCGTAGATAAGGCTTAGACAAAACAAATTTTACAATCATATAATATCTTTTAAAAAAATCCTCTTTTCTGTCCTTGCATAAGCGACCGAAAAAATTAAGACAAATTATTTTGGAGCACTTGCTCTGAAAAATACTTAGGCTACTGTGCCAGGTTGAAGAAAGTTTGCTCAAGACGAAAATTTAATTCAAGGAAACAAAAATACATTTTTGAAATTAATTTATATTTATTTAAAAACTACGGACTTTTTCACTTTAAAACCTAAGGAGCACACCCCACCCCGGTTAATTTTAAAAAAGAAATGTGTTTAACTTATTTTTCAGTTGTTTTTAGATCTGTGTTGTTTGTACTCATATACATATGTACATAATTAAGTCATCTGAAAACATCATTTTATCAAAAGAAATGGGTTTATTTACTATCTATTACATCAGAGCAAGTATTTACTTGGGAATAATTTATTTCGGAGCACATCGATTGGCATTATTTGAACTTAAGCTGTGCATTGGTCGGAAGTTATTTTGTGTCATTCTGCTTGTATTATCTGCCAGAAAGTAAACTTGTTTATAGTTTTTTAATCAGCTAATGTTATTTTTATTGAGTATAATCGGGACTCTGTGCCGGCGAATCTAAAATGTTTCTTTTGTTTGCACTAATCCAGTTTTAGGATGGTTGAAATACCCAAGATAATGGTAAATTGTTTAAATTCGCTGTCCAAATGGTCCAGTCAAATAACCTTGTCTAACATACATATGGTTTACCATCATTACTTAACACATTAAGGGCCTTTCCCACGATGACGACAACGTTCGACTTGTCGCACTATTACATTGAAAACAACAACAAAATTCTAAAATTTATTTTTGTTTTGAATGAAAACAAATACAACCATATTGAAGAACGAAAAATAATTCAACAAAATAGTCGCACAGCAACAGCATGTTATTACTGTCTTGCTTTACAACTACATTCGTTTTGTTTAAATGTGCGACTACTGTGTATAATGAACATAAAACAATAATAAAAAAAAAGTGTTCAATAATTTTGTTATGAATATTTTATGACTTAAAAATAACATATATTAAATATTTAAAAAAAACCCCGATATGTCAAGAAAAGGAGTGATATCTTCAAAAGGGCTGAACCGATTTTCTTCAAGCATAGCTAAGAACACTCTCGATCAAGTCACCTTTCAAAAAAACAAAAACAATCAAAATCGGTCCACCCGTTTGGTCTGCATGTGGACTCGTATAGACACACAGATACACAGACACACTAAAAACTTATAACACCCCATTTTTTTTTTGTAGGTTAAAAATTAGTAATGAGGCAAAATAATATTTTTACAAACTTTAAAAAAAATTAATTCATAATAAAGCTCCTTAACAAAAAAGTTTTCAAAACCTTCACATTTGATCTTTTAATTCTTGTTTTATTACCCTTTTGTCAGTGCTTATGAAAATAATTGTAATAGGTACCACCTGCTGTCAGTCTGAGGGACGAAAATTTCAAGAAATATGCAAATAAAACTAATAAAATCAATTGGAAAATGGACTGCTCCGTAAAAGTAAAAAACAAACATAATAAATAAACCACAAAATGCACATGTGTCATTGAAAAAGAAATATTACAAAATATATGTACAACGGAAAGTGAGAAAAGTCGTTCGATTGACTAATTTGATAACATAAATTCAATCAAATCTTTGGCTAATAGACTTTTTAATGTAGACCTACGAGCTCTCTGTAATCGAGAATGTGGAGCTTTTGAGGTTAGTGATACTCTGCTGTCTATTCCACTTTACGCTACTAATCCTAACACTACAATTAGATAAATTGATATTAACATCAACAGAAATCGTTGAGTAAAGTCAAAAAACAAATTTCAGATTTCGACTCTGACTCAACGGATATTTATTAGGGTTCTGTTGTCGACACATACTATCCTCAAAGATATTATGTGTCATCTCGTCCCATTGCTTCGAATGTTAAATACTTTGAGCTGTTTCCATTCAAATTTTTTAAAAGACGAGAGCAACTTTATCTCATCAATTATCATATGTACGATGTGAATAAAATGCCTGAAAAATATTACTTTGCTATTTTAATGCTATTTGAGCCTTGGAGAAATCTCATTGTGTTAAAAGCTCACCAAAGCACTTACACCGAGGCTTTCAATGTTCCCAAAGAAGAGATTCAAGTAGCGTTTATGTACAGACGATTGAGTCGAAAATTTTGCAAATTGAAAAAAGGGGCAACGATGAGGTAGAAAACAATGAAGATATAACAGAAAATCTACTTGACTACCACCCAATCGAGGCAATGAATGCAATGGAAGACTTTCGAGATGCCAATAAATCCATTGCATTTGAAGAGCTAAAGGAAATTACCAACAATCTTAACTGTGATCAGCAAAGGGTTTTTTAAATGTGAAATGGAAAAACTAGCCCTTAATTCTACTATACTGCAACATTTCGTTAGTGGAACTGGAGGTACTGGCACAAGTTTCCTTATTAAAACCATTAGGCATTGGGTTGAAATAAATTTGAAAAGAGCAGTTGCTACTACCGCTCCAACTGGTATTTATTTCAGGCTCTGAAATAAAACCCACTTTCTGACCCAAGTCTTGAAAGTATTAAGAGTAGATCTTAATAATGTAATTCTCCTTATAATAGACGAAGTCTCAATGATATCGAACGTTTCGCTCTTATTTATTAATATTCGTCTAACAGAAATATTCAATACAAGCGATCAAGAAAATGGTTTCTTTGGTAACATTATCCTTCTCATGTTTGGAGATTTACTTCAGTTCATTCCTGTGAAAGAAAAATCTATATATGAAGATATCCCATCTACTAAGTCTTGTAATTTTATTGGCTCCATAGGTTCCCAAATATCTGGAAATCTTTATTTGCGTATGATTAAATGATAATACATTCGCAGATATCTTATCTCGTGTTCGTGTTGGTGTTCTGACAAAGAGGGATCAAGATATTATTTTCAATCCAATACCAATCAGGTCTAAGTCTCATATTACTCGTATTAAAGAAATTAGTGATCACTTTTCAACTTTACCAGACGACACTGTATGTCTTCTTCCAGGAATATGTGAGAGCAGTTTAATGTTGCTATGGTTAAGAAAATGTATCAGCCGGAAATTTAAATCACTGCTATTGACAGTATAGACAGTCTTTGCTTTTTAAACAAGAGGGTTGCAAAAGCTTTAAAAAAATACGAACAAGAATTCTTCAATGACGGCTGGCCTCGAAAACAAAGTTATTTTAAAGCTGGGTGCTCGCATTCTGCTAAATATTGATGTTAGCTTAGGACTAGTAAATGGTTCTATTGGTATTTTTGAAAATTTTATTTATGATATTGAAAACCGAAGCAAATTAAAAAAAAATTCAAATTAAATTCAGCAATGGACTAATATATGACTTGGAGCAGGTTATATAGTATTAGCTTAGCTTACGCTATACACAAGAGCCAAGGTCTGAGCCTTAATAATGCACTCTTGGACATATGCTCGTCAATATTTTCTTGCGGTCAGGCATACGTTGCACTTTCGAGATTGAAGTTTTTGTCTGGAGTCCACCTTATCAATTTCGATCCCAGTCAAATAAAAGTCCTAAGAAGTGCCATTCTTGAGTACAATAGATTAAGATCCCACTACATTTATCCTCTCTACTTTGTAGTAAGAAGAAGAAACGAAAGTTAAATGACAGACAATGGGCTTTAAAAATCCATGTATCACAAATTGAAGAAGAAGCTCCAATGATACCTAAGAGGAAAAAACTTTCAAGATCTTCGAAGCGCATAAAAAAAAACCCCGTCTATCAAAATCAAGAAACGAAAAATTGCATGACCTTTCAACTGATACTGTTATCATGAATAGAAACCATTCAAACTAAAAACTCTTTATTAAATAAGTTTAAAAAAAAACTTTAAAAAAAGAGTCAGATCCATACAAAAACATAAATGTGAAAAAAGGCCAAGTTCCTATCCATACATTTCGGCCGTCAAAAGTACTGAGATCAAAATTTTAACCAAGTTCTTGTTTGGTATAAAACCTATGACTACAACATACTGTGAATTTTATTTCGTCATCGTGAGGGTGCCATCATTTCAAGGAAATCTGTTAACTTGGCAATATTTTCACCTTTCTAACATATGAGAGAATCGTGGACATCTGTTCACCACTGGAAAAATTTTGTCAAATTAACATATTAATTAACACCAATTAAAAAAAAAATGACACATGCAAAAATATTTTAAAAGCGTTTTTAACAAATACTTTCTCACTCCTTGCACAATGACCATGGCCCTGTCTATTAGGATATTTTAACACCGTGTCTAACTAACTCAATGGGCTTAAACTTCTTCCTCGTCCAATTACCCAAAAGTTCGCAAATTTTGAAAAGGTAGTAATAAACCGGGTATTACTGTACTTACAATAACATTTCATATATTGCACTATATTCCGAAATGGCTAAAAACCCAAAATAAAAAAGTTCGCTCATTTGTGCCGAATGAAAGAAGTGCAAAAAAACCTTAAAGCAGACAATCTCCCAGCCAGACGAACTGGGAGATAAGTTGCAAGCCTTATAGTGAGTTCACAAGCGAAGACACACACACACAAATGTATATACATATATATTCACACTCAAAAACAAAACAAAATATGCACGAAAAGAATGTTTAAGAAAAACAAAATAGAAATAAAACAATCCAAAAATACAAACGAATTGCAATAGTGGAAAATTTAAAATGTTTCTTGTGGTTCGATTTGTTTGTTCAGTAAAAATCCCTCGAACATAAACAAATGCCAGCTGCCTTAAAACAAATTTTTTACAAAAATAACCGCTACCAGAAGAGAAAAATCAAAACACAAATTCAAATTGGCATCTACATACGTTGCACTATCGTCAATAGATAATGTTTTTACATTCGATTTTTTTATTCTGTTCGTATAGAATTCAATCAGCGATGCCAATTTAGTGCTTTTTAAGTCATAACAGTGCACACTTTTTTCAACTTGGTGCTTTTTCACTTTTAATTTAAGCGCATTTTGCAACTCCGATTAATATTAATTTATAATAGTCTGGTAGTTTCATAAAAAATGCCAAACACAAAATGTTCCTCTGTTTTGCAACTTTAAATTTAAACACATACATTCATACCAAAGGCATACATGAGGATATCAGCTGTTTCCTTCCCAACTGTCAATATCCATATGAAAAAACAGGATGACAATATTTTGTTTGCTTTTTTAACCGACTTAAAAAAAAGAGCAGGTTATCAATTCGTCTGTATATTTTTTTTACATTGTTACTTCATAACGAGGTACATATTAGAGAGATTGTAAAAATTATTTTCTTGTCTGAAAGGTTATAGTTTCCAATTGGTTCCATTGTAAAAAAGGGCTATACGAATTATCGCCCAAGTTACTATCGCCCGAAACAGCTAAATGAAGGAACGCCCAAATTGATTAGGTAATTAGTCATTGGGAAGAAATACCCAAAAAACAGTGCCCGACCGGCCAAAAAAAATTAAGAAAAACTCAAAAGTGTAAAATGAATAATCGCCCGAAGAAGTTTTTTGTGCGTTTGTTCATTACGTACAATCACCCGAATTTGGAATGAATATTCGCCCAAAATTTTTTTTGGGTTTTTAACATTTTGCAAAAATTTGGCAATTATTCATTATGAACAAATATCTAAAAATGTTGAGTCGCCCAAAGTCGATGAACAATCACCCAATTTTTTTTACAACAAGTTTTGGGCGATGGAACATTTTTGTTTTTCGGGCGATAGTAACTTGGGCAAATGTTTTTATTAAATTTTATGATATTCTTTTTATTTTATTGCTGCGAAACCTAGCAAATAACTTTGGTTCTTGTGCTTACACAATTTTAAAGTTGGAAAAATGGGAGGAGCTACGCCCATTAAAATTTATTATTATATTTCACGTGATTCTATAGTATTTCACCGATTTTTACAAAACTTATCACACACATTGAGCTCTTAAATAGACACAATCGCACAAACAAAAAAATTAAATATTTTATTTTAAGTGGTTCAACTTCAGCAATTTTTACAAAACTTAACACACGCCCCGAGCTCTAAAATACACACAATTTTGCATTTAAAAAAATGGGTGGAGGCATGGAAGCAACGTTTGGTTGTATGTACGAAAGTGTTTGCATGCATATACTTATATATATACTTATGTATATCATTATATAAGTAAAATGCAAATTCGAAAACATTTTCTTTTTTTTCGACTTATAGTGTACTCGTAATCGGTGTAAACCGGGGGTACAGCGTTGTAAAACGCAGGGCTGCAGGAAAAAGTAAGTAACAAAAGAAGAAGAGATAAGAAAAAAAAAGATGGCTGGCGCGCGGGATTCAAGAACATTCGATATTGAATGAAAAAAATAATAAAAGATGGCTGAATAGAAATAATAAGAAGTGGAGTGGGGTTTTGTCGGTGAAGCAGTACGGGTCGAATGTGTTAGAAAACGGCGAGTTTTGTGAAAGGCAAATAAATTTAGCAAAAAAAAAGTTTAAATAAAGTAAAGACATTATGAAATAAATACAGTTTATTAGTAACTATTTAATTTACACATTGAAGCACGAATAAACTAGTGAAGACTTAATAAAAGACACGAGAAAGCCATTGATAAATAATGAAGATATTACCACAAGCCTACACGAACTTTTTCAGAGTAAATCTGTCGCAAAAAAAAAGTGGTAAAAGCTGCATTCTGAGACCTCCATAAATTAATCAGCCAAAAATTCCGCCAATTGTTAATAAAAATAAATAAAACCTTATTCCGGTAAGTGAAATTTATTTGCTGGTGGTTAAGCGATGTCTATATGCATTTCATTGTTGCTTTAACAAACCGTCAGCAGACTTCAACCACACATTTTGAACAGTCACAAACCTCTTATCTTATGCTTATTTTTCTTTTGTGATTTTCAAAAATATTAATATTTGTGAATTCTCAAATAGTTTATGAAAGTCTGTGCATAAGATAAGAGGTTTGTGACTGTTCAAAATGTGTGGTTGAAGTCTACTGACGATTTGTTAAAGCAACAATGAAATGCATATAGACATCGCTTAACCACCAGCAAATAAATTTCACTTATAATATAATTATGACAATATGTCGAATAATAAATCTCTTGAAACTTATTCCGGTAAGCTTATAAATCGATACTTAGCTTTTGTGTAGTGTTACATGCCTATCTGCCAAAGACAAACTCCAAACCCACACTTACCAGTTGAAGCAAGTATATAGAATTCAGAACTTTTAAAACCCGCCAAAGGAAAAATCATCATAAAATATACTTACCTTTGGTACGAATTACTTAATAGAAAGTTTGAAAACTGAAAAAGAAAAGAAGAAAATTACTAAAAGGAGATTTATATGCTGAAATAAAATGGTAATAAATAAATTTGAAGTTTGTAACCTGAAAAGACAAGAACCAAGAGTACAAAGCTATACTTACCTGTAATCATAGTACCTAAAAGGACGATTAAAATATACAACTCCAATCTTATGTGCCAGAAGATCTAAAACAGTCAAAAGCGTTTAATATCTGCAAGAGAGAGAGATGTAGTAACGTTGGCGAAGCAAATAAATGGCCAAATCCGATAGCATAAGCCAGTGGTGAGACTCCGCTACCATATAGCGTCAAAAGTGTTCCAGTCATCATCTGCCATCCCACGTAAAGAAGAAGACCCACAAGTGATCGAGTTACCGCAACAATTGAAGCTGAAATAAAAGTGAAGGTATTGTGCCCATTGACCCGAACGAGTACTAATAGACGACAAACGTACGCAAAAGTAAATATATATATTTTATTTTAGAACTCTGTGCTTAGGGAAAACACAAAATTGATATATTTTTATGAATGTGATGGCATTTGATTTTCCTCCACTTTACGCAGTTTTGAGCTCAAACTTTCGTTGTATAGTTAATTAGCCCGGGAGTTTTCTTTTGGCTCAAGAAAGTGTTTGCCTTAATTAAAGAAAATATAGAAAATTAAATATATGGACATAATCGTCCATCAGAGCAATTAATTCGGTTAACCATGGATCGTTTTCGCACTACGTTTACTCTATGTGATAATACGCATCCGCAGAGACGTCGAACAGTGCGCACCGAAGAAACAATTGCCGCTGTAGAGCAAAGTGTTGAAGAGGACCCGAATGAATCGATTCGCCACCGTGCACAGCAATTGGAGCTTTGTCCATCAACTTTATGGAAGATTTTGCGCAAAGATCTTGGCTTGCGACCTTACAAGATCCAGCTTGTGCAAGAATTAAAGCCGCGAGACCATGCAATGCGTCGTGATTTTGGTGTATGGGCCGAAAATGAGATTGATCTCGATGCTGATTTTCATCGCAAAATTTTGTTCAGTGATGAGGCTCATTTTTGGTTGAATGGCTACGTCAACAAGCAAAATTGCCGCATTTGGAGTGAAGAGAATCCACATGAGACCCTTGAGACGCCATTACATCCACAAAAACTGACTGTTTGGTGTGCTCTATGGGCTGGTGGAGTCATTGGGCCATACTTCTTCCGAAATAATGCTGGAGAGTCAGTTACCGTTAATGGTTCCCGAATTGGATGGCATGAATGTGGATGAGTTGTGGTTCCAACAAGACGGCGCTACATGCCACACAGCGCACGTCACAATCGATTTATTGAAGGAAACATTCGATGAGCGCATAATTTCGCGGAATGGACCTGTCAATTGGCCACCAAGATCGTGTGATTTGACACCATTGGATTATTTTCTTTGGGGATATGTAAAGTCGCTCGTCTACGCCAACAAACCAGAAACGTTAGGGGACTTGGAAGCCAACATTCGTGGCGTTATTGCCAACATACGGCCCCATATGCTCGAAAAAGTGGTTGAAAATTGGACCTGTAGAATTGGCTTTATTCGAGCCAGCCGCGGCGGCCACATGCCCGAAATCATATTTAAACGTTAATGGCATAAAATTATCCTTCCAATAAAACCAAATTGATGGACATTAAAACGATTTTCTTGTGTTTTATTTCAATTCGAAGTTCTATACCTCTAAAAAAACACATACACAAAAACATATAAAATTCTATATAAAAAGGAGCTGGGAGTTGGCTCTGTGGGCAATGCTTATTTCTTTTTCATTTATTTGCAGGTAAGGTTCACAGAGGGTCCCGAAAATCATATTAAATAAAAATGGTCATGGTCATCTATCACCAAAAGCTGGTATGAATTTTTTGT
Organism: Nowickia ferox; assembly: GCA_936439885.1. Taxonomy (NCBI): domain Eukaryota; kingdom Metazoa; phylum Arthropoda; class Insecta; order Diptera; family Tachinidae; genus Nowickia; species Nowickia ferox. Next base: position 85,501,120 of record OW387024.1, read on the forward strand.
TTGTTGGTGCAAGTAGCAGTACACCAGATTGGACGGCAAAGAACCACCCCAAGACGGCGAGCCCTAGCCGGTGCATACGCCAGCATACCAGCGCTACCTAACAATCTGGCCACTCAGGCGAGCACACGCGCACTCAACAAAAATGGCGCCCAACGTGGGGCCGCTTTTCAATTTAGATTTCAAATTTATTTATGTTCATTATAATACAAAATAGCCATGCGGCCAATATATAGCTACACTATAGCTGACGTAAGTCCCGATCGAGTCAAATAAAAAATGGCTAATAGCTAAATTAACTTTTTTCCGGCTAAATGGGATGAAAAATGGCTAAATTGGCATCACTGGTCCTAAGCAAAATTAGAAACAATATTTGCACGCCCTCAAGATTATTTTGTTATCAAATTTGGTTTTTTTTACTGAATAGAGAAACCCTTTCTGAGGTTATGCTACTATATGTAGTGAAAGTGCCTTTATTTTTTACACAACGCTTTATCTCGAAAACTAGAGCTGATTGATAAAAATAAAGTGCCGCTTCGCGTTCAGAATTCCAATAATTGAAGAAACAACTTTCATTTCTAGCGAACGAATTTTTTTTTTAAATTTGTAAACATGTGTAATTAATTAATTGATCAGGTATTTGACATTAAATAATAATGAATGGAAAATTTGCGGTTAAGCCACAATAAAAAATGCTAAATTTAGATGCAAAAATGCTATTGTTGCTTTGATATGCTATTTCAGATTAGACGCCTCTAAAATTGTGACTATCTAGAATAACCTGTCTCTTTAGTGTAATATTTAAAATACAAGCTAAAGAATTGTAAAATAACTTCCATTAAAATTTTTATAAATTTGGATATTAATTTTTGTCTGGACTGAAAATTCCTCTAATAAAATTCAAGCAGCAAAAGGCTTAACAACACATAAAAAGAGTTGAAAAATTAATTATTCAATATTGTTTTATAATCTTTACAAGACATTTCGTGATATTTTCGTCTATAAATTCCTTGATATAATAAAAATTACACATCAATCGTCGTGTTAAAGTAATAAAAATGAAAAACACAATTAGGAGACTGTGAATCGAAATGTAAACCCACACACGCATTCACAAAAATGTAAGCACTGGGACCAATAAGAAAATATTTACATACATACATATGTATTTATGTAAGATTGTAATGTATGTACCCTGTAGGAATCATTACTGATTCACTATAGACTTTGCCGCCAGTACTACTGACTAATTATATCCCACACAATGACTTTTCCTATAGACATTTAACATGTGCGTGTCATCAGCAACTACTGGCATTGGTACTACTGATTACATAGTTCTTTTGGGACCATATGAAGACATTGGAAACAGAAAGTCACTAGTACATTTTAGTAATTCTAGTACACACTTTTGATAATGAAATTGCATATTTTGTTCACATTTGGTTATTTTATTAAATAAATTTATAAAAAATGGAACTTATGCATAAAAAAACATACAATAAAGGGAAGTAATTCATTCATTCATTCAGGATATTAGCAGTAAGTAGGGATTTTGTTCATCATTTTGCTTATCATGCTATTAAATAAATATATATGTAAATCAGAAATTGTATGTTTCGCTGAATTAGTAGAGTCAAACACTTGCATATGGATCTAAAAGTGTGACAAATGTTTAACTGATGGCACAAAATCTTCCGCATGGTCAAACAAAATTTCCATAATTGGCACTTGCTTAATTTTAACACTTTCTATTTTTATACAATATGGACTGTTATTTTATTTGTTATTTGTTAAAAACAATATTAATAGACACTCCGTTGACAATGTCACCAAAATAGTCGACAAAAGTGGTGACTTGGGACTCTTATCCCCACGTTTCCTTCAGGGTATGCACGTATGTATGTACGTATCATAGGCTTGCATAGATATACCTGTTTTTATAAGTTTTGCGTATGTATTGGTTCTTGTATGAACATATACATATGTTATTCAGCATTTCTGTTACTAGTTATTAATGCTGATTTTTTTTAAGCAATTATTGTATGGTTGGGCAATGAGCAAATGAGAACAACAAATTTGTTTGTATTCGTTTTTCTAAAACAAATAAGATTCATAAAACTGCTTTTACTATAAGTACCTTATGATGTGTTGAGAAAAAAATACATACATGGCTGATGAAGAAATGAATAAAAGTAAAATTTCACATACATACATACATACAATGCAAATACAAAAAAAAATTAAACACACAATATGTATGTGTAATTACACTCAGAGGAAAGTTCTCTCTCTCTCTATCCTTGTCTGCGCCACAAAAAACCTAACGAACGTGCGCACGAACATATACATATATACATTATGTATTTGTTTCAACAGTGGTTTTTTTTCATATATTTGTATTACAACATGTATTTTTGAGAAAAAACAGATACAAACAGTTCCTGAGCAGCAATACAAGAAGCAGTTATTATCTCTTTCTAATTGTATTGTAATTTGAAAATGCACACCAACACAATAACTCTTATACTATTTCTATCGCTCATACTACAATTATATGGTACATACCATAGTATATTTGTTTTGGCTATACTCATAAGTATACAAATGCAAGCCTTTAGGACTTATGTAGACGGCTAGGAAGACTAGCAAGCATGCAGCCGGTTTAGAGGGAGTGATGGGTGCTTAAGAAAACAACACCTCACAAGACAATAACCAGGCTGTTTGTTGTATTCCTTTATTTTTTATCTATTAGTGGATAGTACTGCATTCACCGAAAAGTGAGAGAAACTGAAGAAAATAATTTCTCTAGAAATAAATTCAAAATAAAATTAAGATTTTTCTCATGTTGAGTGGAATATTTTTTGTATTTTTTTTACATACATACATATTTGCATTTTCCTCTTTTTTTGGCATGTGTTTCTACTGCCAATTTTTTCACTCGCTTCGAAACATTTTCAGTCAATTTCGAAAAACCGGCAAATAGACATCGACCTCAGCACATTGTGTGCTGATTTTTATATCTTATTTTTGTAAAAATAATATCTAAAGAAAAACAAAATATTTATGTATGAATGAATATGTACATACATACATACGTAGATTCATTATTATTATTATAAGTGAAAATAAATCAAAATAAAATAAAAAGTATGTATATTATAGAAAAATTAAAAATATTGTGAAATTTGGGACAAATTTCATTTTGGGTGAAATAGAAAATACCAGAGATATAAACAAAACAGAAAAAAACAAACATTAAAAAGTGCGTCTAACAGAACAAGACTAGAACGTTAAGGCAAGTGAAAAAAGTAGAAATACATGGATACGTACTTAAATATAAGTAATCATGTACATACACACATACATACATACCTATCGCTCATTTATTCAAACAACGTCATAACTCAAAAAACCCATTTTGCCTGAAAACGATTTTGATGTTTTCAATTTACACACAAATTAATGGCAAAAGAAAATTTTATTTTTCTGTTAAGTGTTAAGCAAACAAGATATTTGTAAGAAATTTTTCCACAATAAGAATAGAAAAATTCCATTGAATAAATGAATTTTGGGAATAGACTACTCTGTTTGGTTGGTTGGTTTACGTCGCTGCCTGCTTCACGTAGGCATTCAAGTATAATCTAGATGTTTCTTTTTTGAACGACCACTCCACTCGTCGGTGTCAACCTATGTAGAACCGTATCTAAGTGTACGGATACGGTGATAGGTACTAGATCCAACCCGCCACGTTGAGATATCTGATAAGGCCACTCAACTCAATCTCAGATAAATCTGAAACTAAAACTTTTTGTCTCGAGAGATGCAAAGCTGGTCATCCGCAAAGAAAGTGGACGATTGTCTCTTCTTTAGTTTCTTCTCGACAACTTCGGCAGAACTCCCTATCTTTCTAGTATGTCTGCTGACCTTCCATTGCCCCGTCATGACTGCGATGAGCTTCGAGATGTTCCTACAGTTCCAAAATTTCTTAGCCAAAATGTCTTAGCAAACTTGCACGTGACTATATTGCGCCATCTGCATTCAGCCTTATAGAGATAGTGCTTGAATATACCGCTTCTAATAGTACCAAACGGTATGGCTACCGATTCGGCATTGGAAGCATTCATAGCAGAGCCAGCTCGTCCGACCGTTCGATATCTAAAAAGCTACCCAGATTGGTGAGGTTAATCTGATCAGCCAGTCTAGATAACAAACTTTTGCACTACGAACTAGAATAGAGGAAGTGGTATGAGATCTTAGAGATAGAAGAGCTGCTTGGTTGTCGACAAAGATACAGACTTTACCCTGTACCTTCCTATCAATCGGCACTCTTGCCGCTTTCCTTACCTCCGAAATTTCAGCCTGAAATACAGTGGCTTCGTTAAGGAGACGAAAGGAGAATTCTATGCTGAAAAGACTACAGAGTCGACACCGAAAACCATTATTGATCCATCAGTGTTTATTCTGACGTCATATTCTCTTACTATTGTGCCTCCCTTCCATTCCCGCCTGGATGGAATCAGAACTTTAAACACCTCTGAACCTCTTTCAAAGAGGTTTGTTTTAGTAAATACCTATAAAAAGCATGTGTCTTTTAATGTTCAAAAAACCCATAGTCCCGAATAATTCCTGAATCTCGAAAAATTTCGGGATCCCGAAAAATCCTGAAATCCCGGGATTTAATTTTTTCCCAATTGGCATCCCTATTTCCTATCCTCTTAAATATTAATAAATATTCTGTCAATAATGCTACCATACTTTCAATAAATTTCATACAGTTTGTAAACAAAACTACAAAGCAAGGTGTATCTAACCTGATACGAGTATGTGCTGTATGTGCTTTGTAGCTGAAGAATGACAAAAACTTTTTGTTTTGGATTTTTTATAGCTATTTTGGTATAACAAATCCTTATGCAGTCACCTTTATAATTACACCATGGTGACTGCGTAAGGAAGAACCGAAGAATATCAAAGCACAAAAGTAATTGTACCAAAACGCAATCACCTGTATAATTGCACCATGGATCATTTAATATTAATTTTTGTTATTTTTGACAAACTGAAGAAATTAACAAACAAACAAATAATAATCCCTCCTCTAAACGACGTTTTTCTTTGCTGAAATGTTATTATTTTCTCACCTTAACGTTATTTGCGGCTGTTTGAACAATAAATGGCCATATAAAAATGCTTCGTGTGACCACAATCAAATTCTCTTAGGTTTTGGAAACATTTTATTGATATACATACGTACATACCTTAAAAATAACTAATGAAAAACATATTCTTTTTCATTTCAGTTTATTTTCCTTGAGGCAATAAATTAAGAAGGTGTTCATAAGACAACATTGTTTCTGTTTTACAACAACAGAAGCAGCAATAATAATAGCAACAAAATGGCCATACTTCTTGTGCACTTGAGACGTTTGATACTCTTGGTAAGCATCGTTTACTTGACTGGCGTCTTTGTGAGGAAATTGCTGACCGATTCACGTCACGCCTACTTAATGCACATGAATGGTAAGACGTTGTGGGCGAAACACTTGCATTTCCAGTGGTGGGCCTACATTTACACATGTTATGCGTATATCGTGCTGGTGAATTATGTAAACATGAGGCGATTTACAAACATGCTCGAATTTTTTCTCACTTAAGATTTGGAACAAAAAAACTTCATTGATGCTTTTCGCTGTGTCTGTAGAAAAACGGTGTTGCTTAGTGACAGCAATATTGCGATAATAAATTATTAATACGAAAATATTTTTTATGTAAAACAAATTCATACACTTGGATATGTGTGTGTATGTATGTATATATTTAGGTATGAACTAAGGTATCGATTAATTTTTATAATTAGTTGTTTGGTTAACTTAAGGGGAAAAACAAACATTTAAAAATTAATTTAATGTTGATTTCGCAACATCTTTATATGTATGTACGTAAGGAAATGGTATTATATCTGTGTACGCAAATTCTTATTTGCAGAATAGCATGACTCTTACGGCCAGTTAACCCAAGAAAAGGAGAGGAAAATTTCTTTGCAGATCAGACCTTGTCCTTAACTTACAGTTACCTTATCATCAGTTGACATAAAAAAGTATTTTCTTCAAAAGACCCTTAAATCTTAAGTTGAAGAAAATACTTCTTATATGTCAATTGATGATAAGGTATGTCTAAGTTATGGATAAGGTCTGATCTGCAAAGAAATTATCCTCTCAACATATATAGGATTGCTATTAATAGTTTAATGTCCTTAATAGGAACCTGGGAGCTTACTCTGTAATTTCAACTGAAAGAAAATCCTTTCGAATTTGGATGTAGTAGTTTGTTTCCACCGGCATGATTTCGATTTGAGCAAATCATGCTAATTTAGACATGATTTAAATATGGCTAAATCACTCAAAGTAGTTGATTTATTTTAAATTTTTGTCGAAATTACTATTTTTCGAACAGGATTTATCTATGTAACCCTGCGTTGCTTTTTAAATTACAAACACCGTCCCTGGGTCATCCATCTATAGTGCACAGAGAAAAACCTGCCTAATAGAATCAAGAAGATTTTCTCTATGAAACGTTTTTAGGCTAAAGGGTATCCCAGCAGAAAGAAGCGACGATTTTTCCATAGAGATTATTATTTTTATGTGGTAAATCTTATTAATTTTATCAAGAAGAAAACCACATAAAATCAAAAAGAAATCTTGTTATTCACACTTTTTTTTTACTAAATTTCCGTTATTTTTGACACCAAAAAAACAATCCATAGAGAAAAACTTTTTGATTCTATTAGGTTTTCTTATAAATTTTAAACTATAGGGATTTCTTTTTGATTTTATTAGGTTGCCTTATTGATTTTTTCAAAATGGTTTTCCTTATTGATTTCATTAGGTTGCCTTATTGATTTTTTCAAAAAGGTATTCCTTATTATTTTAATTAGGTTCCTATATGATAATGTGTGTTTGTACAATAATTTCAATGCTTATTCAGGCTGCCTGTTAGCATATTGGTTAAAGTGCTTGTCTATCAGTCAGAAGGTTGCTGGTTCAATACTTGTCTCCCCTCAAGTAATAATATGTATGTATGGTGAGTTAATTAAGAATATAATATGTATGTATGTATGTTTAAACCCCCCAAACCAAATGTTTCGATTTTTTCTGAAGGCAGACTTGTCGTACCGAAATCGTTAAGACTTTTCGGTAGTTTGTCTAAACTCAGACTTTTCGTAACGAATTCGTTAAGGCATTTCGGTAGTTTCTCTGATCAATCTTTTTAATACAAATTTTTTAATCATTAAAACTTTGATTTATAAGTTGTGTTTTAAATAAATGTAATAAATAAAAAAGAATTGTAAAAAAATATTAAAAAATGTATGTATGCAATAAATTGTATTTTATGCTAATTATTTCGACAAAAGCAACAACATAACGGTGAAGCGGTACTATGCTCTATATACAGGGTGTTTTTTTAGAGGTATAGAACTTCAAATTGAAATAAAACACAAGAAAATCGTTTTAATGTCCATCAATTTGGCTTTATTGGAAGGATAATTTTATGCCATTAACGTTTAAATATGATTTTGGGCATGTGGCCGCCGCGGCTGGCTCGAATAAAGCCAATTCTACAGGTCCAATTTTCAACCACTTTTTCGAGCATATGGGGCCGTATGTTGGCAATAACGCCACGAATGTTGGCTTCCAAGTCCCCTAACGTTTCTGGTTTGTTGGCGTAGACGAGCGACTTCACATATCCCCAAAGAAAATAATCCAATGGTGTCAAATCACACGATCTTGGTGGCCAATTGACCGGTTAACCGAATTAATTGCTCTGGTGGACGATTATGTCGACCATAAAATGGACGGAGCTTGCGGTAAACTTCGCGAACTGAACCATTATTTTCGAAATAAATTTGCACGATTTGCAAGCATTGTTCTTTTGTCAACCTGTTCATGATGAAATGGCAAACGAAACTAAATATTAATCACTTGACAGCTGACAAAATGGCCGCCAGTTAAAAAAGTGATGCCAACTTAAAGTTCTATACCTCAATAAAAAACACCCAATACAAAAAGAAATCGCATGTCGTTGCGAATTCGTATCGAGTTCTTACCGACATGTTACGATTTCGTAACTACATATCGTTACGAAGTCGTGTTAACAATTTCATACAAAAATCGTTACGATATCGGTAATATTTGGGATTTTGTCGACTAGTCGTTACTAATTCTTTACGAATTTGGAGCATTTGGTTTTGTGGGAATAAATAACATCTACACATATTACATACATACATATTTGGTATAGAATTTAAATGAAAATACATAAGTACAAAGAATAAAGACATAAAAAATTTATTTAAATTTATTTAAATTTTTTATTAGGTCGCCTAATAAAAACAAGAAGGAAACCTTTTTGAAAAAATCAATTAGATAACCTAATAAAAACTACAATATTTCTTCTTGAGTTTTTCAAAAAGGTTTTGCTTATTAAATTAATAAGATTTCCTTATTAAAAAAAGCCATAGAGATATCTTATTAATTTTGTTCTATTTTATAAGGTATTTTTATTAGGCACTGTTTTCTCTGTGTGATTGAGAATTTCGAAAAACGGATTTAATGAATATATAATTAACTTTAAATGTCAACTACATATGGATAAAATTCAATTACAGTTGCTGCCCACCTTATAAAGTAAGTGAATAAATTTACTACGAAAAGTCAAACACCAATCACTCACAAGCTCGGTGGAAATACTTCGAAGTAATTTACTTAAATCTACTTGATTTAAAGTAGAAGCATACTATTTATAATTAACATACAAATTCGAAAATATATTCTTCGATTTTAGTTTTTTTTTCAATCAATACTGATTCACTATTGACTTTGTCGCCAGTACTACTGACTAATTATACCCCACACAATGCTTTTTCCTATAGACATTTAACATGTGCTTGTCATCAGCAACTACTGACATTGGTACTACTGATTACATAGTTCTTTTGGGACCACATGAAGACATTGGGAACATATAGTCACTAGTACATTTTAGTAATTCTAGTATACACTTTTGATAATGAAATTATATATTTTGTTTACATTTTGGTATTTTATTAAACAAATTTAAAAAAAAATGGAACTTATGCATAAAAAGCATACAATAACAGGAACTTAGTCATTCATTCGTCCAGTATATTACCAGCAAGTAGGGATTTTGTTTGTCATTTCTATTAAATAAATATATATAAATTGTATGTTCCGCTAAATCAGTAAAGTCAAACACTTACGTATGGATCTGAAGGTATGACAAACGAAGAAAAATTTCCATAATTGGCACCTTTCACTTAAAATTGCATAATTTTCACATTTCCTATTTTTACACAATATGGATTTTTATTTTATTTGATTTTTGTAACTTCTTTTTGTGTATATGTTTCAATTATTGTTCAATACATTTATATTAAGCTTTCAATTTGATTCCTTTAACTTATTTTTATAAACACTTAAAGTTTGCTTGACATCACTTTTATTTTCAACAAACCAACAAAAAAAGAAGAAGAACGGAGTTGTGTGTATCTGAAAAAATGTTTTCTACGCATTAAAAACAATATTAATAGACACTACGTTGACAATGTCACCAAAATAGTCGACAAAAGTGGTGACTTGCGGACTTTTAACCCCACGTTTCATTCAGGGTACATATATAAGAATGTATATTATACATACATATTTCTTGTAATTAGCATTAATTAAGTCACATTAAAAATCAGAAAAATTAACGTCTGGCTGATACATTAGCCAGAAAAGCTAAGGACATACCACAATTTTTTATTTATTTTATTTATTCAGTTCAAGTCTATGGAGTTTGCATTACATACAAAATACATTGCACGTTATTTAGAAATAAAACATACATACATTTAAATATCGCAAACTAAATCAGTCACAACTCCAAATTATCAAAAAGGCAGTCGTTATTTCTGAGAACAATTTATTTAAATTGACGAATCGAAAGAAAGCTGTAAGGAATCAGTTGTTTGCAAAATCAACTCGAATGTCATTCAGTACATATTTTTTTGCCAAATCAAAACTTTGCTTCTAACGAAACTTTATTTTAGATTCATTAAAAACAAATAAAATTTAGAGAAATGTATGAAATCTTTATTTTGAGTTGGTAGGACGATCTGTGTATGTATATAATTCAATGTTTAAAGATGATTTCAGGTAAATTGACCGCGGATATGTCTGAAATGATTCATACACTGGCTCCAAGTTTGGAATAATTTCTCCATCATATCGCCGATATTTCACGAATAAATTCTTTTATATTGTCTTCCAGTGCGTCAACCGTTGCGGAATTGTCCCTATATACATTAGCCTTAACCCTTAACATAGCCCCCCCCCACACAGGTCTTCCATGTTGATTTAAAAAAAGTAACAGAGGCCCAATTGCTGCGAATGGCGCCGAATCGATAATTCACGGTCATCAAGAGCACTGGCAGATACAGCTGCGATATTTTCCTCTGTGCACACTCTACTTGTGCGTGTTGGTGGTGCGAAATTTAATCACAGGATTCCGAATAGCCGCCTCAGAAGGTCGCCCAAACTGACCATAAAATGGAAGAAGTGCACGGATGCACTTTCTTAACCGATCATGAATTATGACGATAAAGTTTAATGATCTGCAAGCGATGCTCATTACAAATGAGTTCATGGTTAAATTAAAGACCAAACTAAATATGTTAACAGTAACATCCCTGCAAGAAGACTCCCAGTCAAATGACCGGTCATTTGACCGACAGTGGTGATGGATTTGTCTATCTAAGTTTCTATCAGTTTGTTAAGAGCAATGTGGAACAAGTGATGTAAACTTTTGTGTACGTGTGATTTTGCATCTTTGTCTAACTAATTAAAAATATCTACTATGGAACATATATATCTGACGTGCTTACTCTGCCGTATTTTTACTTATCATTAATGATGCATGCGGTAGTCACGTCTGACTGATCACACTTGATGTATATAACCGGCATAGCAAACTAGTCAAACCTGCATAATAATGTTAATAAACACAATTTTTACACTGTTTTATTTGTTTTTTATTACAAAATAATAGAGATATACATAAGTTAAATATTTAAAGACATAAAAACAAGAAAAAACACAAAAAAACGTTGGTGTCATCTATCCTCTTCACGCTTTTTTCAATCTCCAACACGCCTTAATTTTTATAAATATCTAAAATTTGGAAAAAAAAAATATATATGTATATTTAATTAAACTTTGGGGATTTCTTTTATTCACTATTTTTTCTACTTAACTTTTTTAACACTTCCATAAATTTTATTTTCAAGGACCGAACGAATTGTACATTTTACAATAAAATGCAATGTTTTAAAATATTTGGCATGTGTACATTAGATGTTACACTCTTACATGTATGTTAGAGTAGAGCAACTAGAGAAATTGACTGTCACTGTTGATTTCAATATAAAATTGTTGTAAATGTGTTAGTGAAAAAATGACGTTTGTATTAGTTTCAGTCATTCATTTCTTGGAGGGATGACACATGAAAACAGCTGAGTTGTCAAGTGCAGTGTTGCCAAAAAAAGTTGCTAAAAAAATCACTCTTTACGTGAGTTTTTAGTGAAATGGAATATGAGAAATGATGATTGTGTATTTGTATACACAATTGTATAAAATTATTGATTTATCTTTGGTAAATGCATTTTTAAGTATCACTATTCATTTACAAACTTATGTTCAAAAATTGTACTTGAAAAGAGAATCATACACAGAAAAAATTATTGTTGAGTTTTTTCAATTAATTGATTGCTTAGAAAAGGTTGTGCCTTTGATTCGTATTTTAATTAAGTATATGTTTATTTAAATTGAATTTAGTCCTCTATCAAAAAAGTGCTATCAACAGATTTCAACTCAAATAATTATAAAATGCTAATTGTATATTATTTGTACGTAAATAATATAAACTTAGTGTTTATGTGTATAAATCGAGCATTCTTTTAGAGTATGTGCCACATTGTCTAGAAAAAATATATTTTCAATTAAAATACTCAATTAATGTTTTTATTGGTTTTGATATTTTATATGCGAATGAAAATATATAATTTAAAAGTTTTTTTTTAATTCTTATTCATTTTGCGCACTCAGCCATACAAAATATTTTGTCATTAGAGAATACAAACGAGTGTTTGTTGTAAAAAGTGTGTGAGTTTTTTCGGTTTTTCTCTTGTTTCTCAACAGTTAGTAGAGAAAGTTAGTATAATAACGGTATTCGGTGTTTTAAGTAAATTGTCTTGTTTAAGTGTTCATAAATGCAGAATACCGCAGCTTTCATTTCGGTGGTATAGGTATTTTGTTGATGGATTTGAAAGGAAATCTACATTATTTTTATATAGTTTACGCTTACGCAAGACTATTTGCATCAAACACCGCCACTGTAGTTTTGTGTATCATTCAAACTTGAAATGCAATGTGATGCATTAATTAGTGGTTGGGTACAATAAAGAAATATTTCCATTTTTGAAAATTTGATATGACATCTCTTTTTTTATATATTCGTCATATTGGATTTTTTTAAATATATTAATTATTATTTTAAATTAATATTTTAAAAATTTTAATTAGTTTTTCAATTGAAACTTTTAGAATATTTCAATTACTTTTTTAATTGAGTACTTTAAAACATATCGATTTAATTTTAATTGAATCTTTCAAGAATGAGCAATTAAATTTTTAGTTAATGTAATATTACTTTAATTGAAAAAAATGAAATAAAATGCAACTGAAATGGATGAGATAAAACCACAATTACCGTGATTGGTTGAAAACTAATTAAGTCTATAATTGAAAGTTGAATTTTTTATATTTAACCATGTTCTTACTTTTTTCTATGAACATTTTAAGAAACAACGATCCGCACTTGACGTAAATAGTTAGTCCCATGCCACAGATCCATAAAAAATTATTGATCGAACCAGGTAATGGAAGGAATCAACTTGTGGGAGAAATTCAGAATTCCTGGCATAAAGCTCACTTATTCGTCATATACATACTCGCAGGCCTAAAACAGCAACTTCGGTCGGACATTACCAAGAACAATGAATACCAAGCATTTCGTGCAGTATCCGAAGACAGGGTGAAAATTACTTCATTTAATTTCAAATGAAATTTCAAAATACTTCAGAATTTAAATTGTAATAAATCAGCAAATCGTTGGGTATCGTATATGATAATTTGTTTCCCAGTTAACGTTGACAAAATTTGCAGATTTATCTGTATTTCGCAGTTTTTTGAGCTCTTGAGCAGTCTTCCAGTTTTTTGTTAAAAAAATCAGTTTTTTTAAATGATCAGCTTTTACACATTTTTGCTTTAGATTTTTTACTTTACTCACCTATTTTATTTAATACCCCTCAATTTTAGTCCGAAGTCAGTATGATCAAGTTTTAGGCGGTATACTAATTTTACATCATTGCAGATAAATCGGTTGATGGCTTTGCTTATGCTTTATAAAGCGTTTATAAAGATCGCCAGGGCAAAAGCTTACATTTACTATTAAAAGCTTGGCAGAGCGCCACCAAGGTTTCAAGCTCCGACTATCATTAGGAGGTGGTGGAATTCACTAGAATCGTTCGCATTTGAGACTTGCTGATCGAAAGCTTTTCAATGGAAAACATGCTGCATATGAAAGCTTTTTTAGGCGGTATTAAAATTTAAATCCAAATATCAAATTATTTATGTTTTTATTTTAATTTGTGGGTGTGTATGTGTGTGTGTGTGTATGTTTGCTATTTATATTCATTGTTGATCTCATCAACAAAAGGAATCTACTTTATGATAAAAATAAATCTAAAATGTCATTTTGTCCAAAAATAACTAAAAATATAATATTTTTACAAAAGAAAAAAAAACTATAATACATAATAATATATACTTTTTTAATTCAAAAATATTTCGTTAAGGTTCTATAAAATATGTGTCCATGTATGTATGAATAATGAGGCCAAAAATAAACTGATGATTAAACGTGCGAACGTGTGCTTGTTGCTTTAAGAAAAACATTTAATTTTTTACATTGAGAGCTAGTTTTTAACATAAAGATAAACTCTACTTGACAGTTAACTGTAGTATAAACTTAAAATAATGTTTTTCAGATAAAGGTTATCTAGTTAATAATCTAGGTTTAACCGAGCAACATTGCTCAGTTAAACTCAAGTTAGAACTGTCAAATAATAAATATAAAAATATTTCGCAATTGAAAAAAGAAGTTTTACTGGAAAGTTTAATAAATAAATACATACATTCATACATAAATAAAATGGATGTTTCTTATGACGACGAAGATTTTAGTGATTATGAAACCAGAATAACGTGAAAAATAAGAGACAACAACACATCCAAATCATTTTTATGTGTATAATGAATTGGAATTCTTGCAAACATTTCGTTTAACAAAGTGTCTGTGTATGATGATTTTAGAATTAATTGAAAAGAAAGTCTATTTCGTTGGACTTAAAATTTGATCTTTTTTGGTTTTATTTTTGGAGCGTCACTATTTTTTATGTCCAAATTATTTATTTTTTAATTGTGCAAAAATTCAGAATTCAGTTATTGAAGTTTTTTTTAAATAAATTTAAAGAATTGTCACATCGCATTTCAAGTGTTGCCCTATTTACATAAAATATTTTCAAGAATGCCACATCTAAATTGAAAACAAAGTATGGCATTTCTAGCTAAATTGACAAATATTAATCCATCACTGAAAAACAGCATGGGCGGTTAAGCCCCGTTTAAATTTGTTTCTTGGTTATGTTAAACTAAGTTTAACTAATTAGTAAGAAACTAGCCCTGAATTTAATAAATGTGTATTAAATTCAAATCTTATTAAAATATTAATTTTATCATAAAATTTCGCATTTCTTTAATACATCTTGCTCGAATAAGATTTTTATAAATGTAGGCGATATATTTTTTTTGCATTAAATTTTAAATGACACTTATAAATTTGCCAAATTTAAAAAAAAAAAAAAAATAACAGAAAAATTTATTGAAAAGTTTTTATGCAAATATTTGTAATTCAACAATATTTATTAAATTTGTAATCAAGAAAAATTTTTAAGTGCCACCATAAATATTTAAATTTATTTTTAATGTTCTCATTAAAAATTTTAAATGTTTATGTTCTCTATTTAGTTGAAAAGGTCTCGAAATTTTTGTGATATTTTTGGACATTTGTACCATGGACGTTATCGCGTGTCAAAAGCAAACTATACAGCTGAGAGTATGAATGTAGCAGTAGTGAAATTCATGTGTAATGGAGTTGTATTACTTACATAATAGGATGATTATAGATTTCAGTAGAATGTTAGTATCAGCATTGCCATTTTGCTTAGATACTTTTACAAAAAAAGACCACAGAGCTAACTATGCCCACTGGGATCCATTAATAAGAATTTGTTCTGATTTTAAAAAGTATTATAAATTTATTGATTATGCTCAATGCTTTAATTCCATTATATGTAATATTATTGGGTTTCTTAATAATTAATCTTGTTTGTTAAAACATTTTGTTATGGTCTGTAACGATCACGAATTCATAGACTAAAATAAATAAATAAGCATCATGTGCTATATATATACCAAAAAAAGGGACTATAGGAATAAAAAAGAGGGAGGGGAATCAGCTCCTTTTCTTTTATTTACAAAGTTGATAACGTATGCTTACCTTTTTTGGAAGGTATGCCGAGTTAAAGGTAAGTTTTGTTTATTTCAGGGGGGTTTCTTACTTTGCAGCATCTATGAGGGGAGTATAAGCGTTTGCTATAGTTTTTCATTTAATTTAAAAACAAAATCTTCATATTAATTCTAATAATTTCGTAGGTGTTTTAACACATTCCTCTGTTTACTTTGCAGCATTTTAAGTGTTTGTATTTTTTTTTAGCGAAATATTTCTAGAAACTTATGCGATGTTATTTTTAATTTGACTTTTTACATGTAAATTGCAATTTGGACATTTAAATCTCAACGAATTATAAATTTATAATAAGAAATTTAGATAATTGAGGCGAATATCTAAAATTATATTTTTCATTGAGATATTAACATTAACAAAGTTATACAAAGATAAACGCATATGCATTCATGTGTGCAACATGATGAATAAGTATGTACAACGCATGTACCTAGAGACTTCGATAACAATAAAGAAATAAATCATATTAACTGAATGTACATTGTGTGTAAGTAAAATCAGCATTACAGATCGTAAATTCTAGCCATGGAGAGATATGTAAATTGGTGCACATATCTTTTGAAAGCAACATTTGGGTGAGGAAAGTACACTCAGGTTTCTACAATCACCTCTAAATGCGCTCAAAATATTCACCTTTTTTATGCTGCCAGTATCGCACTTTCGACACCCTTGGATTACCTATTTTGTTTGAGGTTACTTTATGACGTTTCTTCATGCGAACAAACCTGTAATATTAAAGGACTTGGTGTCGAAACTTGTACTAAATATCGCTGAGCTACGGACTCAAAGTCTTAAAATAGTGACAGTAAATTGGACTCCGTGAAGGTGTTATAATGAAGCCAGTCGCCTTTTTTTTTAACTAAAGAATCTGAAAAGATTATTTCAACTCAAATTTTAAAACTTAACAAAGAAATCATACAAAAAGTTTCATAAAAACGTAAAAATTAGAAATAAATGTTGTTCGATTAGAATCGAAAGTATTATATAATTATCAAATAATTTTTCAATGCTTAGCCATGTTACAAAATACAGCGCGAACAAATCATGCTGATTTATCTAACCAATTTCAGTTGTTAATTTTATACCCTGCAGAAAATTTGCTGACAATTGATCCAAAATGGGAGTGTTACCAAAAGTTACGTATTCACCATTTTCGTGATGTATGGTCTTAATCTTTAGTCAATTTAATTGGGACTAGTTCTAGTGTTATAGTAAACGGCACTGAACAAGTTCTATGTGGTTGTATCTATGACCTATCAAATAGTATAAATACGAGGGTGGATCATTAACTCAGTGACTTTTTGAAGAAATACAGTTTTTTTTTGCAAAACAAAAGTTTATTTTTCAACATAATCTCCTTTTAACTCAATACACTTAGTCCACCGTTTCTCCAGTTTTTGTATCCCTTCCAAAAAATAGGATTTTACGAGATCCTTAAAATAGGCATTTGTTTGGTCAATAATTTCATCGTTGGAGCTAAATCTCTTTCCACCGAGCCATTTCTTTAGGTTTGGAAATAGGAAGTCGTCACTAGGGGCTAAATCCGGAGAATATGGCGGATGAGGTACCAATTCGTACCCCAATTCATAGAGTTTTGCCATTGAGACTGCACACGTGTGCACCCGTGCATTATCCTGATGAAAAATAATTTTTTCTGGGCCATATGGGGTCGTTTTCTTTTTAAATCCTCATTAAATCGGTTTAATAAGTTGGCATAATATTAGCCGTTTATTGTTTTTCCCTTTTGAAGGTAATCGATGTGGATTATCCCGCGTGCATCCCAAAAAACTGTTGCCATCACCTTATTGGCCTTCGGAGCAGGTTCACCCGGAGACTGCTGCTTGGTCTTCGGAGTACAGTAATGGATCCATGTTTATTCCACAGTTACAAAACGCCGCACAAACTCATTCGGATTGCGGTTAAACAACCCCAAATAATCCTTTGAAGTTGTCACACGTTTACGTTTATGGTCAGTTGAGAGCAAACGCGGCACGCATCTTGTACACAACTTTCTTAAACCCAGCTGATCACTTAAAATCGAAACCACACTGCCATATGAAATGCTTATAGCATCAACAATCTCACGAAATTTTACTCTTCGATCGGCCAACACCATATTGTAGATTTTTTCGATATTTTCTGGTGTACTGACCTCAATTGGCCGTCCAGAATGTTCAGCGTTACTTGTACTTGTGCGACCACAACGAAAGTCAGTAAATAATTTTTTTACCATTGAAATCGATGCTGCAGAGTCCCCATATATTTATTGAGCTTTTCTTTGGTTTGATTGACGGTTTTTTTTCGCAAAAAATAATGTGTAATGAGCACTCGAAATTCACTTTTTTTCATTTTTAGAAAAATACACGACAACACTTGCCCAAAACTTGACAGTAGACTATTAACAGATGGTATTTGATGGGAACAGTGTTTCATTTCATATAACTACGAGGGAAGTTCGAAAAGTCACGGACTTATTGATCCTCTTATACTGTTAATTGTTCCCTCCAATGACACCGCCAAGCCACTTTGGAACCAGCCCCGGAACTATACTTAGATATTAACCTGAGCTTAACTGGTGTTTATACTTTTGAAATATGAGTGCCACTATGGTCGAGTGGATAGCGTGAAAGCCTGCCATGCCTGAGGTTGTCAGTTCGAATCCCAAAAAAATCTTTGCTTTAAAATAAAACAATAAAACATTAAATAAAGTATATCTGCCTTATTCATAAAAAATAATTCAGCTTTATTAAATTGTTGTTGCTATATCTATCAACAAAATTTGCATTTGGTATTTAGTTTTCAATGCAAATTTTTGTTATTACTCACATAAAAAAGCTACATAATTTAAATTCAAATGTAATAACATCGGCTCTATGGTACTCGTACATCAAAAACTCAAACTTACTTACATCGTGATTTAAGTATACCACAAGTGACTGAAGAAATTGAAAAATATGCAGGCAAATATTTAACAAAACTCAAGTCACGTCCTAATCCTCTTACTCGTAATATCTTGGAGTTTACTGGACACATTCGTTTAAAAAAAGGGATACGCAACACTCCAGATGAACCTGCTTGAAAATATTATTATTATTTTTTTTTTTTTTTTTTTTTTTTTTTTGCTTATGTCCGACTCTGATTGGGCCTAATAATTATATTTAGATTTACTGCCTTAATCATAAAAAATATTTCAGGTTTATTAAGCTCTTATTTGACATATTTCTATGGGAAATTTGTCAAATAAACTTGTAATAAACCTATATTATTTTTTATGAATTAGACCATTAATATTTAAATACTTATTGTAGTTATTCTACAAAAAATAATTACATGCATTAAAACCAAACAACTTACATAAAATAAACGGTTCGAATAACAAACTTTTTTTTTAGTTAAAAAGCATTTTTCGAAACTCTTTTGATCTCAATTATTTCTCCATGCCTTTTCATTTACAAATAAAAAAATTATTTTAAACAATTTCATTTAAAACTTCAAAATGTAAGTTCAGTCTAATTTAGGAGCAAGTTTCTTTTACTTTTTAGATTGAACTTTTTCTGTACACTGTCTATCATTTTTTTGTGATGACAACTTTGATTTTCTCTTGAATTAAAAACTCTAAGACATTTTGGCTATTTATCATTCAAAACACAATTTATGTAAATTTTGTTACAAAGTATGAAAGCAATAAAATACTTGAAGTTAAGTACACGAATAAACATGATGCACAGTGTGTTCGTCTTTGGTTATAGTCTTATGTTTATTCTAATATGTATGTATGTATATATCTACGAACTTTATGTTAGGTGACAGTTTTTGAAAAATTGTGCTGATGTCAGTTAAAATATGTTTATAACACATCACGTTTTCAAAACTGCATTTTAAATAATATCGATATTGATATTTTTCCTATCGGTATTTTCGATATTTTAAAACTATCGATAGTGCTATCGATAGTATCCTAGCACTAACAAAGCCTATATGACTTCTTAGACGTAGATCTATCTATATTCTAAATTTAATTAAAATCGCCCATCGCCCTCCTGGTCCTACTTTAAAAAAACGTGACTAGTCTTGTGTCAGTTCCAATTTCTGCGGGATTTTTAATAAAATGAAACGTCATAATTACAGTCACTGTTGCAAACACCTGATTGTATATTCATTATCCTGCTTTTTATTTGATTGTATGTTTTTAACAAATTCAGGAAGCTTAAACCAATTAATAAATCTGCCAAATCCATTGATATTTGTATAAAACTGTTTATGTTTTATTTTAGAAAAAAATTAAGCAATTGAACAAAAAAACACAATCATTATATTTACATTGTGTTTGTTTGTTTGGCGTAGAGCACGTTTTTAAATATCGCTGGTTTAATATGCAAAGGCTCTCAGTACGCTTTTTTAAAAAGTTTAGACTTTAATGCAGTAATATACAATAAGTAAAAATATATCGATTACAAAAAAATTACAATTATCTCGTTTTTTGTTGTTGTGTTGTAGTGATGAGCAAAAGCGCTTTGTCCAATTTATCCCAAGAAAAAGCTCTAAGTCCCTATAAAAAGTACAGTTTAACCAATTCTGTCAAAGTGTTCATTCACATGTATGTATTAAAAAAATCGACTAACTGTTTAATAATAATTAATGTCCACTCATTTTTTTTTAATATCAACGTGTCAGCAGTTTGATTGTTTTTGTCTTTTTTTGTGATCGATATATTTTTACTCATTTTATATTACTGCATTAAAATTTAAATTAAAAAAAACGTACTTAGGGCATTTGCATGTTAAGCCAGCGATATGCTACAAGTACACAAACGTTATAAGAATATTTCAATGTAAATTTTTTTAAATTTTTGATTTACCATAGTAGATATTTGATTTAAAAACATCAGTAATGTTTTTTCGTGAAGAATCACATGACTTAAAAAATCTGGAATCTGGAGAAAACAAATGTAAGTTTTCAATTTATTTAAAAAAAATTTATAAATTTTTTCTTCACGAGTCATATTCTTAGTGACACATAAATTTTTTTTACTAGAAATTCCTCCTCTGCAAGCTAAATGGACTTTTCAGAAATTATGTACTTCGCGTCCACTGTGTTGAAAAAAAAATACTTGAAGGAAAAAATTATTAATTGTTGTTCTTTTTGTTTTATTTTCTCGTTTTTAATTAAAAAAACTAAACATAAAAATACAAAAGCAAAAGAAAACGAGCGATAACAAGAAAATAAATTTCAAATGTAAAAGTAAAATAAATATATATATATAAAAATTTGAAATGTGAAAATCACCTAAAGCATTAAGTGTGGACTATGAGCGTTAAACAAGTAGGGCATCCCAAAGCATTTTCAGAATATTTCATTCACAAAAGCGGAACGGATTTCTATTGCAAATATTGTCAATCAGTATTACGGTTGTGGACTTCAATTTGAACTTCCACATTGTTGCTCTAGATTACGCAATACGAAAACAATTTTTCTTCAATCTATTCAAAAATTCTGAAAATGAGGTAATCAAGATGTATATTTTTAATTAACATTTTTAAAAAGAAGAAGTTACGGATTTTAACCTGATTTTCGAAAAGTTTCCATCAGATTTCGACGTTTTGAGGTTATGGAAATCTATTCTGAAAATTTTTACGGTGATGTCTGCACGGATGTATGTGGATGTATTTGTATTCATTGTCTTGAGATAATGAACCGACTCGGTGTTGTAGATTTTAAAAATCTGCACAGAGAAATGCCAGTGTTTCCCTCGGCTAAAAAATCTACTTTCATTTTTTTCTCTTCTTTAGAAAATCGCATTATTAAATAAAAATATTTCATTCAATAAAAATTTCAAATACTGAACTTTTAAGAAATTATTCTTGATTAATTTTCGAAAAAATATTTTTCGGAAAAGATCATTTTATTTTTCAAATAAAGTTTACATCTGGCACACATGTGACCAAAAAAGCGTAACCACTAATTACAAATGAAAAACTGTTTGATTCGGACATGTATTTATGAAGTTAAACAAACAGTTTCATACATAACTAATAGACAATTTTGTAGAATCCAACATGATTCTAAACTGTTTAAATAAATAAATACATGTCTGAATCAAACAGGTTTTCATTAGTAATTTTTGGTCACATGTGTGCCAAATGTACACTCGGCCTAAGTCGATCGCAACATGAATTTACACATATCAGATGGCCTCAAAATTCTAGGTTAATCTTTTTATCTCTCGTAATTTTAATTAAGCCTACATGTAAATTTTGTTGACATTGAAAGTATACATTTTTCAAAGCAAATAGAGGCAAGTACGTAATTGCCGATCGAATTCAAAATCGAGTCAGATTTTAGAGTCAAACTGCAAATTTTATTAAATTTGATTTATTCATTGGAGGGACATGGTCGACGAATATTTTCGAAAAAGGACTTTAATTTAATAACTGCAAAAACCCTTACCGATATCAGCAACTTCGGTCGGTCAACTGGTCCAAGAATGTCGTTATAAAAATTAAAAAAAAAATATGTTTAAAATAACTGTTAAAATTCTAATCAAACCGGTTTTCTCCGCTAAGTTACATTTTTGAACTCAAAAAGCGGGAAATTCCAGGGATGATGTTTGTTCACGATGTTCCACTTTGACGCATTTATTATGAAGAGCTTATCAGCCCAATTATGAATAACAATTCCTCGGGAGTATTTTCCCTTTTCCCATTCCTCCTATTATGAATTAAAATTTTCCAGTGAAAAAAACTCCTTGGGAAAAAAGTAGGTATTCTAAGTTTTTTAAAGTTTTCCCCTTAAAACTTTTTAAGGGAACTAATGCAAAAACTTAAAAATCAAATTAATAAGAAAATGGTATAAGCACATATTTAAGAAAACGGTTTAATTGAGCACTGGAATTTTATATTTCCCTCTTGTTTTAAGCATTTTTATTCACATATGGACTTCAAAAACATGAACTACTGCTGCCAGGTAAATGGAAGATTTATTTTTCTCTAATATCCAGACCGATAAGAACATTTTTATAAAATTTACAAAATCCTTTGTACATTAGGAATTTTATCTATTCGTATTTGCATCTGGTTACGCTGTTTATTTTATTTTTTATTTAAGCAAAACAGATGTTTACATTAATACTGTTTCTTATTGGCAATGAAAACATGAAACATTTTTATTAAATTTATATTACTGAACTCTTGAGTTAGCGCCATGGTACAATAATATAGATGCCCGCAAATCTACAATAAATGTTCAACAAAGAAAACAACCGGACTTATTTGCTGTTTTGTGATAAGAACTGTCAAAAACCGGCATAAAATAGAAAACAAGTAACATGTACTTGCATTTTATCTTGTATTTATTTGCAAGGCTTGTTTGTATAATTATAACTTAAATAGTTATTGTGCGCGTGTATTATAAAGTATAACAGTTGACAGATCACATCACGAAACAATTTGACTCTTCGAGAATACCTATATAATTGAACCATGGCACTGTAGGTCAAATCACCACTTTTTCTGTGCGAAATTAAAAAGAAACAGTTTCATAAGTGAGAATAACTTTATTAACAAAAAAAAAAAAATTTAACCCTTTAAGGACCAAGTTAACCCATTAATACGAGGGCGGGTCAATAAAAAAAACCTTAACCGACACATTTTTTGGACCTCGTTGTTTGACGATCGTAAATAATCGATTTTGGTCAAATAATCAAATTCGAAAATTATGTCGCTTAAGCTTTTTTTTTTGCGGTTATGGCACGATATGATGATTTGCATTCTACAAGAAATTATGAAGATGATATTGTATTGAAACAAACTGGAATTTGTCGTCGTCATTTTTGACAGCGACTTGAAATAAAACGTAATTAAAAATGAAAAACGGTAAGATTTTAAATTAGTGGAATAAGCAGAATAAATTCTGGCTTGTGGTGGGGTTAAATTTTAAAGAACAATATCATTATTAAACGCAATATTGTATCGCATTTTTCCCCGAAATTAATATTTAGTTGTTCAGTAAAATGGTTTGTGAACATAATTGTCTCACGGCCTAGACGGTATTGAATCTTATATAAGCTGTAAGCAACGTGACATTGACTGCTGCGATAGTCCTAAAGTACAGTTTTGGCCAATTTCATGTTGGTATCCACCTTGTTCAAGCAGTTGAAATTGCTGTGGATCTCCGTTAACTTTCAGCTTATGTTGAATAGCCTTTAAAACATATAACGACTTTTTCTTAGTCGAAAGGAAATTTTGTACAAACCTGAAGGAAAACAATTTTTACATGTCTAAGAACATTTTCCTCAACATATTTATTTTCTTACCTGCGGTCTTTTAAAGAGTGTATATCGGATCTTTCTCTTAACCATCTAACAGGAAAGATTTTTCGATTTCAATTTTTGAGTGGTACATTACAAATATTTTCGCTTCAAAATAAATAAAACTGTCCTTATACTACATTTTTCCACATTTATTTTACTTCCCTATCATATTCTAATATTCTAACAAATCTTTCCTTAGTTGTGACCTATCAAGTGCAAAAAGTCAACAAATTAGCATCACAAATTATTACTAAAAAATACATGTAGAATAGAGCTATCAAAATTTTACTGTGAGTAGTTAATATATTCCCAGTAAAAAATGTTCATGTTTATTGAAGCAATAAGGCAATAAAGCGCATCATAACTCGCTTTAAAATATGAGCTACTTAGAAGCAGTGAACATATATGAAGCAATCTATAGAAAAAAAATGTGATTTAACAGCACCACAACAATGCAGGTTTTAAAGCCAAAAATTTTGCTAATATAATCTTGAAAAGCGCTTGTTTACATAAGTAAATACGTTTATATTAATAATGATCCTTTAAAGAGCGCTTGAGATAACTGCTTTATTTGCATGTTTTAATAGATTCGAAAAAGCGCTTTTGTGAGCAAAAAATGTAGTACTCCAAACCGGGATCTCTTCATACAAAAATCAGCGGCGATATCAGCAGGTTTGTCAGCTCTACTTTTACTCTCTCATAGTAAAAACCTGCTTTATTTGAAACAATTTTTTTTACTGGGTTATAATTGAGTTTTGTGATGCTTTGGAAATAAAAAAAATTAAAAATTATGCTTTTGAAACGAAATAGTGATGGTCGTCTCAAGACGGACTTGCCGGTTTGTGTGTACAAAAATATCAACCTCTTTTTCATTGCTTTCACCTTTGACACGTATATGAAAACATTATAACTGGCTTATTGTTGTGTTATCAGATGGATCTTACTAAACCTACTTATAAGAAAAGTATAAACTTGGATTAAATGTCTGATGAACAACTCCTCGAACTCAAGAGATAATAGATGTCATGTTATCATAGCGATGACAGTGTTGAGGATCCCACTTATGTTTTCGATAATATCGAGACCAAAATATTGCCAGATAATGCAGAACCGACCATAGCAGAATGCGTTCAAAATATGGCTGTAGCTGAGACCACGGATGCATTTATAGATGCAACAAATTTCTCACTGAATTTTAGCACAATGAACATACCATCGGTTTATTTAACTTTCGTTGTAGGTGCAGCAGCATTTGAAACCACAGCAAAAGCATCCTTCAAACGCAAAAGAGCCCGATGAAGCTATCGGACCATCAATGAAGCTATCAAAAGTTCAACCTAATCCTGGAGGTTTTTTGTGGATGCATGACTCTATTAGGCTTGTCTGAAAAGTATTAATTTTCTCTGTTTGTTTACAGCTCTGAATGCAATATCAAAAGCTTCAAAAGCACTCCCCAAACTAGTATGATATAAGCTTTTGATGTGTTTACACGTGAGGCTATTCGTCACCTCCATTCATTCTAAACACCAATGTAACTGTTACTTTTTATGGATGAAATTATTAAACTGATCGCTGTTGTGCTACTCGTTTAACAGGGTCGTTTTACTCTTCATACCATAACTCTACAGAATCCATAATTTTTCTTAACTTTCCTTTTTGAAATGATGTTCTTTTCATATTTTGACATTTCATTACTGTCCATCTTCGCCACCTTGAGTTTTGTAATGTCAGTGTTGCCTAGGGTATTCATTTAATCGGGATTTTGCTTTAATCGGTTAATCGCTCGATTAATTAATCGAGGTTTTGGCTTTAACGATTAATAATCGGTTAATTTCAATATTAACCGATTAACCGGTTAATAAAGTTTTTTTTTCATAAATAAAGTAATTTCAACAAATAAAAGTGCTTATATTATTCATTAATTTGAGTTATTTAGTAAAAACAAAATAAAGAAAAGAATTTTTAAACTAAATCAAACAAAAAAAATCATAAATATGTATTCATTAAATAAATATTAACAAAATATTAACTCAAAAACTTGAGGTCTTTATATGAGTTAATTCAATAGTTTAAAGAGATCTTCAGAAAAATAATTTTGTTTAAATGTTTAGTATTTAAGCGATTTTCTTCTTTAGTTTTGATAAAACTTGACTTCTAAAGGTACGGTAACATTGGGGAAACATTTGGATCAAATATGTTTGCCTGTGTTTGCCGAAAATTTTTTCAAATACATAAAAGTTTTATTTTCTGGTCACACTAGCAGCATTTATTTGTGCTCTTTTATTAGTTCAAACACCAGAAAACTATTATTTGAGCAAACATGTTTTCCCTATGGTCACATTGAAAAACTACTTGCTACAAAAATATATTTGTTCAAACTGTCAAAAAACATAAAATTATTTTCCCGCAAATTATTTAAGAATTAAATGGAAAATATTGAAGATTTAATTTTATTGGCTGTGGAGCAGCTCCTATATTGGTATTAGAGGAAGAAATGAAAAAGAAAAAGAAAATACAATGGGTGCGAAAGTGGGTTCAACGTCGGAAGGAGTACGGCTGTTGTGCAAAACTTTTATTGGAGTTACGAAACGAAACTCCAGCACTTTATAAAAACTTTTTAAGAATGAACGGAAATGATTTCGATAATTTGGCAAGTGTAACTTTGGAATAAATCTCATATCAGATAATAGTTCTTATAATTCCTTTGCAGCTAAACTTAGTGGAACCACTAATAGCAAAACAAACAACAAGGCTTCGTAAACTTACTAACAGTTTCATAAAAGCAAAGTCTAATATTCTTAAAAATTCGCGAAAACTGTGAAGAAGCAGAATACTTTCAAAAACTCGCTCCCATCGCGCAAAACATTCGCGAAAAGTTGTTAAATCCTAAACAAACAATATTATTTATTAGAAATCGCCAAAACTGTTAAAACTAAAATAAACTCGAAAAGAACGCGAAAAAATCGCATATTCGGAAAAAATTTCTAAATGCATTGAAGAAATTACTTGCACTGCAAGGAATATCAAAACCTTAGAAAATTAGATAAATCGCGAAAAAAAATTGCTAACATGGCGGAAATTACAATGTCTAGTAAAGGTTTTTGTTTAATTTTGAAGTCATCGTTAAATCGATCGACTTATTTCTATGGACAGCAAGATGAATAAATTTGAAGCATTAATTTTCTTCTCAACAACAAATTTCTCAATATACAGAAGTAAAGTTGTATATATATGAAGCACAAAAAGCTACTTTTTAGAAATAAATTATGAAAAGTGGCTTATGTGGCACAAAACAGTATTTTTTTCTTTCAATAAAGTAATATTAACTTCTAACTTTATTCATGAAAATTCACAAAACTTTACACATTTCTTTCAAACATATGCCGGAAGCAATGGTGAAAATAAAAAATAATTCTTTAGGGTATACTTTGAGAAAACTTCATCTAAACCTTCTTTGTCGTTTTTCTCCATTCCGACTTTTTGGCATATGCTCCAAACCAATAATGGGCTGACGATATATATGTATTTATATTCTAAGATTTGCTCTATAATATTTTATATTAATTTCATATTATTTGCGATTTTTTTCTCAAGTTCTAGCTTTTTAATAGGCAACATTTCTGACGACAGCTTTTATTTGCCATTGTTTGTTCTTACAGAAACTTTGTAAGATGAAATAATTGTTTGCTGAAAAACTACATTAGACACATTTTTATTTGCCGTCAAATTATTTTGTTTGCCAGATAACAGCTGTTTTGTTGTTTGCCGCTAATAATTATTTTATGGTCACATTACATACAGCAAGCTAATATTTGATGTTTGCTTTCAAATGTTTCCGCAATGTGACCGCACCTTAAGTATAAAATAATTGAATTCGTCTCTCATTAAATCAATCCTTAACTAAATCGTTGGCAACATTACTATTGGCTTTTATTAAATTATTAAATAAAAACTTAATAATTCCCATCAATTAGAGTAGTAGAGTCTTTACTAAAATCTTTTATAGCCACGTACAAAGACTCTGAAGTTTCACTGAAAATACTTCTTTGTTTTGTTTGTAAACACATAACTTAGTATGTATATGAGACGATACAAATAATTAAACACACAAAGAATACGACAATAATACAAAATATGAAAAATTTCTCTTACGTCGGTTAATCGACTGAAATTAACCGGTTTAATCGTTAATCGAAAAAAGCCAATTTTAAATTAACCGATCAGTTAATCGGGTAGAAATTAACCGGATGAATACCCTAGTGTTGCCTCTTTTTCAAAAAAAAATAATGGGGACGGTTTTGCGAAAGTAGATACCAATAATACAGATAATCAAACTGGCATCTTATCGCATTTATAGGCTTTACAGTACATGCATATAGCGAAATTAGACTCTTTTGTGGTGCATCCTAATGCAATATACATACATACATACATACATCCCATATGCCTTTATTTGTACACTTCACTTCACACCCCAGATGTATTTAAGTGTCGTTTTAGTGAAACAAGCGATTCTGTTCTTGCTATGCTCACCCATACATACTTATGCAAATTATGTATGAAAATTCTTACATATAAATATATTTATGTATCTAATGGCCCCACGATCATTATCTTGTAAATATGTACAGGGTGTCCGCCGGGAAGGTATACTACTTTGCTTGTTTATAATTTTTTATTCAATTGGCATATATACGGCGGCGTAAATGCTCTTGTGGAAGAAGCTCTTGTGTCAACTGAATCTTATATGGAAACAAATGCAAATCCTTGTGCAAAATTGTGGCCAAAGTCTTTCTTGGAACACCAAGCTCCTGAGCACTGCGTCGAATTGAGGTTGATGGATTGTTTTGAACACTTTCTTGTTGTGGTCCATGCTTAGGCCAATCACCTACAGACCCTCTTTCTTCGAAATCATTCAACACGATAAATAGTGCGTTTTGTTGGCACGTTGTTTCTCAAAACAATTTTACGTAACTTTCTCGTCGTCACAGTAGTCGATGACTGATTTTGATAAAATGTTTTAACGATTACAACACGTTTCCATAATAAATTTGCCATGTGTCTATTTCACGACTGTCAAATATGAACTGTCAAGACTAAAGGCCCAACTATTATAATATGAATAAGCTGGCTTAAGTTAATGTCAGAATTGAACGATAAGTCTGTCAAATGCTTAAACATTTCAGAGGTGACCTTTAGGTGGCCATAATGGACTTACATGAACTTAAGCACTCCTTAGCCATAGCTGCACATCTAGGTATTGTTCATAATTTTGCATTAATTTTGTTTCTTCTCATAACTCCTAAATGATGCAATTCAATCTAATTAATTTGTTATAATGTGCTTATCTATTAAAAATTCACAACTAATTATATATATCTATCAATTTATTACATGTTTTATTTGCTTTGTCTACTAAAAATTACAACAGTGAATATGCATAAGCAAACACATGTGTATGGGTGCGTTCAGTTTGGCACTTTACTTAAGCAAACGACATTTGACGAGACTTGACGAAAAGTTTCATTAAGTACATTATAGTTGCACACATACGTATTGTATGTAATCGCCCATTTGCTTAAGTTTGCTTATTCATATTATAGTTTGGCCTTAATGTTTGCCCAAATGGTGGCAAAACAAAGTAGTATACCTTCCCGGCGGACACCCTGTACTTATGTACGATTGCGTGCAACTGTGGTCGTACTGAGGTGTATTTCATTTAGTTGTTGGTGTTCGTGTATCAAAAGTAAATTTTTTTTATGTAAATCATAACAATTTTGACCCAATTTTTGGAAGCGTTGTACAAAAATATTCATATGTACATAAGTATTTGTACATATTCACATACATATGTACATATATTCGATATTTTTAGAATGATGCTGAAGAATGCACACACGAAAAGGAAATGTCAAATGAAAAATTTCTTATTTTAATTATTTCAAAAAATTTTTAATGAAAATTTTGATCTTTACTTGATTTTAAGGGAAATAAACACACTTTTAACGAAAAAAAACCTGACCTGAGGAAACATACAATAAGTGTTGCAACATGTTGAAAATTAATCAATTAATTTAATATTTATGGATTAGTAATGAGGAAAATGTATCTGTTATGCATATGTAAATACATATGTAAGTATGTATGTATGTATGTATGTACATACATATGTATGTATGTGCTTTCAGTTTCTCTCCAAGTAACATCTGGTATAAGAGTACGAGTAGTTTGATTGCAATCAAGTACATATGTATGTATGTATGTATAAAATTGTTTGAAACAAAATTTGTTTGGGATACCTAAAATAGAAGTTTATCTCTAGTTAATAATTTTGCTTAAATTCCCAGCGGATAAAGGCAATGAATAAGAAACGAGAAGGTAATGCAAAGCATGTTTAATTTTTCATTCCGGAATTCATTCCTGCTAACACAAAACATGCAATGCATGCATTATTTTTATGAATGAATGAATGCTATAATTCGTTTTTATAATGAATAGTATAATTCATTGCATTATATTACTTATGCATTCATAATTAATTATACCTATGTACATATAATTATTTATTCATTAATTAATAGAATCAATATTTGTTATTTTGTATATTGATTTCAATCTTCTCCAATGCATAATTTTTAAATACAATTTTTGTAAAAGTTATGTATAAAATTTTGAATTCCATTGAAGTTCAATGATTGAACTGCTTTGACATGCCGTGGGTTGGTTATTGGTTTGCTGCAGCCATAATGTATTTTGAAAATACTGTGCCGCAAACCAATAACCAACCGACGATGCGTTGAAACACAAGCAGCGTCTTCTCATAAAAAATAAAAGTTTGTAGGTGTCGTAAATGAAGCAAGAAATAACGGATTTCTCTTTTTTAACAATAAAATGCATGACACAAGCAAAGTAAATTTATATCAAGTATATGCAACTACTCAGGTGATTAATTTTTTTCTCGTTTCGTGGCAATGCATGAATGTCAAAAGTTGTTTACAATTTGCGTACGCCATTTTGTTTTGTTTTGCTTTGTTATACACAATTGGGTATACTGACAACGTATGTGAAAAAGTTTAAATAAATTTTTACTTAAAAAATGTGTTACAAAACATTTAAAAATAATTATATTTAATTATTAAGGTACATATGTATCTTTTATTATACTTATTTCACATATTAAAGGTTTATCAATTAATAAATTTACTTTGGTTTTGTCTATCCATACATTTTCTTTTTGTTGTATGCAGATCTGGGACTATTGCATTAAATAAGCAAATGCATTGACCATTTTCCCACAATAAACCAAATCAATGCAAATGCAAATTTATTACATTAGCACTAACTTTAATAATATTAGTGCAATTTTTCTTGCATTTTGCTAAAATCCCTTCAAAGTAATTCATCAACATGGCATTGTTATTTTTAGTGCACTATTTTTTGCACCACTAAACACATTATGAATAGTATTATTGCATTATCAGTGGAACATATAGTGCAAAATATAACGTAAATGTGTACATACATAAAAACATACGTACATACATAAATATGTAAATTTTTTCCTATGTACATATCGTCATCTAAGAGGAAAAATCATATCACGACGTTTTTTATAATTTTTCGAGAGAAAGACAAAACTTGATGAAATTGTTCCAAGCGGTAGTATTTTTCGCTTATAAAATCACCATTTTTTAAGATATAACTTTACAATAAACGAAAACCTAAGTTCTGATCTTTTTTCAATTGCACGGTTTTTCATATAAGCTCGAGATGCAACGTACCTGAAGTATGAAACTTTTGAATTTTTTTCAATTGGTTCTGAAATCTAGTTTGTATTTATATTGACAGTTTTTTTTTTCGTTAATTTGTATGTACGTACTTATAAAAGTGCCCTCAATGAACTTTAGTGTATTTTATATTTTTTATTTGTGCTATCTCCTAAAAATATTTTCACGTTTTATTAAATTTTACTGTGTTCAATATGTGATAATATTGCAATAATATTGCATTACTTCATGATGTGCTTAGTGGCAACACAAAATTAGTGTATTTTTTGTCATGCGATTATCTGCTAATGCAATATTAATCCCTTACTTTTAAGAGATTTTATTTAAGTGCAAAAAATAGTGCACTACAAGCATCAAATTTAAATTTGCACTAAAATTTTTGTTTTTTAATCAGTGCTTATGGTTGCATCCATCTGTTTTTGACATTCATCCATTATTCTTACACAAGCAAATCGCCTGTTGTTTTTGTACTTTCTTAGTTGTTGTAGACCTGCATATACTTTATATAAATATGCTTTGGACACAAGCATCGTATACATGTGCATGAAGCTCTCAAAATACACGTACATTCCCAGCAAAAAAATTTGCTTACTAAAATGCAAAAAGTGTATGTACTCTCCAGTCGTAAGTACTTACAATTCGACTGAATAAACCATTATTTTTGTTTGAAAAGTTCAAAAAGTATGCGGTACCCTATACTTTTTGCCTACAAACATCCAAAAGTTATTAGATTACTGATTGCTTAAAAGTAATCAAAATTTAATGGATTTTTTTGCTTACAAATATGCAAAGTTTTTTAAATTACTTTTTGCCTTAAAGCATTCAAAAGTTAATTGGCAATTTTTTCCAATAAAAATAAATAGAATATTGTAACAAAATTATAAAACTTGAACCTTTTTTGGGATTGTTAAAAATTATAATTTTACAAAGAAAGTATGTGAATATGTTTATTGAAAAATATACGAAAATAATTAAATTTTGTAATAAAAATTATAGTAAACCAAAGTTATTTTATTGTGAAAATTTGGCTTGTTTCTATGGTTAAGCAATTGTCTATATGCATTTCATTCCCGCTTTTGGAACTCATCAGTAGACTTCAACCCAAAAAATTTTTGAATTTAGCTAGCAAACTTCGTATGTTTATAGAAAGACAAAAAATAAATAAATAAAGACTTTCA
The DNA here is from genome assembly GCA_936439885.1 of Nowickia ferox. Lineage (NCBI taxonomy): Eukaryota > Metazoa > Arthropoda > Insecta > Diptera > Tachinidae > Nowickia > Nowickia ferox. The sequence goes on from OW387024.1 coordinate 85,534,152, forward strand.
AATAAATATGCTTCGGTATTTCATGTATGAAAATAAATGTTTTATTTTTCTTTTTTGCTTTTTAATACTTTTATTGTTGCCCAATGTGGCAGCTAATGGTAAAAAAGGTGTTGGAAAATAAAATATATGCTCAATCGAATAAAGATTTTTGTTTGAGACTTTCAAACTTATTATGTTTGTATATTGTGATTCTCAATATAGTATTACTATAAACATACGAAGTGTGCTGGCTAAATTCAAAAATTTTTTGGGTTGAAGTCTACTGATGATTGCTTAACCATAAAAACAACCCAAATTTTTAAATTAAATAAATAAAGACTTTATGTCAAATAAATATACTTCGGTATTTCATGTTTGTTATTTTATTGTTTTAGAAGCTCATTTTCACGATCAATAAATTTTTCTCTATATATATTTCATTATTAAATGGAAAGTACTACAATAAGTACTTTCACGTAATGATATAAATAAGTTGTTATTTTATCCATTACAGGACAGTCATTATAATACGCATAAAATAATTAGATAAATAAGTACCACTCATTACTTTGTAAGCCATTAAAAGAGTACTTACTACCCATTACTAAATCTTGAAATTTTTTTGCTGGGTTGCATTGCATTAATATCATTTTGTTACAAGCTAAGTGCAACCCAATTGTCAAACTACATACAAAAACTTTTTACGTAAAGAATTTGGCAGTTCTTTGCGTAAGCTACTGTTTTGAGTAGATTATCTTGTTATGTTTTTCTTGCATATAAGTATGCATGTGCAAAAATTTATATTTTGCTTCGAGCATCGTCGGTGTGACTCATATAGACAAAATTTCACTAATATTATTTAATGAAGGTCATGCGTTTTGACCGTGAATAATGCGCTTAAAGCAAGCCACAGACGTTGCGAACGTTGGTACAACATGAGCAGGTTGTGTATGAGATTGTAAAGTGTGTGGGCTCGTCGTATGAAGTTGTGTCTTGCTCGGTTGTACGAAAGATTAAGGAGGTTTGCTTTTTGGCAAGTTGTAAAGACAGGTTGTAAAATTTAAGATTGTGTTGTACAACTTCATTTCATTTTGTTTTTATTTTCGTTGTGGTCACATAAAAAACGTGGCTGACGTTTTAAAATTTTCGTCGAAAGTGGAAAATTCAAGAGAAAAAATGACAAAAGGTCACTTGGAACTCCGACTGCTATCCACATACCTATAATTTTTTAGTCCTTTGGCTACTTTTCTTTAAGTGTTTTCAACATTTTGTTGCTAGAATATGTTTCTGTTATGACCAAATGCTTTTTTTTCTGTCCTTTTTACGTTTTTCTTCTTCGTTTTGCACGAAAAATTTCATGTTTAATTAAAAAATATTCATGCAATGTACTAAAGTTATTCTCGTTCTGGTATAGTTTCTTATACACTGAACCAAAAAAGCATTCTTAAAACAAGAATCTTGCGTTTTTGTTTTAAAAATGCTGCATTTTTAAAAATAATTTTTAAAATATGAATGTTTCTTATAATATTAATATACAACATTGTTATTTTTATAACGAAATAGTTCTAAAACAAAAATGTGCGCTTTCATTTTAAAAATTTCAAAAACTATAATGTTTTCTTATTAAAATAAAAATTATAATTTTTGAAATCATAATAAAAAAGAAAATGTATTTTTAAACATTCTAAAAACAAAAATATTTTATTATTATATCAATAATTTTAATTTTTTTAAATAAAGAATATATTTTCCCCCGAGTAACATTTTATATTTGTGTCGTGTTGAGAAAAAAAAGAATTAATCTGTTATTATGACCAAGTGTATATTAATGTCCATTATCTTGTATGATCCTTGCGCACAAAATCTTAAAATTATTGCGAAATTTAAAAAAAAAATGGTGTTCATAACATAATAGCGACATTTTTTGTTGAATGCTCGTCATAACGCAAATGAAAATTCGTTCGATTAGCGCTTTGGACTACAGTCGAAGACCGAAAATTTTTCATAATAAGGGCATTTTGATTCCAAACAAAATTAACATTTTTAATTTTAATACGAACCATCCGTAATTTCAAAATTCTCTTTTATTAATTTAAAACGTTTCATTCTTAATTTAAGAAGTCTCCATTATTAATTCAAAACATTTAATTTTTTATATAAAAATAATTAGTTTTAAAACAAAAATGCTTCATTATTACTTCAAGAATATTTCATTCTTAATTCAAAAACATAAGTTCTTAATTTGAGTATGTTCAACTTTATATCAAGGTTGTTGTTTCTTAAAACAAAAATAATAATTTTTCATTCCAAAATAGTTTTAATTTTTAAGCAAAGAATGAAAATTTTTAAAATAACACAAAACAAACTTAGTTCTATTTCATAAAGGTTTCGTTTTTAAAATCAAAATGTTTCTTCTTGATTTTAAAACTTTATTTTTTGGGTGTACATACAATATACATACATATGTATGATATATAAATATATGCATACATATTAGTGATCAGTAATGAGTAGTGAAAAAGTGAGTAGAGTTGAATCATGACTTATAATTTCTTGTACTTATGCGCACTCATACTTATTGGAATGTTGTCCAACTTCATATTAGAGTTGTGTCCAACAGCTCTTTTGAACTAAAATGAGCTGTTGGACACAAGTCCGGTCAAAAATATCAATGTAAATTAAATGGGTTTGAAATAATTTTTGATTCGAACGCTCTCAAAATAGTTCAAAAAGAGCTGTTGGCAACAACTCTACTTCGAATATGAAGTGACTCTCAAGTGTCAAGTGATTTCGACTCTCCTTAAAAATACTCATTATGAGGTTACAAATGTGTTTCTTTATACACTTTATACCAGTTGTAGTTGTAGTTGTACTGTATGGATGAGTTGAGTGAGCTGAATCAATGTAGGTAGTATAACTGCCAGTTTATAGAAGCCATGTAAAAATTCTCGTCTGCATATTTATATTGAAAACAAAAACAAAGCACTCACAATTTGTTTTTGATTTCAATATAAATAGACAGACGAGAATTTTTACATGGCTTCTATAAACTGGCAGTAAGTATTTTTCTGAAATTAGAAATCAAATTGAGGTGACTTATGAGTGTGAGTGTGATATAAGTATGATGTCGTCGTCACATTCATATTTATTACTTATAAATCAATCTTATCGTGAGTGTGCGTAAGTCAGAGTACTTGAGTTTAAACGATATCTACTCATTTAGATTTAAAATTTCATGAGTCAGTAAGAAAAGCGAAAAAACGATGCATTTCCGATCACTGATATATATGTATAACTTGTTAAGCCCAGTTTCTAAATACAGCATGTAATTTGGCGTGTAACGAAAAAACTATTTTGTTTTTCCACATCATCATATCTCGCGTATCCCCAAACTTATGCAGATTGATTTTGCGCAGGCATTAAACATTTTTAGTTCATTTGTTTTTGATATTTTTGGATGATTACTTTATTTTAACCAAGTGGATGAAGTAACTATCTTAGAAATTGAAAGCTTATTGTACAAATGCTTTTTAAACGATAGGTTGTAACACAAATTTACTGCAAGATATAAGTAAAGGGTGTTTTTTATTGAGGTATAGAACTTTAAGTTGGCATCACTTTTTTAACTGGCGGCCATTTTGTCAGCTGTCAAGTGATTAATATTTAGTTTGGTTTGCCATTTCATCATAAACAGGTTGACAAAAGAACAACGCTTGCAAATCGTGCAAATTTATTTCGAAAATAATGGTTCAGTTCGCGAAGTTTACCGCAAGCTCCGTCCATTTTATGGTCGACATAATCGTCCATCAGAGCAATTAATTCGGTTAACCATGGATCGTTTTCGCACTACGTTTACTCTATGTGATAATACGCATCCGCTGAAGTCGCTCGTCTACGCCAACAAACCAGAAACGTTAGGGGACTTGGAAGCCAACATTCGTGGCGTTATTGCCAACATACGGCCCCATATGCTCGAAAAAGTGGTTGAAAATTGGACCTGTAGAATTGGCTTTATTCGAGCCAGCCGCGGCGGCCACATGCCCGAAATCATATTTAAACGTTAATGGCATAAAATTATCCTTCCAATAAAGCCAAATTGATGGACATTAAAACGATTTTCTTGTGTTTTATTTCAATTCGAAGTTCTATACCTCTAAAAAAAACACCCTATACATATGTAAGTATGTATATAACTAGGGAAAGGATTTTCATGTAAATACATGTTTTCTGTCGTTGGTCGTAGTTCAACGTAAATAAAATATCTTTGCGAATCAACAAATTTGCGACAAAATGGCATCGGTTTGTTAGTGCATACTTTTGCATATTTTAAAATAAATACATATGCAAAAATATATTTCCCTATAAATGTATATTTTTAATAAATTTTTTATTTTTTCATACTATAAAACAAATTTCGGTGTATATTATTTATGTATTTTTGCAATTCTTACGACTGAGTTAGAACAAAAAAGAGGAAAACGAAAACAATTTCAACTGGGATGAAAACTCAGTTCATTTGAAAAATTCAATAAGAAAAAAAGTACAAAAACATGGGATAAAAGCACTCTTAAATTCAAACATGTTTGTGTAATTTTTTTTGGGTGTTCTTTATCGGCTCCGTATTAACTTCATGTGGATAGAAAGTGTTTTTGAAAGCTCCTTTGCATGTTGCAGCCTTTAAAGAAAAGTATTCAGGTATTTGAATTCCCCCACAGCCTCTAGTAACTAGATGGGGAGCGTGGTTGGATGCTGTCGAATATTATATTTATGTATATTAACAAAGTTAATGAAATTTTAAATTTAAAAAAAAAAACTTAAGCACTAAAATTATATTTGTGCACCCAGAGCAGAGAATGGCTTTTGTGTTGACACTATAGCCCAATTAGATGGTTTTGATTATTTAACAGCTCAAGTTGAATTAATTGAAATTAAAAATAAATTAGATAAAGTTATATAAAAAAATATGGACTTAAAAAATGCAACATATTGCATCAATATTTTATAGTTCAAACACCTGAAATTTAGAAACTGAATATTCAACAAACGAACTAGCATCATTTAAATATGCACATTGAAAAATGAAATGAATATAAACTAAAATAATAATAAAAATTTTATTTTCAATAGCTTTTTTTCCCAAAACCACTGTGTGTGGTGTCAGTTGATGTAGATTTCTGCTTTATATACGCAACTTTTATTGCAAGTGGAATATGTGAATTGTTTTGATTAATCGTATTACAATTTGCTGAAACGGTTTATTGAAAACTTCCTACACCACTTACCCCTAGTTTTTAACTTAATATTTAAGTACGTAATTAGCTAATTTTTATGTAAATTTAAGTTCTATTTAAATACGATTTTATTTTTTTAATCTTTAATTAAAGTTCTTATTAAATTACGTTGAAAGTATGGCAACACTACAAAATTTCCCAGTATTATGGAAGGCTTTTCAAACAGCCTACCAAAAAAATCCTGTTTTGGAAGCACAAACAACTGAGGGAAGCAATACTTGCTTAATTGATAACAAAAGCTTGAAATAATGTTTCTGAAAAGCAAAGTAGAAAATTATCACCGAAAACTTTCCCAACCAGTAACTTTTGCGTCTGAGAATTACTTCTGTGAATCGCTTTAGCAAAGCAAAAAATGAATGGCTTTTTGACAGCCGAATGTATTGCTTCTCGCTGGCTCATCTCGAACTTCCGCAACAGCAAGTGATTCTGTAGCATTGTCTCCCTTACAAAAACGTAATGTATATTTTATATATTTATGAAAATTAAACAAAATTCTTTTTAATACGACCACATGATGTTCATGTGTATGTTTTCAATAAACACACACACACGCAAAAACATGTGTTACGCTCATAAAACTTAAATCGAATTTAAATACACAATATTGGGCATTTAAGTCTTATTTAAATATGCACTTAAAAACACAATTTTGTATTTAAATAGAACTTAAAAATAATGTAAAAAGAAAATCATCTGCAATTGAATTATTGGATAAATAACTTTTTAGTGAAAAATTCTCTATTGAACACATATTGAATCAATTTGTCATTTCCATTGACCTTATAATAAAAAATTTTTATTTTCATTTTATATCAGTTACGTGGCCATATTTTTCGAAAGAATACCTGCAAAGAAGCAAAACAAACATAAGACTTATTACAAAATAATTATTAATATTATGTTAAATTCGTGTGCATAAAATGTTCGTTAGGTGAGGGTGACCACGCCCAAGTTGTTTTAAATTAATTTTTATAGCATCAGAAACATGTTGTATATCAAGACGATGTATAAACTTTTACTGTTATTGTCGCTCTCTTCTATATGGCACCACTGTGCGATACCACGTTGTAAAATATTGAAATTCACTTTAAATATTCAATGAATTAGATCAAGCAGAAATTTTAACACAAAATTAATAGATATTTTTTTTTTTTTTTGAAAATATTCGAGAACAAATTTATTTTTATGAATTTATGTAGTATGTGCGTATAAAATTAAATACTCGTAAACTATTAAATTTTATTCTTAATTATTTTTATTCAAATCTCTATAGAAAGTAAACAAATCATCAAGCCTACGTGTCCGGCTATTTTTAGAAGAATTTTGAAAATCATACACAAACACAATATATTAAACGAAAAAATTAAGAAAATTAAATAAAATTTATTAGACAACAAAATACAAAAATTATGCAAAAAACTTATTTTTAAAAATATGAAACATTACACATTCCAAAAAAAAACCTCTAAATATTTATCCATCCAAAGCGAATGAGGTGAAACAGTGAGCCATAATAATAAATGATGGCTAATTCAAGAAAATCCAACGATAACAGCCAAATGTTTTAACGGAAAATAAAACCTAAAGCACACACATAAAAACGAATTTTCACGAAAAATTATGCACTCCGAGAGTTGGAAGAACGGGTATTAAAAAAAAATATAAGAATTTTCGATAATTTTTCTACTGCATAGACTTGTTGCTCTTTGCTGTATTAATATTTTTACATAAATAAGTAGGTATGTATGTATGTATGTGTCTATTAGTGTTGTTAATTATTCGTGTTTTATATGTAGACAGTCGTAAGGAATAAAATACAAGTTGTTCGTTCGACGATATAATTTATTCTGACTTATTCTTCAAAGCTACATATATATATATATATATATATATATATATATATATATATATACTTAAGCTTGGTGTGTATAAAGAGTAGTCATGTATTATATATAAGACAGAAAAGGACAAAAGGTTAATCTAAACGTAATATATATAGATCGAGTAGGGCTGCCAACTAATGGGAAGCACACACTGTGAGTACATGAATACAAGTGAAATAGGTTACTACAATTCGGCCATTCTGACCACGAAATCCCCTGATCTCGGTTCTATGCACCTGACGATCCACTGCCCCGGAACCACTGACGAATATTGCCAACCGCCCATACACCCTTGTAAGTGTTGCGAGACACTTGAAAACCCTCAACCCTCCAACAGGTATCTATCAGTACGTAAAACCTTTGACACCCTATAAGGATCTCTAAACCTCGGAATAAGCTTACGGGATACACCAAAGGAATCAAAGTTCTTGACCATCACGTATTATAGGTCTGCAATGCCGTCTGTTTTGCAGAAGCCACTTCCCTAACTTTCGCGTAATCAACCCGTCTCTCGTCACCTAATTCGTCCAACAAAGTTTCCCTCAATGAATTCATAACACCACCCCTTTGTCCAACACCAAACAACATAACACTTCGGTGGTTCCCTATAGTCCTATGTACGGTATTATTCAGGGAATGTTCAACCCTATCCAATACTGTATCCCAATATATATTATCCTCTGGACGTACTAATTTTGATATCATGGGACCAATGCTCCTGTTCA